>OY769903.1:22612404-23812404 GCA_963669185.1 Dyspetes luteomarginatus | reverse complement strand
CATCATTAAAGTAATTTGATATTCGACCTGCAGATTGTCTCTAGAAACTGACAGATTTCTGAGATAATAAAAAACTGTCCTGGGTAATCCGGGACGTTTCGTTGCGTGCAAAAAATATGCACAGGCCCCATAGAGGGGTCCGTGCTTAAAGCTAACTTACCAACATGAAGAATGCGATTCTTTAGCCTTGGCCGAAAAGAGAGTGAGGTCGAATGTCTCGTCGATCGAGGGTAGACGGCCTCGTCTCGCAAGTCAATTACCACATTGAGTTCGGGATCGCGATTTTTTTCTTCTTTCTCCCGAATGGCTGTCACTCGTGTGTAACGACACACAACAATTTCAGGAATGAGATGGTCAAAATGTAACTTCATCTCCGTTATAGTTGAACAACGATTGAAAAAATATTATTCTCTACGATTAATTATCTTTTCACTAACAATAAGCGTTCCCTAAACGAGTAGACCCTTGCTCGTTGCCATCTTTTCGAATTATAATATTCTTACATTGGATTCGAATTCGATGAAATGACTCCGATATATATCGATTTTCAGTCCAATCGAATTAGTTTTTGGTTTTTATGGTCAGCCAAATTATCTTCCCCCAGACGCTTTGCTTGATAGGTCAATAATTTGGAGATTCATTAGGCTGGATTTTCACGATTAAAAATACAACAAAATCAAGCGCATCATCATACACTTTTGACCTGGTGTGATTCACAGTAGAAAAAATCGTCTCATCGGTCAACTACTGCCAAAAATAAAAAAACGTTTCCAGAACTTTTAGAACGGAAATTTTCTGCGAGTCACTAGAAGCGGCGAGTGGTTGTCAATAGCAAAAAAAAAGCTATGTAGAAACGCAAGAATAATGTACATTTCTCAAATTTTTATTGATTTGGTAAAAGTATGAAGGCGTGAGTTTTTATTAAAAGAGTCATGTAAAACTTTGGACTTGTAGAATTTTTTTTTTTTTTTAACGTCTAGTTGCGTTCAGCACAATGCAATTGTTTTTGCTGCTGTTTTGACTGCTTCCAACAGCATACGAGCCAGATTTGAACTTTCACTACATCAGACTCGGCTGTCAGTACTCCGTTGGTGCATTCCACCGGTTTAACATACCGGCAAAGAGACACATCTTGCGCATCGAATTAAAATGCGCTTGACTGCTCATTTCACTTCGTCTTAACTCCCGTATGAACTGACTTGTATTCAACGTTCATCCAGAAATTATTTTACGAGTTTCACTCTATTGGGCGTTTTCTTTATTATATCAACATTTATTTCTGCTTTTTGACCACATTTATTATATTATTATTTGCAGAATATGTTGCGCCGTCGTGTGTGTGCTCACCGACGAAGATATTATAACGAAGGCAAGACCCGGACAGGAATATGTGGATATTCGATCGTCCATTGCTGAGCGACCTGCAGGATTTCAGGCCAGAGCAATTCCCATTGAAGGTGATTTGTCATGCAAGGAAATTTATAAAATCTGTGATGTTTAATTTTCCCCTCCAGAATTCCAAATGTTTTTTTTCCTCTGTCGAATTATCGCACTTGCGTTAATTTTATTTTTCTTTATTCGTCCAGAATTTGTGACTGCCCATAAAATACCCGATGATCTAATAAAGCCAACCGATGACGACGATGAAGATTCCGAGGAAGCAGAGGTTGCCGAAGACGTCGTTAAAAAAATTGAAACACTGGACTCTAAGAGCCAGGGAATTGGTAACGTCGATCAAAGCTTGGAACCTTCGGGGAATGATGATTACGACAGAAACAATTCGAAAAGGCAGGCACGTGTCGAGCTTGAGAATTTCAGCGATACTGGAGTTTTGGAAGAAGAGGGAATAAGGAAACTCGACACTTACAGAGCGAAGAATGAAGACGATGAGAAAGACGCCATAATTCCCGGTGTTCAAGTCAGGTATGCAATTTTTCATTAAAATCTTTCCATAACACCAGCATGAGCTCTCATATTAAGATTATTTATTTTATGAAATTTTTGATCTACGTAACGATAAATAAAATCCTCGTTCAATTGTATAATTAGCGCTGAATATCCAACGACCATGGTGCCGATGTTGACGACCGAACGAGAATATCGTTCATTCGACTTTGTTCCGGTCAATATAATCCGCGAGGATAGTAAGGATGGCTGGACTCCGTACGCGAATAGAAACTTTGACGATCTCGGTGACGTCAGTCTCGTTCCCGCTGGTTCAAATTCGCGAATTCAGGTAAATCAACTTCGAAATTCAAGAGTTGGCCCAACTTTTGATTTATTTTTAAACTTCTCTGAGTGTCAATCTTGGTACATTGCTGCATCGAGGATTATATTTTTGGGCAAATCTCAAATGTTCCCATGGAAATTGAATGTCTTCGTTGTCACAGGTAAAAAAGGGACCAAACGGCAAAGATTACGAGTACGAATACGTATATTACTATTATGATGAAGAGGAAGAGAGTAAGACGAGTGCATCGACGAACAATCAACAAGAGGGTGCCAGCAAATCAACATCATCACCGAGACGACCTGGTGCCAGTGGCAACAGAAGCAAATACAGTACCGTGGAAAGATCATCGACCGTCGAGCCGGCTACGAATGAAGTTATTCCTAACAGAAATGGAAATCGCGGCAGGCAATTGGGTGAAAATGAAAATGTTTCAGAAGAAAGACTGCCAACCAACACTCGGTTTCCACCGAGATCATTGTTAGTTTGCGATTATTTGTTCAAATATTTTACTCAAATATCATTTTCTTCCTGAAAAGCAATTTTTCTTTTTTTTCGTCAATGAAATAGATCGCGATCGAACCATAATGCAGGAACTACCGAGCCCAGCCGTGCCCGTGGTGGTCGTCCCAGGTCAAGTGGGGATCTTGTTGACTCCACCAGTTTCAGAACTCACACAGAGGGTCCAGAATTTCCGCAGAGTTTGCCGAAAGGACCAGTCAGATTTTTAGGTGTGACGCCAAATGAGAATAACGAGGAGAAGCCAGTTACAAGAGTACGGGGCAGACCACAGAGGATTCAGGAACCTGCGCCAGTTGTAGAGGCTTCGGAGGAAGCTCTCCCAGCCACTAGAGGACGACCCATCAGTGAACCTGCCGTCGAAGTTGAATTAAACAGAGGTCAGCCGTCGAGGCCCCCGCCAACCGATGATGACGACGACGAGGATGAAGAAACTGAATCGTCCTCTTTGCCCGCATCGAAGGACTCGGATAAAACAAGCCTCGAAGACAAGCGTCCTTTGGATTCAACTTCGGAAGGCACAACGCTGGAAACCCCAACAACGGAGTATCCCTCCGCCATGGACAAAGTAGCTTTGGATCTCTATGCCTTCCTCCAACAAGGCCAGAGCAATCTCGTGGACGCCGTAGGAGCTGGTGAAGATAGCGATGAGACCACGACCATCGACGACGAAGATATTACGACGGATTTACCAACTACGACAGAGGAAATTAATTTGACGACGACAACCGAACCAACGACTACGACAACTACCGAACCTACAACAACAACTACCACGACAACCGAGGCACCCACTACGACGAGTCAAGCACCAACTGGCAGAGGAAAATTCAAGAGGCCCGGTCTTTCCGGTGGTGGTGGCACCAGAAATCGGTAAGGTTCCGCTTAGAGGCTTAAGGTCGATTAGATTTATTTCTCATTCCTCGTTGTTTGTTCCGCTTACTTCTTCTTACACAGAACGATAACTTACCCCGTTCATATTTTCTCATATCAGTGTCATTGATTAACATTGATAAATGTCTTTCTAGTTTTAAGTCAAACGGAGGAGGCAGCACAACGACTACCGAAGCTCCAGCAGAGTCAACCCCAAGGAATAGAAATCGTTTTGGAGGTTCAGCAGCCGGTGGCTTTAAGCGAGCGAGGCCAGGTCAGAAGCAGCCAGTCGACGAGGAAATACAAAAAGATTCGTCCAGCAATGTCAACGTGGAAAAGCCATCCATCGGACGTAACAGGTATCGCGGTTCGGCTCCGAGAACACCAGCGAGCACAACATCCGCTCCCTCAACTCCAACATCATCACCATCCTCAAGCGGAAGTTCCGGCCTAGTTCGGCCAGGTTTTAACAAATTGAACGTAAATCGACGACGAGGAAAACCAACGACCGCAGCACCAGCAACGAGCGACGAGTCCCAGGAATCGGGAGAAAATTCACAAACTGGGCAAACCGAAGGAGCTCACGATGCCCCAACGACACCAAAGTCCAGTGTGAGAGCGAGACTTCCGGGCATCGGAGCAAGGCCTGTTAGACCCGGTGCAAGGGTCAATCTCAGAACGAGACCAGGACAAGCTACCACTACGACCACTACAATTGCTCCGGAAGTTGCCGAAGGGTCCATTGAAGAGCCAGCTGGCGAGGGAACCGAGGAGGAAACTCATGAGGTCAGTATTTCATCTCCACTATTCAGATAAATTGACATCATTATTTTTCTTACGAGTGTCAAATTTTCTGTTATACAAAATAATAACGTTCGTAGTCTTTTGACATTGATAAATTGTTTTAAAAAAGGGACTGATGATGTTCCAAAGTATATTCATATGCCTCGAATAAATGCGTTCGATGTGGCTGACAATGAGCTTACAATCAACAAGAGCACCAATAAAATTTGCTTTTGTATCACCAACATTAAATTTTTTTTAACACCGACCGCGAAGTTTATCCCTGTTTATATAGACGGATAGACATTTCGAATGAGATTAAGTACGAGGTTACGCGAATGATGTCACAAACCCCGGGACAAATTTCCTAGAGTCGCTTTCACTGGTTGGCCTTTCGAAATGTCATTGCGAATAACTCGAGAGGCACTTGGTTGCTCGCTCATTTGCTCTCTTCGTTCGTGCAATCCCTGTAGCTTCATTCGGAGCCAGGGATGTCGTATATATATATATGACCATACACCTTTCGACCCGAGGCTCTCTTATTTCGAGAGGACAAGTTGTTTCTCATCTGATCCATCCAATCGTAGATTTGATAGTCGCCACGTGTACTATAGCGATGAATTATGGTAATCTATTACGGGAACGACGTCATGAGATATTCTCCTATAATGCTAGATACGGTAAACTACGTAAATATAAACGATACAGTCGTTAAATTCTTGTTAAAGCCAATACCGGTTTTGCCGTTTCGAAACGTTGTTGCATTGAGAAAGGAGGGAAAAGTTACGAAAAATTGATAGCAAAAACGAGCATCGATACGAAAACCGTCGTTTAAGTGGACGCACTGACTCGTTAGTAATGTTTTTAGCACAACTGTGATCAGTTAGATAATTAATTCAGTATCGGGTTGGCAAACCCAACTCTTGCACCATATCATCGACACGTGAATGAATTTTTATCCTTTTTTATTTTTTATTTTCATAATCTGCCTTCCCAATTGATCCCAATTGATTTGGAGCTTTGTTCGTTCAGTCAGTTGGGATTTTAAATTGGCGCTTAAAAATGGCGTTAACTGTAACTTTCCATGTTTTACAGGCACCAGCTGAGACGAGTCCACCAGCCCGTCACACAACTGTCAATCCTCTGAACAAATTGCGTTCAAGAAATCGTCTTCAGGTTCAACCGAAGACAACAACACGCGCACCCGTGTCCGTATCACACAGAAGATCGCCGCTTTTGCCAAGGCGCAAAATGACCGAAGCACCGGTGACCGAGACCATTGCCGAAGAGGAGGATGACGCGTCGCCGGAAACGGTTGGAGCGACTGAAGCGACCGAGGCGACACTGCCGGAAACAAGTACAGCAGCCAGCACCAAGCACGAAGAGACCCGAGGACTCAGCAGTCTTTTGGCACCTAGACGCAGGATAGCCCCGAGACGTCCGGGACAACTTATTAGCCGAGAATAGAAACTTTCGTAAAATTTGCGATTTCTACGTTCTATACCAACGAATAATTCTATATCGGTAACTCATTAAATTATCGAAAAGAAAATCTAAAATATATATATATATATATATATATATATATATATATATGTATATATTACAGACGTAATGTAATCGCGTTACGAGGACGAAAACGGTGAAATCTTTTACGATGGCAGCGTCATAAATTTCTCTGGAGAAATCGGTAGAGAGTTTGACGTATCGTGAATGTCTCAATTGGGTTTGTGACACAATAATTTTTATACAAATATATACATATATATCAAACCAGAGAGAATACTTGAGTGACAATTCGGTTGCTCAAGGAAGCTTGATATTATGGAAACTCTTCTGAATGTTTGTCACTTGCTGTCGTTTATAATCTCGATGGTAATCAATTAATTAACACCTTTTTATCATTTCGAAGTTTCAATTTGTTTTAGGATCGAGGATTGCTGTACTTCCCAATATAAAGATATAACTTTACACGGGAATATAATGGTCTTTAACGCCCGAATTTGGCGCCAAAATCGTTGATTCATATCGACCCTTAAAGCATGTTTTTGAGACATGACAGACTAAAATGGGAATTTGTACGAGGTTATTAACTTGGCACATGCTGCATAAATGACAACCTAAATCTTGTTTCCGTTGGTAAATTTTTTTTTTTCATTTACCATTTACCGACAGTAAATAAATCATCGAATATTATGGTTATTCAATCACAATAATTATTACAAAAATACAAACTTGGAACACTTCAGTTATCGTGAAAGATTTTGTCAATCGTTTCGTTACTCGTGATAGAATTACGTGAACAACTATAACCGTCTAAAAGACAAAAGTTGTTGAATCCCCAGATGGGTGACGCACAACATACAAGTTTGAGTCAAGTTGATTTTTGACTGAATCATCGAGTAATCAGATGACGTGAATGAAATCATTGGCTGATTAGGATTCACCGTTGCCAAGTTGGAGTTCTCTTTAACAATCATGTACCCATAATTTCATGCATTTACAGTTGCAAGAATAAAGTTTACTTTGATTGTTATATTGAATGATAAACGAAAAGGGTTTTGTGGGTACGCGCTAAAATGAGATTAATGCGGAGAATGCTCGAGATACACAATAAACATACCACTGTTAGAATTTCACTTTAGCCACAATAGACTGTCGTTGTCTTGGAAAACTAATTGATTTGCAAAAAAAATAAAAATAAAAAAAGATACGTAACGAATGTGATGAAAATGAAGATATAACGACGAGAATTATTATGATGATATACCTATTATTATGATATTTAATTCGACATTACTTGTATGAGTAATTTTATTTAATGACTAACTATGGCAATGATGTCGTTGTATACGCGTGTATAGACTTTAATATCAACGCGATACTGCTATGATACGAATGTGACATTACTATCTTTCTTTGAAGCGGAACGCCCAAGTGCCTGATGTTATACTGTTTTTTTTTTTTTTATATATTATATAAAAACTACTAGAAATCGTGTAAATATTTCTATTAAACGTGTACTTAAATTAACCAACTTTATTATTCCCGACCATAAACGTTTAAGCAGCATTGACGATCTGTTCAGACAAACTTTTCGTTTTTTTGTTTTTTTTTCTTTTTTACGTATGCCTTCATCTATTGTGTTAAATAGTGTCTTTAGATGTTTCAATCTTACAATACTATAGGCATCTTATAATATTAAGATATGTGCACGACTGTTATTCTGCGTATGTTAAAAGTAAAAAAGTAACATTTTTGGCTTGGTTAAGCAATCTTCTCATAATCTTCTCTTAAGCAAATTCTTGGATTTGCACATTCCTCTTGATTTATACGAATGGTTTAAAGCTCGGTGTGGATACTACGCAAACGCGTCGAACCCCCTTTTTACGTCATGTAATGGTGATTTTTTATGGTGGTCTACTTTTTTCATCACTAAATGTTTCTTCAACGATCCATTTAGTTCGATGTCTAATTTTTGACGTAAAATTTATTACCGGCTGACACATTTGCTCTCATATATATATATATATATATTCCTCTGACGGCTATTTGCAACAAATTGTACGGATTTACCAGTGAAGATTGGCCACACAAACCGATAATTTCAATCCTCGGTCTTGAAATAATTTCGCACTAAATGCCCGAAAAATTTATCAAATCGAACAAAATGGAACATGGTAAAATTAATCACAACAAATTTTTGAGTAATTTCAAATGATATTTTTTTTATTCATCATAAATGGCAATTTTTGCAACAAAAAAAAATATTAAAATAGGTTGCATTGCTGTAGTAGTTTTAATATATGAGATACGTGATATGGAAATTTACCACACGGACCATTTTTTCTCAGGATTCATGTTGGAATTGGATGGACACTTAAAATCGACCGAAAACTCTTTAATGTTTGAAACAGGTCCAATAACCCGGAAATCTTCGGGGCTTGCTGATCCGTACTTGATGGTGTTTTCCATTTCCTCCGCTGTTATTTTCTCGCAATGCGAGTTAGCCATGCTGATCCATAACAGTTGATTAGGCGTGTACCCCATTCCGGGTAACGCTTCTTCCTTTGAATTTTCGGTTACCCAGTTCACGTATGCTAAATAAGCTAGCTTGGCACCATCAATATCCGCAATATTTTCAATTTTTGTACTTGAGCCGTTTATCTAGGAGAAAGACAAACAGGAAACGGTTTGGGTTCTTGTAGCGTGCAAATTCGTCAACATCATTGCAAAACTTAAATTTTTTGGCCCAACTTTAATTTGCAATAATAATCTGGGTTATAATTTTCTCGCGGAGAAGAAGGGTCAGCTTAATAAATATTCAATACAATATAAGGTCGACTAATGCGAGAGGCAGTATGAAGATCGTGATCGGGAAAACTCTTAAAAAATTATTCGAATACATAAAGAGCAAAAATGGCAAAAGAATAAAAAATACTCACTTTAAGTCCAACTTGATCAACCATGTAATTGTTATATAAATCAATTATATACTTGGCGTGCAAATGAAACGTTTTTTTGCTATCAGGACTCCACAAATCGACCAAATTATTATTTTTATCGTATTTGCTACCCAGCTCATCGAAGCCACGTGTGATCATCCTTGCAATCAAGGATCCAAGAGCACCGTAATTCATGTAATTGGGTCGATTTTTATTGAAGTAAACACCTTGAAGAATAGCAGCTGTAATTGCTGCAACGGAAGGAAAAATTAAGTTATTTGAATAAATTCGCAATATCTGTCTCCATGAACTTTGTATAGATTGAAGATGAACCTTGAGGACGGGAAGCTATCAAGAGTATTTACTCGAAAAAAGCTTGCTAACTTTGTTTTTGCATTGTTAGCAAGGCAGCAGCCCAACACTGTATATATATACCAAAAGTTGTAGTAAGACCCTTAAGGCTGCATCTTGAGGGTCCACCATAAACGTCGACGAATCATAGCATCATGTCTATCGCACAGAGAAATAAAGTCGATGGGACTTTTTTCTCATTTAATTATCTAAAAATGGATTTTTGCAAGAAAAAAATTCGATCCCCGATGAAGATAATTTTCACACATTGAAAACTTTAAGACGCGTGATATTTACTTTATAAATCGTTACTCTGAGCGGAACATATTTCAGAAGTTTCTTTTCCTCTCTTAATTTTCTAAATGAGCATTTTTCGTAAATATTTTCGGATACACTATGGAGATAGTTCTTCTCAAATTAAAGATTTAACAGTCTTTTTCGTCTAAAGTATTGCTTGGAAAGTAATGCTTTATTAAACAATCTGTTCCTCCCCGTTATTCACTGGATGTGGATTTTTTCAAAAAAATGTTGACCCCAGAGATTGTCTTAAAATATTTTTAGAAAAATCCTTATGTAGGGAATGAAAGAATTGAGAGCATTTTCCTCCTAAACTAATGCTCTCAGATTAAAATAATGTTCAATTATATTTTTGATTTGAGTCTTTGATTAAAAAAAAACTAACCTCTTCTTGGCGCCTGAAAATATTTTTAAAAAATATTGTAATTAAAAGGGGAAAAAAAAAATCTGAAATATGTTTCCCTTAGAGCGATGCTTTTCAAAAGTAGAACGTGTTAAATTTTTCAGTGAGTGAAAATGAACATTATTACAAAATGTTTCAGGAGTAATGAAGCGATTATCTTAATAAAAAATTAAAAACAAATAAGTTGGCAACTTTTCAACGCGGTTGCTATGCATAATTATTTGTGACAAACCCCTCCCCCCCTTTCGCCCGTCCTCTGCATTGGATAAAAAGATCGATGATCTTACTAATGCTGTTATCATCCGTATTGTAGTATGCTCGAGCTTCAGATGCAGATATAGGAATCGTCCAATCTCTCGGTTTCACGGGCTCTCTCAATGATCGGAATAAATTTGTATTCTTAAATCGTTGCAATTTCAATACATTCCTGATATAAGAATTTTTAGAGATTGTGATATTATTGTAAAAGTTGTTGAGTTTCTTGTCATCCATGAGTTCATCGTGATAACCAATGGTCTTGGTAATCGCTTTTGCTTTATCCAGAACAGCATTTTTCGTCGTTTCGTCCATCCATTCAGACTATACATTTAAGTAAAGACACATTAAATATAAAATTATACAATAATAATTATATCGAATTGGTTATTATTAGTATTGTGATTATTTTATAAAGAAAAGTTAAGACCAACTCCAACCTTTGATATCTGTTCGATGAATGTACGCTTGATATTGTCGAACATAACTGTGACTGCCTGTTTTATTTCTTTATCAACGTATTGTCGTGCGTACATGGCACTCACGCTCACCGATAGATGTTCCAAAACAAGTTTCATGCATATTTGCCATCTAGGCTCGTCATAGATTGCCTCACCAAATTGAGCGATGAGTAAAGGACGTCGTTTTTTTTCGATCTTAGGGTTCGGTATTAGTGAAAGTACAGATTGCATCATTGTCCATATTAAGTAATTCGCCATGGTCTTCTTTGATGTCCTTTGTAATAATTTCTCGACTTCCTGTATGTACGAAGGATACTTAACGATTATAATCTCATTATCCGATACGGTTGATGGCACGAGTGCGGTTAAGATATCTTCCCATCTAATAGATGAATAGGTCTTCTTCAATTGGCCAAGAGTCATCGGATTATAGAGTGCTTCGTCGTTCGTTAGAACGGCTGGCTCTTCCTGCGAGATCTGTGAATAAGATTGTTATAATTTATTAAATAAATCATATCATTGAAATTTCAATGTTGATATTTTTAGCGATCTCATCGATGATCCTTTCCAATAATCTTGTCAGTTACGACGTTTACACAAATAAAAAAGTATATCGATGATCTTGTGACTTATTTTCCGTTTGGTAAACAGCGATTGCGCCCGAATAATGTATTTGAGATTGTATTATTAGTATTTGTCAAGGGTCAAATATTTAACCGCCATTGGAGATGCTTATTATTTGCAATTAGATTGCATTGATGATGAGAATCAAATTGCTCTCGTCTGCCTGTGACAAACTTTACATTGGCTGGTTTATGAAAATATCCAACCTAAAACTTAGTTTCAACTATATTCGAGCGTAGCTCACAAACAGTTGATTGAAACTTTCATGAGATGGAAACCTACAGAGTTTCAACTATTAATTCTATGTAATAAAATTTGGAACTTGTGATCAATTCTCGTCAATTTAATCGTAAATATGAACACGGTTTTACTTTAACTATCGGCTAATATTATTCATTTTTCAATATCAACACCGTAATATATCACAAATGATTAAAATGTTTGCTAATGAAAAACTATCTTAATCTCTGAGCATCGTGAGTAAAATTAGTCTTATCCCCAGCGCTAAGTAAACTGGACTGTCATTTTTTTTTTGTGATTATAGGAAATTTGAATTATCTTTCGTACATTTGCAATTTTAGCTTCGAAATCCAAAGCGTCCTTGAGCTCAGCCTTGGCACGTTCCTCAGGAGCACCAAGAATAATAGCTACGCCCACCATATGGTCGTAATACTTATTAACAAATTCGTTTTTAAGACCCTCCAACAGTTCCTCTCGCAGCATCACGGTGACGCCTTGGCCAATCTGTGGAAGTACGAAGCGAATAAATATTTTATATATATGTATATATATAGTTCTTAAGCTTTTTTATTGGCCTGATTGAACGAATTTGTGTCGTACGAATTGTCCAGCTGGGGTTAAGAAATACCTACACTGATAACGCGTCTTCTACTATTCTTGATATCGACTTCGACGGATATATCGAAAAGAGACGAATGTTCCAATCCCTCATTGTATCTCCCTTTGTAGATCAGGTTAATCCAGTCAAAGTTATTTTCTTTCCATGAGTTACCCTTAACCACAGGCCAACCGCCGAGTGTTTTCAGGACCTTCTTTAGAGGTGCCAGACGCTTGATTGCAGCTACAGAGTCATTATTGATATCAATAAACTCGAATCTCATTGATCAATAATCGAGGTAAATAGCCCTTAGGAGGCAACTGAGCATTTATTGGATAAGAAAACATGTTATGGATATATATCGCTTCGCGACGAGTCACGTAAACTCACTCTCATTCATGCAAGATTTGTAAAATTTTTTGACCATCTTGAAGGGTTTGATTTCATTCGGTAGCTCATCGGCCTCGATGATAAGCCTCATTTGCTCCTGTGCTTTCTTCTCCACGATGTTTATCCCACCCACTATAGGCTCGCTGTCCGACACGTCAGTAATGGCATTAAAACCACCGCAAGCAAACTTGTAAAAGTTATCGCATGGCTTCACTCTGACATCGATGTAGCTTCGAATATCGGAAGCTAAAAAATTACCAATTTTTTTTTTCATTAATTACGCTCCTCTGGTACTATTCGATTGAACCAAAGTTTTAAATAATTTTTTATGTATTCGGAAGTATTTCTTTCACCTACCAGCTTCAATGCATTCGGCTGTTTGGCATTCATTTGGATTGGGATGCTGCTCAACTTTCTGCACCTTCCTAGGTGACAGTCTTGTCGGATTCGAGCTAGACCTAGCAGCGCTCACTGTCAAAAAAAAAAAAAAAAACAATAAATAAAGAAATTCTAACGAATACGAATAGGAACGTTTAATTCGCGTTTTTTTTTTCCAATGTCATCCTTTCAAACTTTCGATTTTTGGAACTGATATGCGCCAAAGTATTCGAGGGAAGGGGGAGGGGGGGTTTAATTAAAAAAAAAAAACTTTTTTAATTTTTTTTTGCCCTACCACTTTTACCGGCTCGTATCTCATTACTTATTAAGTTTAGGTCATATGAATGTTTGTACTTTTTATTGCAAAATTTCACGCACTTTTAGATTCAGAATAAAAAATCCGAATCTTTTACATTCAGAAAACCGTTCCATCAAAAAAAAACCAAATTGACCTTTACCTGACCTTGACGGCTACCCTCGCGAGAAAGCTAGGGTTTAGAAGGGGAAAGTTCTTTCCCCTTCTAAACCCTTAACATTTCGTATGACACATTTTTTTGTATCTCCCTTAATTTCGGAGATATTGGCCTGGAGCGATTAAAATGGGCCACCCTGTATAGCGGAAATGGGTGCAAGCCGTGCCCCCGGCTTACCTAACTAAAAATCTCACCTTCAATAAAAATGGCTTTTTACACTTCTTCGAGGTTTTTTAAACAAGGAAAGGGCGAGAAATCAGTAAAGTATTTTTCCCATAATAATTTGTTTCGTTTCGTGAAAATAAATTTCGACAAAATTATCATTTTTAGCTTTGATGCCCGTTTTGCCCCCATCTACCCGATATTAGGATATATGTAGAAGTTTTTGCTGTTATACAGCCGGATATGAAAAATAAGGATCTTTCGACATACTTTCATTCCATGCGGACGCGAGTTTGTCAAAATGCAAACCGAATATTTCGTATAAATGTTAATTAGGAAATATAAGTGACGGGGAGCAGGAAAAAAACACGAATCGAATTGTATAGTATCATGTCAGTGATGCAAATACTGTGTATATAATGAATACGAGAAAATAAAGTTTGCGAGTACTCACATGTATCAGCGGTCGTTACGATAAATAGAAGAAAGCCATAAACCCCAATTTCCATTAGCCCCATTTTCAGTAATCTTCGATCACTATACTGAGTTCGATTTCTGCAGAAAATGAACATTTCCATTACACCGATATTCATAGTTAAATAATACAAAATGGTAGAAATTGTAAATTAAACATATATTGAATAGAAAATCGAACTATGTACTAAAACAGATCGAACTATGCACCAAAAACAGTAGAAACAAAACGGTTGAGTCTCGTACAGATAGTTGAACATATAGTCTCGTACTAGTCTCGTAGGTATTCTTTAGACTTAGTAACATCGCACTTTTACTTGTAGAAGAAAATAATAAAATTATGGAATATATTTATCTTTATGTAATATTTATTTTACAGCCCAGTGTGCACATAAAAAATTATAAATGCCATCAGGTGAGCATGCGGCGAGTTTATTGCAATAAGTAAGATTGAACGTACTGATAAATCATTTGGTTGTCGAGGACAAATTTTTCTTTAGAATGCAGATACGACTTAATGTTAAATTTTGATTTTGCTCTTCTTCTCACTTTGAATTTTTATTTATTTTTACGATTGCATAATTATACTTTTAATTTTGATCACCCATTTATAATTATAATTCGACTTACGTTGTCGTGGGACTTTAACGTTTCGAAGGCACGAATTGAAGACATCTACCTAACTAGATCAAAACGCAGATATTGGGCGCGTATGATCAAGCCAAACTATTTATAATCGAAGAAGGCAGGGAACAAAATGTATAAGACCATATGTTCGTAAACGGAAAACAGTTGAATTGATAGCGTTCATAGATAAAATGAAAAATAAAAGCGATAATGGACGTTTTCCATATCGTCGACTATCCAGCTGGGAGCTCATGTGATGAAAATGTGATCAAATTTTGTCATGATCAAAACATCATGACACCGATGTCGCGCTATCTTTCCAATCGTTATACTCCAATCATTATTTCAATTTACGTTTTTCATATGTAAAATATCTCCATCTTTTACATCATTTAAATACTTTTTAACTTTTAATTTCTCTTAAAATCTTTTGTATAGCTTACGCCTGACATCATTTACTTTCTTCCAATAATTTTCCATCACTTACTCTACTCTATTTTCCATTATTATATAAACAAGCATAAATTTGCTGAGACCGCAATTTCGGTTAGGGAAATACAGATCACCATTTATAGATCGATCTTTTCATTTGACTCCGGTCAATTGCTTACTATGATTTTCAAATAGTCCTAATTTTCAAAATTTTCTACCCTAAGTAACTTTTTTTCTGCAATTAGGGTGAGTGCACCAGTTACACTTAAGATTCAGCACCAGTGAATGAACATCCGTGTTAAAATCACTACGTACAGTTATAATTAGTTAGCGTGAAGTGTTCATTGACTGGGCCTTGTTTATTTACTCGTTCACTCATCCCCAAAGACTCGAGTTGTGGAGTGGGGGGGGGGGGGGGGGAGGTGGGCCTTCGTCATTGCATATGCAATTAATGCGAGAATAATATAGAGAATAACCGTTTTTAAACGGCAGGTTCGCTATATAATTAGACAACTGTCGGTCGTTCAAGATAAAAATTAATCAAATCGGTCGATCCGTTACCGAGATGTATAAGTTGCAAAATTTTCGACTGTAAGAGTTCCAAGATGAGCGCCCTCCTCACCTTTTGACGCACATTGCGGTTGCCCTGACGTCTGTACAATCTACGTCAATTACCTATCGATTTTATTACTGTTTACTTTGTAATAAAACGTAATAATTCTGTCAGCGTCAGCTTTGCTTAATTTTAGGTTCAAAAAACACGCTGGCACGTTTGTAAAATTTAAAGCTTCTTCAATTAATTTGACCGGTAGACGCAAGGCTCTTTTTCATAAATATGATCATTAGTAATATTTTTGAAATAATATAATTGTATATTTTTTTTTTAACAGCGAAGTGGTGGAGGGACTCTTCATCATTCGATATCTAATTATTGCGAGAATAATATAGCGAATTACTATTTTTTAACGGGGGATTACATATAATTGGATAACTCGCGGCCGGTCGTTCAAAATAAAAATTAATCAAATCAAATTTTCGATCATAAAAATTCCATGATCATCGCCCTCCACACATTTTGCCGCATGCGTATATCCATTGCAGCTGTCGCTAGCTCCGTCGATTTTCTATCGACTTTATCACTGTTTACTTTTATAAGGCTAACAAACTTGGCTCGCACATGCGTGAATATTTTAAACTTCTTGGATTAATTTATGCGATAGATAAGGCTCCTTTTTCATAAATATGATCGCTTGTCAAGGTTATTAGTTGGGATCATTAGTGCTTTACGAAAAAGCTCGTGACTCGTAACTGTAGAGTGGGTGATATCGGCAGATATAACCACGAGATATAAACAGCAGGGCGATTTTTTCGTAACTCAAAAGGCAAAAACGCCGAGCTCATCTCTCCAAGTCCTCAGGCCTTCGAGGGATGAAGATTATTTCAGCATGGCGCTTCTTAGCACAAGGTTACGGTCCACGCGCTTCATGTAGTCTTATCTATATTACTTGTATACTCAATATACAAGAAAAAATGACAAACATCGGGATTATCATGACCTCGTTCGTCACAGTTTAATTTATTTTTTTCTAGCAATACGAGAATTTTGTTCCCCGCCAATCAACTAAGCCAACTATGGTGAAAAAACATATTGATTTTATTATTTAAAAAATATATAATGGTAAACCATCTGGAAATTGATTGTTTGAAGCAATTTATAAGGGCGATATGAGATTCAAAGCTCTTGCACATTTTTTTTTTCCTTTATTTAGAGAATTCCTTGCAACAAAGCCGGCTGTCGGGAAAATAAGTGTCTATTTTATGATAAAAAAAAGTTTTGTTATGATAAACCGTCCGGAAGTAGATCAATTCAGTGCATTGCTAGTGTCCATTCGAGTTTACGTTCGTCCTTGCGTTTGAATATTTTTTTAACACATTGACAGCCGTAATCCTAGTTAATCTCCAAGAAATCCATAAAACGATCGACGTCCGGACGGTTTACGGCCATCAAAATTCCTTTAAAATAAAATCGATACTTATTTTTCTGATAACCAGCTTTGATGTACGGAATTTTTTTTTTTTTAAATAATAGAAAAAAAAATAAAAACCGTGACTTCCTTGAATCACATATCGCTATCGGGAATTCTTTAAAACGATCGACTGTCTATCGGTATAATTTTTCTTTGAATCATAAAATCGAGATTTTTTTTATCGATAATTCTTGATTGCAGAAAACAAAATTTTCTCAATATACAAGAAAAAATGAAAAACATCGGGATTATCATGACCTCGTTCGTCACAATTGAATTTATTTTTTTCCTAGCAATACGAGAATTTTGTTCCTCGCCAACCAACTAAGCCAACTATGGTGAAAAAACATATTGATTTTATTATTTAAAAAATATATAATGGTAAACCATCTGGAAATTGGTTGTTTGAAGCAATTTATGAGGACGATATGAGATTCAAGGCTCTTGCACATTTTTTTTTCCTTTATTTAGAGAATTCCTTGCAACAAAGCCGGCTGTCGGGAAAATAAGTGTCTATTTTATGATAAAAAAAAGTTTTGTAATGATAAACCGTCCGGAAGTAGATCAATTAAGTGCATTGCTAGTGCCCATTCGGGTTTACGTTCGTCCTTGCGTTGGAATATTTTTTTAACACATTGACAGCCGTAATCCTAGTTAATCTCCAAGAAATCCATAAAACGATCGACGTCCGGACGGTTTACGGCCATCAAAATTCCTTTAAAATAAAATCGATACTTATTTTTCTGATAACCAGCTTTGATGTACGGAATTTTTTTTTTTTTAAATAATAGAAAAAAAAGTAAAAACCGTGACTTCCTTGAATCACATATCGCTATCGGGAATTCTTTAAAACGATCGACTGTCTATCGGTATAATTTTTCTTTGAATCATAAAATCGAGATTTTTTTTATCGATAATTCTTGATTGCAGAAAACAAAATTTTCTCAATATACAAGAAAAAATGAAAAACATCGGGATTATCATGACCTCGTTCGTCACAATTTAATTTATTTTTTTCCTAGCAATACGAGAATTTTGTTCCTCGCCAACCAACTAAGCCAACTATGGTGAAAAAACATATTGATTTTATTATTTAAAAAATATATAATGGTAAACCATCTGGAAATTGATTGTTTGAAGCAATTTATAAGGGCGATATGAGATTCAAAGCTCTTGCACATTTTTTTTTTCCTTTATTTAGAGAATTCCTTGCAACAAAGCCGGCTGTCGGGAAAATAAGTGTCTATTTTATGATAAAAAAAAGTTTTGTAATGATAAACCGTCCGGAAGTAGATCAATTAAGTGCATTGCTAGTGCCCATTCGGGTTTACGTTCGTCCTTGCGTTTGAATATTTTTTTAACACATTGACAGCCGTAATCCTAGTTAATCTCCAAGAAATCCATAAAACGATCGACGTCCGGACGGTTTACGGCCATCAAAATTCCTTTAAAATAAAATCGATACTTATTTTTCTGATAACCAGCTTTGATGTACGGAATTTTTTTTTTTTTAAATAATAGAAAAAAAAGTAAAAACCGTGACTTCCTTGAATCACATATCGCTATCGGGAATTCTTTAAAACGATCGACTGTCTATCGGTATAATTTTTCTTTGAATCATAAAATCGAGATTTTTTTTATCGATAATTCTTGATTGCAGAAAACAAAATTTTCTCAATATACAAGAAAAAATGAAAAACATCGGGATTATCATGACCTCGTTCGTCACAATTTAATTTATTTTTTTCCTAGCAATACGAGAATTTTGTTCCTCGCCAACCAACTAAGCCAACTATGGTGAAAAAACATATTGATTTTATTATTTAAAAAATATATAATGGTAAACCATCTGGAAATTGATTGTTTGAAGCAATTTATAAGGGCGATATGAGATTCAAAGCTCTTGCACATTTTTTTTTTCCTTTATTTAGAGAATTCCTTGCAACAAAGCCGGCTGTCGGGAAAATAAGTGTCTATTTTATGATAAAAAAAAGTTTTGTAATGATAAACCGTCCGGAAGTAGATCAATTAAGTGCATTGCTAGTGCCCATTCGGGTTTACGTTCGTCCTTGCGTTTGAATATTTTTTTAACACATTGACAGCCGTAATCCTAGTTAATCTCCAAGAAATCCATAAAACGATCGACGTCCGGACGGTTTACGGCCATCAAAATTCCTTTAAAATAAAATCGATACTTATTTTTCTGATAACCAGCTTTGATGTACGGAATTTTTTTTTTTTTAAATAATAGAAAAAAAAGTAAAAACCGTGACTTCCTTGAATCACATATCGCTATCGGGAATTCTTTAAAACGATCGACTGTCTATCGGTATAATTTTTCTTTGAATCATAAAATCGAGATTTTTTTTATCGATAATTCTTGATTGCAGAAAACAAAATTTTCTCAATATACAAGAAAAAATGAAAAACATCGGGATTATCATGACCTCGTTCGTCACAATTTAATTTATTTTTTTCCTAGCAATACGAGAATTTTGTTCCTCGCCAACCAACTAAGCCAACTATGGTGAAAAAACATATTGATTTTATTATTTAAAAAATATATAATGGTAAACCATCTGGAAATTGATTGTTTGAAGCAATTTATAAGGGCGATATGAGATTCAAGGCTCTTGCACATTTTTTTTTCGTTTATTTAGAGAATTCCTTGCAACAAAGCCGGCTGCCGGGAAAATAAGTGTCTATTTTATGATAAAAAAAAGTTTTGTAATGATAAACCGTCCGGAAGTAGATCAATTCAGTGCATTGCTAGTGCCCATTCGGCTTTACGTTCGTCCTTGCGTTTGAATATTTTTTTATCACATTGACAGCCGTAATCCTAGTTAATCTCCAAGAAATCCATAAAACGATCGACGTCCGGACGGTTTACGGCCATCAAAATTCCTTTAAAATAAAATCGATACTTATTTTTCTGATAACCAGCTTTGATGTACGGAATATTTTTTTTTTTAAATAATAGAAAAAAAAGTAAAAACCGTGACTTCCTTGAAACACATATCGCTATCGGGAATTCTTTAAAACGATCGACTCCCGGACGGTCTATCGGTATAATTTTTCTTTGAATCATAAAATCGAGATTTTTTTATCTATAATTGTTGATTGCAGAAAACAAAATTTTCTCAATATACAAGAAAAAATGAAAAACATCGGGATTATCATGACCTCGTTCGTCACAGTTTAATTTATTTTTTTCTAGCAATACGAGAATTTTGTTCCCCGCCAACCAACTAAGCCAGCTATGGTGAAAAAACATATTGATTTTATTATTTACAAAAAATATATAATGGTAAACCATCTGGAAATTGATTGTTTGAAGCAATTTATTATTTAAAAATTATAACTTCGCGATGATCATAACCCCGTTCTCCACAGTTTTTTTTTTCTAGCAATACGCGAATTTTTGTTCCTTGCAATGAAGCCGATTATTAGGAAAAAAAATATCTCAATTTTATGATAAAACAAAAAAAAAGGAAAAAAAACCCATGATAGCCGTGAATCTCATATCGCTCTCAGACATTCTTTGTAACGAGTGACTTCTGGACGATCTATAACTATAAATTTTTTTTTTATAACAAAATCGACGTGTTTTCCCTTATAACCGGCTTTGAGGCAGGGAACGAAATACTTGTAATGATAGAGAAAGGAAACTGTGACGAACGAGGTCATGACCGTTCCGAAGTTTTTATTTTTTTTCGCTTATGAGGAGAATGATGTTTTTTGTTATGAAAACGGTCATAGAGAGAGGACATGTAGTGATGAAAAAAAAAAAAATCATTTTGATAAACTGTCCGGAAGTCGATCGTTTCAGGCTCATCTCTCGAAGGCCTTCGAGGGATTAAGCATGGCGCTTCTTGCGACAAGGTCACGGTCCACGCGCTTCGTGTAGTCTTATCTAAATTATTCAGTCTTATATACACTGTTTTATTATATTATGTTAATTTCCAAGATATCAATTTAGAATAATTAATACTATTTGAGCGTCATCTCTGTGTGAAAAGCAGTGTCAAGGCAGCAATGCCATCCTACATCATCTATATACATATATATATAAACATATTCCTACATTAGGTTTTTTTTTTAAGTTATATAAATGTATAATTTTATTATGCATTCTAATACATTTCTCGATAATGTTTCAAAAATCAGCCAAAAAATTTATAAAAATATATTAACTACCACATGCTGAAATACTTGTGTCGTAAATATTTTTATGTACAATGCAGAGTACTCCCAATAATTAAAGAAAACATTTTTAATGAGGCTACGAAATATTGGAATAATGTTTAGTAAAGATTATGAACGCGAATGTCGAGTAATATTTTCAACTCATATAACACATTTTCTATATTTTGTTCCCCGAGATTTCGAGTTTTGTTTTTAATTTTTGAATCGAAGTTGGCGTTATCACTTTTCTCGTAAGCGCCATGCCCAAAAATTCAAGTTTTTATACTTAATTATTCTTTTTACCGTATATATTTTCAAATTTATTATAATTTACAGTTATTGTGATTTAACAACAAAAAAATGAGTTTACACATTTGCTTTTTAGCACAAATATGGAACTTTCGGTTTTGCTTAAACTTCCTCAAAATTATTAAAATTAATAATTCTCCGGCTAATGATGAATTTTCTTTTTTTTCCTGTGATGCCGATTAAAATGTTTCAGTTACCATTTTTTTTTTACATTATCTACATCTTTTACGAACATTTTACATACATCATTAAAGCTCCACACGATTTTTTTGTAGGATTTTTTTTTTTCATAGTGATTATGCTTTTAAATTAATGCATACCCATATAGTAATTTATAATCTTCACATCATTCACATATTGTTCAAAAATCTTTCAAACATTTTTTTTTACATCCTTGAAATTATTGAATGATTTTACAATTATCTAATGTTTTAAGATATTTAGACGATAACATATTCCAGATAATTTGAAGTAATTTCAGTAAGGGGATGTGCCATACCCACGCCGTGGTCATATGCGGTAAAAAATCACCTTCCCTATTTTCTTCGAGACTGTTTTTATTTTGAACAAAAGGAAAATCGGTTTTCGTGCAGAATGAGAATAATTGATTTTGCTTTTGTTCAAAATATAAACGGTCGGATTCCCGCCCGACGCCTCCTAGCTGTTACCTCCCGTGGGTTCGGCGTATTGTCAAGGGATGAGCACCATCTGCGGTCGGTAAATCGCAAGTTATCTACGACAGATAACGAATACAAAAATTCTCATACGATTTAACCTTCGATGTACTTAAAGCGAGCGCCGCACGTGGCGCTGCGAGTCGATGTATCATCACAAAGAGAGGAAAAAAGAAGAACGACGAAGAAAAAAGAAACGAAATACGTGTGTTCTCTAAAAATGGTGAGACGCACGAGAAAACCTCGGTCTTTCTAAAAATACGTTTTAAATGTCTAAATTAATAAGTAACATAACATTGCACGAAAAACAATTAATATGTGAGTGGCAATATCCGAATGATCGATAACACTCGATAAACAACGCGCAAAGACGGTGGGAGAAGGAAAGGCAACAAAAACTGCTGACGAAGGTAGGGAGATCATATCTCTAGTCGTTTTGTTTATGGAGATCAGCTGTATTGCCAAAACATTTGTGTCACTTTCCGAACATCAATTCTCACTTCCGTCAGTTCGTATGTTTTCTCGATCAAACGCCATTTATGAGAATAAAATAATATTTAAAAAATAAAACGATTTTTTTTGTTTGTTTGTTCAGACACGGATCGTGTTTATAGATGTCACTCTAAGCGTGCACTAATTTATCTCATTTATCTCATTATGACAATGACAAAGGGAGCAAATGTGTTGAAAGTCACAGAAAGAGAATGACTTTTCATGTGACATTTTTCAGACCATTTTCGGGAATCAAAAAAATATTTCGATTTATCAAATTGACAATTTTTACACAGTTATATGAATGGAGTTAATTTGTCCCAAACTAATAGTAAAAATAAAAATCATACAACCCTATCAAAATGTTGATGTTTCCAATTAGTTTATGATCTGGTCCACCAGAAAGTTCTCCCATGGTATCATAATATGATCGATGATATCAATAATGTGATTTGCCTGTTGGAAAAAAAATTATTGACCCTCATACATTTGGAATAGTAAAGAGTTATTTGGTGACCCTGCCAAAATTTTAATTTCCATGCACAGTTATTGGCTCAAATAATTCTATAATAATTTAAACTAAAAATAAATCATATCAGACATGTGCCTTGTAGAAAAAAATGGCTCACGTACTCGGAACAATAAATTTATTGACTCGGTAAAGAATTTTAATTCTCGAATTTGTAGCTTAAGTTCTGGTGTAACGAGAAACATGCACAGTTGTTGACTCGAATAATTCTCTAATAATTTAAAATAATGTTAAATATTATTCATTGATTGTCGAGCAACAATATGATACTCGGTTGTGGGTCACAATGCGACTTCCCTGTTGGATTCAACGTTGAATAATTTTTATCGTGTTTAACCCTGTAAATAATGTAAAATACAAAACGACAAATTTGAAGAAACAAAAATATGTGTTTATGCTTGCAGTATAGTTCAAATTATACTTGTAGACATGAAGTATGGTATTAATTAATGTTTATCGATAGATCAGATCGAGCCATTGAGATTGGGAGTATTTTTGAAATACTCGTTGCATATCAGATTTTACGCTACAACTACGCGAAATTCCACCGCGATGCACTTATTGATACGCACTGAAAGATTGAGAACGAATTTTTTCACAGGCGAATTTTGGGCCGTAATAAAAAAATCTTGATTGGCTTTGCACATTATGCCCCAAGGGGTGAAAAAAAACACGGAATAAAATAAAATCGAAGTGGCTACCCCTGGGGGCATAATATGCCACTTCATTAACTCATTGAATTACATTTTATTCAAAGAAAATGATGTCCAAAAAGCTCGAAAACCCGACAAAAAGAAGGGCCAACACTTTCCCTTATGCAAATTAGCGATATGCATTTTTTCATCGATTTTCATTTTGAATTATTAAAATGGAGATTAAGCGAAAAAATTAATCGATTTAAAGTTTTTCCTCATAAGGTAACTTTATGACACTGAATGAATCGGCCCCAGTGAATGAAAACTTGCACGCGAACTATATCTCTACTACATATAGTGCTTTTAACACGGGGGTTAATTCATCGGTGCTAATCGTTAAGCGTTAATTTACCGATTGATTCACCGTCTTGACCCTTTTTCGTCATACTTCCGTTGTTATTTCTCAGGGGAAAAAATTGGATGATGTCTCGTCTCGATCATCATTTACAATCTCGAATCGCCTGGATTCTTTTTTTTTTTTCGTAGATGTATAACGGGGTACGAGTGTCGAACAGCCGGTAGATTAATTAAAACCTATAATGACATGAGAGAATGAAACGTGACACTGTCATTACCTGCGTGGAGCCAAACCGCAGAGCAAAAACGGTAAGGCTCCATACATGACGTCCATCCAACCATGTTTCTTCTGTGTCTGCATGCGTTTTTTTTTTCTCTTTTCACTCATGTTACCAATTTTTATTTTTATTTTATTTTTTCAATGTTTTGCAATAATTCTCAGAAAATATTTTCCTTTTTACACACCTGGATTTGGATAAGAATTATTGAAATTTTTTTCGCACTCGTTTACTTTTTTCAAGCTCAGAGAGAAAGTGCAGGAATAATTTTCAGATTCCGACTTTGAATCTAGAAAACCTGTGGGAGGCGTGAAAAATTATTTAAATATTAATTTTTTTTTCACCTTACACAACATCAGCGAGCGTATAGGAATTATTTAGATCAGATTTTATGAATGAAATCTCGAATCATTTTACTGCTGCGAAAACGATAAATTGTCTAAAGTGACGATTTTCCAATGAATCCGTTTTTTAGCAACGTTTTTAATTGCCATATTATCCTTTTACGTCCATCACCGAAAATATCCTCGTTCGATGCAAAAAAAATAAATAATAATAGTTCCGTCAAAGAGAAGAAAAAAATTAAGTCCTTGTACTACATAAATCTTTTTCATGTCTGGAAAAAAAAAATCTCGCAAATAATAATTTTCAATTTTTCTTGTACATTTCGCCAACAGCTCTCTAAAATCTACTCGGAAATATCAGCACGTTTATTGTCAATATTTCAAACATTTCCCTGCATTGGGGGAAAAAAAACAGCAACTTTCCATCCTCATATTTTACGTATCATACGAAAAAAAAAAACGAAAATCTGCTCGGAAATATCAGCACGTTTATTGTCAATATTTCAAACATTTCCCTGCATTGGGGGAAAAAAAACAGCAACTTTCCATCCTCATATTTTACGTATCATACGAAAAAAAAAAAACGAAAAGTGCGACTGAAAATGTATAATCGAAAATTTTCCAAGAAATCAGAATACACACTTTATGATTTCATACTCAGGAATTAAGGCATTCAGGCAAAATTTGTTACAGTTATTGCTCGTTGAAAATTTAGCTTTCATATGTTTTATCTACCACCGTGAATAATTTACGCTTACCAGTTTGTTCAAGCTGAATTTTCCATAGATCCAAAGTATCCAATTGACAAAAAAAAATATATATATATATAAAAATTTCATCAATCTATTGATGTAACCAACTTGAACAAATATACATATTTTGTTAATTATTATTTTTCGATAAAGAAAAGCTACACAATGACTTTACGTTGTTGTCACATTTATGAATATCGAAACGAATTTACAGATGACAACGGTACTTGATGGCAGCTATCAGCAGCTCCAACCTCACGGTGACGATGATTCCGGCGACGAGGAAAGAGACGAAACACCGCAAGAATCGGGAGTTATGATACACGTGGTTCCCGAGGGTGGCAAAGCCAGATGGAATCACATCGAGGATCTTGATTCATTTTTCACAAGAATGTATCATTATCATCAAAAGCACGGTTTCGCATGTATGATGCTTCAAGAAATCTTCGAGCTAGGACAATTCATCTTCGTCGTTACTTTCACAACGTTTCTCTTTCATTGTGTAGATTACGCGGTGCTATTCAAGTTAGTAAAAAAAAACTGCAAGAAAAAAAGTACCCAAAGAAATATTGTAAAAAACATTTTGCCCTCGTTTGCCCCAAACAAAATGAGAATAATTTGATATTATTTTTCTTCATTTTCTCCAGAAATAAGGAAGTCGACAAAAATTCGCACAAAACTTCAATAAGCGATGCAATATTGTCAACCAGCGATAGTCTAGCCTCGATGGGTCTCATAACGTGGATATGCATCCTGATTGCTGGAATATTTTGGATTCTTCGTGCAGTGAAAGTTCTTTATCATCTGACGCAATTTTGGGACATAAAATTATTTTTCAATGTTGCATTAAAGATTGACGACAATGATCTTGACAATTTAACGTGGCACGAGGTACAAAAGCGCGTACGCGAAGTACAAAAAGAACAAGAAATGTGTATACACAAGCGTGAATTGTCCGAGCTTGATATTTATCACAGAATATTGAGATTCAAGAATTATCTCGTAGCTATGATAAATAAATCATTATTACCGGTTAGACTGAAAATACCTATTGTCGGTGAAGTTATATTTATGACCAGAGGATTAAAGTACAACATCGAGTTGTTATTATTTTGTAAGTAATTGCTTATTTTATTTATTTTTATATTATTCTTATTTCTTTTTTTTTTTTCACTCACAAGTTAACCTTTTCTTTTTTTTCTTATTACTATTCTAACAGGGGGACCTTGGTCACCTTTTGAGAACAATTGGCATCTAAAGGAGGATTATAAAAAATTAAACAGACGACAGGAACTCGCTCGTACACTTTCCAAACACATAATGTGGGTTGGAATAGCTAATTTGATACTTTGTCCTCTGATACTGTTGTGGCAAATTTTATACTCATTTTTCAATTATGGAGAGGTGAGTTTTTCTCTTTTGTATATTAATTTTCAAGTTTCAACTCGATTGTTCAAACATTACTGGAATTCAAATGTTAACTGACATTTTTCAAAAAATTTCGTTCAACTGAAATTTCTCCTAATATCCCTTAGTCGATTCTCACCAAATTAAATATGAAAAATTGTTTAATGTTGCTCCATTTGTCTGTTACCAAGTTTAAATTCCGTAGCTCAAAAAGTACTCGAGCTGGAACGTTCACGAACTTTTTTGAAAAATTAAAATTCTCATCAAATTTCAAGGCCGCTGTAAATTCTCGTCAAACTCCAAGCATTGTTTAATCACATTTCATTCACGTGCCAAATTTTGCCTTGATCTCCCAAAAATTACTCGAGCCAGAGAATTCACGGAAATTTTACAAAAATAAAAATGATAAATCACTTAAAATTTGTAAGTTTGTTTCTATTTGAGAGAAAATAACACGAAATAGAGCGCTCATCATTTTATTTTTCGCTCATATACACATCCAGGCACATTTGTCCGAACATTTTTTTTAAACATAATTTTCAAGCTTTTTAGACTGAAGCAATTTGGCTAAAAAAAAAATCGAAAAAAGAACATTTGATCTCTCTCTCTCATCCCGCAATTTCATCCTCACAGATAATCAAACGGGAACCAGGAACTTTGGGCTCACGAACATGGTCATTGTACGGTCGTCTCTATCTTCGTCACTTCAATGAGCTCGATCACGAGTTGAATGCACGATTAAATCGTGCTTATCGTCCGGCATCAAAATACATGAGTATATTCACATCGCCGATAATGACAGTAATTGCGAAAAATGTAGCATTCGTGGCTGGCAGTATATTGGTCGTACTGTTATTATTAACGATTTACGACGAGGATGTTTTGACGGTTGAGCATGTTCTGACAACAATGACGATACTTGGCGCAATGGTTGCCGGAGCGCGCGCCTTTATACCCGATGAAAATCTCGTCTGGTGTCCGGAAACACTTCTCACCGCTGTACTAGCACACACGCATTATCGTCCAGACAGTTGGAAGGGACACGCTCATACACAAATCACTCGAGCCCAAATGGCACAGCTCTTTCAATATCGGGCTCTTCATCTTCTTGAGGAATTACTCTCACCTCTGTTGACGCCTTTTATACTCTGTTTTCACATGAGACAACGTGCCCTTGACATTGTTGATTTTTATCGAAACTTTACGATCGAAGTTACCGGGGTCGGTGATGTTTGCAGCTTTGCTCAGATGGACGTTCGTAAACATGGAAATCCAATGTGGCAAACTCTACCCTCGAGTCCAATTGACGATCGGATCGCTGGTTTTGATAATTCTTATGGAAACGAACAACAACAGCAACAACAAGAGAAACAAAGAGGTTTAGAAGTACCAATGTCGAATCAATACACACAAGCAGAGGATGGAAAAACTGAATTGTCACTTATACACTTTACCCTCACGAATCCCGAATGGAAACCACCGAGTCATGCTGAAACTTTTGTTACTGCTCTCAGAGAGAGAGCAATGAAGGAAGTCAATGTCGTACCAGGTGATATGAATCCATTGTTGGCAAGCTTGAACAGCCTCTCGAGCTTGGGACCAGAGGTACATTTCTTTTCATTAAAAATCATTAAATTAATCAATTTTTTTTCCTCTTTGATAATTATCAAGATTCATGGAATTATTGTTAATATTTCAATTTTTTAAGCGACAAAATATTCATAGTTTGCGTAAAGCTAATCTGGAAAGAACACTGATGTGGAAATCTGATAAAATATATAAACCTTCATGGTACGGACTGGGTTACGGTAAGCCGATACGCAACGTAACTTTTTTATACTCCGTATCCTGAAGGTAAAAGTCCATAATTACAATTTGTTTTAATACATTTTTTGATAAATATAAAATTTGATTTATTTAAAAAATTTATTTCATACGAAAAATCATTTTTTGAATTCCAAAACAGATCTGTGTGATAAAATTTCGAGAGTGTTTAATTTTATTTGCTATGACAGAGCGATAACATTCAATATCGCAAAGCCAAAATGTTTCGAAAGGTAGTACGTCAAAATATCTCACGGTAAAATATAAAATTTCATAGGCTCAGAAGAATTAATCATTTTGTCTGAATTAACCTTTTTAAAAAAGTTATTCTCTCCCTAGATATTTTTTCGCAGTTATTTTTTCATTAGATTTTTCGTTCTTGATATTTTTGCTTTCGGCAAATTGTTGAAGGTTTCTTCGAAAATGTTATAAATTATTGAAAAAACGTTAAATTATTTATTTATTTTTGTTTTTTTCAGTACAACGACATAGTGGCGAGTATAGTGCGTGGTACGATCGTAAATCATATGAGCGTACCTAGCATGAATTTTGCGAATTTAGCTGGAATGTCGACAACCTCGGTTGGCGTCGATGAATCGGGAAGTGCGAGATCCGAAGCTTTTCCCCATGTCGTACGACGTGGTCTCAATCGTGCCGAGGGACCGTTGCACAATGAGCGTGGACTGCTGTACGGTCTACAGCAAGGACTCTCGAATCAATCACTCGGTGCTTCCGTGTTTGGCTCGGGTCACGAATTGTCAGCCGATCTTTCGGTGCCAGTTGAGCTCACGGCCGCCGATATGTCTCTATCTACATTGTACCTGCACGAGCTTCACCATAGACAAGTTGGTTGAAAATTCAATTTTATATTATATTTGCAAATTTTGAAGAAAAAAAATACAATAAGTATAGTCTGCTTATTATAAATAAGTTAATACGCTAAAATCGTTGAAAAGTTGGTTGAAAATTTCATTTATAATTTAGTTCTAAGATCGTGAACAAAAAAACATGAAAACTCTGCAAATTACCAATTCTTCGATTTAATGTGAAATTTTTTGTAATTTATTGATTTTTTTTTCTGTTTGCAGGTAAGAAGACGGGGCTATCAGGAAATGGCTACGCGTAGTATATGGCAAAGAAGTCCGGCACAAGAGTTGGCGACATTGCCTGAGGTTAGACAGGAACGTGCACCATTGTTGAGACATCAAGACTCGTCGATAAGAAACGCGAGAGAATCCTAGCAGTATCAAAACGTAACTTCAGCTACAGGCTAGCTAATTGGTGCAATGATGAACTATTCAAGTAATAAAATATTTTTTTATCCATCTCACCGGAATACGTTGAATGCGTGATTTATTCAAACGACTCGAAACTGTTTGGACAATTAAATATGAAATTTTTACGAGTGAAGAAAAATACACGAGGAATCATCAATTTTTTTTTCTCTCGGCACGGAATTTCGCCGCCTTTTTTTTCTACATAAATTGTGCGAGGTGTGTCTGACGTTTTCATTATTCGTCAACGGTAACGAGTCAAACTTTGTTATCGAGATGAATTCTATGAGAAATAAAATAAAAAGATGAAAAACATCCAACGATCCAACAGAGCCTACTAATCGTTCGCGTTAATAATGGCCCGTTTGCGAGGCTACGAGGAAACAAAAAAAACAAAACGAAACTTAGTTAATAATTAAATTGTAATTATTGGAGAGAAAAAAAATAACAAATTCACGATCGCCTTGTGTTCTAATACATCTTCAGCTGGATCGCTACACAAATTATCGCCATCGAAAGCTTGTAAGAATCATTCTAATCGTTAAGTTGTGTATAAAACAATTTTTGCGAAGAATAAGAAGAAGAAGAATCTGAACAATCCGCGCGTTTCGAGCGTGAAACGAAAACAATTTTTTTTTTTTTTTTTTTTTTTAATTGTACAGTGCGATCCGTTCGACAGTAATTATGATTATTTACAAATGAAATATGACGTTGACCGCTTGCATCGTCGTAGGATAAAATCGTAGATCTATCCAATGTGATTAATATTATTATTATTATTATTATTAATACTTAAAAAAATTACACGCGATTTTTTTCGCAGGAGCCTCGGCGCGACATTGTATTAATGCTCCGATTAATCTAGTCATGCCTTTATGTGCGAGGAATTTGAATAATTTATCAATTAAATGCAGCTGTCTGACAGAGAGATAAACATAGATCAAGTCGTAAACCGCTCACTGATTCGATTTTTTTTTTTTTTTTTTGTTATCTTGTAAATACGTTATGATCAATTTTTTTCTTTCATTGTTTTATCAATACACTCAACAACGCCGTGGTATGTTCCACAAACGCGCAATATACATGAAGATTTTAAAAGGGAACATAAACAAAGCGTAATTAACGAATTTGCAGGTTGTCTTAGTCCATAAGGTTAAAAAAAAAAGAAGAAAAACGAACAAAAATATGTAATTTAATTTTTCTCTCGTTGTGTGACACGTTTTAAGTTACTTTTGCCCCAAAAGCCCCATGTATATAATATATATATATTGATATATATATATATATATATAATACTACGCAATTTGCGACTTGTATTGTCGCAAATTTCGACGTCCGTTAATACGATTTGTTTCTTTTTTTTTTTCATTCAGCGTTTAGTTGAATAGCAAGATATTCAATAATGATATTTGATAAAAGCGTAATATGTTTTTTTTTTCTCTCTTTCTTTTCCTTCTTTAATAGGTAAATAGATATATTGCCGTCGATGTGTTTGAAAGAGATGATTTTTTTTCCACACCGACGACATGTTAATGAATTAAGGGGTCACGTGTAATTTACGATTTTAATGCGAATAAAATACGTTTCGTAATGAAAAAGCGAAAAAAGTTGTAAATTTTGGTGTTTGATTGAAAATAATGAATTTTCGTGAGTTATCAAAGTTGCGAAATTTTCGTCCCGGTTGAGATGAATGTCCCAATTGCATCGCAATATACATACCAGTCGTTTATTGTTTAAAATTATAATATACAAATAGAAAAATTATTGTCTCGCAAAGTTTCGTGTTTCAACTGCTTAAAAATGTTTTCCTCGCTATTTATTGAAAAAGTCTCAAATTTCTATCATAAAATAATTGTACCGACTGTGCAATTGTTGTCTTCATCTTGTATTTATTTAGTCCACTAAAATTTCTCTGAGTAGGTTACATTTCACTTCGATTTCGAAATAAAAGAGGTAAAGCAATTTGCCAAAGTAAATAAATAAATATTTTTACATTTAAAAATTCTTAAAGGTATTTTTTTGTGCGAAAATAATTGATAATTGATTTCGTGAATGGCCACTAATTGGAACATTCGCATTTTGCTTTTTTTTCGATGAGTGTATCCCAGTTTTGGTTTAACGCGAGACAAAAGCCGAATGGAGAGCAGAAAACAAATGAAAAACGATAGATGGAAAATAAAAAATAAAAACTCGACTTGACAGCGAGAAGAAATGGAAGTGAAACTAAAGTTAAAAATGAACTCGGAGAATTTAAAATCAGTCAAGCCGAGTGTAAAAGTGGCGGATATTTCAAAGTATAATTTGCGATGCAATCGTAATCTCAGCGAAAAAATGATGAAGAAGGATTTCGTCTACGATATTCGTCGACCTGCTCAAACTGCCAGAAAGGTGCAGAAAACAATCGTCCCGAATTCTTGGACCCGATTTTTTGATAAATTTATCGGCTCTCTTAATAATTTTTTTCTCTTATTAATTTCTTATTAATTTATTGGAATTATTTGATAAAATTGCCCAAAGTCGAGATGATATAAAAATTTTCTATATTATAAGATCTGAAATATTTTCATTTCCTTTTGCACATAAACGATTTATCTGTATTTAAATTAATCCACTTTTTCTTTATAAGTTAATTAGACTGAAATGATGAAATATTTTCTAACAAAAATAATTTCTTATTAAGATCAATAACAAATTTAGAAAAACATGCTTGGAGATGAGCGATTTCTTGCCACGATCAGCATTCATTGCGTACGCGAAATTGTTTACTTTGGCAAAAATTACTGACGCGATCATGTCGTAAAGGTCATATATGTCAAGATAAATGGCATTTTCACAAGCGTCATTTAACGATCAGCCAAATTAGCTGATCAGCCAGAATAATTCTCGCCAATGTATACACAAAGCTAGGAAATTTATCAAAATAATAATGCAATTTTTTTAAATTTGTAGAATCGACAATTTGAGGCATACAAAAGGCGATCAATCGTTGTTTCGGATCAACTACGACGCAAAAAACATCCGGATTTTATGGAGTACTCGATTATCCCGAAAAATTCTTATACTGGCGGTGGTGGCGATGCTGCTATGGTAATTTGAGAATTTCTTCAACATTTTCATTGATAGCTAAAAATTCGTAATAAAAATTAAAAAAAAAACAATAATCTTTAATTTCTTTTTCTCAGTTGCCCATAGATCGAACTCTGAGCTTCAAATGCAACTTTTGTCACGAGCCGATAGCAACTTTATCTTCCCTCTCGACACACGTAAAATTTCACTGCCGAAGATACTGCAAAAAGTGCTATTGGATACTCGATGAAGGTGAAACGATTGACAAACATTTCGAGAGAGCACATCGAATTAATCCAAAAATGGCTGTAAATAAATAAAAATATTGCATGCATATGCAAATTATTATTATTATTATTTAATAACTAAGTCTTATTAGCCGGAAATTAAAAAAATAATTATTACGAGAAAAAAAAATGAAAACTAAATAAAATAAGAGATAGTCAAAAACGATATTACGAATGTTATTATTTTTCAGACTGTTATTTAGTAAATGATAAAATCACATCAAGGGATGATACAGTAAAAAAAATGACTCAAAGCCAAGAAATTACAAAAAAAGGTTGCTTGTATTTTCCGACGAAAAAAAATTATATTTACAGATGAATCTGTCCCCGTACATCGACCCTAATATTACAAAGTCTTCTTATAAACTCCTTACTGAAAATAATAAGAGAGTCCTCATACATACACATATGTATCCAAATAAGATAAAATAATTCTTTCTACAAAAAAAAAAATTGCTATTCAGAGAAGAAGTGAAATTTTTGAAAAATTTACAATATATTCGTACAAATAAATAAAAAATGAAAATGAATGAATTGATAAATTACGTTTGCAATGAAATAATTATCAATAATTCAACGCAATTATCAAGGAAAAATCTACAAATTAATTTAGAGTATGAAAAGTGACGGTGAATGAAAACAAAAAAATTAAGCATAAATTTGCGAAATGACAAAGAAGATTCGCTTCGCATGATTTTTTCATTGTGCGTGTGACGAGACACTGAGAATCGTCGACACAGTTCGTGTCAATTGCTGCATTGCTCATTTTCCGTTCTCTCCTTGAATTTATTTGTTAATTCGGGCGCGACTGTGTTCATCACGTCGTTGACGTCGACAGTGGAATTTATGTATATCAGCTCTCGTCCAATAATGCTAAGGTCCTGAGCCAGTAATTTGATATTCTGAAAAAAAAAAAGAGCGAGAATATGAAAAAGACTCACGAGGCACGAATTTGTCATCGTTATTTTCTCCAAAATGAAGCCAAAATTAAGAACACGAATTTCTCATAGAGGCTTGGGCGTATAGAGACATAGAAATCGTTTCTCTTGGAGAAACTTTGTAAATGATCAAAAAATATGAGAAATCAAAGTGCAAGTATCAATTTCCACTTTTTTTTCTTACGATAAATTTTTTCCTTGAAAATTGCAGGTGAAAGTACCGCGATTAATACGATTAAATTGATCTGTTAAATTTTTAACGCTTTAATTTATAATTTATCAGACATGAACTATGAAATTGTAATTTGCAATGAAAATTTAAAAAAATTCGCAAGCCAAGAATTTGAATTAAAAAATGTAAAAATAATTAAGTTTACTCTACTAATTAGGTTGAACAATGCATATAAAATACTGGGCCAATCCTCAGACATGGTCAGGGTCTCATACTGATCGTGTTAAGAGAAAATTTCTCGTATATAGTATTGTGCGAAAAAATGTTCCATATCTCACATGTAAATTCCTTTGAATATAATTTTATTTCCATGTGGGGGGTTCAGTGGGAAATAATCAATAACTGAATGATAATTCTTTAATGAAAATTATTTTTTTCAGCTTAATGTCGTCGTGATATTTACACGTGAAATTGCAATGAAAAGCTGATCAATGACCATCCGAGGTAAGACTTGCTGGTTGATAATTTTATATATATATATAGTGCCGGCTACTGTTCCAATTCCATAGAAGCGAGAACGGAAAAAATTAAAAAACGAGGAAGGGAGGGAGAGAGAGAGAGAAAATGAGAGGAAAAAGAAGCAATTTGAGCCGCTTACCTTGGCTACGGTAACGTCGATCCGCTTCAGGTTCTTAAAGTCAAGTATCACGTTGCTCAGACTCTCATCGGAAAGACTCATTATGTTTGCACGAAGATTTTCCGCGGCTGGAAATGCAACGGCCTCTTCAGGCGTGACGTACACCACGCTTTGTCCTTCGATCTTTCAGAAAAAAATTAAACAATTAAAAAATCACCGGCAATTTTTTTTTTTTTTGCCATATCGAATTAGGTCAAGTTACGTCTTGGCTCGTTTCTTTTAATTCTTGTACAGCATCGTTTTGTCATTTTTTATCAATTCATTTTGTTCAATTTCTGTCCATCTGGACCACCGTTGAATGGTTAATTTTTTACCTCGTTAAAACTCATAATTCAACCGCAATTATCGAATCGCTGCGATGAAAAAATTAATTTTACAAAATATTACTGGGATGGTTGAAAATGACATCTAAAGTATTAATATGATATATATATATATATATATACATCGCATTTAATAATATATATACATTCATATTTTATAGAATCCTTCAATTGATATATATATATATATATATATATATATATATATATAATGACATGGTTGATCGAACGTGAAACGCGATATGGCACATGATCCTTGGACGATGTATATACATATATATATATATATATATATATATATATATGCGCATACGGGGCGTTACAGCCTAAATTGGCAAGTCGGTGACCCTCACCCTCTGGGATTTGGTACCCGATTTTTCATACGGTTTATTACAACACTAAAATGCACTCATTTTTTTCATAGTTTTTTTTGAACACATAATTTTTGTGAATTTTATCAAATTTTCTAATTATGTCCATTCTTTTGTCTGATAAATTTATCAACAAGTCACTATCGAACAGCCGCTGGTAAAAAAATCGGCAAAAAAACATTTGTAAGGTTGTAATAACGATTTTAAAAATTGGGAATGAAATTGCAAAGGGTCAGAGTGACGCACTTGGAATGCCTCATTTATACTTGTCCCTTCCGTACTTATCGGATCTTATAAGCCGATCATCTCTCATACTATAGCCTGATACTAGCTTTCTCATATCGAACGACTTTACCTGAGATTAGAACGAAAACTTTCCGGCACACGATCCGTAGAGAAATTTAGCAACAGGATTATCGATATAATATCTCGTAATTGACGAGAATTTCATTTTAACGTTTCATTTTGATCCTCCGATACGCGATGTACATACATTCTGTACATTCATATAAGGGAAGATCGAAAACTTAAAAATTCATTGAACCAAAAAAATTAAAGTCTCAGATATCGACATCGCGTATATATACTTTTATTTACATGGAGTGGCCAAAAACGAACTGAATAATTGTTAAATGGAAAAAAATATAATTTTTATTCTCAAACTCACCACTTCGATGATGATATTGACTGATGGCCTCGCAGAGTAGTATAATAGTGCAGCTAAATTGAGAACTATGCCGATTATAATACCGATCTCAAGGCCCAAAAAGACACAAGTCACTAAAGTCACCAGCATAGTAAAAAAATCCAGTTCTATAAAAGGGAAAAAAAAAACGAAAAAATTTATTCAGGTTCATCTTTTTCACCAGCATAGTGAAAAAATTGAGTTCTACAAAAGGAAAAAAAATCAAAAAAAGTTAGTGAGTTTATATTTTACTCATATGTTATATATTTTGTTCACACTAATATTTCACCTTTTGTATGTCTACTTTTTTATAAAACATATGTATATATGTATATATATATGTTCGCAAATCAATTTTATTTCATTTGAGTTGAAATTGCCAAATATTTATCAACTTTTTCTCTTTTTCATGCGACGAAGTGATTATTTATAGACATGATATTACAAAACTAGTAAAAAGATTTGTCCGTAAGAATTCAATGTTAAAACATTAGCTTGATCGAATAAATATTATGGAAGTGTTCCAGATTTTTTTGTTTATTGACTATGGCAAATTACATTATTAGACAAGAATCAGGGCAAGAGTTTTCATTACATCTACATAAATAAAAAATATACACTAATATTTCACTTTTTGTATGTCTACTTTTATATAAAACATATATATATATATATATATATATATATGTTCGCAAATCAATTTTATTTCATTTGAGTTGAAACTGCCAAATATTTATCAACTTTTTCTCTTTTTCATGCGACGAAGTGATTATTTATAGACATGATATTACAAAACTAGTAAAAAGATTTGTACGTAAGAATTCAATGTTAAAACATTAGCTTGATCGAATAAATATTATGGAAGTGTTCCAGATTTTTTTGTTTATTGACTATGGCAAATTACATTATTAGACAAGAATCAGGGCAAGAGTTTTCATGACGTCTACATAAACAACAAAAAATATATGCACCCTAAATAAACCACCAGAACAATCAAATAATACAATCTGTAAAGTTTGTACTCACTCTTGGCACGCCATAGTAAGATGTAAGTCTTGAAATCGAGCATATAGTACATGGCACATATTATCAGACCAGCCAAGGTTGCCTTCGGTATAAACCTAAAAGTCGACGTCAGCAGGCCCGCCGCAAGCAAAACCAGGATGCCTACAAAATTTACAATTTAATTGAATTCTTTATACAATAACCAGCTGCTACTCGCGTTCAATCAGTGTAATCACATTTCACCCCTTTTTACTCCCTTAAAGGTTGGATTTGGAAAAATCCCTTAGTGGATGCCTAAGTCATAGTAGGACTCCCCAAATTTTTATGCTTTTAGAACCATCAGGGGTTGAGGACGAGCGTTAATGTGTCAGTCAGTCAGTTATCTTTTTCTTTTATATATATATATAGATATACCCATGGAGAAAAAAAAAACTTCTGTACCGTTTTTATTAATGATAAAATTTCATTTCTAGTCAATCCTATTATTTGAGACATTGTCGTAATACTTGCGAGATTCTTCGTAAAATAAAAAATTGCATAAGAATTATACATTAGTGATCATCCTTTCTTTCATACTTTGTAAAAATAATTTAACGTAAATTTTAAATTTTTTTACCAGTGAATATTCCACCCAACGGTGATCTGACGCCGGATGCATGATTAACCGCAGTCCTCGTAAATGAACCCGTCACTGGCATCGATCTAACGAATGAACCGAAAATGTTGCATATTCCTAATGCGAGCATTTCCTGCGTTGCATCAAGAGATTTCCCCATAGCTAGAAAAACGAGGAGCTTACGATAAGCGTTACAGAAATTTTTCACCGTGCCACCATTTGTATTAAAATAAATATCAGCTTTTATAATAAATCCTGCATACAGTGAAAAGCCCCAAACTTAACTCCTCACTAAATGGCTCGCAAAATTATGTGATCCATTGCCGTGGATACCAATGGGCACATTTTAACTTCCCTTACGGTGCGTTTTCTGGCACTCTAGACGTACGAGCCGTTACTTTTTGGGCAAGCAAGCTTAGCATAAAATCCGTTTGGATGCATTTGCTTACGTTCACGCATTAGAGTTGGGACTGGAGGATAAATTAAAACGTGAGAATGGATAAGGTTCGGATCGGTTTACTGGTGAGAACTTCAACTGTACATTCATATTAAAGTTCTAGATACTGCAACACAGGGCAGCTTCGCCCTCATGCGCCCTCGCGCTTTAAATCTTTGGATATATTGTGAATATATAGTATCCGCACGGACACGCACAAAATATACGGTGCGTTCTTTCAACCTCCGTTTCTTCCTACATTTTGGTGGCGTCAGAACTCTCTGTTTATTGTATTTTTTTTTTTTTGCATTCTTGACGATCACGTTAATGATAATCAGTTTCCTTTTCCTTTTGTTCGTCCCTTTCCCTCTTTGCTTTCCTTTTCCTTCTCGTGCAGGGTGAAATCCCTTCTGATCTTATAACTTCTATTCCCTTATTACAAACTTCGTACGATTGAAATCAGATTACCGGGTATATAAAATTTGCGAACATTGCCCCCACTCCAGTGTCCAAACTCCTCCTCTTTCGTGAGAGTGGGTGATCGCAAGAGCTTAGGTGGGGAGTCGAGATAGTGCAGCGAATCACGTTTTAGATATTTCGATTATACGTCCATGAGCCCTAAATTCTCCATAAAACTGAGATCTCACTATATGTTTATCTGAACCACTTCGTCTCATATGCATTAAGAGTTGAAATCGGCCATCCAGTATAGTACTATCCCATCTTTATACTATTCCATCTTATAACTTATCCCATCTTTTACTATACATGGCGAGGGTAGAAACGGGACACCCATTGTATTAAACTATTCCATCCCTTATTTCACACAACAGCTGTTAAAATGGGACGCCAGGTATATAAACCGTTCATTTTAGTACAATGTGATGGCGGCCGCAGAATATTTTCATGATATATATATAGACATGTTTACATTCATACAGTATATATATATATATATATATATATATATATATATATATATATATATATATATATATATGATAATTTACTGACATGGAGAAATTCGTATGATGAATATAACGGATGCGTCCGTGAATTTCGGGAGTGGAGGAGTGCAGCGGGCAACGTGTGTTACACACTTGAGCTCCCCAGAGGTCTATACTGGTCCGCATAAAATTTGACTTTCGATGGATATACGCATACGGTTTCTCTCTTTCTCTCTCACTATTTCTCTCTATATTTATCCAGAGAGAACCGACACGTTGGTTTATTACTCATCGCTGGGAAAATTCGTGTATTCGGGAGGTAAAAGTTGGATGCTCTCGCCCAACGGATAGCCGGAAGTACCACCATCCACCCTCGAAAGTAACTATAGACTTTCGACTCACGTATAACGTTTTCAAGCATATGTATATGTATATATATATATATATATATATATATATATATACTATATACGTCCATATGGGAAGTTTATATATTAGAAACTTATACCCATGTCCGATAGTTCGTAATTCTGTCGGTAGAGTTTTCCTTATAGTATTCAGAGTGAAAAGTGCCAATGCCGGCAGCACCATCGTAAAGATAAAATGCAATCGAGAAAAATTGAAGTGCCCCGACAAAAATTGGAATTGGCGATTGGAGTGATAAAAGTCACCCTACGATCTTATCTTCTTTCACCTTAATCTGTATATGGACTTTCTTTTTTAAATTGTTTGAATATTTATCATGATTGACTACGGAAAAAAATATAGAAATAAAGTTTTTTTTTTTTCATGATTGGTTTAAAAATATATCCAGTATCAGGATTCTGATGTTATTGAGAAAATGTTTTTATTCTTCTTTTGTTTACGAATAATTTTGATATTTCTGTGAATGGATGAGACTTACCGAAAGCTTTGGCAATGGCTATATGCTCGATCGTTGAGATAATTGGCATAGTAACAAGCGATGTTCCCATTGCCTTTGTCATCTCGAGAAAATTATAAGTCTCGTTTTTGAAAGTCGTCGAAAATGGAGGTGGTGAAAATGGTGGAAGTCCTTGACCCATCGTTCCTTGATAAATCATTTTAATTTGAATGTTTTTATTAATGTACAATGTTAAATGCGTAAATTATTTTTCTTAACGATTCGTTCTAAGAATTTTGAAAAATTAAGCGTATTTATTTTTTACCGGTTAATTTGAAGGGTTCCATGCCGTTTACGTAAAATATGTAAGCCATAACAGCACCGGTTATAACTACGATAGCGTTTCGGGCAAGAGTAACGATCCAGCCAATTTTTTGTAAAGCCGTGCCCGTTCTTCGTCCCGGCATATTCTTTATCATGGAAAATTTATTTTTGTTCAAAATAAAAGCTCATTTGAGGATGATTTTTTTTTCATTTATATCATAAAATGTGAGTAATCTCAAAATTAACGATTTCATAGAAAAATATAATCAAAATAATTACCTTCATGAGAACAAGAATAATGAGGGTGCAGAGACCGAGCAAAGTGTCCCAGGGATTGATTTTATCGAGATTCGAAAATATGGCTATGACAGCGTCGAGAAAATCTTCGGCCCTTCCGGGAATACCCAATAGGGATTTGAATTGTGACGCGGCAATATTGATTGCAGCTGCCGAGGTGAATCCCGTGATAACAGGCAACGATATAAAATCCAATAGAAAACCTGCGAGGATTGATTGAAAAATTTAAATGATGACAATTTTTTACTCAGCCTAAAATTTTTTGTAATTGATAAAATCATTAACTGAAATATATCCATGTATAGGGATAATTAAAAATATCCTATGCTCTGCCATTTAATCGATCGGACTAACAACATCGGAGGCCTTATTGTCCAATTGAATTGTTACGTACAAATCTTCATAACAGTTTTGTAATATTACATTTATACATTAGTTTTTCATCGTTCTCTGCCATATGGAAAGAAAATGTTGTTGAATTTTTTAATTTAAGCCGCAAAAAAGTTCTGTACTTTTCCGTTACAGATGAGCAATCGAGTGATGGGATTTGTTAATATTGAATTTGAGCGCATACATCCGAGATTCAGTTTGATTTAATTGAAATTGGGGAAATGGTTGTGTACATTGCAGTGATAATAAGAGGCGGCAACGTCTCGACACCAAGTTAAAAAAAAAAAAATTAAATATAATAATAGAAAAAAGTTATTTAGCAATAATAATGGCGTTACAAATTGGCAATATCAAGATAAAATTTACTTTAGTTCTTGCTCAAATTGACAAATCATTTCGCATGTTATGCGAATTTCAAAAAATACAAATGTGCAAATTCAATTTTTTTTTTGTACGATTATATATTTTTATCCAAATGATAACTGTGTGACATAATGAATGAATGTGATATTTGACTTTATTCGAATTAAGGGTGATGAGAAATAAATTTGCGTATAGCGTTTGTGACTAGAAAAAAAAAAAAAAAAAATACGTCTTGGGCTGACCTAGTAAAAATTCATTTAAAACCATTTAATAGATTGGCATGGCCAAGTTTTTTCCAAATGTTGTATATCAAACATCTCGTTAGGTCTCAAGATGATATAATTTTGAAAAAAATTACATTCTCATACTTTGAGATTTACTATGCAGATTCACTTTTTAATTGAAGGTAGAATAATTTGTTTCGAGTAGTAATTTTTATGAAAAATGCACGCTAAAAAAACGTCATATTGGTAAATTGTATAAATTGCCTTACCCCGTCGAATACCCTTCAGATGGCAAATGTTTTTTAATGACTGCACAATGAATATTTTTTTTAAATGCTGCCATTAAAAAATTATCTTGATTGCCATTTTTCTTGCCATTAAGATGATGTTCCATATACCGATGCCGTGTGACTTCTATATATGATAACAAATTACGTTCCCTATATTTTCTTCGAAGCCTCGAGACATTACCAGCAAAAGTAAATTTCGTTTTCTTCTCTCTATTCATTCCGCATGAAAGATTTTTCAGTTTATTTATTTTAAATGTTTATTGTTTATTTCAAATGCTGCCATTGAAAATATGTGCAGAGGCAAATTACGAAAAAGAGCTTTATATCGGCTTTCGGCGTTTTTTTTTGTCGTTAAGAAGGATCCTCACGATATACTGACCTAGATGAAAAATTCCGAGAATGGCAATGATGCATCCTTTGAGAAAACAAATTAGAACTGCCATGTCAGCCCCGTATTTTAATACGAGCGGTTGAACCATCAGTGCCATAATCGCCGTTGGTCCAATGGTTATATTTTTGCATGATCCGAAGAGTATATAGATGAATGATGCCATAAATGCAGCATACAGGCCATACTGTGTTTTTTAAAAAAGTTTCGTTTTCATACGAAAAAATGTTAGGTGTTCACAATAAATATCACACATATATATATATATATCGAATGAACGATTACTTGATTAAATTTAATAAAATGATTCGTGTTTCGTTTGTTTTTTCAATGAAACAAATATTTTCACAGAGATATTACAAGACTATAGCCAATTTAACTCAAATTGCGAAAATATTGGTGCACAAAAAAAACTGCCCATTTTCGTAGATGGCAAAACGTTCTTATTGTTCGAAAAACAAATACGTTAAATACTGAATGGAAGTCAATTGATGAGGGACGAGACGAGTCAAATATTTGAATCACTCTCTTAAATGTTTCAAATAAATTCAATGCAATTAAAATAGAACGACAATAATTGATTCTTAATCGAAGCAAATTGATTGCTGAGATATTCATCTTGAATCTGTTTGTTTTATCGGACTTGAATACATTTGGATAAATCGAATGAAATTTTGGTTAAAAAAATATGAGTTGGCTGACTGTAAAATAGATTCTATTGTGACAAGACCGAATCTTCGAAATTGCTCGAGAAAAGATTTATCTTTCGGTCTGGAGATTCGAGGATTGGCTCCACTGCCACTTTAGATCATTTATTTTCATTTCGAATTTTGTCTGGTGAACGAATTACCTCGGGATTTAGACCGGCGACGACTCCATAAGCTATTCCTTGTGGTATCGCCGTCAATCCGACTGTGATACCCGCCAAAATGTCTTGAAATATCCATGTTGTTTTGTACTGTGGCAGCCAGTCGACAATCGGTAAACGTCGTTTGACGTAATTGATCACGGGAATTCCGAACTTCACTGCAAAATTTTTCAATTTATAATTTATTATTATCTTTATTTTTTTTATTCGTCAAGCAATTTTAAACTGATGATAATCGATAGACAGATGTGTAACGAAGGATTAGCGTATCGGTAAAACTTGGATAACCGTTAAACAATAATAATAATGTCATTAGTCAGGGTGGATTGAAAATTATTCAGAGTTGTTTTTTTTTTTTACATAATTGTAAATATATCAACGACAAGTGAATCAAATATTTTTACCGATAATAATCAAAGCAATTCAAGCAGTAAAATTTAGTACGGTAAACTTTTGTTGATTGAATATACGTTTTGTTTTTTTTTTTTTGATAATTAAATATAATTCAGTTACACTTTATTTAAAATAATTTGAATAGAAACAGAGAATAAAATTTGATCAAGTGAGATTGTTCACTCACTTTTGATAAAAATAAAGACGACACTTTAAAAAAATATGAAAATATTTAATAACTTGTATAGGTTTATAAAGAAAATTTAGAAAAACCCAAATTTCCTTAAATAAACATTTTTTAAAATATAACGAAACAATACTGGGGCAACGAAAATGATAAAAATTGTAGGGTTGTAAACAATTTAAAAATCAGGTTTTCAGTAGAACAGTCCCAAGAATCCACGTCGTCTCCCTGAGTAGCACGAGGCGCGACTGAAAATATTTCTGGATTCTCGTCAAAGCGCGTGTCTTCCTTGTCTGTCGCGTTATCGGAATAATCGTCCCTATCGTCATTATGATCTGACTGAATTATATAAGCAACGAAACGATCGTACGCAGTCGGTATACGTAGTTAATCGCGGAAAAAAAAATTTCCAGCTTTTTCTCCGTCAAATTCATTTCTCTGTTTACACAGCAGTGTTTATTTTTTCGAAATCTTCCACGTTGGCAATTAATTAATTCAAATACTATCTCTATTTCTGCCACTTGATGAAAAATGGCCTCGGGTTTCGACACAATAAAGTTTGAGTCGTTTTTTGACGATTATAAATCGGAGGCATTTCATGCCAACCGGTTCAGTGCCTAATCCTCACACTCTTTTGGATCTGTTTCATTGCTTGTTTCATCATTGTACTAACTGTAAAACGCATGTAGATTTTTTTCAATTTTTTTGTCATCAATAGTATTTTCTTTGTAGAATTTGGAGAAGCCGAAAAACAAAATCCTTCCTTCAGCATAAAAGTTTTTTGTCTAATAATGAATTATAATTAAACGAACGTAGTCTTATATCACTGCGCATAATCGCCTTTTGCTACCGGATTTCTCGTCTCTTATGTATTTACACGCGTAAAATCATCATCATCTGTATGTAATTTTGGTGAGAGTTTGCATAATTTTCATAATAATTTGTGTTGATAAAAAAATGTATTTTATTTGAAAAATACTTGATGAATATAATTGAATGAAAACACGAGTACTCTCGGTTCCATGGAATTCGATATCCAGATGGACGAGCTGGTGATTTTCAAAAGAGATTTTCACCTCGTATCTAAGATGGCGACGAAGTGTCTCCTTGAGATTGCGACCTCCGTATAAACCCCTCTAAAACTCGGCAGACTTATACTCTCGTGTATATCTGTGCGACTTGGAGATGAGACGGACAAGCCCCGCAGATTTATCTCGTGCGCGTGACGAATGCCCGTATTCTCGTATCTTTGGTGGGCATAAATTTCTTTAAATTCGCTAGTGAGAAAATCCAGTCGCTCTGGAAATCTGGTTCGGAAACTGAATAAATATAAATGGGTGCGCTCCTGGATCAATTGGATGCTGAACCTTTGACCTTTTTTTTTTTCAATTGTTTCACAAGTATTATTTTTTTCGAAATTTTTCATAAATCTTTCGTAATGAGACAAAAACAAATTTTACATTGTGAAGTATTTTGTTGCATTGCATTCACTTGGAAAGCTCTCGATATTTTAAATTACGACAATATAATTTAAAAAATGATCCCTTCAATTAATTATTATATCGTTTCGTTGCATTCTAATTTGAAGATTATTAATTTTCAAAATTTATCAAGGGAACAAAAATGTTTGCTGTGATTTTTTTTTTGCGAATTCATTACGCAATAAATTATATAAATAAATTCAATTAATTATTATATCGTTTCGTTGCATTCTAATTTGATGATTCTTGATTTTCAAAATTTATCAAGGGAACAAAAATGTTTACTGTAATTTCTTTTTTGCGAATTCATTGCGCAATAAATTTAATAAATATTTATATAACATGGATGAGATTAATCAAAAATTAGATAAGATGCGATCCCATTGCGAGTTATTATCGCGATTCTGATCGTTACGTTCGTTACGACAGAATGTGCCGAAAAAAATGACCGAAACAAAGCACAAAGTATTATATCACGTAAGGGGTCATATATGATCTAAAAGATTATGATGATCATGATATAAGTTAAGGATAATAATTATATAATGGGATCGTTTTGATAAGAAATCGTTAGCAATGTTTTCCAAATTCATTGCTTGAGCATTTCGCATTCTAATCTTTCACTATTCAATACTGCCAGATTTATGTTCGGATTATTTGAATAATAGTAATAACTAGTGGCAAGGACTGAATTAATTAATTAATCCTCATTGACAATTCCCTATGAATAATTTATAAACATAAAAAAAAAAAATCGTACATGTTTTCAGTATTGATCAGTCTACAAAGCCCTATAAATTGAGTGTCTACTATCACGCTCGAGAATCTTTCGCATCAATATTTATAAATTTATCATTTTTATTTATAAAACAGGTGAATGAATAGGAAAAAAAATTGTTGATCTACTTTTATTTTTAGCCAACGAGTGCGTGTAGGTGTTACAACTTTAGTTGTCGCGTCTCACGATCGAAGTAAAGCAGGACGGAGGATCACTTTGTCAATTCGTCTCGAACGTTTGAAAAAGGGGGTTTTCCGCAGGGAAAATTTACCCGCGTCTCGCCGGTTACGTGAATGAGCAGGGGAGGGGGTGAAAAGCGCCTGCGCGGAATTGAAGTTTCGTCTCGAAATAGAATGCGCGAAAGCGCGTTTTCCCAAGTTCGTCAGTGCCGCGCGAAACGGCGAACCTGACGCGAGCCTAGTCCTATCCGGGCTCTCGTTCCACTAAATACAATAATAAATATACGAGAAAAATCGTGAAAACACGAAAATAGAAAAGAAAAAATCCTTGAGGTAAAGAAAAAAATATATACGATGACGAAATCGTCCTCCTCGATATACGATAAACTCTCCCATGACATTTCATCAGTTGGGAAAAAATAACGAGTACAATTAAAAATAGAAAGCAACAATGTACAATAGGATATGGGTTTTTTTTTTTTTCAATTTTATCCAACTGTAGAACTTTTGCAAATGTGACGAATTAAGAATTATTCATGAAAAATAATTATTAAACGAGCAACCAGTGTGGTCCATGACAAAGAATATATTGCATCTTTGCCTTTTGATTCTTACGATTATTATTATCATTATTATTTATTTATGGGCAATTTTCATCGATGACATGCGACCCGACGATTAAAGTGCATCGAGAAGCTTATCTAATCACGAATCTGCATTCGATTCTTCACATTTTCAACGCACAATAATCATGATCATGATAATGACAATGATAATAATATTTATGTACTTTTACGCCAGACTGCGTATGTTGGCGCGACATTATTGTTGTTATTATTATTATTATTATTATTATTATTATTATTATTATTATTATGTTGCTTGCCAAAAGAGATTTTTGTAACATCTTCCACCATATATACTGAGGAAATAATAAAATTTTGAAACGAGAAGAGAATTTAATTTTATGGGAGTCATTAAGGGTGCAATATAGTTCGAGGTTGAGTTCGACGCAGAAGCCAAATACGTACAAAGAGCGGATATATGTATCATATGTATATAAAACAAATATACCCGCTGTAAAAGTACTGAAATTTATTTTCTAATGAAACTCTTAACCCATCCGTATACGGCTTATGCTGTATATATATTTATGTTATCTCGGTCTTGATCCTTTATCTCGAAATTGCCTAGTCACAGCCGTTAATTTCTCGTCCATAACGAAGAATTGTTAAATTTGATGCGATTTATTCGCCAATTTGCAGTATACAAGAAACGCAAGAAGCCCGCCAAATTTATGAAAGAAAAGAAAATTAATATTCGTCAAATTTATGAAAAAAGTAAAATATTAATAAGAATCAAAATGTTGAAATTTACGATGGATCGTTATATATCTTTTTTGCAATTTAAAAATATAATACAGGATATACTGATCGGTATGGGAGAATAAATTTTCGTTTGTTGAAATAAAAAAAAATGAAATAAAATTTATCTCCCACTCACCACTATTCTCAACTTTCACCCATATATGACAGGTCACCTCAATTTTTCTCCTCTCAAAAAAGATGAGGCAGAAAGAACTCAAATTCGAAGATAAACAAAATCCATTCTACGCAAATTACTTCCTCCATCGAGATACTTGTGGATTTTTTTTTTTTTTCTTTTTCAAGCAAAACATCTCAAAAGTTTCTCTCGCTGTTCTCGCATAGATAAGACATATCACGAGTTGAAAATCTTTCACATGACGCTGCGTCACTTTGCGCATTCGATATGATAATACGCAATGTAATCTCTCGTACCCTCGTATATATCTAATATCTCGAAAAATTTGTTATCCAGTCGTTGACCGATACGAAAATAATTATAATCGTTGATGAAAAATCAAAAGCAAGTAAAAAATTCTTTGCATTAAAAGTGAAACGAGGGGCGAAATAATATATGAAAAATAAATGGTGCATTTCTTCCGTCAAGTGTATTTTAAATTGAATGAAAATCGGATTTAATAATTTCAATGGTTCATGAAAAAACAGAAGTGTCTATATAAAATTCTTTGCATTAAAAGTAAAACGAGATGCAAAATAATATATGAAAAATAAATGGTGCATTTTTTTCATCAAGTGTGTTTTAAATTAAATTAAAATTGCATCTTGGTTATGGGAAGAAAGCGCAAATTTCAAGATTACAGAAGAATAGCTCTCGATCGTGTGATATACATAACAAGAATTGTGGAAATAAAGTGATGTGTCCCTCTCGACGTTCGATCTCGCTTAGCGAACGCTTGACCGGAACGCCGCGGTTAGGGTAATTCCTGCTGGAAAGAACCCCACACCGAGCCAAGTAACCAAGAGAGAGAGAGAGAGAGAGAGAGAGAACTTGCAAGTCCAGTAAAGACAAATTGAGTCAATTTGAAGAGGTGTTACGGATGGAGATTTCGAGAGAAGACTAATAAGTGGTAAAAGCGAAAAGTCATTAACATGACGAGAGGGCAGCATCACCACACATGTATATATATATATATATATATTTAATAAACCCATGACGCTTGAAGCTTTAACGAAACAAAATCTCACTCAATTACACTTTTGCGTCATTGTGCATCAACGAACAAGTAGAAGTGAAACATGATCTATTTAATCCTCCCCCACACACGTCATACTATGTGCATCTCATCCTCTTTCATGATCTATCTATCTTTCCCTCGAAAACGTTGAGGGAAGATAAAACGAGCTTGGGGGAGAAAAAAACTTTCTTTTTCTTTACTTCCTCTTACGCAGACGAGGGAAAAGTTTGCCTCGGAGCTGCCAATGTCGAGTCGATCATTAGTCGGTCGTGTTTGTATGTTGCGTCGCCAGGAATTTTGCAGAAGTGCGCTAAATGAGGTGTGAAATAGCAAAATTGGAGTAGAAGAAGAAAAAATGAAATAAAATAAATAAATACGTTTACTACGTGAGGTGACGGGAAAGTGAACGGTGATTTGATCAAATTTATGGAATTCCTTTATTCTATGTCTATAATGTGTGTATGCGTAATTTAAATATAAAAAAACATACATGAGCGAGTTTACGACACTTTAGCCAGTCAGAGAATCATGACTACGATTTAATTTTACAAAATGGAATGATGTAATTATAATGGTTTCGCATACTTTCAGTTCCATTCTGATGAAAATATAACAAAATACTCAAATTTTTGTATTTTCAAGAGTGTCCTCTGGGAAACTTTGCATTTATATTTTTTAAATATAAAAATTTCCATTTTTTAATTATCGACAAGAAAAATAATATTTGCATATCTATTTGAATGATTTTTCAGAATGCAAAATGTTCAAAGTGATAAAAAACAATTTTTTTATATATAAACATTTCATGGGAGATGCAGGTGGTTTAAAGTAACAGCGATTTGTCGGTTTAGAAAATTATATAATTCCATTTCCAAGCGAGGATCCTTGTGTTATTACGATATCGCTTTTTTTCCTCTTACTCATCTTGGAATAAAGTAATTTTGTGCAAATTAACATATTGTAGATCCGAGCCACTTAAAAGTTAGAGCCATTTTTCATTCTTCTTTCATTTTCTAACTTTCACACGAAAGCTACGTATTATCAGACAATATATTGTATTTTGTTTTCATAAGCGGCATTTAAATAGCAGATTTCGCACAAGGTTATATTACCAAATTCCGAGACATTCAAAAATTACTTTCGTTATTAAAATCAAGTATTAAAAAAATCTAAAAACCATTACAGATTTCAAACGATCGACATGCACATCGATTATGTGAATTTGCACAAAATTCGCTTGTTACTTGCTGATAATAAAAGATACTAGTGAAAAATATTGGCCTCCAATTTGGAAATAAATTTCGTTTATTTTTTTTCTTCAAAATTATTCAGATAATTTGACCAAAAAGATTGTCTTGTAGAGATATCATTCTTTGAAAGATAAATTAGAAAAAATATAACTGCTCGGTTATTATTACGTTAGGATGGTCTAACGACTATGCAAAACTGTTCAAGTCAAATCATTGAATTATGTGGGAATTTTTATTTGAGTGACTGAAGTTGCGTGGAATGTTTCATATATATGTTAATGTTTTTCCATAATTGTTTATAATGTACAGATGAAGTGAAGTGAGGCGAATATCGCGTAAAAGTAACAATTGTAGTGACTCTTCAGCATAGTGTGGTGCATCGCATACGAACAGTTCTTCGTTCATCATTCCACGAGTCAATCTCTACTCGATTATTTTTCTCCCTCGCTCTCTCATTCTATCGTGAGAAACCGGAAAATTGCTGGCAGAGAAATCGAGGGAAACTCGTTTCCCAACTTGGAGAACGTTAACGCGAACTTGGAAACCCTCTCGACTTCGTATCAAGAGAGAGAGAGAGAGAGAGAGAGAGAGAGAGAGAGAGAGAGAGAGAGAGGGGAGAACCGCTACATCTGCGCTTCGGTTTTTCCTCATACACGCTGAAAATTCTCAAAGACGACAAGGTCAGAAATTGTTACACCAACATGATTTTATCCTTTTGGACAATGAATTTATTGCATGAATTTTATATGTATCTCAATCACAAAATCGAACGACGTCAGAAAATGATAGACCCATCTGATGCAGTGTGACAAATGCTTCGTAATCATAAATCGAATGTTAAAAAATTTCAAATTACACAACAGAACAAATGAATGAATTACAAATTATTTCATAAATTGAGTAGTTATTTAATCAATTTATTTTATTATTAATCGATAAACGTGTATTATTCAACTACGGGTGTAATTAAGGATGGAATTTTTCCTTCGCTTATCGCTTCGGCAGAAATCCGTTAGTTTGACAATATTCTTGACTCTCCTGTTTTTATTCAATGAATATACACACAACACTGAGAGAGAGAAATTTATGACCAAGATTTTCCACCGACAGCGAAGACTGCAAATTGCATGGGAGTGTGTGGAAAATTTGTAACTCGATCTTCGTCGAAACGAATATAAAAATAAACGTCAAACGAATAATTGTATGCTTTAACCCTCCGTAGTCACACTGGGTAGAATCGACCAGTCGTTTTTTAAGTGAAAAAGTATCCTTTTTGCGCATTGACCTCTTTATGATTATTTTTTAACATGTTTGTATTTGATTTCTTATAAATCGACTTTTCGTACGTAATCTAGAACGTTCAAAGTATGTTCCGTAATTTTTTGATCCACATTGGACGGATAGTTTTCTCACGATCGTTTTTTGAAACTGACTGGGTAGAATCAACCCAGTGTGACTATACCGCGAAACTCTCCGGCAGTGTGACTACGGAGGGTTAAAATGGCTACATGTGATTATTAAAAAAAAAAAAAGTATTTTAACGTTTGAAAGAATAAAGTAATTTCATATTTTTATACCTCTAATACTAGCGTTGTACATACCCGAAATTGAACACGAAAAACCTTCACCGAAGTGCACATAGCAATTTGAAGTTGAACCGTTCCAACTGATCGAATTTTTTTATTACAAAAATGTGAAAATCGTCTCTCACTCCGTTAAATCGATAATTGACAAAATAAATTTTGTCACGTTGATTGACTATATATCACATGGTCACGTTTTTGTAAGCGCATAAATTCTGTTATCGCCATGGCAGATCGCAAGGCAAAAGTAAAAAAATTGGAAAAATGTAATTATTGTTTAATTCCTCTAAAAATTGTCACTGCCATTTTTACGCAGCGAGTTAGAGATTGTGAAAATATTCAATCACGGTATGACGATATACATAATAAAATAACCACAGATTTTTATTACCAACGTATGTGATCTGTCCAGCAAGTAAAATAATATTTCTTTAAATAATTTTTTTCAACAATAACTCATCACAGCATTCGAGTTTTTTAATTCTAATAATAACTAAACTATTATTGTTAAATTAAGCATTCTTTAATCCATTAATGGCTATTTTTTGTAAATAATAACTAGCATTCCAATCTCACTGGATCTGAAAATATAAGTAAAAAAAACTTTACTTAACCCTTTCAAAAGCTTTAACTTTGGTCTCTAACGCAAATGTTTCTATCGCGTGATTAATGAGTTATGGATAATGACTGCCGTAAAAAAAAATCCCGCATAAACGAATCGTCGATCAATAGATTAAAACAAAAAGAAATTATTTAGATTAAAAATTCCATGATGCGTTTTTTTTCTACGTAGGCACGCGATTTGGAAATAAATATATTGGAGCATAGAAGAAATAAGTGGGTCAAAAAGAAAAAAATCAACGACCAATTCGAATTTCGGAGAGAGGAATTTTTTTTAATGCACTCCATCCGAGAGCCAATGGTATTTTTTATTTTCTTTTATTTTTTTTTCTTTCTTTTGTGACAGACCTATTTGTCAGCATTAGCTGCTGGCGTGCCGTGATTTTCATCCCTTTCTCGACCGTGGGCGGGTGTTGCACGAAGGTACCACTGAACTGTTGGTGGGTCACGTAGAAACGTTTATCCCGGCCCCCGCGAGTCCTGATAACCGATGTAGGATACCCCCGTGTACCCCCCGCACCGCGCTCCATGCACACTCCATTATTTTTTCTTCTCTTGCATCTGTCAATTTTTCGTTTTAACCTTGTTCTCTCTTTTATCCCCCTTTCCGTCTCTTGCATCCTCGCACGAAGTCTCCAATTAGCGTCAATAATTATTCACGAGCGACTGTAATTTTTTCCATTTGTTGTTTTAGTGAGATTTTTTTGTGCATGAATGTTTTTTTTTGTCTCAAGCAAAAGAATATATTTTTTAATTAGTTTTCTTTTTTCTAATAAGTGGGTAATACAAGTTCAATCCCAGGAATTCATGACAAATCACTATTTAGAAACGCTTATCTATGAAAAAATTTCATTGTTTTAGAAAGGCTCATTTTTTGGTCATTTAAATATTTTTTTCATATTCTTCTGTTGGTAGTTTTTTTTTTTATAAATGTCCTAGAATATTTTAAGCCGTGCAATTGATCCATTTCGTGACTGGTTAATTTGATCTCCGTACGAAAAAGTGATTGATGCTTCTTCTGGTTAATAACTGGTAATTTCATCAGAAATGTACTGGTTAGTGTACATGAAATTAAAATGCGTACAGGAATACACAAAGTATCATATATATTCTTCAAGGCCAGATTGAAACAAACGACATGGATTCCTGATGATAAATAAGATCACAATTTATGAAAATCAAGCCACTAATATAGACTTTTAGTGGTATCATTGATCACTGATTGCCCTTTATTGCACCCAAAAAATATATTCTCACACTGCTCTTACTCACTCAATCACTCTGATAGGGCTCCAAGAATATTTTATCAATTATATAAATACTTCTAATACCCGTTGATAAATAATATTAATCGATCGTGTGATGGGCCCGTTTTTCAGGCTTTTTACTGCGAACCCTTTGACAGGGATAAAAACGGTAATTCGTTCACCGATATTAACCAAAATGTGCAAACCAGTTTGTGGCATAGAAAAATTGGTATTCCACGCAGAGAAATTTCAAAGATACTTTTATTATCGTCACTAAATGGGATGTAATCACTGATTAAGAAATTCATCTTATCGACCATCAGGAAAAATATTTTGCGGATGATATACGAGAATATCAACTACTAAAATTTCGTAAAATAAATGTTTTCTCATTTAATTTTTTAACGGTATATTTAATTTTTTATTAATAATACGGAGAATTATAATAATGAAGAATAATCGAAAGTTCAAATATTTGGTAATTAAGTACTAGTGAAATGGAAAATAAATACTATTAATAATTGTCGTAATAGAGACAATTTACCGAAAGATAATAATCATCAATAAAACAAATAATAATCTTTCGAATGAAATTTTTCGAGTGATAATTGTGAACTGTATAGATGAGCAGTTTATCTCATTTATGAGATGGTGTTAATCCGTACTAACAAAAATTCGTGATATCCAAGATTTATAGCGACTGTTGGAAGAGCGGCAATTTATCAACTCTCACTGGCTATTTGTTTTTGTGAGTATTATGAGGTTGGTAAGATCGCCCCGGGCATTAAAATCGCTTTGAAAATAGTACGAGACGAGCTTGATGCGTTAATAGAGTTGCAGCTGTGCGTGGATGGTTTGATGCGAAATTATCTCGTGGCGCACACCGAGTTCTGGATGGGCTGGATGAATTTGCGACAAGAACGACAAAGATTTGTAGATATCCCACCCTCACCTTATATAAACATTTACTGCATTTATACTTCGGACATCCGTTTAAAGTATGGCAATTAAAGCTTTGATTGCAGTTGAGAAAAATTAAATTCTCATTAGTGACTTAAGTATGCATTGATTAGTTTCATCTATCTCGACCAGCACCTGATGACCTATAGGAATCATAAAATTTATTGCATACTCCGTAAACATTTATTTAGTAAATTATTCTAGTTGGGATTCGCGAATATGAACCGAAATGGTTCCAATTGATTTTTAGCCATGAATTTTAATTGTGACCTTTGCTGCACGTTAATTCAATTGTTATGTTTCTTGCATTAGTAATTAATAAGTCGATGAAATTTATTTTTTCAACTTCTTTGGTATTGGATTTGACTAGACTTTATCCGCAGTTCCGATCAAATCCATAAAGTCTTTTGTAACGTTGTCCGAATATATTTTTTAATCTACACGTGACATTTGATCTCTCGTCGCGCTCGAATCCCCTCTACTAATCATACATGCATAGAAAAATATATATGTGAAATATGTCCCACCACGTTATTTCGTTCCCATCATTTTTTCATTTTCTCATGTTACAACTCACGAACTCTTTCTGGTCGTTTTCTGTACTGCAGATGTGCACAAGTAATGCAGAAAGGAGCGAAGTAAAATGAATATCGCATATGTATTACACGCATATTCTCGGAGGTAAAGGTAAAAAATCAATACGAATTGTCATGTATTCAGATGAAAATTTGCAAAAAATGCATTTCATCGAAGCGAGCAAGAACAATAAATTTCAAAATTAATAATCCTGAACTTATTTCAAAAAATGTTTCTTAACTAAATATTCTGGCAAACTTATTCTCGTTTTTTATGAATCGCAAGTACTGGTCTTTGTCGATACACACAATTGTTGAAAATTGTAAGTGTCTTAACTATTAATATCAATTGATGAAAAATTAAAACTAATCGGCTAAAAATTAGAAAATTAAAATATTTTCATATACAGGAATAAAGTTGTTGTATCTTGAAGAATTTTAACCAATATTTATGGTTATCATTAATAACCTTCTTGAGATTTTAAAAAATTATATATGTGACACCGTTGAATCATTTACCTCAAATATTACGAGGGGACTAATATATGGGCACTATTTGTAAACATATAGATCATGAGGTTTATTTTTTAGCTTGTTTGGTATCATTGAAAAAAAATAAAGCTCAGATTGAGGATTTATTCTTTTTAGCAGCGAAAAAAGGTGACAAGGAGAAATTTGAAACATAAGAATCATCGAGACGTGGCATGTATGGAGACATAAACGTACCTAGATATTCCATATTGTATCTCTTCAAGAGGGGAAAAAAGAATCAAAATCTGGAACCAATGAGTTTCACTATGTATGTATATATCAGACATACGATATCCAGTTATCTTTGAACTCGTTCTTCTTCCTTTCGTGCTTTTTCAATTTCTCAGTCACTATATTCCGTTCCGTCTCTTCTGAAGCGTATTCTTTTTATCTTAAAAAGCAGCCAATAAGCGCGTTATTTGCTGTTTCTCAATAACTTTTGAGTGCTCTTTTATTTTATTTTATTTCACTTGCCAAATCGTATATTTATCCATTCACAATATTCTTCGCTTTGTTGCAAACTTATCCTCGCAGTTTATAATGTATTTTCTTTAGCACGAAAATCTTTCATTCCACTCGTATCACGGTTTTATAATTTTTTCTTATTCTTCCGCTGCTTTTTTTATCCCACTTTTTTGCAATTCACTGGTTATTATTTTGCGTACAATTGCGCACATTGTATATTGACGTGAGTAACATTTATTTTTAATATCATCTGTTTTTCATGAACTGTTTTCTCTTTACTTTTATGCATATGACTTGATATTAAAGTTGCAAAGAAATTATGTTTCATATGCTTTATTGGGTGCTCTCAGGAACACTTAGAGTGACTTTTCATATACCGAGGGGAAATAGAAACCTTTTTCACAATTTTTACACTCCTTTTGTGTCGTCATGTGAGTAGTTTGCTGCTCGCTGATGCCTCTTTTTCTCTAGTCTTATCGTCGTATATTTTATTCTCCGTGTGCTTCGATATCTCGTAGGCAATTCTGGCCCAAGTATATTACATCAGGGACACTCAGCGATTCGCTCAGCTTCCATAATCAAGTATTGTACATGTGCATGCTATTCTCTGCTGGCACATGACTCACATTTCCCTTTTATCTTCAGACGTGTATTTCAACGAGAATTTTCACAGACTTACTAAAATGCGTACAAATATACGTATATTTATGTGGATGCTGAAGAATAGTTTTCAGAAAATTTGTCAACGCAGAGCAATAATTCTCAATGGTATTTTTAATTCCAGTCTAATAATTAGTGATAACCTTTTTTTTTTGCAATTTCAACCTGTAATTCGTCCTATGCAAAGAATTTATATCCCGTTTCAACTTACCTGTATTCCAAGTCCCTAATCATGGGCTGCTTCAGATGAAGTTGAGCTATAACTTCATACTCGAGCTGCTACCTCATTCCGAAAATTATATAAAAATTTGACTCTTAGCTCAATTTTGTGTCCTGCAGTATTATTTTAAATTGAAATTTGACTTTTAAGTTGGCTGACGCATTTGATGTTGGAATGAAAAATGGTTTATACTTAAGTTCAGACTGATTATTCAAGTCGAGTCACCATCACGAATTTAAGGTCAGACACGAATTTACCTGAGCTTATAAATTTGAGCGTTTACTAACGTTTCAACATCAATATAAAATTCGTATTAATTCTAAAACCTAGTTTTGTACTCAAGTTCAAAGTAAAATTTAAATTTCAAGTTTTTCGCGCGCCCATCTGTGCTCAAAAATCAAAAGCCTATGCTCAACTTAATACACTAAAATTGCCTATACATACAGTGAAAATTATCGCTCTACATGTACGACTTCTCGAAAACAGAGTCTATTAACCACAAATATATATTGTATATACTATATATATATATATATATATATATATATATATATATATATATATATATATATATAAAGCACTAACACAATCACGCGCGCACTCAAAAGCTCGGGATATGCGGAAAATCGTGAAAAGTACGCGGGGTGGCCGCTGGGATCGCTGGTGTCGCGTGTACACACGCGGAGCTTCTTCGTAACTCGCGGGTCTCCCGGGTTATTGGATTCTTACTACTGATCCACTCGGCACTTCTAGCGGTCGCTCTCTCTCTCTCCCTCTCTCTTGCCCTCCCGTTCTCGGGTCTCTGCCTCTCGTCGTCTATTACTATAACTGTTGGCGCGTGTATTCACTAGTAGCATGCGTCGTCACGACCACGCGTGTGTGACAGCGTGAAGCCCGTAAAGCACACCAGAGAAACGACGTTGTATAATGAAGAGTAGTAGTACTACTAACGTGTATACAGTAAAAATTTCTAGTAAAGATACGTGTCTGCCTGCCCCACAAGCTAAAGTGCTGACGTTATTATCCGTTATAGCGTATAAATATATGTATATATGTACACACATACATATATGTAGATATGTATACACATACATATATAGCGGGTCCGGTGTCACGCAAAGTGGAATCTCGGATTGAAGGCAGATACGAGAGTTAGCACAGCAGCGAATTCTACAGTTCGATCCAAAACAACGAATAAATTTTTTTTGATCCATAAACGGACAATTTGTCTCATGTTAAATTATTCCAATCTTTAAAAGTGATTCATTATTTTAGGTCAATCATCTTTTGAGTAATCAAAACATGTTTGCATATATTTTAATTCCATAAGCATCTTCTTGATAGTTTTGTTGAAAAATGGAATTCTTTGTATGGAAAATGTTTTGTTTCAAGTTCAATCTATCAGTAGTTAAGGTAAACGTCACGACAGGTGGACACGAACCAGTAGCCGGACGCCCTCTATGCTAAATCATTCATGGTAAATATATATAGGTATAGATTAACCAGGCCGTTTACCTTAGGCACCAGTTGAGATCTAATGGACTCCATCTAATGGATCTAATGGACATCCCTCTAGCGACTGTAAATGGAACCAGTTTTGATGAGTTCGGATGACATGGACTTCATATCTATATATGGGTTATCGGGTTATGTATAGATAAATGTTCATGTCTATATTGGGGTTATATGTAGATACAGCATCATTATTAGTGACTCGCCAAATGTAATTAACAGTATCAATGATCGAGTGTGTACGCTAAAGTAGTGAAAAATGTTTTAACTCATAAGCCCATCTTCTAGCCCATTAAAACTAGTTTGAACATATTTTAATTTCACAAGCTCCCTCTTGTCTGTGTCCCCTAGAACTGGGGAACATTTTTTTTTAACGTTGATTCCATATCAACGGTTACAGCCACCAATAAAAATCGGGTCAAGGGTCGTACCAAGTGTGTACACTAAAGTATTAAAAAATATGCTCGTAAGGTTAATAATTTTTCTAGGTGATCAATTGTTTTAGGTCAATAATCATTCAAGCTATAAAGACTTTTTTCATCTCAGGTTAATAACAATTGTTGGTTGAACATAATATTGAGGGAAGCAGTAAGCTAACCCAAGAAAAATTATGCATAATTCAAATATTTTGTTGAATTTGTGGACCTCGAGCTTTGAATCAGCCTGTAAATTGTAGTTGATGTTTTCCACGTTCATTTCACTCTCTGGTTCGTATTCATGGGTGTGCGAATCTCAGCGGAGAGTACACGAACTCCTATAGTCAGTCGAGGATTCGAACGCGCGAAGCTACCTATATATGGCACCTCTTCGTCGGCTACTGGCGGTAGTGTCGGTATGGCGCGAACAACCACGAGCCTTTGAACTTGCATTTCACTCAATCCACAGCCTCGCGGTCGTCACACTATATGTGCGCAATGTCCATTCGAAAAGAGCCCGCACGTTCGGTTGGCAAATACTTTTGATGCGCTTCTCGATTTCCGGCTGTCTACTGTGCTCTGCTTTCTCGATCTTTGTACTTCCGGTTTCCCGAAGCCACTCACTGCAAACCACACGAATCGGGCCGATTTTCTATTTTCATCAACCGACTTTCAACGTATCCCATGAGTATATTTCATTCGCAAAGGCATCAGTTTTTTGCTGTTTTTTTTTTCATTTCCACCCTCGTTGAGATTTGAGCTCTGCACTTATCGTTTTGCACATCAACCGCATGTGTTATTTTTCTTTTGAATAAGCCAACCATCCGCCCGACATTTTCCACCAGCGTCGCTTTATATACATATATATAGGTATCATTTCCTATGCTTGCTCTCGTTAGCTCGTCATCCCTTTGTGCTCTCTCGATTACTCCACTTCCGGTTTCTCGAAGCCGTCGTTGTAAGCCGCACGAATTCTATCGATTTTCCTCAACCGACTTTGAACGTATCTCATGCGTGTATGTCACTCTTAAAGAAACCGATTTTTTTTTTCGTCTCGTCACTAGCCCAGATTTGGTACTTATCGTTTGTATACATCAACCCCATGTATTTTGCTTTCCTTTTGACTTGATACGACTGATGTCCGGCCGAACATCCTCCATTAGTGTCGCCTAATACTTCGTATCGCTCATTTGATCTCGTGAACTCGTCACATTTTTTTCCTCTTTTGCGAGAATTAACGACATAATTACTGAATGAATAGATCGATTATTATCTATTTTATATTGATGAACAGTCATTATTGTTTAAGCAATAGCAATTATCAAATAATTTGTTCTTTGGGTTAACAATCAAGTGAGTGATTGTTAAAATTATTTAGACTCAATGGGTGATTGATAATTATCACACATCTTAATTATTAATAAAATTATTATTTATAATTATTTAATTAGCTCCAAATGGACTTTTCTCTCTTGAGCTTATTTCTGAAATGAAATATACATACTTGTCATGTACGTCCCTGGTTCGTAATAAATGTGAGACGCAGACGAGCAGATTGCAACTGGCTTTATCCACTTCCTGGTATGGCAAGCTTGCTTTTGACGCGCAGTAACGACGTAAATTGCGAAAATGACATTTTACTCCAGTCAACGCATATCCACTGTTACATCGTTGCTCTTTTTTAAATTTTACTTTTGTCTGCTATTTTTATTTTATATTTTTCTAGCACTTTTACAGCCTCCATTACCATTTTATTATAATGTCCCATTTATAATATTACTATTATTTTCGTGCAATCCCTGCAATTTGTCTTTGCTCTGTATTCGCTATGTTGAGATAAATGCTGAGAAGATGATAAGAGCTATTTTCCATATTCCGGATAATATATTTACGTTGGTGCTAAAATTATAGTCTATTTATTTTTGAAAATATGCATATGGGGTATTCCAATATAACAGAGTCAGGACTTTCTCATTTATTTTTTAGTATCGAATTTGTAGATGTTTTTTTTTTTCGAATTAATATGGTCGTTTCTGACGAAGTTAGATTTAAATCATGCTTTTACGCAAAACTAGCACGATGCTTTTATAGTATAGGAATGCACCGAGCACTAAATGAATTTTGGAAATTTGCCATATCTGGCTCAGAATATACCATAAGTTTACGTTCACAAGCCAAATTAAAGCTTCACAAATTTTTGGCATTTACGCGCGTTTCTTTGGGTCTTTACCGGGCACTTGGAGCTTTCACAGAATATTTCAATGTCTCAAAAATATTGAGCTAAACCCTCGAACAGATAGAATTTGTTGTATCCACTCGAATAGATGCAAACAAAAATTAACTTCTTGCTACAATAATAATATCACTTTTTTTGGTCAGACGAAATACGATTAAATTCTTTTTGATAATTATAAAAAAATTCTTTTTAGAGCTAAGCTTAAGCCTGAGAAATATATTTCATGTGAATAAAAAATGTTCAAAAATTCATAAATTTATTTAACATTGATAAAATTTGTGCCATAATACATTTAACCAAATATGTTTAACCCAAAAAAAAATTTGAAAAAACTTTAACCGCAAAAAAGTGTTCGCCGTAATAATAAAATCAATCAAATTGAGTCTCAACTTATAGGGAGTTCTCCCTATAAGGTAAATTTGGGACTGACCAATTCCCTCGAGTGCAATTTGTCTCTCCCCACTCTTCGAAATTCTGCACTGTACGGGAACGTTACAAGTAATATGGGAAAATTTTTAACTCATGGGAATTGGAATTCTGACATTGAGGGGAGCGATTAAATGAAGTGCAGTTGATTTATTGAAGGTTCAAGAAAGAAAAAACAACTTACGAGGATTAGATGATCTCCAAGAGATAAGAAGAATCTCCTCGAGACTTCCAAAAATTCCTTGTTCCCATTACGTCGGTCGTTTTGGTACATCAGCGGAGAGATGATATTAGAATGACGACAGGGAGAGAAAGAGAGAGAGATAGAGAGTAATAGCAATAGCATTAATACTTCTTGTATCTCTGTACCCACAAGACCACATTGTTAACCTTCGTACACTTGGAAGATCCCATTAACCGTAATCGATATCCGCTCTCGCTTGGACTCTATTATTTCCCTTCTACCATTGACCATTGTTCGTTACTCCTCCGCATCGACTAATATCTCTACGACGATAACTCGGTGAACGCGTGTGTTGGGAAATACATATATGTATATGCCAATAAGAGTACATATCGCTTCGTACTTCCGGCTCTCTGCGTGTCCATATTCCAGAAATAACGTTGTGCCTAATGCAAAGTGCGTTGTTTCATAATATACAGCTCGTATTCCCATATGTCTCTCATTTAGTGTCATCACAGCGTCAATCAGCGACATTGAATGTATACATTGAGATCTGGTAAGAGAGACCGATGAGTTTTTCACGTGACGCATTCGCACGAAGGAAGTTGATAATCACGCACCCTGCAAGCAGTATGCGATCAGACTGCTCGCTGTTCGGAACTGTTACACTTAATAAACACACACACACATATATATAATATATATATTATCTAATAATCTAATATATATATATTAGACACAAGTCACAGTTTGCTATATAACAGGGTAAGTCATTTAAAATACAAAAAAGAAACGAAATTTTGACAATAGTCAAAGTTTGAACAATTTCATTTGGAAGTAAAATGATTGAGTTGATAACAAGATATTATTACTTTGGCGATGGTTTAAATTTTCGTTTGTATTTTTAATATGATTTATTATCTCAGTGAATGATATAGCATAGTGTTTTCAGTCATTTGTTATTTTTCCTTAACGTCATCTGCATGACAGGTAGCTTGGGGAGAGTCGCGTGTTTTAAGCAAAAGCTCGAAAATTCTGTGGACACATGAGTTGAAGTAATGATCAAAGGGCTAGAGGGCTCTAATTATTAAAGGAGTTCTGGACGCTGTGCTCATTATCCTGGATGACTTTGATCCGATGAGGATAGTAGATTCTTAAATTCTTATCGACATGACAATGTTCTCATATTCGCCTTTTGACACATTCATCATTTAACTTGTAGTCACGTTTTCACATAATCAGAAACTCCCTTTGAGGAATTTATCGGTCAGAATATTCAATTTATTTTATAGAGATAAAATAAAATAATGTAAATTAGTAAATAGTTTGGAAGATGCAGTTTTTGTAATTACACAGTTGATGAGGTGGGTTTATTTTTAAAAAAATCTTGGTGGTCTATCGATTAAGCTGAACTATTAAATTTATTTTATAGAGATAAAAAAATAGTGAAAATTAGTGAATGGTTTGGAAAATGTATTTTTCGTGATTACACAGTTGATGAGGTGGGTTTGTTTTTTAAAAAATCTGGGTAGTCTATCGATTAAGCTGAACTATTAAATTTATTTTCTACAGATAAAAAAATAGTGAAAATTAGTGAATGGTTTTGAAAATGCATTTTTCGTGATTACACAGTTGATGAGGTGAGTTTATTTGTGAAATGTGGTTAGTCTATCCTTTAAGTTGGATCGTTAGTAAGATATTCATGGGTTTCTTAAATAGGCCGCACTCCAAATGTGTAGAATAGTTTTGGTCTGACAATTTGGAGTATTTTTTTCAAGGGCTCCAGCTCTCATCTCTCATATAAGTGCACTACAAGTATACATTGATCCAGAATCATATAGAACAATCTTAGCAGAGTTGAAACGTGCACATGGGGGAAGGACAGCTCCCAGGAATGGCAAACATATAGGATGTCGTAATGTCTAAGTGAATAAATTGTAAGAATTTAATAAACTGATACTTTTTCACGGTATTTGATTATTACTGACGAGCTTGGCCAACTTCTCTCATTATTCCAACGGGTCTTTTTATTTATGATGCTTCGCTTAATGTTGATCCAGCATCAAATGTAGAGATTCGCGTCAGGACCGTTTAGAATTCAGTCTGGTATTGAAAGGGTTATAGAAATGTTCCCAACTTTATATATATATATATCTAATCACTGCATATATAAATTTTTCAATAATGTTGGTATACATGGTAATATCGTACACATTACAACCTATAGATGTAAATTTAAATGAGTTATTTACATAATAATGCGTAATATGTAATTCACAGATCTAGAGAAAGCTCCCCTATTCTGATCACCTACGTTGTTCGACGTGGCCGATAGTGCGCGTAAACGCGTAAGCTCGATTATCTCTTCTCACACGCCTCCCGTTGAATTATATCTTTCAACGAGCATACCATACAAATCATTATATCACATATTACGTATAGATAAGCGCGATGCTATATAGTATGCTATAACTATCACTACGATTCTAGTTAACCCGAGACTAGGTCATGTAAAATGACCGGTTTATTATTTGACGAAAATGAGGCCCGTTTACGTCTTCTTAAATTTCAAGAATGCTGGGAACGTCTTGATATATGTTATATTATATCTATATATATAATAGCTATCAGTGACATCTGGCCCTGGAAACGTACGAGTGACAGCAGACGAGGTGGTTACAAAAAAGGCCATTCTCGTTTTTCACGATGACACCTTTCTTTTCTAGCTCGACCTTCGTTTTCTGGAAATAAAAAGAGACCAATCAGAACCGACTTTATTACTCTATTACGAGAGATGAGCATTTTGCTGATTGAGCAACGTGTCGCCACTTATTGCACACTGCCATTATAATAACTGGTGCTATATAGATTTACCATACTGGAATCGTACAAAAATGGGCATCGTCTCATATTTCAAGATAATAATAATAATAATTTTTTCTTCAAGTAATTTAGAATAATTACTCAACAAAAGCTTTACCGTTTCACTCACAATAATCATTCATAATTTTATCCCCCAGAATTTGCTTCAGGAATAAAGAAACTCTCATTCGTTTACGAAACAAGTATTTATATACAATAGCAGTGAGGTCAGTCATTTATCCGTTAGATCTGAGCCCATGTGATTCGATTCCTTGGATTTACAATTTTTTCACATCAGGGATTTCGTTTAATGAAAGTTTATTTTCAAGTCTGATATATTCATAGAATCTCTCAGGTTATTCGAAATAAATAACTTGACGTATTCTTTGGGTTAATTGTAGTTGTGCTACAATCCCAATCAGTATACAAGCAATAGAAAACAATAAATAGAATTTATAAAATAGAGGAGATAAAAATATTATAATTTTGTACTTTTATTTTATTTCATTGAAAAAAAAATTGGTTTGCACGAAATATATGTAAAAGTTTAACAAAGTTCGACGTTTGATTTATAATATTCAACAACATTTCTGTAGTCATGAAAGAAACGAAGCATATTTTATTCTAGATCTACACACATGGGGGATAACTCGATGAGACTCTCGTGTGCTCCACTCGTGTCAAGTGAATCATGTTTATCGCGAGATATCATGCTATACATATATATATATGCATGCATATTACGTGAAATGTATCGAGCACAAGTCTCTGTACATTCTCGTAATTTATCTCTCCTTTGCGAATACTCGAACCACTTGGGCCAATCTCAAATATCGATTATCGAGTCCCCAATGCATGCGGATACCTCTTCGAAAATCGCTCGATTCTTTTTTTTTTTCATCGTTACCACAGATGTTCGATTCCCGTTCTCTCGTGGCTCCTCGTTCAGGAGATCCCAGAGCAGACCACAATCCTGCATCTTTTTCGTTTTGCTCGTGAATGGAAAATTTGACTTATTTTTCGAATAAATCTACTCGAGTTCCGGGCTCGGGAACCTTTCAAACGGAACTTGAATTCAACCACATTGTCGCGGTCAGCAGCAAAATACTAGTAGACACTATATCTATAATATCTATGGGGTGTTCTGTGTGAACTTTATTATCGTCACCAAAATGGACTGAATTTTTTCAATATGTTGAGAATTTAAAGAAATCGAAATCTAAAAAAGATTATTAGTATTCGAGTATTAGATTAAGATTAAGAGTGTTAGTATTAATGGGCATGTGCCCATTAATACTAATACTTTTCGTGAACTAATTTTTTGTTAACTTATCGTTTCTGTGTTGGCAAATTATAGCTCTAAAGTTATTTAAAATTTTCATAACTCCACACAGAAGTCAAAGTTTCGAAAAATGTGAAATTTTATTTACGAAAAAAATATTAACAATGCTAACAAATTGGTTTAAATGTATCCACGAGCCTCCACTTTCAATGTGTGACAATAAGAATTACAATGAATAATTGATCTCGATAAAGATGGACAGAATCTAGGGTGTTGGTCGAGTTGTCATGAAATATCCTCTATGATGGAGAGACACAGTGTGGCGAAAGCAGGAAGAAAGAGCAAGAAAAAAACGAGATGAGTCCAAACTGTCGCTAACCACACGATGCGATGGAACCATGTTTGAGAGCCCATATACAAAAAAAAAAGTTGGCAATTTTTCGCTACTTCCGCAATTTCAAGTGTTTTCTTCTGACCGCACGTTTCGAGCCCACTAGAAACCACACATGATACGCTGCTGTCGAGTTCGCATAAGTGAAGCGTCTCCATAATTTGTAGGCGATGAACTTAAGTGAGAAAAAATGTCCGCTCGAAGTTCGACGCGAGGAAACTAAAAAGAAAAACAAATCTTCCTTTCCTTATATATATGTACATCTATATACATATATATGTACATCTATATATATATATATGTACATCTATATTTATATATATACATATATATATATTTCTGAGACAAAAAGTCCAGAGTGGACGGAGGTGGTAAAGAAAATTTTCTCAAGTCTGCGGTAAAATTTTATCGATACTTTATGAGCAGCTGCGACGGCGCTTGTACAGTAAGCACTATCCCTCGAGGCGAGGGCGAGCAGGCACCCTGGAAACATCGATAGTTTTACTGAGCTAACTTTATCCATCGAACGAGGTTCTTAAATCAATGATTATGTAACTGACGTTTTCTTGTCATTTGTTTCGTGTTTTGATGATACCTTTTGCGAGCTTTTACTATCATCGCATTAAAAAAAAAATGAATACGTTATTTTTAACGACGTTGCAATAAATGATTTGTTTACTTTATTATTTATTCATTAATTATGTTATTTTCAATCAATATTACATTAGACTCTTTCAAAATTGTGTAAATTCATTGGCGATGTATAAAGGCATACAAGCTAGAATTTTTGTTTTATTTGTATTTTATTTTTTCTCTCGTTTCACTGCACAATTGTTTCTGACTGAGGGGACTGAATTAGTGAATAATTTTATACGCTATTTTGTATTTTTTTCTGATAAATTGGAGGCGGAGATTTCTCCACTGTGAGATCAAAAATGGGAGAGTTTACTGTACCACTTAGGAAATAACTTCCCCCTTTTGAACAACATGAACAATTAATAAATGGCGAAAAAAGTTTTATTTTTCGCAATGTTTCGATTTTTTTAAAGTTATTTAGTTTTTCATCTGTGAATCATTATTTTAAAATCAAACGTCCAATAATGAAGGTCCGGAATCACTAAACTTTTCGCAGAGAGCAGCGCTGAGATAGCGGCAAAAAAATAAATGGCGCTGTACGCAGCTCATGTCGATATTTATTTTTATACATACGATCTATTGTGTTTAACGTGTAAATTCAATGAGAAATATATTTTTTGGTTCGGAAGTGTTGGGTGAAAAGGTCCCGGCCATGTGTATCGCATTACATGCGTACATGCAAAATTACCTCGCTGCCTCGGTGATGCCAATTATTAAACATTTAATGATTCAGGATCTACATACAATATAATTTATTAGTACGATCCTAAATTACTTGTATTTTTTCATTTATAGATAGAACACACCGGAAAATGCAGAAAAGGGGTACAAAAATTCATTATCTGTATAGAATAATTATTATTGTTATTATTATTATTACTATTGATACAATTGTAAACGTATATGGATGGAAAGGGGAACGTGAATGGTTTTTCAATATATTTATTGGGGTGAGTGATGATTTTTGCAAAGATTCTCTGACCTTACGAAATAATATTGCACAAGCCTTCTGGGAGTTTTCTGTCTAAAATCAATGCTTACAAAATTAATCTGCTTCGCAAAAAATCAAAGCGATTTACGATTTTGATTTAAATAAAAAGTGGATTTATCTGTGGTCGGGTGAAATGGCAAATAAATTTTTACATTTGGCTTGGGGCCACCTTAATAAAACGAGCTTAATAGAGTGACCTGAGTGCATGCTGGGGTGCATGGCGAACGAGAAATGTACCATAGGTGAGGACTCGGATATTTTCACAAACACCATATATATATATATATATACACACATGAGCGGACTTGAAACTCGGCCAAGTAGGTTTTCCCAGTGGTGTGATTAGCCATCTGGTTAGGTACAGATATATAGACATGAAGCCTAGGGCCCTCCCTGAGGGCGTAAAAAGAACGACTGATCGTCACCATCAACTGGATGCATACTAGAAATGGCCATCGAATAAAAAAAAAACAATTTAAACGAGTAGCTTTGCCAAATATTAGGTTAGCGCAAAAATAATTGCGATTTTAGATCATATACTTCAAAGCAGTAAATCTCAACTAATTATAAAATGAAATTTATTATTCGAAATAGGAACCGTCTACGTATTTTTGCCAACAAGAAATTTTTGATTCCGGTGGCATAGAATTCAGAAGTGCTGGAATTGATGAATTCTTCGAAGGCGTTTTGAGCTTCGGAATTATTTTTACACCAACCTAATATAAATACGAAGAATATTCCAAAGCAAAAGACTAGTGGTAATTATTTGAAAAGAAATATCATCCTGGAGGCTAACAAATTTTATACAGCAAAATTGATAATCTTCTTCTTTCAGACTATATATATATTTCAAACTATTATTAATTAAGCGAAAAAAAATTGATTCATTGATCGTCCGCACTGTTTTTTTCTCATTACATATTCTTAATTGTTCGATGAAATGTACTTATTTTCGCAATACCAATTCGGAACTATTTGTCAGAATGATGATTCAAATAACGCCCCCAAGCAATTTCCGATAGACACATATTATCGCTGCCAATTCGACGATGTGTGTATTAGGTGTAATCATTTCCGGGTGAATGACAATCGAACGAATATGCTCGTAGTCATGGGTAGCGGGAAGTCGAGGGGAAATGATACTCACGGTTTGGGTATCCCACAATTCTGGGCTATAACTAGACTTCTTCCTGGTTAATGCCGGGTTAATACTGAGAAAGAAAGAGAGAGGGACAAATAGCTCCAGCTATCCCGAGTGGTTTGCTGTAGCAATATACAGAGACAGAAAGGAGTAAAAAAATATAGAGATAAAGAGAGAGAAAAAGAGAATGAAGACAAGAAAAAGACGTACGTCGATCGAGAGGGTCCAGCAGGGAATTGAAGACGAGCTTGAGAACCGTTTTTTTTTTGGACTCTTTTTATCTCTCTTCGTATGCTTCGAGGGCCGTCAGATAATGCGTGAAAAAGTGCAAAGGGTGAGCGACCAGATTGAGAAGGGAAAATAATAGAAGACAATGAACAGGGCTGTGTAACTTTTTTTATTAGGATTTTTTGTATTCACAAAAAAATACTAGCAGATCCGTTATCAGGTGTAAAAAAAAAGATTAATACAAGTTTATATGAAATAAAATTGAGAAATTTATTTTGCCATTTGAGTGAAATTAAATCATTTCTCCAGAATTTGTAAAAATTTTAATTTTAATTTGAATACAAATTATTTACATTTCATTCCATTAATCCGATGGGATCATTTTGTGAATTCGATGGTTTTTATGCTACTTTTACAATTTATCATTTATTTTTCAATATTTTCCGCGAAGCGACTGACCCTGGTGATATAATATATCGAAAGTTTGGAAACCATGGTTTTCTATATACATATATCTACACATAATAACATGCCCTGACTGACTGACTGATTCATCATCGCCCAGCCTAAACCATTGGACTTTGAAACATGAAATTTGGTCAGTAGTTTTATTTTATAATGCAGAGAATCACTATGAAGGGATTTTTTGAAATTCAACCCCTAAGGGGGTAAGAAAGGGTAAAATGTTTTTACAATGATTGAACACGTGCGAAACCGCGAACATCAGCTAGTGTCTTATAAAGTACTTTGAAATTGAGGGTAAAAATCGATTATTTGTCAAACTTTGGACGATGGCGATTATCATTCCATTAGCGTCTATATTCCTCGAGTTACGAAGTGTTTATTGATTGCATGATGATGAGAACGTCCATATTCGATGTGGTTTTTGTTCCCGGCTTGGCTCTCGATACTTTTTGGGAATGGAATGGGGCTAATGGAGTCCATGAACAATCCAAAGTTTGCAGACTAAGAAATCCGAATGTCGAACAAAGTTAAAATTCAAAATCGAGGAATGATGCTTTTTCAAAGTTTCAGTGATGGCAATCATCATTTCATGAATGTGTCATTAATTGGCTTTTTGACTGATCATCGTCAGTAAGAAAATCCATTTAGTGAGTTTCTTTTTGCTATTCGCTTGGTCTCATTCATCATTTAATTATCGAAATAATCAAAAAATTTTAAACCAAGCTTTCCAAATGACAAATTAGTTCACATCTCGTACCGAAATCTGGGCGTTTTATAATACAATAAAATATGCTGAAAAACAATAACGCATCGAATCACTGCATAGCGCATTTACTTCATTGCTTTAATTTTCCATCAATGTAACAATTTCCACAGCCACGTGCTTTTTTGTCCATTCACCTGGAGCTTTTTTCATTCCAGCCAATATCTCGCCTCTTTACATCTATTCGCCACTCTATCCTGTGCACAACCCCGAAGTGCCTGGGGTCATCATATACCCAAAGTCGATGAATTCCGTTCATACTATATATATATGGAAATATTTTTTTTTTAAACCCCAAAACCAATAGATACTTGAATGAGGACTCACAAACACTCGAGCCACTATGAGCTTTCAGCATAGATATACACATGCATACATAAATACATACAAATACATGATTGTGATCCGGTTCACAGCTCTATACCGGTCGATACAAGAGCACAGAAGCAATCGATCTTGGTCTCTGCACAGAGTTTTGTGTCTCCCCAGTATATGTATGTATACATATCTCGGGCAACCGCATTAGAATATATACATACATATATATATATTCGCCCCTCGAACGTAATCGCTTTCCAGCAAGAGTAGAAGTGCATCCGCATGTTCAATTGCATTCTGTGCTCTGGTATATATATATATGCGTACGTATATATATACGAAAAGTGGACAGATCAATTTATTTGCGGAAAAAATTTTACCGCACTCCAAGTCTCGTTAAGGAGCGCCATGGCCAGAGCCCGACACATTCGACAAATTCTCTTCGCAATTATAATTTATTCATAGCTCTATACTCTACTGTGCGGTATTTCATCAGCCAAACGGTGCATGTTTCTCTATGCTTTTTTGATAAATCTACGCAGTTTGAGAGAGACACGTATATATTAATTAGATGTATTATTTTATTAGTGTGCCAGGTAATTAGTGACAATTTGAAAACAATTATGATCGACGTATCGTTTATTGTTTATTTTAACATATTCACTATTTATTACTTTCAGCCTTGACTAAAAACGAAGGGATATTTGGAAGAAAAAGAAAACAATTTTTTGATCATTTAATCAGGATAATTGCAGTATGAAATTTTAAGATCAATAATTTGGGATTGATTTTTTTAAAACGACAAACTTGTCTCAGGGTTAAAAATTAATGCTGTGATTGAATCGAAGTTTATGGAAAAAAAAAAAAAAAAAAATGTGAAAACTTTCCATCCTGATATTTTCATTGATCTATGATCAGTTTTCCAATGCTGGTACACGTGACTTATCAATGGAAATCTTTCGATTACAATTTTATTCTAATTAGTAATTACCTACCATCAATAACACGGCCATTAACTTGCTATTGATGGTCAAGGGGATCGTTAGTGTGCTGTATACACGCGGATACAGTATACAGGTCATTCTAGAATAAATCTATAGGGTTGTAATCCTTAACGTCTTGTATTTTTTTTTTTATATTTTGTAGGGCAACACGAAAAAAAGAAATCGATTTTGAGATAATAAAAAAATGGTGGCCTCTTGATTAACGAAGTTTTCGTCAACGCTGTTAAATATGTTATCTCATTTTCTGACATTGGTATAGCAAATTCCTTGATAAGAAAAAAAAATGCTTGAAAGCCTTATCATTGGGATCTTTCTGATATCGATAAAATTTATGGGATATAAGAGATATGCTAAACGGTAAATGACCATTTTAGAATATTCGCAATTACTGCATTTTTCATACGAATCATAATTTGGACCTATGAATACAGAAGGCTTCTTACATAACAGAACAGAGGTAAATTCTAGACGAGCGTCAATATTATTGATCATCAGCCAGAAACCGTCCTATGTCGACGTGGGGTGTTCCACACTTGCATATAAATAGATGAATACGTACTTACCTATATGCATATATATATATATATATATATATTTATATATATATGTACCGATGGTCAAACGCCAGAAAGGCGTTTGAGCATATTTTATATATCGTATATATTATATAACGTAACATACCCATCGGTATGTATATAGTGTAGTAGTGTGTTGAGTATATATATTTTAATACAAGGGCTCACGCCAACAATTAAATAGTGAACGAATTGTACACCCCCCACCCCGTGATCATTATCGTCTTGCTTTCCCTACGTTCACGCGACGTATCTAATTCCCAAATCTCAGCAAAGCCACGTTACTGGGTTCTTATACATGCATATGGGGTATTGGCCAACTCGATGAACCCAACACTGACCGTTTCCCATTCTACCCATAATTTTTGATATCATTCTATCAAACCTGAAAAGGAGTCTAATTTGTTTTTGATCGATTTGTTTAACCAACTATATATTTATGATGTTTAACCCGATTAGCCATTATTAAAAAATCCGAAATAATTGTAAAAAATTGTGTCTACACGACGATAATTTTAAACTTATTCTGGAAATGGAACTTCATTTTTGTTTCCTGATTCTTTGTGAGTATTTAGAATTTTGAAAAAATTCCGCGTATATTTTAGCTCGAGTAGTTTTTAAGCTAATGAGCCAATATTTACCACATAAGTGGACTAGCATCAATGTTTGGTATGGAATCTGATGAGAAGCGGTTATCGCGTTCCAAATGTACGAAATTTTTGAATTTATGAAATTTTTCGAAGAGTCGTTAAAAACCGTAACAAGTCTTAAGCTATCGAGCTCAAATTGTATATCATAATGAAACGAAGTTAATGAAAGGGGAATATTCGATTTTGCTGAGGGTCGATAGGTGGAGTTTGAAAATTAGTGAGATTTTTAATTTTTCGAAATTTGCTCGATACATTTTACTTAAGAATTATTTCAGATATTGAAATTGCAGGTTCAATTCTACATGTTAAACAATTTGTACATTAATATCGGTTGGTTAAAAAAAGCAACAAAAAAAATCGAGTGTTTTTTTAGAGTTCGTACAAGTACATGAAAAATCGTTGATAAAATCTGAAGGAGTCGACGGGCTCTGTTGATCGGTATAGGTCATCAAATTAGCCAGGAGTACTTCATGTATAGTACAGTGTTAAATAGGGTTAGTCTATGTACCTCTTTCGTGCACGAAACCTATGCGCAAAACGAGGACCTTGCGATGATGCTCATTCCTGATAATAAAACGTGTACATATATATATATATATATACTCGATAAATAAATCGTGTCTCCCCTTTTTTTTCTCTGTCCCAAAAATATACTTATCTCGCGCTCGATATTTCTTTCTTCTCTTCTTTATTCTTTTTATTATTCACGTGCCAATCTATGTATTTCGCGAAAAAGAGACAAAAAAAAAGATAAAAAGAAACGGTGAAAAAACTCGATAAAGAATAAAGTTTTGCTTGAACGATCATCTCCCCTGAAAATCTCGCTGAATAAACTCGTCGGGAAAGTTTATTGTACCCTCGTTATTTCGAGGACGCGTTTATCGTAAACACGAATGAAATATGTACAAATCGTGGAAAAAGATCGAGAGACAAACGGAGTTGAAGCTGCATATCTATGGAAATTTTTCTTTTTTTCTTTAAACTTTTCCCATTAGCGTCTTAGCCAATCAAAAAGTTTATCTCTTCATATATGTCCATTTTTCCAGACTTCAATTTCCATAAATAACTCATTACAATTAAATTTTCCATGAGTACAGATTGTTCAGAGTATTTTATACGTGAGTGCCCGTACGTCTGAGTAAGTGTTTGTATGATAATATTTGAGTTTCTAGCTTCTATCTAGCGATCTCGAAATTTATTTGCATAATTGTGTTTTTTTTTTAATACTTGTGTGCATAATTTAATAGAATTGTGTTCTCATTTGGACGCTTTTGACGATAAAATTCCAACTAATATACTGCGCTAGAAAAGAGAAAAGCCTCGTCGTCGCGTGGCGTCATGACGTCCACGTCGAGCATTAAGTAAAAATGTTCGCAGCATTTTCCGTTCCTTCTTATTTTTTTTCTCATGTTTCCCAAGACCCGAAGCTCGTTCAAGGGTCTTTGAATTAGTCAAAGTATACAATAACTATGTAGATGAGAAGATCTCTCGTGTGTGATGGATCGACCTTTGCCCTCGCGAGCATGACACCACGACACAGCTGATGGGCATAAAATGTGCTTGCATACATGTATTTAAAGTCAACGAACATTCGCCACTCTGGGACTCAGTTCGTATAATGAATTCGTTTGTCACTGTTGTGCATTTGTGCGAGCCATTCCCTCAACAAATTTGCTTTCGCAAAATACAACTTAAATAGAATGCATCTTATTCACGAATTTTTATAGGGATTTAATTGTATTTTTTACATGCAGCTATTAATAAATAAATTATAATTTTACTTGGGGAATTTTAAGACTGCCCTGGCAACGAAAAGATTTCTGAATCATTTTTTTTCTGTTTCTTTTTCATCGCAGAATGTGCGGTCGTTCTCTTCATCCTTTTTTAACACTCTACAGGCCATTAAAAAATGTTGGGATAATGAAAATTGATGCACATGGTTCGAAATATTTTTATGACACGTCGTGAGGCAATTTTAAATTAGGAACAATTGTGTGAGGAGGGATTGTGTGGATATTGTGGAGAAGGATTGACCAATTTCCAGTAGAATAATTTCTATCATTTATTGCAGCATTATTTATTCATTCATTATTGTAAATTATTTATTATTTATTGTGAACATTGCTGGCCTGCTTTTTCTACGTGAATGTATTTCTATACTCATATTTCTGTCATACCACGTTCTATTCTGTTCATTTCGGCCTCAAAACGTCACAGTTGCGATCTTACGTTAAAAAAAAAAACGCAACGACTGTCGTTATGTGATATTCTCTATTTTTTTTCTCATGATATTCTCTATTTTTATTCAAGCTGTTTAGAAAATTACATACGTAGACTTTCTATCTTTCTTCTCCCTTTCTCCCTCTCTCTTGATTCCTTATCTCTTATCACCACGTATTAAATATGTATCACGAATACTACAGAATAAAGGACTAGGTCATCGAGGATCTTCCGGGATACAAACTTCCTTCTGATCTCTTTGAAAGGATACACGAGATATAATGTACACAAGACAGCACACTTTGTCTCTGGAATTTAATTCAGTTAACGAACTAGAGCACTTCTTTTATCTCTGTATTTTTTTTTTCATGCTGCGTGTAAAAAGCAGCATTTTTTTTCACATGAAAAGCCAAAGCCAAGCTTTTTAAAACCATTGAAAATGACTTATAATTAAATTAATAACAGAATTTGAATTTTAGCCTTATTCCATGGCTTTGTCCTCGTTTTCCATACAGACAGAAAATTTCTGTGATGTATTTTTCAGATAAAAATGTGAATTATCTTCTGTCGAATTGATTGCAAGTATCGTAAAATAATTACATTTACAAAAAAATATTGGAAAATCAATTGAGCTTATTTTATGGCAATGTTAAAGTTTATATTAATAGTTTTCATGAAATTTTTGGGGAAACATATCGGAAGGTAAAAATTTTATTATTATCGTAATATAAAAAAATATTGTGTATCCGAATGAGATTGAGAGAGTTGTAACTGTGGTAGAGCAATCAAGAACGAGAAGACTTTTATCACATGCTCGGTTAATCTCAAACTGCTTTTTCATCCAAGACGCCAGTGCTTCCTCTCGTTCATCTTTCTCGCCATACTCTGTAAGTAACTAATCGTGTCCAACGTTATACGTTATACGTACGTACGTGAGGCGCGGTACGATGTTACGGAAAAAGAAATAAAAATTAAAGAGGCTAAGCCGAGCTCAGTCTGAGATGATCATGGCCATGGCCGTGTGCCAAGTGTCAAGGGAAAAATATAACATATAAGTCGAAAAAGAAGAAGAACGTAAACGAATGAGAGCACAACGAACAAATGAGGCAGAAGATAGAGAGGGAGAGAAAAAATATTAAAAAAGGAATAAAAACGACTTTCGTATACATTATATGATACTTCTGGTATTATATTTTGGAGTAGTGCTTTGTTGTATGTTCTCATGATCGCCACTTTAGTTCTGAAAGAGTTACGAGCCAACAGTATCCCTTCTTTTAGATACACAAGAGCAAAGAATCTCGTAGCGAAATTTTTTATGCTTGTGATATATATATATAGTTATATCGATTTATCAATTTTTAAGGATATCTTAAGGAATATTATAGACACACGATAAGAATAAATCTGGTATCAATATCACCATCAAGCTGTGAGTCCATATGATTTAGAGAAAAAAAATATTAGCATTGCGAAAGGCCTCAAAAATTTAATATTCAATATGAAAAGGTGGCACTGTTTCTACAATTTATAAAAATTACTTGTAGATTTGCCGATATTTTAATTTACGAAAAAACTACAATTTTAGAATACTTGAATTTTGAAAAAAAAAAAAATTATCTCTCAAGTATGTTTTTTGCGATGCCAAATAATGTACAAAAATGTCAAATTTGCCATATTAATTTATCACATAGGTCACATATTAGGCACCACCTCCCCCTGCCTCTTAGTGTGCGTGTGACCATCTTATCTAATTTTTATCAGCAACAAGAAAATTAGTGTAAATGAGTGATCGTTTTATCTTTAATTTTTATAAAATTTTATCTGGCCTATGCTTACTTCCCTAGTTTAAATCCATTTGAAAACAAAAAACCATTAGCCATTCAAATCTGTTTCGTAATAATGAAAAATCACACAATTGACGTTCATCTAACCACATTTTTTTTCATAGATTACTGAATGAAATTTAATCAATGTATCAGGATGCCATAATTCTGCATTTATTGCAGCCAGCAATTAATTGACTTCCATTCACTATCATGCCTCAACGAAGATTTGTTAAAATTTTTTAGGGTGCAGCTCCAATTATTTGAACAACAATTATCTTGAAAACAAGAATAATTTTATCAAAAACCAATGAAGAATATTTTGAATTCGAGTCGTTAATAACTGGGTGAATACCAGACATACATTTTGTTCTTATACACACATGCATATGATTTATACATATTCGGTCTATGAAATACTTTTTTCGCAGACGATATTACATTCGATTGATCATTGTAACATTTCCACGTCGTACGAATTTTCCTATCCACACTCGAGCGTGTGGAGAAGATTGATTGGCTTCGATGGCTTACATATATAGTACACAATTCTGCTAGTATAGGTGCGACTAGTACAGTTACTTTATATGGATGTGAAGAGAGATCAATACCTAAGGCAAAAAAAAAGGGAATTGATTGACTTCTTCCATTACTCTCCTTCTCTCTCTCTCTCGTTTTAAGATTCACGATATAGACCGTCAAGCGCACATCACAGTTTGACACTTTATTGTTTACACCCGGCAGCCTCTGCTACCTGTATAATATTCGAATGAAACATTTCAATATCTATTGCTGAGCTATTGGGTCGTGAAATCCAAGGGTTTGTGCGGGAATTACCGAAACGGAAACTTGGCCAGAGAGATCGGGAGAGAGCAGGGTTGACTCTTCAATCGAGGATGATGAACTCAAGTGCGATTGAGTCAGCACGAGTATGTGCTGTGACGTACATCCCACGCTGTATCAATCGATAGATTATATGTATAAATATAATATGTAATTGTGTTTACTAGATGAAAGATATTTGCATATAAATTATATTGAATAAAATGGCCTAAAATGTATGTACGTCTGCCTAGCGGGGGTTGCATAGCATCAGGGTACCAATCCGTGTCCAGCAATCGTTGCCCATAGCAGTCATTGCCCACCAATTTCTGCTCAGAAAATGTTGCCTATAAATTATTGCTTACCGATAGCTGCCAGAAATTGTTCTCCATAAGTTACTGCCTGATGGCAATCTTTACACAATAATTAGGAAAGTATAGTCACTGAGCCCGAAAAATGAAACAAATATGATGCATGAACAATCGAATGACCCATTCTAAGGGTAATTCAATATTTACAAGCCTAATGTATGATAACGTAGATTATAACTTATATACCTACTGTACAATGTATATAGTATATATATATATATATATATATATATGCACAGCTATATACTATGCACTAGGTACATTATAATGGGTGCAGTATATATATATATCTACACATTTCGAGTCTGAGGGTCGTTCGTGAAAGTTAGATCAAACTTTTTGCGTTACCTCTGGACTCGCCTCTGAAGAACGACAAATGTAGACACGAAAGCCTGCCGACTTCGTCTCTATATTCAAGCATTGGGGAAAGTTGTAAAACCGATTCAACGTGGAAGCTTTCAATGCCCCCGAAGATGAGTTGAAGGAAATGAACAGATTTCTACAAGGATGGAAAACGCCAGCTTTCTCTGCCGGATAAAAGAGGATGTCGGGTCAGTTTTGAAATGCAAATGGCACAAGGCACATCATAGAGTGCGTACACTAACTATTTCGAGATATATATAAATGTATAAAAGTGGGGTGAGATGGAGACAGTAATATTTCAATGAAAATAGTTGTAAATCGTGATTTAATTCTGAGTCACATTAAATACTTTGTGACGAGATTGAATATCATCACAAATATAGAAATCGTAGGGTCAAAAGTACAAAAATTATTTAATTTTTATTCCATGAACTATAAAGTTTTTTTCTCATTAAGAATTAAAAAATTGTTCATTGTTGACGGATTCTGTAATAATATGTTTAAGTACTTGGGGCGTTGTTTTATAATGACATTTTTGATTCAATACTGAACTCCAAGGTTTCACAATCATCAGGCAAATATATGTCCTATCATTTTATAGTAGATGTTTTTTTTTTATTTTACTTTTTTCGTTTATTTTTTTATACTTTTCAAAGTGGTGACAAGCTTTCATCGTGTGAATGTATTGGTGCAGCTTTTTTTTCATTCCATAGCAATTGTACATTAACTTAACAAGTTTGTTGGCGCTGCCATGTTGAGCATATATGATATTATATGATTTTTTTTTTCGAACGCTGTTAGAACGCAATTGGCAGAGACAGGGCAGAATACGAGTGTTGGACATTTAAAAAAAATGATAAAAGTTCGAAGTGACCCCTGCATAAATCACGAGACCATGATGCCAGAAATTGCTTGTTCCATTTCATCCCTTGTAAAACTTTTTCATGAAAGTGGTAAATTCTCAGCGAAAACTGAAATAAATAGAGGGCCGAATATCAATATCAATATGCTGAGCTTTTATACGATGTATTAAAAAAATGATAGCGTCCAAGCAACCCATTTTTTTTTTTTTTTTGCAAACATCAGCAGATATTAGACGATGAATGTCTCGGAAAACTAGAAAGACTCTTTATTTTAAGATCCGTTAAACGATTTTAGTTATTGAAGCACTTCTTGTTTTTCTTGTATCACCATAAATAATACATATTTTAGTTTAGTTATTTTAGTTTACATAAGAGATAGAGGGATTTTTCATTTTATTTGACCTTCCAATTCTCCCTCAATTTATATACTTATGCATAGATACATAAGTAAGCACGATATATATACGCTGACTCGTCCTATTTGATAAATTAGAGGCAAAAGTTCAACGGTTCGTTTCTTACGTGGTTTATATCCCGCTGGCTGCCTGATGATCAGGAGGAGGATATACTTTCCCACTTTATGAAACTTCAGACATCCAACGCGGTGCATTCATGCAAGCATAAGGGCATAAAATCATTTGGTTCCTTCATTTTTTTTATTCATCCCCTTGAACGCCTCGGTTTTATGATGCCCAGAGTTAACGCTGTCCCATGGGAATAAAATAATATATTCTTCAGTTTAACAAGCCGTTATTACGATTTACAACTTTTGCCCTGTAAATCCCACAATACGTCTAAAATGTGGCATTTCAATAAAAATCTCTCGATATTTTACTTTATAAAAACGACTTTTGATAAAAACAAAAGGTAGAATTGTTAATAATAATAAGTAATTCGTAATGCATAATTTTTCAATGCTGAGATTCAACATTGAAGCGCACTCTTGATAAACAATGTATATATAAATGTCATTTTTATCACGAGTTTGTGCGAAAAATGTATTCGAGGCACGTCTTCGTTAACTTAGTTTTATTTTTTTTCTTACCTTGTACAATACACCCACTCGACGCTGTTATCTTCTCCTTGATCTCACTCTCTGAAGGGCCAATAGAAAAAGAAAAATAAGAAAAATAAAACCTTCGGTGATTAACTTTGCTTCAGTCAAGCAAAGGATCAGTGGCCAGTCTAACGAGAAAAACGATTGGACATCCACCGAAACGGGAAAGTAAAACAAATGTATATATCTAAGTCTGCATGCCCTATATACAAAAATAGAACTCCCAGTCGTGTCCGACGACTCGTCAAATGTTTCAATTTGATCTCTACTCCCCCAGTAAACTTGTGGCGTGTCTCGACAATTTTATTTCTATATCAGTCGGCGCGATTATTTTGATGAAACTGAAATGGACAAGCTCACCCATGGAAAAAAATACATAATATCTGACCCTTATTTTCATCAACGTGAGTCATTTTTTTTTTTTAATGAGCTTGATCGTTCTCAGCGTGAATGCATTATTCCCTCTATTCGTAATTTCCTTCTTCTCGTCTGCTCCTTGCCAACTCAATTTCTACCGATGCAAAATCATAAGGCAATACGATTTAATTTCAACCCTCGTTGTCGACATTCCCCCCTCCCACCCGCAAACACACATTTTGTCAAAAAATAATTCGTACAGTATTTGCTTTAGGACGACTCTCTAACATTTTTAATTCTTAAAATTTGGGTCAAATGAATGACGAAAATAATTCCTTCCTGCTGAATTTTGTTGCAAATATATATATATGAATATATATATTCGTTTCGAGGATGCTTTCGTTTCTATACTTTCTCGACTATGCCGTGAATTGGTAATTTCAATGGTGCTGATCCATAATCTCGTTGACTGCCATGTATCAATATCAGATGGGTGTTGGGTGCATTAGTACGGGGGGAGAATTATATAGCGTCACATATACCCTTTCCTGAACGAATCGATCATCCATTATCGATTGATTTTTTACGGTTTACTGGCTGTTGTGATCGAAGTGGAAAGAGGATGAAGGTCGAAGGGAAATGACGCATCATGCTCTAGTTCGACTACTCTACACATTCTCTAATACGTTTACGCCTTTTTTTTTTTTTTTAATATGGATATCGCGCGGATTTGTAGAGAACTCCTGTAGCACGTTTCACGTTTTACGGAACACACGATCGATCCGCACGTAATGGGTGACACGTGTATGGATAATGTATGTACGACAAACCCTTGTCGTGGTGTTCGACAGTCTATAGAATGTACGATGGTGCACTTATGGATTACGGACAAATCCGATTAGCGTCGAGTCTCGACTTCCGATGGTTCTTACCAGCATACGTGCACATACCAATGGTACGAATATATTACAAGACAAAACAGAGTATGCGCAAGGATATTTCAGTTTTTGCACTTCCTGTCGCATTTTTCAACCTTCCTGATTTTCTCCCTATGTTGCTTGCAAAAAATGAGTTCACTCTCACAAATTTCCTCTTTTCGCAAGGAATATCCTTTTGATTCTAGCGGCTTCCACCCTCCGATAGGAAAAATTTCTGAGAGTGCGGAGCTATTCAGTTGGCGATAAACGAATTTATGGCAAGATTAATTATTATTTTTTACTGCAAATCGATATTTTTAGAGCGTGTTACATCTTCTGATAAAACGTTTCTAGGACAGATAAGTGGATAAAATACGGGAGAAAAAAGAAAAATTATGTACAAAGAAAAATTCTTTGAAATTTTTTGACTAAAAATCGTCATTTATTTTCTATGGTAGCACTTTTGCCTGGTAATTTTTATTTATAATTTCGTCTTTTTTTAATGATTTTTTTTCTTCTTTTCACGGAGCATAAAAAAAACAATCGTCGTTCCATTGTGTCACCGCGCTACGTGTTCGTTGGCAATTTCAGGGAATTGGCATGACTAAATCGAATCAGGGCAGTTGAAAATAGAATAAAAATAACATTTCTGCCTTCAGGAACAGATTTTATATGGACACAATTTCGTTTTATTTTTTCAACGTCCATGGGGCTGAGCGGTATTGTCCATCAATCGAAATCAAGAGTTCTCTCTACGTTTTCGAGTGTGATATTTTGCTTCAACACATATATTGTCTATCTCTATTCATATATATGTCGCAATCAACCCATCACTCACTTTTGTTCCATATATTCACTCGAGTGCAGATACAATATATACTTTTCATATAGGATTTGGTAAATAATCATCTTTCCAATATAAACAATTTCATCTATTCATCCTGCTTCCCCTTCTCAGATTTCTTCACGAAACAACATTATCTTTAGCTGGCCATACTAGTCCAGCGACATCCGTCAACACACGGAGGGAAGGGTCTCATAGAAACTGCCAAGCAATATCGTCAAAATTATCCTCGATGATGACGTTCGGATGCCATCATACTTTGGTGAAATTCGCCATACAAAATAACAGAATATAGTGCACGTTTTGCTAGAATACATGATAATATTTAATAAATCAGGGTATTCATGGTGGCATTCAGATGCCATCTTCGTCGATAATTTTTATCCCCATATTATCTTACGAAACCCTTTTCTCCCTATGGCACAAAGCTCGGTATATATGTTTAGCTTGAATATTCCATTGCAGATGCTTTTATATATTTCACACACCTCAAATATTAAATTCTTCTCTGTCTTTGTCCATTTCAACTAATCTTCTCGAGGCCTTCTTCTCTTTCCATACTTTCTAATTTCTTTTCTACGGGGACGTTAAAAAAATGTACATATCTCACCAATTATAAAGAAAGTTAAATAAAACCGAAGTGGTAAAAAATATTTGAAAAAATTCTGCAAATCTCGTCATAATTTTTGTACTCTTGCATAAGTTCAAACAAGCTCGATTCCGCTCACGTTCCTTTGTCTTCAATTTTTTCGATTTTTCGCCTATCCTTTACTTTTTTCTCATCTTCTGTGACCCTGCTTATAGCTTTGACCTTTTTTTCATCTCATTGCCAGCACGAATTCCATCGTAAAACTTTGACGTTGATACTTGGCCTAGGGGCTTAAAACCATTTATAGAGGAAGATAAAAAAAAAGGAGAAGAAAAAAGAAGAAAACTTTGACCGTTTAGAAATTCGGCACTCTCGAGAAGTCATACATGACTTCCTAACACTTTCTTCTGAGATCTTTTCTTCAGGAATACGTAGCAACTTCTATATTTTGTTTGCCGGGATGACAAGTGTGCAAAATCTTCAGTTTAAGGTGGAGTTAGCTACGTCTCTTATAAGCGCCATGCGTAACTACTCGATTTTCGTTATTTAATTTTTTTTCTTGCGCTCGATAAAAGACTGTGTAATTTTGCCAACATGAAAGTCAATAGACCTCTAGCGTAACATACATAAGCGTTGCAAATGTGCGTTGCACAAACACTTGTAGACACTCATCGAAAGACTTGGAGATAATTATATCCCTGCAGAAAGTAACAGAAAGACTTTTAGTGATAATTATATCCCTAAGTCTTTTTATGAGTGCTGCAAGTATTTGTGAGTGTATGCGCGAGACCAGATGCAGGCACTGAGTACAGACACTTTCAACGATCGTGTATACACTCGCGCATACACTCACAAACACTTGCAGACACTCATCGAAAGACTTGGAGATAATTATATCCGAGCAAAAAGTCATAGAAAGACTTTTAGGGATAATTATATCCCTATGTATTTCTATGTGTACTGCAAGTGTTTGTGAGTGTATGCGCGAGACCAGATGCAGACACTGATTATAGACGCTTTCAACGATCGTGCATACACTCGAACATAAACTCACAAACACTTGCAGACACTCATCGAAAGACTTGGAGATAATTATATCCGAGCAAAAAGTCATAGAAAGACTTTTAGGGATAATTATATCCCTAAGTATTTCTATGTGTACTGCAAGTGTTTGTGAGTGTATGCGCGAGACCAGATGCAGACACTGATTATAGATACTTTCAACGATCGTGCATACACTCGAACATAAACTCACAAACACTTGCAGACACTCATCGAAAGACTTGGGGATAATTATATCCGAGCAAAAAGTCATAGAAAGACTTTTAGGGATAATTATATCCCTAAGTATTTCTATGTGTACTGCAAGTGTTTGTGAGTGTATGCGCGAGACCAGATGCAGACACTGATTATAGACGCTTTCAACGATCGTGCATACACTCGAGCATAAACTCACAAATACTTGCAAACACTCATCGAAAGACTTGGACATAATTATATCCGAACAAAAAGTCATAGAAAGACTTTTAGGGATAATTATATCCCTAAGTATTTCTATGAGTGCTGCAAATGTTTGTGAGTGTATGCGCGAGACCAGATGCATATTTATAATTTATATTAATGTGATGTAGATACATATAGAACGGCCGCAAGAGTTGCGGAAACCCGAGATAGTGAGATATAGAGAGTTCCATTAGGCTATCGGGGCAGCCGCGAAACGAGAGAAAAGAAAACTTTCCCTGGAAACTTATACTTGCGCTCGCGTAATTGAAGTCGGAAACTAGCAACGGAAACTCCTGTGAAAGACTCGCCACCTGAAGTTCCAACTACGTTTCTCTATAGATTTTGTGAAATTAACATTAACGACTTTTTCTCTCGCTGCTCATAAGACATCTATATATATGTCTATGAGCCATGAGACAAAAGGTTGTTAAATCTTTCGAGACGTGCACACGTTGCTCGACATTTTCTTGGTCATCCGGAAAATTACCAACGAAACACGAACGATAAACGTTAAAAACATTCGAATACCAAAAAAATATGTTTCTTGGGGCATTTTGAAATTGTTTAAGAAATTGCCACTTGTGAGTCCAAATTTATGTTTAAAAAGTCGATTATTCAAAAATATTTCCAATAATATTTCGAATATCAAAGAATTTGTTTATTGCGACATTTTGAAATTGCTTAAGTAATTCACATCTGAGAATCCAAATTTATGTTTCAAATGGTCGATTACTCGAAAATACTTTTTTTAATGTCTTGCAAATATTTTTATGTTCTGTCAGGCAGTAAAATTGCAATCCTTCGATAAAAAAATATTTTGTTCGTCAAAAGTGTGTTTTATTTATTTCTTATTTATTTAGTGCAATATACTCTACACGATGCCATATAGTGTACAAAAAAATTGTCAATTTCAAATTATAAATACATCACGTTAGCTCGATGTAAGATATGGTGAAAGATGAGCTCCCCACTCAACGATTTAATGACAGAGACCGTAATTGAGGCGATTAGTGAGTGTGTGACTAACAATAAGCGGTCACCAATCCAAGTACTGATCGCATCCAATGCTGCTCACTTTTGGTAACCACCAGAGCTGACCGAGTGTTTATCGCTGATAGTACGTCCCATTTATTTTTTTATTTTTTCAAACTTTTCTCCGACACTACAAATATTCGGTTTTCGCAAATGCATTGAAATTTAACTACGCTGTGGTGTGAACGCTGTATGTAGAATGAAAAAAAAAATTCTCTACTCGAGAGTCTATAAAAGCTTATTCGATGAATAAAATTGCGTGGCACCAAACACTAGTATATATATATATATATATATATATATATATATATATATATATATATATATATATATATATATATATATATTATATACATATAGGGCAAGTTTGAATTTCTATACATCCCGACGCGGGTTTTACCCGAACCGTCTTCAATCGGAGTTTTAACTTCCGGCTCTTGGGTATCGTCTTTGGCCGAATTGGATTGTTCGTCCTCTTACATCGTCGCCAACTCGTATCGCCTTCGTGACCAGAAAGTTTATCGCCACCACAGTATAGATGCTTGCAAGATTGTTCTTACGACCCTTCACAACTCTCCCCTCCCCCTCTTCCTGTAAAAACTGTCACATACACAATAAACACAAAGGCACGATCATAATAATGGCGATATATATTCGATACTTTTATATTATCGATGCTTTCGTTATATTTATTATGGTCCATTGCATACGTCTGGGATACATTCGGAATGTTCGATATTTTCAATCTAAATTCGATATATTTGACATTTTCAAAATTTTACGACATTTTTATAATTAATCTTAAGCTCTGTTAATGTTTAGATGTATATAATCACGATAATCCTTCAACCTCCTTTCTTCATTATTATATAAATCAGTTTATTTCTCTCGTTGTTTCAGGCTGATGTCAAGCGAAATGGAGATGGACGAGTACGAAAATTTCACGGATCTTAATGGGACAATACCGATGTATTTTGGCAACATGTCTATGAACGATGACTACATATTCGACAGGACGGATGTCAAAGTGATATTCATCACTCTTTACTCGATAGTTTTCGTCTGTTGTTTTTTCGGTAAGTACACGTAAATTCGTTCAAGTTTTACGATTTTTTCATCAGATACTATTTCTTCACCTGACTTTCTCTCATAATACGTTAATCCATCAGTAGAACTGAATTGGCGGATTTCTGGAAAGTTTTCCGAACTGCTCGAATATTATAACAGTGAAGGACTTTGGAGGGTTCCTGGTATTAGGGATTTCAGAATCAAAATTATAATCTCTCATTAACATAAAAAAAATGATGTCCAAAAGAGTACATTCGAAGAACTGGATAAGTATAACTTGCTGTTATCTGGCAGAAAACCGATTGGACATCTTACGTGAGAATAAATTGAAGTTATTGTATCTTCTGGGCAGTAATTAAATACCCTTTAAGGAGGTACAATTATTTCCTAGTCAAATCATTGTCCAATTAAATCAATTATTTTTTCACATTTTCAAAATTCTGTCAAGGTTATTTCACTAATTATTTATAATGACACATTTATCGAACAATGCACTCTACTTTTAAGCAAGTCTCCAAAAAAGTATGTTCTCACGATATTTTTTCTAAGTTAAAACTAGAATGTTCGTCTGATTAAAATGTATCATCGCTTGTCTTTATCATTGAAGAGAGCTCATTTAAAGTGCTAAATAGTTTTTTTTTCACTTGTAAAAATTCTCAAGTAGTAAAGCAATTTGATCTGTCAAATTGATCATCACGTGTTTTAGTAAATAAATAATTTGTTGTATTTGCTAAATTGTCTCATAAATCTTTTTCTCGCGCGACTTCGGTACCTCTCTACTGTCACTTCGGCGAAACTTCTGTAAAAAAAAAGACTCTTATAAGTACTAATTGCCATCCCTTGGCCTTATCACTTGCTGGCGGTTAATTATACGATTTCAAAATCGTGTCAAGGGTCACACGGGTTATATCGAGTCCATTTGTGTTTCCCGCAAGAAACGGTCGTTTGCATCTACTGGAAGACTTGAATATAACGACGGCTTAATGCCACAAGGGCGTATAAAGTGTGGATAAGATATTTTTATGCGGCCTTCTGTATTGAGACGATCGATACGATCGAAGTTTACACATGTATATCGTTATGCCGGTAAACGGAGGGTGAGGTTGCGGTGAGGCCGTTTATACAGAGGAGGCGTTGGTGGCTCTTCGATGCTCGATGACCAGCCATAGAACGTTCGACAACCGGAAACTCTCACTCTGGCGTTACACACAGTGCGTTTAAACTACTCCGAGTGTGGTCTGTGGCCGCACACAGAGCGCTCGTTCGACTGTGCCAAATGTTTCAAATCATAGAACGCAGTTGCTGAGGATCCAACAAACGACTAGTTACGAGAGTCCAATTTAACTGTGTACGCACCGCGGATTTTCAAAAATTTCGTACCTCTCCGTTTGCTGCATTTTCCTGGCTACTTCCGTCGTTTATCCACGCACATGTTGTTTTTCCATGTTTGTGCGTATCCATTGAAAATAAATTCCTGAGTGCCTATCGACTCAGAGGTTATATACGGCTGACCTATGAGCGATTTTAATTAAATTACATATGCGTTTGAGCCAGTGAAATTATTTCATTGAGAGGACCAAAAATGTTTTATTGATCAATGATCGCTCATAGCTTGGCCCTTTTCAACATACAAGTCGAATGGTATCCACGATTTTTATTCTCTGTGTGCCTTTGTGTAGCGTTTCCCTGATACTATTTCGATTTCTCTGCGATTTCACTGATCATTTCATGCGGGCCATTATCGATATTCACATATGGGGCATTTCATGCAAAATCAACAGGTCCATGACCTCATTCTCTCCGTAAAATTAAAATTAAAATAATTACATGAAACAAAAGGTTAAGCACCATTTAAAAATGTGAAAAAATTCAAAAAACTTCTGTGACAGATATAAATTTATTTTATCCGAATTCCAGAGTCAAGTCTCGCTTCTTTTTTTTTTATTTCGGCCATAAAAAAATTAAATGCCTCTTAGGGTTGTAACCCATTGGGGTCAAATTTCAGAGGGTCAGTCAATTTGACATGGAATGCCACATTTACATGTAGGTATGTCGTATGTGCGTTGACAATACGTGTGCTCGGTATCAAACGCGTTTGGCCAAATACGGGCTAACCAAATTAGTGGACCTATCATGAAGTGTCTGGTGACGAGCGATAACAGAAAGCAGAAAGGGTCATTCAATTAACCATTGTTGTTTATCAATCCAGATGTAACATTAATTGCATAATTACCTTCAGTGCTGCGCTTTCATGTAAAATCATTCACATGAAAATTTAACTTTTGACAATATTTTAGAAATATTGTCATACATACTTGATACATATCAAGCCTTATCGAGTATATTTTATGCAATTTTAGTTCGATAATATTTTTTGAGTAAAAAATTGGTTCATTCAAAAAACTAGTAGTAATATAATGGAATCTTTATCGTTGATAAACTTCTCGCCTGTACATGGAATAATTTAGATATAAATGGAATAATTTTTATTCGCTACCACAAATAATTTCATGATTTTCGGTGATAAATTTGCGATGATTCCCATTAAAATTAGAATTTAAGCCAATCGCAGTAATTCTATTAAAAACTGTCAATACTTAGGTTCTCTTCACTTTGATTTTTGTATTGGAATACGACGAGCAATTGCCAACAATAAACGTCCTTATACGTTCAAATAAAATTACCAATCGAAAAAAAAATCGTACACAATATAGACTGTAGACCAGCATAAAGACATTTTCAACGAATTTGATAGCTAAATATTCTAAAGTTAAACAGTATTTTATGCATACTCCCGCTGAGTACATATATAAAAACGTATTTAGGGATGAATACATATATGTACAGAAAGCGGAGGTGAGAGTATACACGACCTCAGTAGCCAACACAAATTATACAACCGTTATAAGGGAAAATGGCTCTCGATGAGACGAGGGATAATTTCGTTGCTCGTTCAATTTCGTCCCACCGTCAAGTTGATCGTTCCGTAAAATTTTCTCTCCCGGGCCAATTTACGATTTCCCCTCCGAACCTCAAAATTACAAAACTAATTGGGGGAAAAATGAGTTTTTAGGGTTTTTCAATTTCGCGAAAATCGCGAAATCCTCGTCCACTGCCGCGTTACCGAGACATAATATCAACTTTATCTCGAAAAACAGAAAAAATTGCGAAATCCACTGACATGATTCAAATTGTTACGAGAAAATATTATTAACGGACAATGTTACGAATTTAAATTCATTTTAGAATAAATAGCTTATTGATCCTTTGAGCAATTTTACAGTCAAATAAATTATTGTGTTACAATTATTATTAAAAAATAATCAAAGTAAAATAAACCCACATATGAATAATAATGAGTTCATAGGTAAGCAACACAGTCACAGTTTGCACTGCAACCCCACGAATTCCATATGCAGGCATATATATACGCGGAAAAGTTTGTCGAAGCTGTTCCCGCTACCGATTAAATCCCTCGACATCATTCTTACTTCTGATTGGCCCACCCAAAATTTCATGTTTTCCCGAATCATGCAAAGTTGGAGGAGTTCGTTGGTATTCCGAATTTACCCATAAAACATGAAACTACCCAAGTTGTTATTTCGTTATTTCTCGGTTCATCTCAATTTATCCGAAAGGTATAATTACAATGTAGCTATTTTTTTTTTTGCTTTCCAATCTTTTACCACATTTTTCTTTCTTTTACCTTTCTCTGTCCCTCATATACGCTCGAATCTCATAGCCCTTGAAGATCTGAAAAATGCTTATCTAACGGTCATCCAACTTTCGGGAATTCTGACCCTCGTCTGCAGACCCGGAGCAAAATGTATATATACGCGCCGGTGTGCGTCTTGTATTTCTCTCCATTAATCTTGTCCGACTCGACTCGCCGCTTCTGCTGACTGTCCGGACCGTTGATGCTGACCAACGAGATTAAGGATTTTGCCATGAGAGGGATTGATGTGGCTTGTTTACTCGATTCCTCGAGTGACCACTCGATTCATGCCGAGACTTACGAAGGTCAAAACCCACGATAAAGTAGCCCGCACTGAAATAAGTATCTCCTCGTCAACGTAAACCTCTGCACATAAATTATCACTCTCATTTACTTTCTTACATGTGATAGTTGATGGCAAAGAATGGTAAAACCGGTAACATTGAAATCCATTTCACATATGTATATTCTTTTCATTCAATTAATCAAATTTTTATGGTTCATCAGCAGATGACACGTAATCCCATCTCAAAGGAATAAGGTGTAAAGCTTTTTTTTATGGTATCCTTTTATATTGGATAATCAAATTTTGGTGACTGTGATCTCTTGTAAGTGAAAAGCTCGGGGTTGTTCAGGACTCCAAACCATTTGACTCCTCGGTAGCAGTATTATTGTTATCGCTCTCTTTAGAGAGCGATCTTTAAAGGTAACTTTATTGAATTATATGAAACTCGGGAGAACTTTTCATCAGATGGAACTGGGCTTGTGGAAAATGGAGGAGTCATGGGCATATATTGCTTTGAAGATAAATCGATTAGCTGAAAAAATTATTTTTACACATTTTCAAAGTTTCAAAGTGCTTAAAATTTTAGGCAGGAGTGTAAAATAGTAAATTTAAACACCATTTTTAGTTTAATTATTTAAATGTCATTTTTTATATTTAATAATTTGATTATTGATAAATAAAATATCTTTGTCTCTCACAAGCTTCATCGAAATTTTCGTACCGTCAAAGTTCGTCGCAAAATAGGCAAATCAGCTTAGATTTACGTCTTTGCCAGTCTCAGAGATTACATTCGGGGGATAAATCGATCTTTAATTACCATCTACACGCACAGCTGCGCCTTGATGTTTTTTTTCGTTTGTTTTAATTTAATACATTTACGCGATGCTCACAGGGTTGGCCTGTCACGCGATCGGTGGAATGAGCACCAAAATAAGCCTCTTCGTCAATCCCTCGAATGTTCTCGTCTGCTTTAAGGCAGCAGATAAATTATTCTCCGACGAGAACGCCAAAATTTATCGTTTTTTAAATGTCTCGACTTTCACAATTTATATTCGCAGGCGATGATTTTTTTGGCCACATCTAATTAATAAAAGATTTTAGTTTTTCGATATAACTTAATCATTCTGAATCATTGTGTTATTTTGAAACATTTTTTCTTGTTATTTATTATGTTCTGAGAATCCTATGACCCAATTGTATTTCATCCAGGCAAATTATTTTTTGTCTACGTTCGTCTCGACCTCTCACTTTTTACGAGAAGGTTGAAAGATTCGCAACGTTGCAGAAATTCGGAAAAGAAACAAAAAATTGTACAACGAATGAAACTGGATGTATATATATTTTTTTACTTCACTATTTGTTCTATATCGTGTATCGGGATGTCTGTCTGCTGTAGAAATAAATTGACCCACCGATTCAGACTCGCAAAAAACGTGAGAGGGATACACATCTTATCAGGGGTATGGTCAGATAATAATACTTTTAGAAAAGAATTCTGACGTATCTGCTGCTTTTTTTTAGTACTTTCTTTATCGCAGATAATCCATTGATAATATTATTCAGTTGGTTGTACAAGAAGTCAATAAGTTACAAGTTAATAACTCGTAATTGATCAAAAAAATCTATAATCTCTCAAACATATTTGCAATTAAAGTTCACTTTCATTTTTATTATTTTTAGATATTCCTGAAATAAATAAATCGGTAAATAAATGCATACATAATAACCCTTTTGTCAAATTGAACATAAAGTTCACTTAAAAATCTTTATTCCCGATAATTCAAAGCTTATTGAATATCAGCATCGAATCCAAAGTATCTGCGTGTTATCGACGAGTGTTACGTATAGTTCAGGCTGGTGGAGACAGCAGGCACATGCAATGCCTGCAGCAGCAGAAACCGCAGTACGCTAGATACGCATAAAGAGGGTAGTAGAGAACCACCCCATACGTACATTTCTACAAGGAGTGTGAAAATTCGCTGCTACCACGAGAGGTGCGCTGGCCTTAATATCCATTTTCAACACGATTTCGCTTCATCGTTTATTCTGGGCACGGCCGGCATGGCTGTACGAGCTGTTCACACATCAACGGATCTATTGTATTCATGTGTAATTTTTTTTTCTTTTCTCAAGTACCTATAAATTGTATATGAAAAGTATATAAAAAAATTACACGGTGAAAAAAAAATGGATGAGCCAATTCCATCAGGTGTTGGAACAACACATCGGTGAAACAGTCTTTTAACTTTTCAACGATTCGGTGCGCCACCTTTTTCAGGATCTTCTCATTAATCCAACAGGAAACCATAGAAAAAGTAGGATGGATCCATCTTGATGTAAACAAATTGTGGAAGGAGACGGAGCGTTTGTCATTTTGACTGGGTCTGTTCGTGGTAATAAATACCACCCATAAACATTTTACTTAATACTTTACGTTTGATATAGTCATCTTTTTGCGGAAAAAAAAATCTCTCTTAATGAAATATATTTTATTGTATATCTTTACATCCTCCTATCTCTAGCATCTTCGAGTAAAATTTTTCTTTCACGAAACAAAAAAATAATAATGTTCAGGCGTAGTTGCCGCTGGTGGATTTTCCCAAAACGTGACGAGAATATCGAAAAATCTGGCGATGACGAAAAAAAAAAAAAAGATGTAGTACACATTGTGTGGGATAAAAGAATGAGCGAGGGCGAAAGGTTGAAACATCACAAACGAATTTGTTGAAAGGAGAGACGAAAGGGAAACTGACGCACCGTTGCATCAGTTTGATATATACATATATCTATTATTGAATCTATCTGAAATTTTGAGAGGAGAGAGAGAGAGAGAGAGCGAGGGGGGTGGGGGTGGGAAGGAGGGAGAGACTTAACGGTCCAGCCCTCTTCTCGTACCAGTTCATACAAAACTTTTTTCTATATTTTTTTACTTTTATTATATGGGTGCGTTGTTGAACTTTCAATATATTTTGCGAATGCCTCAGTCCACGCTTACACGATTTTTACAGTCTCGTGGGTCCGCGAACCTTCAGGCTCGTAAAAAAAAACTCTTCACCATCATGCTTTACAAGTTCGAAGACTTCTCATTTTCCAAGCGATTATCGTATCCCTCGCGGCACTTGTTCCTATTCCCATTTTTTTTTTATTTAGTTCCCTTCCCTCTTGTATAAAAAAGCTATTCGCGAAATTCATCTCTTTTATCCAACAATCAGGCACGATGTAAAGCTGAATATTCGCTCTCAGATATCGTTCGTTATAGAGGCTACAACACAATTTCATAAGATGAGAGATGAGCTATTCAACATAATATTGTTATACCGAATAATTATGAATTAATTTCGTTTAATTAGGGCGTGCTCATCATATGTATACCAACTCAAGTTTTTTCCTTTATGACTTTCAAAAATGCAATGTTAGATCGCTTATACGTTTACTATATATATATAATGTTACACTGTTGTTCTATAAAAGCTCGATATTGTCTTAAAAAAATGTTTGGATTTTTTTAAATAACTGATTCTTCAAGTCTTCACGTAGGATAATATAAATTCATCCGAAATTATTCGTAACTAGTCAATTATCCTAGTTTAAGGGAAGGAAAAAATATTTTAGATATTAAAATAGTATTGCTGAACTATTTAAATTCGAAGTATACCGAGTTTGTAGCATTTCTAAATACGTCGACAATTTACTACGAGCGAATAGGGGTTACTTTTCGGGTATGTAATTTTTAGATTGATACTGAAGTCTGGGATAGAAAATTCGCTGATTCGAAAAACCTACGATATGCAGAATGTACTTTGTAAGTTTTTGAAATACGTCCCGAATTATTCTCATTCCCGTTATAGCCTTTTTCAGTCAATTTATGACAGTGACCCGGTTTAATTTTCTTGGCTATACCAATAATTTCCATTCTCATCGTACATCAATGTTCGCTGACAAACACTCGAAAGTTGTAGCAAACGAAGCTAGTTCAGCGACGGGAGTAACATATACAGTGTGAAATGACCCTTCACCTCATTATTGCCATATGTGTATTTTTCGAGGGTCGTGGGACCCAAACCACGAAATACTAGCCACACACAGCTTCTCGAGAATATAATGATCAGATTGACAAGATCGACTTGCATTGAAGTTTAACTATAAACACCAAATTTTTGGATTCTGGCTGCTAATGAAAGTTTTTTCAAATGAGATTTTGATTTTAATAAAAAATTTGCTAATGCCGCACTAGATTTGAAAAAAAATAAATTAAGTATTGTATTGCAAAAAAAGTTTTCGGAATTTTTTCATAATTTAGAAAAATTGCAGGTAAAAAAAAATCGAAATGATCGATCATCTGAATTAAAATTATGATCGGTTCACTACGGTAATTTTATTTAGTTTTCTTAAACAGTACGCAATTATATAAAAATTTAATTTTTGCTCCTTGCGAGTTAAAAAAAAGAAATTAATTCGATTTATTAGTCTCGCAAAGTCGAGGAGAAACTACGATGTTGAAAAAAAAAAAATGTTTGCGCTTTACAATGAGTGCAGAGTTCATGGAAGAAGCTCAATATTTATCGTAGTTTCATCAGCTGAGGGTAGCAGGCAGTTACGAGCTAACAGAAGACTCTCGCTTCACATCACCATATATAGCGACTTTATCCGGCCAATTTTCTCTCGGTCCGGATCTCATCGAGATATAATTGAGTATATATCCTTTGGCCTTCCGGTACAACGCGGCAGAGCCACCCATTTCTGGTATCGCCTCACCCTCGGCCATCCACCCAGAGCCTCTGGCATATTCTGTGTCTTAAATACTTAATGCATTCGTGTTAGATTTATAATCAATTTTAACGACATTTTAACTCGTAACTGTTCATTTATTTCATCCAAACAAAATATTGATTTGACCCATTCCTCCTTTAATTATTTTTCCCTCCGCCGCCTCTTCGTAATTTTCCATGAAAATCGATCGGTCTGTAGTTACTAAACGGATCACCCCAACCTTTCTCGCCTCAAGCAGGGTTTGTGCTTTGTGCTAGGCTTTGTCCTTCTATATAGAACTCCATCTTCTTTGTTGATACGTTTATTTAATATAATCATAGGGAAATATAATCCTCATAGTAATAAAATGAGTGTTAAAATAAATCATGTAATGAGAATGAAGTCCGTTCATATTGCGTTATACCGACAGTATCATATTTCAGTAGTGTGCAAAATGGAAGTTTAAATATCTTCATAATTAATAAAGTTCGTTAGGTAAACCATCGATTATTGCAGTAATTTGTTCAATTATTCGCAATGTGTTGATGTATAATTTTGTTCAAATGCAAGGAAAAATGGGAGCAATGTAGCAGAAGATGGTGAAAAAATATAATAGAGAATGCGAAACTACTTTTCAGAGCTACATTAGATACCAATTTACCTTCATATCTAAGAAAAAGTCGAAGTTTTTCCAATTTTTCGAAAAATTCCACGAATCCATTGATTGTAGAAGTTCAAGCAGATCTGGCCCAACAAATTTTTCTCGTTTATTTTCTTTCTTCATCCTCATCCTCTCCTATATCTCATTCTTGCCTTTTACTGCTATAGGTGTATTTTGTTCTCTCGACGATTAATCTGACATTGTCGATAAATTACTGGTTCGGCAATGCTTTGATGCTTTGCCAGCTTTCTGTCGTGCTATCGCTAATTAATAGCCCAGAATTTCATTTCTACTTATTTGATTGTTTCGACTTTATTTTCTTCACAATTCAAACCTCATTTCGTTCGGTACGTGAAAATAATACTACGATATTTATCGCAATGCAATGTGCAATGTGCAATTATTCACGAAATGGGTAAACCATTCGATATTGTAAACACTATTTTAGTAAATGTTTCTCCGCTGTCTCCTTTTTTGTCGAGTATTGAAATCTATCATTTATTATATTAAAAACCACATTAAAAATTGTTAAATATACTTAATCGTGTATATTGTATTGAATACAAACACACTTTATAATTAAAAACTATATTGTATAGTCTATTTTCCCATTATGTGCAACTTGGGTTATTTTCCAATGCTCGATTTTACCGTAGCCCTTATTTTCAAAAACTTTTCCGTAAACTTGCAAAATCTTGACTTGACTGGTCGTTAAATGATGCTTTTGGTCCTGATATACCATGCACTACGTACACGTGTATCAGACATACACACACAGATATATATATATATATATATATATATCTGTGTGTGTATGTCTGATACACGTGTAAATAAAATCGTGGAAGATCGCATATACATATATATATATATATATATATATATATATATATATATATGTATATGCGATCTTCCACGATTACGTTGGTCTATAAGCGGTTCGCATACGTAAGTGTAATGGGAGAGCACGCAACCGGATAATTAGACGAGCCTTCGGGGAGACTAAATTTTCATGCTGTCTCGTAAGTAACTAACAGCCAAAGAACTATATAGATACCGATGAGTGTGAGCCATACCAGAAAGCTTGAATCGTTACCACGAACCTCAAAGCCACAAAGTAGACATATGCAGACATAATATATGCAATACCTCACGTTATACCACGTGAAATTTGTGTCGTGTGATAGTTAAAGCAGCCCCGTATATACATTGACAGAGCAGCAACACTGATATGCACAAGAGGGTCGATCTCATAGTCGACTTCCAGCCAGAGGCGATCCCCCACATCATTCTCACTCATGGATAGCACTTGGGTAATTCACAAAGTCTCGCGCGTAATTCGCAATGCCGGTAACCCAAATCGCGATAGAATTACGACGTTTTGACGCGAACAAACGGGGCACGTGTACAGGGTAGACGATTCACACGCAGGATGGAAATCTCGTATTAGCATACCCACATCTCGTAATATGTATGACTTATATACACATACTGTAAATTTATATCCATGTTCACATAACTGCATATCATATGCTCGATATATCTATACATAAAATTATATGCATACGGATTTAGTACGCTTAAGAACTGAGTCACGTAACTCGGTAGGATCAAGATTAAAGCTGGAAAGCACCATTTGCCACACCTGTGATTTTCAAGAAACCTCAACGTGTCCCGGTAACAGACATTTTGAATTTCTCGAAATTAGCATCCCCCATGTATATTGAGGCTGTTGAAAGCGTCATATGAATACAACCAGTCAACGGGAAAATTGTCTCGTGTGAGCAAAGTTAGTTTATGTCATACCTTATGATTTTATTAACCCTCCCTGCAAGGATATTCTCCCACGTTTGTTTCTCATTTAACGTTTAAGTTTTCGTATATTTTCATCACCGAACATTGAGCACTTATACGGAGAGAAGGTCTTGGTAAAACCTGCCCTGGCTGTATAGTAAAAAATTAGCGGTTGGTACAGATCGCATTTTCAGAGTCATTATGTTGATTTATCGTCTGTAATATGGTGAATTTCTACGATACATTGCAGTAAAACTTACCAGCTTGGCAGACGCCTTTTGCATTACATGGTGAGATCGACGATTTTACTGGTGGCCCCTCCCATTTATTATACAACCCAAGCAATTTTTACTAGTTCTTTTCGTTCCTATACATATTACGAATACATCGTTCGATAGAACGATATTCTGTTAATTAACAGAAGAATGCTTTGTTGAAGTTATCGTGGCTTGTGGGAGGTACAAAGTTATAATTCACATGGTACATAAAAATCTGCTACGTAGACTGGAAGGATTAGGGTTGGTTGGATAGTTCGGATCATAAAACGGACTGATTTTCAATACGAGAGGGATCGAAGTGCCCCCGTAAAGTTTCACGAATGTTTTAGTATTCGAGGGTGGAATTCATGACCATGAGGATAATGGTAAAATGAGAGCCCAAAAAGGGCGACACTGGCGTAACGAGAAAATAAGAACGAGCCTCACGAAAGGTCGTTTCGGTCCTCCTGTGCGTCAAAATTGATAACAATCTGACCGCGATCCGGACGACGATCACTGACCAAAAGAAGGTACAGACGAAAAGTTGGAAAATTTTTGCCTCATCTTGCAGCTGAATGGCGGCTTGACGGGGATTAATTTTCAAAGGAGAAAACGACTGTTTGGGTCCAGTGGGCGATCGATTTTACTGTGTTCGCGAGTCCTTTAACTCCCCCCCCCCTCTCTCCCTCTTTCTCTCTGGCCATTTGAAACCTTCCCGTCCAAGGCTCTCAATTAGCAAGGCAGTTCGAATCACGCGCTCACTTTTTTCTGTCATTGAGTATCTACATATGTTACTTGTCACTTCCAACCATAAATATATATACAACCACAGATATATATACAACCACAAATATATATACAACCACAAATATATATACAACCACAAATATATATACAACGTATATTTCGTGTGCGATTGACTCTTTCGGATGATCGATCACGCGAATACCAGAGCTTTTTATATCCGAAGTATAGAATGCAAACTGCTAATGCTTCTTTTCTTGATGGATAGGAAGAATAGAATTGACGATACTTTATTCTTTATTCCAGCTCTCACAAGCACTTAAGCTTATGGGCCATTGTCCTCTCTCATTTCTCGGGCTCTATGCCCATAACGTGTCCGGCCCTCCTCCTGGTACTTGTCCGGAACGCGACTGTCCAGCATCTTATCTTTCTCTCAATGTTCGCAGCCTTTTTTGCCAATTGTTACATCCTTATGGGGATGATGGGTCTAAGGGATATCTATAACAATTGCCCTATTGTACTGCCTCCTTGTGGTAAACAAGCTATGGTCTACTTTGTCCGTTTACCCAAAGCCCTAATGTGAGGGCGAAAGACTGCGCAATTTAGGAGACCACTTAATGGAGGAAACATTTACGATACGACGTAGCCCAGCATCGTGCAGACCTCAACCCGGTAAGTCCGCACTTTGCCCGGATATCGATGGCTGAATTACGAAGCTTCAACTCCGGGTATACACTTGACGTCATGAGCGATTCATTTGCAAGGCCTGCCCAGGACTGCTGAACTAATCAATAAATTCTTTCGTTGAATCGTTGAGAACGAATGAAAAGTCATTCGATACCTTTTGCAAAAGGGCACTTTCAATGAAAAATCTTCCCGGTGCTTTCGAGGACTAAGTTATTATTATTTAGCTCAAAAAAATCTCACTCGGAAGAAATCACTTTAACTGGGAATTATTAAAAATACATTCACGCATTGCTCATTCATGCCCAAGGCTTACAAATTTATGCGCATAAATTAAAAGTGTACGCTGATGAAGCTTTAATTGATGAACTTTTCATAATTGACCCACTATGCAATATTCCATTTTCTTTTATTTTTCATGTTTTTTATTTGAAATAAATGTTTCATTAGCTGCCGGCGAAATGCGCGAACATTTGGGTGGTACAAAACAAAAAAAAAAAAAAAAAATTGAAAAGTACGCAGAATCAAAAGTTTTGTTCGAGAAGCTCGACTGGACCGTCTCGCTTCTCGCCGCTATATATAGCACTTTGGAAAATTATTTTTAAACTTTGAAGCCACGCCTGTCGTCGGTCGGATTCGAGATTTCGTTGGTTTTAAGAGACTCTCTCCCTCTTTCTCTCTCGCTATAAAAAAAAAATGGCGAATCGACTATAAAGGTAAGCGAGAAGCTAAACTCCAAAGACAAAATTTGCCCGGATTTTATAGAAACGATCACGTTTTGTAGAAACGATCAGCATTAGAATTGACTCTCCCAGCTTTTGCGGTTTAAGCCTCGATTGGAGAGATTGTCGAATGAGTATATAAAATGAAACAGCTATGCTGTTACTCCGTACCATTTCAGTGTAGAAAGAAAAGCTTTCCGTGGACCGAATGGATATTCCAGTGAGAGGTAAACCGTTCAAGAATCTCGATACAGCAAACAAAAAGTAGTAAAACGAAGAATATATATACCCGTTGCTCCACGTGCACGATTTTCGTTCACTCTTTCGCGGGTGAATGAGCAGCAATAGAGACAGTATTTCTTACCCATGGTGGATTCGCGTATAAACCACGTGAAACAGAAAGCACACTGTATACGTTATATACTTATATGAGGGCAGATAGGAAAATCTTATTCCAAAAGAAAGTTGAACATACGGGTCGATTACCCTGTGTATAGAACGTTGATATGTATAGAACAAAAGGGTCACGATGCACATTTGCCACAGATTTCAATTTCATTTATGTTAAATTTTTGTGTCTTTTACATCAGCTCAGAATTGCTTTAATGCTTTATCGATTAATGTTGTCGTGGTTGTATTTCTGGAAAATATTTCCAGCGTCTAATTGCTGTTACGAAAAAAGGCATAAACCACTTAATTAAACACGTAGCTCAATTTTGTCTGACCTTTAAAGATTTTTGAGTGATATAAAATGGATTTGAACAATTTTAATTTAATTCGAGATTCCAATGCAGTGGGAAATCATGTGAGAATATGTGAACATCAAACAATAAATTCAAAACCGCGAGACTACATCAAAACGCTATCACCGTAACGTTGTTTGGGTTTGGGTAATCGTGGTTGTATTTCTGGAAAATATTTCGAGCGCCTGATTGCTGTCACGAAAAAGACATAAACCACTTAATTAAACACGTAGCTCAATTTTGTCTGACCTTTAAAAAAATTTAAGTGATATAAAATGGATTTGAATAATTTTAATTTAATTCGAGATTCCAATGCAGTGGGAAATCATATGAGAATATGTGAACATCAAACAATAAATTCAAAACCGCGAGACTTCATCAAAACGCTATCACCATAACGTTGTTTGCCTTCGTGCTCGAGTGTTACAGTGATGGCTGCATTGAAGACTGAAAAAAAGCATAAAAACAGAAGACCCCGCAACGTGACTGACAGTCGGGATTCTTTAAAATATTTAGATATATCCGTTATGTACGACATAGAATGTGCAAGCAAGGCGATGTACGATATATATTTCATGGAGCAGAAAAATGTATCCTTAAAATTTGACGGTTTACATAACTTTCCAACGTTTCTTGTCAAAAATACGAAAGTACATTGCAACCGAACGAGAAGAAAGTGCACCGGCCTCCTCAGTATATATAATAAAAAGCCCTGGATTTTCTTTCGAACATCCTATGCTTGTTCGTGTATCTCTTCTGTCTCTATTCTTGGTTTATTTTCAACCACTAAGGTTTTTACTCCACCATCTTTTTTTTTTTAGCTTAGGTTAGATTCGATGAACAGACAGAAAAATGACATACATCACATATCCCCATTTTTTTATTCATACGTAAAAAAATTGTAAATCAGTCCATCTATCCAAACTGTCGTCTTTACCAAAGTGTCCAAATCTTGGAAATTATGATTGTTTAACATATAATATAAATATGGGCATAATATAAATATTTAAAAATGTAATAAGCTGAAAAAGGTCCCGAAAAAAATTTGACAAAAACAAGAGAATGTTAATTAGCGGTTGATCACAGGAAGTCTCGATGTTTGTACAAGCTGATTGTGTTATTTAATAAAGATTGACATTGTTTTCTTTCATCTCGAAGCATCGATATATTTTTACCAAATATAATTAATCAGCATCCCATGTTTGTTGTCCCGTCTCGGTTTTTCCTTGATCGTCATCTACATTTTTATCTCACAAGCACGTTATTTTTTTCACCTGAGGTGAATGAATACAAAGATGAGTCGATGGAAAGACACACGAGAAAAACGCCTCCACTTTTTTTTTTAATCGATATAATAAAATTTGTAATCAGTTCGTTCACCCGGACTGTTGTCTTCAATCCCTCAGAGGGTCTGAATCAATTGTGCACAAAGTACACAATTGTACACAAAGTTTTGCATATATCCTGGTATAAAATTACGTCTGTGTAGCTGTATTCATGCAATGCACAGCATGGGCTGTTAGGAAAAAGTTTGCCGTATTTCCCCAGCAAACTGCGGAAATATGAGTTTCCACTGAGGATCCTCCGACTCTACTACACGTATAGTGTATTGTAGTGTCGACGGCAGCTTGTCCAACGTTAGCATTCATACTGCTGTTGCTGCTGATGCAGAAATTGCGTTAGGAAAAGCGTCACCTAGAATGTCACCCTGTGCACACCATGCACTTGGCATTTGACATACGCGTGCTGGTAAAATAACACGAGAAAACAGATTCGCGTGGGCTTTAGACGCCTATTACGAAGATATTACATTTCTTTGAAGACCGTACGAAATGGTGTTGTCTAAGGTACTCGGGCGATTCGTAAAATGGAGCAGGTTCTCCCAGAGTTTAATATTATTTTGCTCGTTTCTATAAACTATACAATGAACCCTCGGGCATTGAATCGGTGTAGAGGTATGGACAGATTGAATTTAAAGGGAAGTCTTCAACGTCTTCAATGATTTCCTATAGTTTGAAGAACTTCCTTTTTCTTATTACAAGCATTCTCTTGGCTCGTTGTAGAGGCTTCAATCAAAATTTCCGATAAAGTTTTCGAAGCCTTTGCTCTACGAAATCAAAATATCCAAAGTTGTTTGGTATTAATTGTGAGGCTGAGGCATCAGGTTAATATCATTGGTATATTTTTTTTCATCAAATTAAACATTTTCACCGAAATATTATATGTTATTTGCGATAAGAAATTATAGGAAGTAAACTGGAACGTTTCTAAATGAAATCTCCATCAGTCATCAAAGATTTTCCATGGTGTGTTATCTAAAGTATTCGGGTCGACACTTAAAATGGAGAAAAGGTCCTCCTAGAGTTTATTTTACTCATTTCTACACACTATATAATGAACTCTCGGGCATTGCCTCGGTGTAGGTTTGTACGGATTGAATGTAAAGGGTAGCAACGTCTTCGATAATTTCCTATAGTTTGAAGAACTTCCTTTTTCTCATTACAAGCATTCTCTTGGCTCGTTGTAGAGGCTTCAATCAAAATTTCCGATAAAGTTTTCGAAGCCTTTGCACTACGAAATCAAAATATCCAAACTTGTTTGGTATTAATTGTGAGGCTGAGGCATCAGATTAATATCATTGGTATATTTTTTTTCATCAAATTAAACATTTTCACCGAAATATCATGTTATTTGCGATAAGAAATTATACGAAGTAAACTAAAAAGTTTCTCACTGAATTCTTCACCGAACATTAAAGATTTTCTCCATCATAGTCGGATAAACTTTATCCCCTACCGGGCTTAACCATCGACGATTTGTGGTGGACAGCGAACCATGATCAATCCCAAACTCACCATGTCATTTTGACGTTAGTTTGCCGAACTATCTTTGGACACGCCAAAATCGCAACTTTTGCTTCAAGGTAGGGCGCGATCGACCGCCGTCTTGTATGAACTAGGGGACTTCTGCAAGTATTACGCAATGGTAATATTGAGCATGAATAAATAGTAAAGATTGCGGACAAGAAGTTATAACACAGGATGGGACAATCGACCATGAGCATTCCACAGTAAATCACGTATGAATAAAATATCCTTTATGTAGAGAGATACGAGAATGCTGAAAAGTTTGTATTACCGTTTTTTTTAAGTGCATTTCATTGTATCCTATATTGTGCTTATATACAATCGATATGAGTAGATAGTATATAGGCAGATTCAGATTGACCGGGACCCTATAACTTTCACAAATTGCAAATTATTGCCATATCATGTATAGATATACCATCCACACATATATATATATATATATATATATATATATATATCATGTTTTTTCTTACACCCCAACACAGCACATTTGCTCTTTCACTGCACGCTTACAGAGCTCACACAATCGAGCGCCCTTCAACGATTACATCTTTCGTTTCTCCCTTTTTGCCAATAAACCTGAAGGTTCCTTCGTCATGCAAGGGTTATCAATCGGTCTTCCGGAAAGGAAAAAAGTTAAAGTCATGTAAAACCTGCTATAATTACATTGCAAACACAACGCAGAGTTCATATGACGAACGACTTGAGCAAACTGCGTCCATGAGCCATTGAAAACTGGAGGACACTCGATCTTGTTTGATGAAAGAAGATTTTCAATCCTGACATAGCAGCGGTAAATAAAAAATCTGCTCGTGACACGAGAGAAAAAAGTCAGCTAAGGAATCTAAAATGAATGAAAACTATCATTTTAAAGTTCTGATGGATTTATTTTTACTCGTTAATTTTTCCGAGTAAAGAACAGGCGAAATTTCATACACCTCAAGCGATCAGTTCGTGGCACTTCATGATTAAATTATGTAGAGAGAGGGTTCTGCTTCATTTTGGAGCTGCAATGTCAATATGTGCGCCATAGTGAAATATTTTGGTGGCGATATTACGAAGGGCGAATTACATGCTACTTATGATTTGAGGGAAAAACGATATGTCATCTTATATATTTGCACACGTCATTATAGATACTACATTGACGTACACAGAAGACCGGAACTCCATTCAAGTTTCGCTTGTAGGACAAAATTGGCATACAAGCCACCACGCACACTAAAGCTTCGATAGGAGCACTTTGTACATGATAAGCCGATCGGATTTGTGCCCGGGCAAGACCGGATTTGTTCTTGCATATTAGCAGCGATTACAAGCATAATCCAACTGCACAAATGGAAACGTTGTATGGGCTACTAGTTTTGGGCATTACGCAAATGTATATTTTGTTTCACATGTTTTGTGTTATCAATTTCATTAATTTTCCTATGACAACTTCATTATATCAGTGAATTCCTATCTATCATCACAAGCGTTGCCCTTTATTGGCTTTATTATAACTTCAGAACTTGACATCATTTTTATCTTTCATAGGAACCCTCCCCGTTGACGTGACGATCGATCATGTGCTGAATACACCAGAATTCTTGTCTAATATTGCTTTCGGAAGATTTATTTTTTATTTGTACGCATGATGAAGAAATGGTGTCATGTTGAGGGATTGAACGATCAGAGCAGGTCAGACGATTTATGCGTTTAGTCAAAATCATAATTTAAGATTATTTAATTATTTTTATTCTTACACGTGGCAATTATCAAAAATTTCTATTAGCTCGGAAATAATTTCAGGAATTCGAAGGGTCGCTTTTTTCCATTTTTAATGCTTCAACCGATTTTTATCAATAATAACTCAATTATATACCGATAAATCTGCACATACCGTTTTTTTTGACATAAGAGAAAATATACTGTATCGGTAATGCCCCTAAAATGACAATCGCGAACTGTATCGTCATTTCTGCTAGAATATATCTATAAAATATCACACGATAAGTCTGTATATGCCCAAAACTAACTACAATATATCGTTGTGCAAATAATCCAACGAGCAGATTCCCCTTTGGGGACATAAAAGTAATGATTTTCAATTATTTTTTCTTTCGAGTTCAATGCAAATGCTCAAATAATCGGCAAAATGTGGGAATGGTGCCAGAATACAGTAGCTCGGTGATTTAGCACCGATATGGCTGGTTCAATTATAGTATTAAGAGAATTAAGCGCACTCTGTGACACCCATGTCGTGAATATATATTAAGGGCTCTTTCTCCAGCTTCCAACAAACCTCCCCCCTCCCCCCCCCCCCCCTCTCACTCTCTCTCTTTCTCTCTGCCCTTATTCTCGTACAGCGACGATTTGGGCGTGTTCGTGAAAATTTATCAAACCACCACAAGTACAAACTCAAAGTTACGGCCACCTCGCAATCCCGAGATAGATGACACTGCGGTAATATAAGCCACATAGTACAATAATCCCACGTAACACGTGTAATACGAAAAGCCAAATAATAAAAAAAAATGATCTTCTGTCATATAAAATAATATTCAGCATTTCCATCGGTGGCTGCTCCAGCAGTTTCGTATGAGGTGCCCCATTACCTGGTTCTTTACGACTTTTGTCCATCTACTATTGCTATAATAATTGTACGTACTTCATTTATTTAATATTAACTATAATCCATTTATTGCTCGTAAAATGTGATGGCCATTTCACGATTCTGCGTTTCGTTCAACGAACCGGCTTGATCCAAATATCAAGGAAATATATAACAAAAAAAATTGGGAATTTCCATCGTTTGAACTGTTTGCTTGCCCGTCGCTTACGTGGATGGATTAATTTCTACGTACTGATGTAGGTGACAAGCACGGAAACTCGTAAAATTTACGAGATTCGGATTAGAGCGCCAAAAGGAGGGGAAAAAAAATTGTCACCTATCGTAAATTTATCGCTCGTCTGGCAGATCTTTGGTAAATTTATCGGAGAAAGTCGCGCAAAAGATATGGGTGTAGGAAAGAGTTTAATGCCCGTCGACGTATCGATTTTTATAAACCAAGATTGAATTGATTAATAGTGACGCATGCAGTATAATTCAAGCTTTCTGTCAAAACTATTTCGCTAGCGCGAGATACACTCGATGATGCCTCTGACATTTCGTTTGAAGTTTTAGTGATTTTCAGTTAATCTTTGAAATTATTTTATCGATCAATTCCGGAATTATTTAGCTCTATGGAGTTTTGCACCGATTGCATTTTTGTACCAAAGCTTTCACGGTGGAAGTTTGAGCTCAAATTAATTCAAATTGATGGTTTCAATTCTTCGTAGAAGGAAGCGTTAAATTTTCCCGAAGATAATTTTCGGAACGCTTCTGAAAATCAACGTAAAGTTTGTGGCAGTCAAGATTGGCCCTGTAGTATGCGGATGTGAAGACGGATCATTATTAATAATATATAGAGGGGGTGTTCCAGGCCAAATCGATAGGTTCGTAACGTTCATGCTCCGGGATTTGGTCTACAATGTTTTATATGGTTGTTAGCCGTAAAGTTATTTTTGTTAATTTTTTGGCCAGCCACTATTTGATGATGATTTTTTGAAAGACAAAAAATTGCCGATACCAAAGTTTAGCGACAATTTAAATATCACAAAAATGTTACATAAGGCAATTAAAATTGCAAGCCAGAGAGGGACGGTCCCCGCTTCTATTTTTTTTAGATTTGAAAACGTTTGAAATATACTTGGAATATACTTACTTGCCTTTTTCCTAATTGACTTTCTTGCTCTAACTGTTTTTACAGTTTCTTCTTCTTATTTTTCATTTTCCTCTTCTAGCTATCGCACCTTCTAGGGGTATGTACCAAGTTTTACCATGTCCTGTAATCTCAAAGGACGAAGTGATCGCGCTTAATGCTGCTTATAATCAGTGACCGCCAGAGTGACATTTTGTCCATGTCCCTACAGAAATAGTCGACTACCTACAAATTCAAATCAATTTCTCAATATATTCAATTAAATGTTGTTCAATTTATGCAATTTATGATCATATTTCGTCTCCGCGACGCCTCTGCACAGTGCCCGCAAGTTCTGACGCGCGATAATGGGGAAATTGTGTAGTTCGTAATTCGTCTGTTGGTCCGTGAATGAGTTCGACCGCTCGTAACTACATGATTCAGGTCAGCTGGTGCCAATCTCAGGCTATCGAATTTGTCCGTTCTGTTTTATCCTTGAATCGAGATTCCTCCATACATATAGATCGTCTGTTAAAAGAAAAAATAAATAAAAATAAAAAAGTGCCACGCAACTTTGGTGTTACGATGTTGCCGCGCCGAAAGGGGAAGTTATCCGCTAAAAGCTTTCCGCTTTCTTTTCTCGCCACATAAGAAACACAATCGCGAAATATAAGCAGAGAAATCGGAAAAATTGGCTCGACGCCATGACAAATGCAACATTTTCGATAAATAAACTCTCCCCCGTTTCTTGCGGAATTGAATTTTCCAAATACAACGAAGTGAATATTTTTTGTCTGATTTTTGACATATTCACGATGTGTATTCCATCCTATCGTACAATCAACTATAGAAACAAATCAGCGGTGAAAATATCTTCTGTCATTATTGCCAAGAGAGAATGATGAGATTAAGTAAAGCGAGAAAAAAGATAAGGGGAATTGATGAATTGCTTTTATTAAATGCTTTTATTAAATGATAATTTAATGTCGATGTAATATTCGTTGTGAAATCAGGTACGATGTATTGCGGAGGATATTTATTATTGGTCGTATTGTACCGTAAGTAAATATAGTGCTGAATATTTATATCCATGCTTGATAATTTTATTCCTTTCACAGAATTTTCCTTTCAATCACACTTTTGGTTATAATTGCTCAGTGAAAACGAATTTATTATATTTATTATCATGACAGTCGAGTCTCTATAAAACTCTGATATTTTTGCGAGCACAGCACGTTTGTTGAAAATTTGAACGAGTACACACACCATAATCGTGACTAGGATATGAATGATCTGCGTAATTTATGCAAGTCCAATGTCCAATGTGAATAGAATAAAATTTGGTTGATTCAATTGAAGTTTATTCAAATTCCACAAACGTATCTTTCTCGGCTTATATGGTATATCAGCACCTTATTGCTATCAATAATACGTCATTTCGGTGCAATTGATTTGTTGAAAAGCAGAGCAGTGAGTATCGGTTTTGTTCTCAGCAAGCTCTGCTCTATTTATTGCACTCCACTGAAAATACAAAAATACATTTAGCGAAACCTTTTTCATCGAAAAACTTTTTTCCAAGTAAATTGCATGAGCTCGCGAGGGGACTGAAAAACGGATTTTCGACAAAGAATATATTTTCACCAGTGGGCTTTTTGCGTTGTGAATTACTCGAAAGAATTTTCACTTCCGAGTTTACACAACCGCATTCACCTTCCGTCGTAAATTGTACAGCATGCGCCCTCTGTGAGCTATAAGTCACTGTCCCAAAGGTATTTCATGTTGCACATACATTCTGCCATACATAATATATGATGTACAGTGCACACATCTTCTTCTCATGACATATTTTATTGAGCATAGTTCTCGAGTCCATAATTCAAATTTGCCTAAATATGAAAAAAAAAAACTGTACAAATATATTATTGATAATTGGTTCCATTATGATTTTTTAATTGGATAGCAAATATTTGTAAAATATACATTTTTTAAGAGTTTATTATTCAACTTCTTTTCCATTAACGAGCACGTTTACAACGGGCACATTACTTCGTCTATTTAAAGTGTAACTCGAACGGAGAAGCTGTACGGTAAGAAAGCTCAACGATCCTCAAATCACCCTTAATGAGTGTAGGCAGCCGTTTCACGAACGACCCCACAGTTATAAACTGGCGCTGAAATTCATTAAAGCATTTTGTTTATTAATCAGAGGCAGTTCTCGATCGCTCTATACATATATATGCACAGTAAAATCCCAATGAGACTTGAGTTGAACGAACTGCGATATGAATTGTCGATAATATCCGACCATTCTGACACAATGGTTATGGATTATTTTTAAGATAATTATTATCTTGAATAATATATTTAAAAAAAAAATTTGTATTATTATATTATTATTATATTATATAATATTATTTTCCAGCATCCACACTGGAATGTCAAAGCACCTCAATGACGTTTTTTTTTTTTTTGCATTCTGTGTAATCTATCAGAGTTTTCAAGCTTGTAACAAAACTGGGTCAGCGTTGAAAACTCGAGACTTGTATGTTATCTGACGCTCGCTTGGGATGGTTCGGTGAGATAAATAGGAGAAAATCCCTCCGAGTGGCCAAAGATAACCGTAATGAGAGGAATGAAAAATAGCGAGAACAAGAGAATAATAATTCTGCCAAATATTTATATACGAAACGGAAAATGGAGAATCGTTTCATGGTCGTTTTTCGTACATTCATCTCCAACGGATGTGGAAACAATTCTAATGGACCAATTCAATATAGCTATATATGTACTGATTCGTATCCCGTTTATGTACACAATGACGTTCTGAGAAAACAAATGAATCGTACCCGAGCATCACGACTAGGATACACGTGCAAACTCTGATGTCGTCGGACATCTAGTCCTGCTACTGTTTCTATAAACCGAATGTACCCACGTTATATTTGGCAGAGCACGAGCGTGTTTGCAATTCTGGAAACGAGGTGGGGATTCGATTATGGTCCGAAACAGTCTATGCATATTCATCTGCATTGGTAATAGATATTAGTGGACCGTGGACAAAATTAAAGTTTGTCGTCTGATACAATTCGTTATTGTCACATAAATAATCAAAAACAATAGATGAGCACTATAAGGCAGTAGAGTAATTTAGTTTTACAAAAAGTACCCAAAAAATGCCATTAACTTTTTTTTTCCAGATCAGTTCCTCAGCAACCTGATGATCCAGTTGTTCAACAGGTTCGACAACATAAACGGATAGGACAATATATAACAAAATCGTATAATTTTTAAAAATGTGTTGGTAGTATTTATCGTCCTTCTCGATATCGTACGATTTGTTTATATGTATATATCCATGAGCATGAGTATATGGGCATGAGGAAGAGGAGGTACAGGAAATGGTAAAATCGTAAATCGTAGAAAAGTGATTGAGGAAAGAGGGAAGGAGCGTAAAAACTCGACAGAATATACGTTGAAATAACAAAAGAAGAGAACATATAAGGATAGAGATGGTATGATATATAGCTATGCAAAGTATATATATATATATACATTGTACATATATATATATATATATATATATACAATGGGTATGCTCGGCAAATATAGCGAGCACTCGGTCAGTCTTCCAGTGCACCGGATAACAGGATCTTCCACGATGTAGCGGAAGCACAGAAGGATCCGTATAGATGCTGTGCTCAGGCAAATCCGATTGAAATTCTTCGTCTGTTCGTAACGCGCGTGATGTGAAAGGTCGATCTTCATCTCTGCTCGAGAATATTGCGATGTCCTCCTTCGCTAGTGATAGCGTTCAATTCCGATTGTCTGCACGTACATATATACATATATAGTCGTGAGAGGGCGACTGCGTCTGTTGTTTTTTCATATATATATATATATTCGTCCCCACTGAACCGGAAAGTCTGGATGCACCATAAGCCCGCTCCCTAACCACTGCGTTCATGTTCCAATCGGTCCGAGGTCGAATTTAGTCACAAATTGGAATCCTTTTAATTAATTTATTTGATAGTATCTGTTATGTGCAACTTTCTCTGATCAATCAGTATATGTTTTTAACCGTGAATAGCTGCATGGGTTTTTCGTTGAATTTAGATAGATGTGTTGACCGAATTTTAACCCCCATCAATTTTTTCATTCATGTTACGAGTTTTTTTAAAGCACACGAAGATTTTATGCTATTCCAATCAATCATTTCCTGAGTAGAAGAGATTGAATTTTAAATCATTTTTATTCAGTCTATCCATGATTGAAAACATTCTCAAGATGTTACTGCAATAAATTATTTCGTGTACGTTGTCATTCGAAAAAAATTCTGCACGTAAAATCTTTGGATAATTCGAAACTTCTATAAATTTAAAAACCTCTTCGAATAAATGCAAAATAAATGATTTGACGACATTATACCGTATATGATAAAGCTCTGCATCGAAACTCGTGACTTTCGGGATGAGATGCAGCAAAAAGGAGAAATCACGTGAACGATTTTCGAGGAGAAAGAATTATTCTCAATTCGTTGAATCAGAAAAAAGGGCACTCAGCATTATCATTCTTGATGCAAGCTGCAATAGAGAAAAAAATGGGGGAATAAATAGAATGAGAGCAAGAGGTAGAGAAACGACCAAGTTTTATTCAAGGAATAAGATAGCTCACACGTCGGTTGTTATTATATTCAACTCGTTTGAAACTTCTCGATTCAACCCTCTGAGATCCGAATGGGACAGAGGAATTAGGAATGGGGTGGAATTGGAGTGGGAGATGAAAGCTCCGGCAGTTCATCTCCATTTAGATTTTTCTCTTTTTTACTTTTTCAAGCCTTTGCCCTGCCAGCACCATATTACGATCGGAGAAGCATAAGCTTCGCCGTGGTGGGTATATATGTATGTAAAGTTTCCAAAGATCCTCGAGTCGGTACATACTGATGGAATAACGAAAATAAGGAAAAAACGAGATAAAGAGTTGAATATCATATATACAGATAAATAATTGGTTATTATTGTTGTCAAAGGCACAAACCTTTCCAAATGCTTATAACATATCTTGTAACATATCCGTCTGCACCGGATGTAATGAAAGCCAGTAATAGATGGAGTATGAGAAAAAGGAAAAAAATATATATTAAAAAAAGAGAGAAACACACACAAGCACTGTACAAGTTTCGAAAGTTGAGTTGGAGAAAGGAACGAGTCACTGGCATAATCCGATCTTCTGTGGCTGATCCTTAAGCACAAAACTTTTTATCCTCCTTGTGCTGCTTTGCTGCGGCTAGAGAGAAGAATAGAAAGAGAGAGAGAGAGAGACAGAGAAAGTGAGGTGGGGATTTAATTCCCTGATCTGAGTTCTGCCTTTTCCGGAGTTACTTCTCACTTCGGTATTCTAGTGGTGCTTTATACACACACACACACACATCTATATATATATATAGAATATTTACAGTGTTTCTCGCATTTCGCAGTTCTACCTCGATAAATTTATTTCTCACGAATCTAACGCTTGAGAACATTTCCTTTTAGGTTCTCTCTTATTACCTCTGTGAGTTTTGCCACTCAATGGGCTTTTTCCGATGTTTCACGTAAAGTAAAATGCCAGTGGTAAGGACCTCATTGAATATTTCGTGGAGTTCCTCATAATGTGAATGTGAAGATGTAAAGATGACTTTTAGGAATTCGTGCACAGTTCATTACGCGACACGACATCATCTGGACATCGAGTACTTACTCGATGTACTCACAAAGAGAATTGTCTTTGTACTTACAAAGAGAATTAAAAGTACAGCTACGGGGAAACTTTGTTTCTAGCATAATGACCGAAAAAGGGAATATTGAAACTGGAAAATTGGATACTGATTGAAAAAAATAATACGCATGCAGGGCTTTATCATGAGCTTTATCTCCATCGTGTAAGAATAAAATGAAGGTCCTTTAAACAATCTCTATAAATAAGCCCTGGTCACCGAAACACTGAAATATATAATTGTTAGATCTTCACTATTCGACGGATTATTTTATTAAAGTTGCGCATCGAACGGATGCTGTCAACACTTCATATAGGCAAATCGATTTTTATGTGCTAATCACGGATGAAATATTTTTAATATGCAAATTCAATGTGTGACTGTGGAAATGGCCAGGACCTCAAGCTATATATGTAGTCCCATTAGCCGGGGATATGGATGAAGTGCCCTCGTCCTAATTCTGATAGAAGTAGTAAACCAGTAAAAAAATCTAGTAAAATTCTGCATTGCTCGACCAATCCTTGAAATAACTTGATTTTGCATATTATATAATTATTATTCGGGATTCTTTCATACTATCATTCTTTCAAAGTACGTGAACATCTGTCGACAAAAAAGTAATATTAAAGAGTGCTTTTCAGAAAATAGAAAATTTGAGCTTTTAACTGGTTGTGCTTGTTTGGAAAAAAATACAATTTTTTGAAAAGCATAATCACTTCAATTAATCAAGAATAGATTAATTTCTGATGTACACTCGCAAATGTCTAACCACGCGGATATTTATTGCAAAAATGATGCTTCCATCTGGTTGGACAATGACGGGTAAAATTGTAAATTTATACAGTCCTCTCAAAGTACCTTCGAAATAACGAGTTGCGATACAGCCGTACAATGATTTTTTTTTTGTTATCTCGTACCTGCTGTGTCAAAGTATGACAACACGTGTCTACGAAATACGTCAGAGCTAATAATGCTCAACATATTCTGCCAGAAGGATGATAAGCTTTCTTTTTCAGTGAACTCTCAAAAAAATGTGACGTTAACAACTGTAATACGTACTGAAATTTCAAAAAAAATCGACGAAGAGTATTCTCATCGCCCACGTGCGGTATATGGCTCAACATCAAATTAGAATATTTCAAAACGTTACGACCAATCGTGACTTTTAATCTCCGGAACGAATAAAGTCTGTTATTTCATATAAAAGTAAGTCTATCATTATTCGTTATTTGACGGAATTCCCATAATAAAAGTTGCAGGTCCTTTGAACGTCTAATTCGATTAATTCATTTGTATTTAAATTACATTTCCTACTGAATAAAACTATTAGAGTTTCCATGAGGACATATAATTATAACTTAATTTCTATTTTTGTTGAATTATTCTTTCGACGAAGACATTTACCAAAGATAGACCGTGATATACATATATATATTGCATTGTCCAGCCATTTGGAAAAATGAAAGAAAATCGGTGCACGTGCGTCATTGTTGAATCTGACTCGTTTTTTTTTGCCTCTCGAGTGTTTGAATAACGCATCAGAGATTGAGAGGGAGGATGAAGGGATTACGGATCATCCATATATAATCCGCAATTAATGGAAAGTGCTCTCAACATGTATACATGTACTATACATATATATATGTACTATATATATATTGCCGAATTTGCGTGCATAAGAGGTGAGCGTCGTAAAAGATTTTGCCACTCTCATGCGTCAAAGCACCGTGTGACTTAAGGGTACGAAATTATCACATACGAGATTCTCCTCCAAAAATCTTGCGAGAACCAAAGAGCAACAACAGAAGCCATAAATTCTGGAGACGAAGGTTCGGATTTCATGCGGCTAGTCCATGCATTTGAGGCTGGGAATGGATCGAGCGAGCATGACCCAAACATGACGAGACGCCCACATCGGGAAATATCCCTCGGGAATTTATTTGCATAATCCGGCTATTTGGTTTTCCGAGTGCAGGCACTCTGGCTCCTTTCATTCCCGCTGCATATATACATATCGAACGCAATATAATAACATACTGGATGTGTTGTCATAACATACCTATTTCTTCTCCAAATAAATTCATCATTCATGTATACATACGATATATGTACCTACGATACATGTACGATATATGTGCCTGGATCATATAGGGAAAAGTCTCAACATTGCAGTGCGACACGAAAACATATTTTTAACAAAAAAAAAAATCGACGAGGAGCATAAGAAAACATAAAATAGTTTCGAAATTTGCACATATCAATGATCTTCTACGTTAAATCTCTGGAGGAAAAAAGTCGTAACGTAATAATGGACCACGTGATTCCTCGACCATCAAATAATTGATCAGTCATAATGTCCTAACCACATTCTATCATCAAAGTCAACGGTTTTCGAATTTTGACAATTATTTTCTTGAAAAGTCGAAAATTTCCATTAAAAAATCCTAAAAGTGAGCATGAAAATTGACCTGGAAAAACTGCGTGATCTCTCATCTGTTATGATCTACAGTGTAATGGTAGGGTATTATGATCTACAGTGTAATGGTAGGGTGGACAACACCCCGACATGAAACGCGATAGTGCGCATGTTAAGTGGAAAAGAAGATAAGCCGAAAATACACGACCAAAAAAAAAAACACCGAAGAGCCCTTTTACGGTAAATGTTTTTTTTTTTTGCCATACGCATGTTACTGGCCTGGAGGTTATGAGAGCAGCAGAGAATTAAAAGCTAATCCTTGATGTCCCGAGTGTGTTTCCACGTCATAACGATTAGTGGAATGCGATGAATTTCTCAGTGGAACTTCGCCTGTGGCTCCTGAATGTTTTATGACTCCAACGCTTGAGACTGAAGTTTGCGGGCTACCAGAGGGATTTTAGAGGATTAACGAGGAACATCTACGTGTCTCGAATCACAACAAGTCATATGTATATAATAAATGATGCATTACTGTCCAAGATGGTAAATGCTTGACCCTAGTATCCTCCAATTTTATCGATAAATTTTTATATTATTGTGCGCCATCTCCCACGAGCTACATGATTTTTTCAAAGATTTTTCCAGCCTACCCTGATACTTTTATGAATTTCTGATTACCCAAAATATTTGCCAGACTTTGAAAATATAAAGAGAGAGTTTGAGATCGGGCAGTTGTCAATTATTGATTTTTTTATACCCATCAGTAGGGTTCAAAAAAAAGTATGGACTGCTCTTATGAAGGTCCAGGATGGTTGAGACATCGCGATGGTCCATATTAGACACGAGATCGATGACTCTCCCCTATATGTGTTGATCAAATATGTGTCGAGAATAAACGTAGCGAGGCTGTGAAATGTATGGGGCTTTAATTAACGATCAGTAATAAATAATTTGAAACGAAAATTAATGTAATACGTTTTTTTGCTACATTGCATCGAGGATCATCTGCAGTTAATAAAAGAAAACTTTGAATAAGAAAATGAGCCATTCATTATTGCACTGGTGATTTTTTTTTTTTTACAACCGTATTCCCTACAATTTTGCGCGGTTCGTTACACACATTAAGAGTTGAAAATTCAGCAGTGTTTATAGTTTTGTATCAATGCTATCCTAGTTATTAAAAAATTCCAAGAATTTGCTTAAATTATACCACAGAAGTTAATCAACGACCAAGAAGTTCTCAATAAAATCACATCACTGAAATACAATAGTATATTTACAAACCAGCGAGTGTCTTATTCCATTGGAATATCAACCATCTTGAAACAGAACAATGCTATTAAAACTGCCACTTGAAAGCAACGAGTTTCCGTTTGCATTTGCATTTGCATTTGGTGTCAGTTTGCATTCATAGAGTTCAATGGAGGTCTGCAACCCAAGACTTTTAGTTTTACCAGCTTCTCATTTTGCAGTTCCTTCCGTGACTTTCAAGCTGCCCGACAGTTCAGTTCAGTTGGAGGAGAAATAGAATGAACGAGCAAACGATATTCCCTTGGCAGACACTGAATGGGCTTCAGTACTTTCTCAAATTCAACCAAACAGGCTGGTCTTTGATTGTTTTGTTTTCCACCTGTTATCTTTCGGCGAGATGTATTTTCGTGAGACACAGACACAGACACAGGCACAGGCACAGACACAGACACAGACACAGACACAGACACAGACACAGACACAGACACAGACACAGACACAGACACAGACACAGACACAGACACAGACACAGACACAGATACAGACACAGACACAGGCACAGACACAGGATGTGGATGTGCCTGTTGAAGAATTCACATAAAATGGAGGGAGGATAGCGAGAAGAAAATTCGTAGCGAAGAATAATCGTGACAAAGCTTCGTTTGAATATTCGAAACTAATTTTCTCGGGCTGGTTCTCAATACCATACAGAAAATTGGCGTGGTAGAAAGCGCAGCAGCGAATGTTAAACGTTATGTATGTGTTGGAATTACTAAGAAACTTAGAATCACGCTGGAATTACTAAGAAATGTAGGATGCGGAACATCCAAACTAGGAAATTCTCGTTCTCCCAAAGTGGCAGAACTACATATATCGGAGACGCTCAGCATGTATATACATGTATATGTATATAGAAATGGTTTCATTCTGGAATGATAAGCCCCAAGGGGCACGTCTTGTTTGGTACGTTCACTTCACGTTCAACTCACGTTCATCACGTTGAACTTGTGCTTTTCAAATGTCAAGACGGGGCCAAGCGTCGACGTATCTGGCCTCGGGCCAGTGGTCCCGAATATCATACAATTTAATGCAGCATATGTCTGCTTATTCGCAAAATCCGACGCCTAGAACTGAGTGTTACACTTTTTTGCCTTACTATCGTTTTTCCCCGCAGGCATTATTTGTCTTCAACTGGATCTCGTGTATGTATTTTCTTGAGTGATTGATAATGACTTGAAAGCATAATTATGTACACTTCCTGGTTAATTTATCCTGCCCCCAGGGCCATGAACCATGGCATGAAGCACGTCAATCACAACTCTCAAAGCTGAATACATAAGACTGTTTGTTGCCTTGTACATGTGAATCGTTCTAGAATACTTGAGAATGGCTTTTGATGATATGAAAGTTATGTCTAACTGGTGGTAAATAATGAAGCTGCTCACTCTGCCTTATAATTAGTTTTTATAGGCGCAGTCATTTCTTCCTCCTTTCTATACAGGATGGCATGTATGTTTTCTGGAACGTTTGATAACGTCTTGAAAGCATAACCATGTTTACACCCCGTAGTTAATTATCCCGTCATGCCTCAACAAGGAACTTGGTATGAAGTAGCTCCAAAACAACGTTGAACGTTGAAGACGTGAGCCAAGCTTTTTCCGCCTCGCACATCTGAAGCTTTTTAGGACGCTTGACAAAGGATTTGGGTCCATAAACGTTGCATGCAAATGATGATAAATAATTAAGCTGGAGCAGAGGTGTCTTTCTAACAATTTCGTGAGTGCCCCAGCACGTAAAACTATGAACATTGGCACGTAACAATCCAGAGACATCCGCCAGACCCAACGGAATGCTTCCGACCAAATTTGTTACACTTTTGGAGAATTCGGATCCCAGGACTAAATAAAGCCTATAAATTTGGCATTCTTGCCAGGACGGTGGATGCTCGAAACTTTTTTGCAATTAAAGTCCTCCATCGAGGGATGCAGGTCTTTTGCTGTTGATTCCATGAATCCATGAAGGAAACCGCAAAAAATATTTACAAAATTCTGTCTATTTTTCATGTCTCGTGACTTTTTAGTTCTACGAGATTGCGTTCTTCGTGGAACTTTTTTGGAACAATATTTTGGCGGTTTTATAAGAGGTTCAAAATTTTTAAATACATGCTAAGTATACTCAAACCCCCTTTGAAATGTACGATTTTCAATTGAGGGCTACAAGTCCTCTATTTCAGTCTTTATATAATACTTGCAAACTCTGAAATGGAACATCTTCATTTCAGAAATTACGAAGAATATGACCGAGTTTTATCTATTTTTACTGGCTGCCGAATTTTCAGTGTTACGACATTGCGTTATTCATGAAGGTTTTTTTTATAGGTAACAATATCCCGAATGATTCATCAAGGATTCGAATCCTTGATGAATCATTCGGGATATTGTTTGGGTTTGGTTTGGGGTGTTTCAAACCGATGAGTTTTCAATATTAGGTATTAAATTCATAAAATATCGTATCAAATAAATTCTCTATTTTTACACACTCTGCTGAAAAAGCCACATGTTGAATAACGTGCGTCGGATTTGCTTCGTTACAACCCGTTAACGAGCAACAGTGCAGCTTTCAAGTCCCACTGAATGCTCTTTTTCGTTGGGCAGTGGTAGGGCACCTTTAGCAGACCCAACGCTGATGACGTTAAGGGGGTGCGGATTTGTTTCAATAGTTACAGCATCGACATCCATTTTGAAATTCTGAGGGAATCGGATTTGTATGGAAATGCCGTTTACGTAACATTTTAATGTCGGATCAAATGATGAAGAAACCAAGGAATTGAAAAACCAAGGAACCAAGGGCTCTTTACTTACTCGGTTACAAAAAAAAATCTACTTGAATCAACGTCCGTTAAAACGAAGAGTTGACGAAGCGACAAACTAAATTGTCAGTTCGATTTATATTTAGAATCTTTCGAGAGTCCAAACTGTGAGTCTCCGGCAATCCCCAATTTATTGATAAATCAATTTTTATTTTTTCACGGTGTAATTCAATTTTATCTTCAAGATCTTGGGTGAATCGATTCGTCAAACCGTCACGCACGTTTTTCACGACATCTCGACTCTTTTCATTCCACTCTCATCCTCTCGGCTACGTTTTCTCTCTCACTCGCGCTCGCTCACTTTGTCTTCGCTTACACCCTTTTGACTGTACAATCGCTGATCGTATACCTTCGAATTTCATGTGAACGGTAAAAAACTTTACCCGCTCGTATATCAGTATTTTTTTCCAGCTCAGGAACGAAAATATCGAAGATAATGCCAGAATCTCTGGCGAGAAAAACCCTCGACATATACATGTCAATTTTTCCATATAACCTTCGATCCCAAAGTACTATGTACCCTATACATATATGTGTGCATCGACATATTTCTTTGCGCACAGCCGAAAAAATTCTCCAGCTAAGCCCTCTCATATTTGTACTGGTTTTGTCACATTTATTTGCATTAATAAAAATCTTTCATCTCACTCGCTATTCGTGTCGCAGGTGTATCGTGCCAAAAAAAAAATCGAATCTAACGGTATAAATTGTCAAAACAATATGTCTATCAATAATTTGATAGATCCCACGCAAATGTGGTTAAAAAATTTCATTAACAAATGATTGGCGAAGTTTTATATTGACAAATGTAATGAGAATTTATCGAATGAAGGAAACAAAAATTATCGTATATATTTTCCTGAAAAATATTGTTTTTTTTTTTTTTAATTTTACAATTATATAAAGTGTGTTTAAGCAAAAGACTGAAATTTTTACAATATTTACCAACTCGCAAAAGAAAAAGAATGTCGAAGAGCAGATTTGAAAAAAATCCTTACGAAACAGTTTTTTACGCTGAAGAATGCATCGCATCAAAATTTTACAAAACTTTTCTCATATAAGCGTAGAAGTCGCGCGAAAGAGAACATAAGTTTCGAGCTGGTTCTCGAGCAGCGACTATAACAGGTCGGTATATGCACGATGCACTTGCACCCCGGCTACCCGCATATAATGCGCATATAAGCTATATATATATATATACATATAAGCTATATATATATATATATATATACGAAGTCTGGAGTCCCATATCAAGAAAGATAACTCTCTTGTGAGAGAAATTGCGCAGAAGGTGCGAGAAAATGTACCCCTGGAGAGCAAATTTACCCCTAGAAGTGCAATTTATGCCAGCGGTCTAGCCTGCCAAATTGTATGGCGGGCGTGAGAGAAAGGGGGAGAGAGAGAGAGAGAGAGAGAGAGAGAGAGGGAGAGGAAGTTGGTCGTGGGTCATTTTACTCCGTTCCTGTGGTGGGTAACATCAGTCGCAGAATTGTTACATGTGTTACGTGGCCAGCTTGCTTTCCGGTTCAGGAGCGATGACGTCACGCAAAGTTTTGACTCTATTGTATAAACGTGACAGACTCGAGTTCTCATAGCATAGTGAATCCTTGAAGTATATATCAACGCGTGTAGACCGACGAGAATGAATACTTGGCCAAACATTTGAGCGGTTGTAAACTCGAGAGAGTTACGATATTCAGTGAAGCCTCGTGGGTAAACAAATATCATGTTGGTCGTTTGACGCGATACATCATGGACCGTGATACGATATAATTCCTCAAGGGCTTCATAGACTTCTATATAATGGTGTGTGTCTCATTGGAGAATTCGCTGGGGCAAATGTCAATAACATTATATAAACAATTAATTAACGAATGAGCGAATGTATCAGGATATTAAGGATAAATAAACGTAAAATCAATGATTTTGTTGATCAATGAAATATAATTTTGGCAGAACAATTTTCATTCGACCTGAAAAGTGAATGATAAACTTGAACCTGATTAAGTTCCTCTTCCACCTCGAGCCAACAATTTCTACCATCACTCACGCTGAGATATAAATTATCATACAACATGATAAAGAGCTAAACCTTGAGGGGTTGCAGTCGTCATCAGATTCTATTCTCCGCTACTCACTATATTGATCTGTGGCTGAAAGGGCGTCCATATCGTAATAATGAGGTTAACGCGACACTTCTGCTTTAAAGACAGGGGTTGATAAATAGTTACTATTTCCGACCATTATGCAACGATCATATACTAGTCTTCTGGAATTTTTGTCGATAATGTAACAGATTACGACAGTTTTAAAACTAAAAGATTCTACTGCGAGTGATTTAGTTGCCACCCTCGCATTAAAATAATGCATATGATGGCAATTTATACGACGGTGATCGTCCACCGGGACATGAATGACCTTATGATTCCTTGTGATAATGAAGAGCTTCTTGGAGGTCGAATTTTTAATCAGTTTTGATTTTTCTATCTCACATTAAAATATGGATGGAAAAGTGTCTTGGATATTACTGAGGAATTCGAGATTCGTATAACCCTCCTACATGTAAAGCCAGAGTTACAAAATTGAAGCTATTTCCGCAGCTGGTCGGAACAATGTTATGTCCTTGTGGAATTTTCATCCACACCGTAACATTACGAAAGTACAAACGCTAAAAGCTCCTACTGCGGTTGGTTTACTTCTGACCCTCGTATTCGACTTACATCATACAAGTCTGTATGACAGTGGTCCTCTACCTTGAATTTCCACATGAATTTTATGTGTAGTTACGTGTAGCTTCAAGATAATCTTTTTTGCTCCTTTCACAGTGATGTAGGTACACTCTGAAGTCGTTTTCATAGATATATATATATATATATATGCGTGTATATTCGTCGACATTACAGCATAAAGGTAGAGATAGCAGGCCGAAAGCCATTCATCGCGGAAGAGACACTGGTATGGTGTATAACAGGTGAGCTAAAACTGCTGGGCATAACAGACTTTGGTGAAATTCCCTCGAGATATTTGCACGAACTACCTAGACAACCAAAAGGATGTTACTGCCACGTTACTCGATATATTGGCCACTCATGGTGCGCATCCCGTGCCTCTGAGTCCGTTCAGAATAAATATACATCGCGCGTGATACAGACACGTGCACTTAAACTTGAACGATATTCTTAGTAAGAACTTAATGAAAGTCATCTCTCACGAAATAATAACTTTCTCATCTCGTTAAAAGCTCCTTCTCCCTCTCCCTTTTCATTAAATGTATGCGCGCGACCGAAGCCTCTTCCTAAACTCCAAATGTTTAAATCACGCGTAATTTTTTCGAACAAAGAAGTGAATGGCAATGAAAGATAAAAAAAAAGTACGTGTCACATCTGACGCATCCACCCATTTCATCGGGGCAAAGAATATTCGCAAGAAAAATATTGAACATTAGGAGTGACTTTTTTTGTTCTTGTATTATTCGATCTGTTATGCAGTTTTAACGTCAATGCTGGTACGTCCTTGCAGTTTAATATGAATATCACATGATTTTAACAATATCTATGCAATAACGTTCACGAGAATTCTGGGTCTCGAGAATTCACGAAAGACTTTGGCGGTTTGGCTTCCGATCTTTACTTTTTCTACTCCAGTGCAATAAAGTGGTGAAGAGAGAGCAAGAGCTTGAATAATTCAAGACTGGCGCAATAGAAATAATATTATCGATACTTTTGATAAAATCGATATTTATTTAGATAGTAATGTCGAACGGAAATTCTAATTAACTGCTCGTTTTTCTTTACAAAAATCTAGAAATGGGAAATTAAATTTTCCGATATGTATGTTAAGTATTGTTTTTTTTTTTTTTTAATTATGCCATTTGCCTCTTTGGGTGGATATTATTGAGTTTTAGCACGAGATTGAGTTTTCCTTAGCAAAAGGTTTAATTAAATGCTCAATGGCAGTCTATATTCATGTTTGCTGTGCAATTGCAACGCAAATTGTGTGGGTAATTCAATGGAAAGCATCGAATGGCAACAAGTCGAATGAAAATGCATTCACAGCCTTCGACCGATAACGCTTTTCATAGAAGGCTAATGAAAAATGCCAATGAAGAGGAAAATTGCTATCACATGTTTACTAATCAATGCCGTCAAGTGCGAATTCCAATGGAAATTAGGCATTGGAAAAGTACGTATACGACGATATATCGTGTATGGCATTCATTATTATATGAATTTCAACGGTGTGCCACAAATTATCACACAAAATATATTTCCCTTCCGACATTTGTTGCCATTGCACGCAGGGCCAGCTAATTCATGCTGGATAATACGATATAAAAATAATGGCCATTTGCAAAAACACATGGTCATAAAGTTTGCTAAATAACCAGTAAATTTTTGATAAATAATAAACGTACAATGTAGATAATTCCTCCAACTAAATTGTACAAAAATAAATGTTATTACGTGCCGAGTATACGTGGAAAACTAATATCCTTTTGTGATTTATATAAATATGCTGCGGTGGAGGTGCAACACGCAGAATTCACTTCACAATACTCGAACGCTCGGCGGTCGCGCTGACTGCATACCAGAGTAGAATAGAGGGAAATTCTCTATTCCAACGAACGGTTATGGTCGACCAATTCATGAGCATGATATATTCTCAACCACGCTCTATCATTACTGTATATCGTGGAAAGTTTATAATATTGGTAAGCAGGTGGATGAAAGTTTGCACTACCATCCTACATTCATTGACGAGGCTTTCACGAAAATTCATCCTCATAAATAGCTTTCCACTCTCCACTATATTCTTCAATCTGTGCTTTTACCATGCTCGCCAATTTTTACACTCCTTATTACGAAGAATTAGAATTATCTCACTTTGTGAAAAATATATTACAAGTGTGATTATAGCGTTAAAGAGTATAATTGGTAGAGGTAGACGGGATCATGTGTGGCAGTATCAATGAAAAATATTGCCTCCACCTCTCTTTATACCGTTGAAATGCCACCAGAGAATAATATTTATCCGATGATAATTGTGAAAAAATTTCATAGTGTAGAGTTCATAGTTCAATGAGAATATTGACTCGAATACGTGACGAGGGCAGACACAAATTAAAGATGAATCAAAAAATCTCGCCAAAAATGGTTAGCAATGGAATGAGACATGATAATAAAAGGAGAAGAAGAAGGAAAAAAGACGGAAGAATAACGAGGGAATGAAATTCATAGTGGAAAACGTAATGTATAATTAAAGAAAGATCTATACAGCCATTAGCTGACCGTCTGGGAAGAATCAAAATGAAGTGAAATAGAAGGAAGAAAAAGGGGACAAACCGATGAAGAGTGACCGAGAAAGATGAGAGCTGCAGTCTCAAGTCGAACATAACCATTGGTGGCGAGGGGGATGGGCGTCGACAATTAAGCGAAATACGAGGGTGGCATAGTGTCTATATAACTGGCGAATGCTTCTTATATTGATAAGAAGCATTCGCCAGTTATATAGACACGAGACTTGCCAATGCAAGTCTCGTTGTGGCTCTGGAGTGGAAACCGGTTGAGAAGAAAAATCGAAAAAAAGACTCGATAATATTGGAAACTCGTGCCGTTGAAATCACGAACGTAGCCGACTAACTGGAAGCTATCAGTCGAATGTTCATTTTGTAACGAACGCTCATTAGCTAGTCGCCACATAGACACTCTTGACGACGGTCATACGACCGTGCTCTAGACTACATAGCGTTATTAATTGTACAATGAGATGCACATCAGAATTAAAAGTCTGACATTTTGAGAACTTTCAAGTTTAAGAGTGACTAATATATCGCTCCAATGAATATAAATAATATTGTGTAAAATTCAACCTTGATATACTTTTTAAATTTTACTTTCAGTTTTGAGACATTTTTTATTTTTAAACTTACAAGAATTGTATCAAAATTGTTAATTGTAAATTGTTTAGATATCATGGAACGTAAATCGTTTGGAAATGCATCACCTCGTGTTGACACTCGAATAAATTGAAATGCACTTGTGGCCAATCATAATTAGTAATAAAAAAATCATGTCTCATTAATTTCATAAGGCTGATGACACATGATAAATCGATATGTCGAGAAACTCAGTGCTGATCTTATATGACGATGTGGGCGATGAAGGGAAGGTTATTGTAAATTTTATTTGATATTGTTGATTTTTAATGATTGCAAAATAATTTCTTTACATTTTATATTTTGTAATATTTTCTCTGCTGATTTAAAACGTTAAAATCTCAGTGTCAGCCTTTACTATGATCGTAAATTGGACGAGTAAGGTCAGACGATACACACGATCGATAACTTATTTCACAGGTTGAGGGCGGTTAATAAACTTGGGCAAATATTGACTATATATAACGCAAATTTGCACACGATTTATATGCAATTCCACGAGATGGGCTTACTATTCGATCATTCACAGGGGTGGGGGGGGGGGACCAGAGACACGTTATGAGGGGAGTAAATTTCGTGGACTCACCTATAACGCTTAATACCACGAAAAAAATCTTGGAAAAAGTTTCTATACAACAATTTTTCTAGATTTTGTATACAGAAAACGAAAGACGTTCGAAATTTTATTACCAACTTGGCTGTGGATATATTCGTTGATTTTCCTTACGAGACTTCCAAAGTTAACAGAGGAAATGAAATACTGAATAACTGGTAACGCGTGAAACGTGTTTTTTGTGTCTCTCAACCGCTCTGAGAAAAATGCAACCGCGAGGTCGAATATTTAAAAAAAAAGTAAACCGAACAAAATTTGCATGCATATGAAAATATAGAAATTATTCTGCTGTCGTTTTTTTTAAATTTTTATTTTAACATTCCACTATCAGCCATGATAACATTCACATTTTTGATCCTATCAGCAGCCTAAAAACTGTCAACTCGATTATGTCAAGTGGTCAGCGTACATCGAGCCACATAGGCCGATTGAACAGTTGAAGGAAATAAATATATTGACAGAAACGAACTTACAGAATCGACGAAAAAAAAATTGAGTTTGGCAGAAATTTAGTTACAGTCTCGCAAGATTGACAGAATTGAGATGAATAAATTCAGAAATTTAAATTATCGAAGTGGATGTACTGGAGTTGACATAATCGACGTTCTACTGTATATCGAAAATTGTTGGGCGTAAGTTAATTACATTTCCAGGTAAAACGCGATGCAAAATTCAAGTGGCGTAAATGTGAGAGGGCCAAGACGTTATATATTATATTTTCGCGTGAGACACGGATCTCGTGAACGTGTCTAATTGGCCAGGATATATTTATCACGTTCAGGTTCGTTTGATTCTGTACTGTACTAGCTCATATAGTACTATTGCATATATGCTGTACTTGTATATGCTGTACTTGTATTTTGGGTATATAGATTTATGAACGCCAGAAGCACGAGGTATGAAACGGGAGTGCCTTCGTCACTCACGTGCAAGATGCTTTAACTTAACGTGCCTTCTCTTTTCTTTTTCAATCAATCTCACGTGGCAACTTTCGCACTTCTCGTTTCTGGGCATTCTCATGTTGCTCCATTAGTTCTCACATTATTCATGAAAATTTTCTGTCAAGAATTCAATCAAATTAAATCAAAGAGCTACTCAAATTATCCAATTGAGTTTATGGGATCGATTTAATTGGATTATGTAGATTTAAGATCGAATATAAAATATAATTATACATATACAAGATAAATAGGATATACAATATAAGATGTTTCGACCGAATCAAACGAAATAGACGAACCCCGATACGATCTCGACTCAACTAAATATTGCGGATGAATCAGATGAGTCAATTGAATTTGGAAAAAAATCAATCGAAGATGTCAAACGAATCAAATAAACTAATAAAATGAATACGATAAATGCCCAATAAAACGATTGAGTGAATCCAATGTTTCGAATGAATAGAAACTAATCAAATGAGTCAAATTCATTGGATGGATTAAAGGGATAACATGAGCAAGAGAAATTAAATAAATAACATAAATAAATTTGAACTGTGGACCGTTCGGCGAAAAGTACAAATTGCAAATGTATTCGTTCATTTTCGTCATACAGAATTTCATTGAACGTCCCAGGGGTGGCAATTCCGGTCTATCGTAAAATTTTGTTTATACTATTTTCAAGAAACTTGGTAAACGGCCCGTACGTGCTCAACCACTGAAAGCCTCACTTATTCCATATACATATATAATACATAGGAATAGTCGGGTAATTCCGGACTGTTTCTAAGTTTGGTACAGTTGTTCCTCTACGTTGTTCCAGTATGTGATATGGTTTCGAGGCGTTGGAGTTCCACTATATATATATATGGGCTAGGCTCTAGGTAAACTCCAGTAACGAGAGATAAAAGAGATACGCTAAAACTGCGGCTATACGAATCCTCTCTATATAAACATAGTAAGCTATATCTAAGAGCTCCACCGATACGTAAAATTTTCATTTCCAAGTGTTTGCCGAATTGAGAGATTCTCACTGGAATCGATTTTCCCCCTGTCCACTACGTATGGCTGTGTCCGCCTTCTGATTCTATCCGATAGTACCAAACGCTCTTTTGAGACGAAAGTAAAGAGAAGTTGAGATTATCAATATACACGACTAGAAATTTGGGTGTACTTTTGGAATTTTTGCGGTAGTAAAAAATTGTTTGCAAAAAATATTGCAACGCGCCTCTAAACTTATTATATAGTTTATGTTAAATTCAGGGTTTTGTGTAATTCACATACAAATTTGTCTATTAAATATTTCAAGAATCATCTCTTGTGTATCATGGGACACCGCGGTGTCGATTGTAACAGGGATCGATTGTAACAGACAAATTGTTACGCCTCTGGTGGAACACCTGCAGAGTTCTATGGGAGCATGTCACTTAGTGTCGATTGTAAAACCACATCTTTCTTGGTACGCGAAATTTTTGGCAAGATTTTTTTTCAAATTTTTGTCGTATGGAAATTTTTCTTCCAATTTCTCATTTCGTATTTTTTTTACATCGTTATTTCTAAATTTTCACACGATTTTTTTTTCAAGAAAATGAACGATGAGAATAAAGCTTTCAGATTTTTTTTGTGGGAACTAAATTTAATTGACAAAAAGAAAATACGACTGTGAAGCACGAAACAACTATTGAAAAAAGATGGGGTTGAAAAATACAATCAGACATATTTAAAAGTTTTTTGACGAAAAAATGGAAGTGATTGAAAAAAAATGTTCAGATAACGTTTGTGTAAATTTTAAAAACATTTGTAAAGCTCCCGTACATTATTTCGTCTATGTAATTGAATCAGGGAAAACCAATGCAGCCCCATGGCTGGCCAAAAACTATTACCGGGTACTGCACCACGATAACACTACACGAAGTTTCAAGGCCTAAATTTTACGAGATGACAAGACCGACAAGACTCGCAAGTGGATAAGCCCCATAACTGGTCAGACAGTCGCTATTTTATTATATTTTTATTTGTTGCATACACGAAGTGTGTCCGAAAACTTTTTGTACCAAAGATTAGCATTAAAAATGAGTTTTATAGCCAATACATTTTTCTCAACACAAAAAATGTACAATAATATTTGCGAGGGCAAAAAAAAATACTTTTTTGGAGAAAATCATGATTTTTTTTTGCCGTTTATTTTTTTCCCAGTTCAATAACTCTTGTCCATAATTTCACTGTCGCAATTTTTAGACGTTTTCGAGCTATTCGATTGAGGAAACTAGAAAGAAATCTCGCTTCCTCCACGAGGAAGAAGAATTCGAAGCATATAGAATAGAGAACGTATGTGGAATCTCGTTCCCCTGGTCGAAGATTTTATATGGGTGGACATAACTGATATGGGTTTTCGAATTGATCTGAACGTCGAAAATGCAAGATATTTTTCCTTGTTTCCAAATAATACAGTCTGAAGCCTCTATGTTCATATGTATATATAGTATACATATATATGTTACATATATATATATATATATATATATATATATATATATATGTATATATATCATCTATTGCGTGGATAAAGGCGAAAGAGGGCGCATCCACTTTTTATTAGCATAAAGAATACGGCCTTTAGTCTTTACACATACGATTTGTGCCCGAAGACCGATCCACTGGACATGAATTTCTGATGAGCTCTCCCTGTCATTCCGTTCAGCAGCAACAAAAAGGGATTTTGAGGCGATGGAACGGTTCGATGCGAGTGGGTCTCGTCGCTATTATTCTGGCACATCGCATGCTTGTGAGCACGTGCGGCTGACAGCCACTATAGAGAAGAAAGCCACACTGGAGATCGAGAGGGACGTATGTAGAATCCGACAGGTTGTGTTTTGCGCTGCAAGCTTATCTTGCTCGATTGTGTGTGAATCGAATGGCATTCTGGATATCCCAGATAAAATTATGTAACATATATATAGTATAGACTAGATTTTCGCGCCCAGCATGATACTAAAGCTGCGTCAACGTAATATCCCAACGTATCTGAGGGGCTTACCCGTCAAACTTAATAATAAAAAATGGATGCAAAAATGTATGATTTTTTTTTTTAAATCATTTTTTACATTGCTTTTGTAATTTATTCTTCATTCAATGTGGATATTTTTTTATAAAATATTTAATATCTACGTATGATTGGTAAGTACTTGAAAAAATGATTTATTGTTTAATTCCTCGACACATATATTTTTATTTGTTACTTTTGGATAAATTTGTTACGTAAAAAAAAATATTTCATTCGTGCATGTAACGAAAAGATATATATAGGAATAAAACAACCGGAAATAATTGCCTCGTAACCATGCAAATCTCTCGTCACTTTTTCCTATGCTGTCTCGAGCCGAAAAATCGGGAATTTATGCCTCTTTCTCTCTTTGTACACGAGGCAACGTCAGCTAAATCTCATACGCTGTATCCCATCCACAAAATCGTACCAGATACTCCCTCGAGCTTTCTCCTCCATCCTCATTCTCCTTCAAGCGGATCTATGAATATTTCCTATACACTCTCGGCTGACCTTATCGGGCCTTTATCACTGAACCGCTTGATCCCTGATCGAGTTACTTTCGTCCGCATATATAAACCGTTCTCCCTCGCTCTTATATCGAGAATCCATTCCATTCAAGGAAATTCGCTTTTGCGGCAACGTAGACATGCGTCAACAAGATTTTCCAACCGTACATATGCATATATGCACCGAAACATCCAATTTTTCAGCGAAATCTAACCGCAATGGAATTTTGGTCATCTGACGATTTATTTTTTACAAACGCCTGAGTATATCACTACGGGTTCAGTTTTTTCACTGATATATTCCACGTATGGGACTTTTTCATATCCTCAGATTTAGCTGGTATACTCGTGGAGTCTTATAATAATTCAGCATACGACCAGCAGTTTGTTTTTCATTTCTGTTTATAATCAAATATATGGAATCGAGTATAATTATTATATTAAAGGCTTTGCCTGCCTTCAAATACTGAACTTTATTTATTACCGTTTCTCGACGTCACGCTCGAAAAGCGACAATAATTCTCCATTAACTGATTATTTATTCGGATATTTTTGCAACTGTGGATCATCTTTGTGTTATGTCCCTTGAAGCTGATGAATTTTTATTTTATTCCCGTTTATTGTTATCTCGCTCGGGAAGCGACAATAATTTTATCGTGGCGCTAGAGTCAAACCTTTGGGGCGACAAGTTTTAAATCTAGAGATTGTAGTAGTACAAGGGCACATACCCTTCAGGGCGATAGCCAATTGGAACAGAAGAAGAATTTCGATACTATTGACGTGGCGTGCTAAGCCCATCCACGAATTTACTAATTGCTGAATGGAGTGAACCTTTGGAAATGAATGTAAGCCATAAATGCATTGTGTGTAATTTTTTCGCTATATAGAAATATATACCAGATATAAATCAGCAATTGGTAATGTTCCATTCCCCAAATATGAACATATTTTTCCATCATGGAGCACTTTTCTTACACCATCATATTTTTTATATGGGGAATAGAAATGTAAAGGAAGACAGCGTGTGTTACATTTCCGGGCTGCTCAATTTGCTGTACCAGACTCGTATAAAAGCAAACTCGATGCAAGAAGATGTGCAATACAATGGCCGCAACCCACGGTATTTTATACGGTATTTTATACTGTATACGTAGGCAACTTTTGTGAAAAGGACCGCAATGCGCAATGGAGAGAGGTGTTGCCTTCATCGTTTATGCATATACACGAGGTTCATTCATATGGTTCGTCCATATAGTATGGAGAAAACCGAAAATATCGATGATATGAGGAATGAATAAAATATTGTGCCTTTGAAAACGTTCAAATGACGATTCAAATTGGAAATATATTATAAAGAAATACAAACATCCAATATTGAATCATATACTTGTAATAAAAAATATCTACGTTTAATTTTAACCAATTATGAACGATAAATAAAAATGTTATATTCAATTAAATTTAATTGTAGAAATAAAAATTTGTAAATTACATAAAGTTTGAGAGTATATTTTTAATCGAACATTCGCAATTTTTTTTAGTAAAAGCCTTTTTTCTTATGGTCTATTTTCCTCTTTAAATCCTGATTCAACGAGCCGAGAGGAGGAACTAGTACGGGTGTCGAGCGAGAGAAAGCGAGTTAGTTCGACCGATAAATTCCGAGACTCACAAAAAGAAAGAGGGAGAGAGAGAGAGAGAGAGAGAGTAAGAATTCACATTGAGAAATATAAAGGACGGAATGTGAGAGGGAGGAAGAGCAATTAGCACGTACTAATGGTACTTTATTACACGGGCAAAGAGGTGAAAAACGAAATGAGGATTCAGAGAGTACGTCGAGTAACGACAAATCCCGTATAATATGTCTGATTCATCAATTTTCTAGATCCTCTACCGAGAATATAAATTGCACTTAACGTCATCCATTGTCTCTCCTCTCTCACTTTTCACTCAGCCCATTTACACCCAGCTCATTTACATATTTTACAAGACTGCTTTCAGGAATCAAAATCAACAATGAAAAACTTGAATAATTTTATCTGATATACGATTAATCCGATCGTGTTGAGGGTGAAATTTTTTAACTTAATTTTTTATCTACGTTTGGTAAATTTACAAAAAAAAAAGTCAATTAAAGATCGATCGACCGACAGGCTTATCATTATAATTTATGAACTATCTTTGATGACGTTGAATTAATTCATTTGCTTAGAGAATAATACGCTGTGACCCCATTTGCAACTTTCCCAATTTCGTTTTTATCACGAGTATTAATTACAAAATTTATATCACTAGCAAATCGATACACATTTTAACGATCAATTAATAAACTTACGAAAAAATTCAATTGAAAAAATCGATCTACTGACTTCCTCGTAGGAGAAGATTCGTTTTTCATAACAAATCTTCCATGACTCTCAATTAAAACATTTACTTGAAATAAGACAAGAAAACATCCCTTCTGTCTCCTTTCTTTTTTTTTTTTATACCGCATGTATAGTGAATAAAAAACGAGCTTCACCTTCGACTAATTTATCGTCCTAGATAGTCGTAATAAATTTTTTGAACCAGCCAATAATCAATAAAATAGCATCCTCGTGCTGTTATCGCTGAGAATTCCAATTGCATACCGGGGCAAAAAATCTCGTGCTCACGTATTGCCGGGCACCCACACGTTTTTTCCTCCTCACACACTCAGAAACGTTATAATCTCATTCTTTTTTCGTTCGTCACGCCGTGAAAGCCCTCGGGTCGTCGTCGTGTCGCACGTCGTCGAGGTCCGCAAGCGGCGACGAAATACCAGAAAAGAGAGAGCTCGCGGACGAGCTTACGCGCTTCACAGCCCTGGGAAAACCAATAGGGTGAAAGCGCGCGAGAGAGGTATCCACAGGGGAAAACATCACGACGAAGCTTGACGTGTCGCAAATTGAAAATTTCGTGAATTGCAAAAATTCACTACGCCAGATTTTTTTCCTTCATATTTTCTCGTTTCATTTTCATTTTCTCCTTTCTTTGGCCGCGTGCAGCAGCGCTTCTGGAATTACCAAAGGCAGTAAAAAAGAGAAAGATTTTTTTTTTGTTTAACTAACTGCCGCAGCCCTGCAGCGAGGACCGAGAACGAGGAAGATTTTTTCTGTTTTTCTGTATGCATAACTGTCGCCAATTGCTAACACAAACTCGAATCCACCATCAGTGTAGTGCCAATAATAACCCAAGAGCTGGTAATTTTTTTTTTTGTCGTAGAGACTCACCGATTCCTTTCCAAAGTGTTTTTACGGTAACACTAACAAACTTTTCAATCATTCATCACCCAGTGATTTTTTTTTTGTTTCCAGTTAAAAGTAAATCAATCATGAGAACGAAACGTTATTGAAAAATAATTTTTAGAAAGGGTGAGAAAAAGTTTGTCCGGAATTTTGCCCTGGAGCGTACGTGTTGAACATTAATCGATATTTTTAAACAGCAAAAGTGCTTCGACATCATTCAATCGAATTTTATGCGAGTCAAACTTATCTTTAAAGGTGTATTTACGATGAGAATGAGTGAAAATTCAAGTCTGTATCAATAGAATGAATAATTTGTCAATTAATGGCCGCCGAGTCCCCTGAGAAAAGAGTTCGTGATAATTGGCTAAAAAACGTACACGCAATAATGTGTATCGACGGTTAAAAAAAGCTTAATTAATTTTTTTTGCCGTTCATGTTTTTCTCATTAGCAAAAATAAAATGAACATAATATATTTATGATTGAGGGCTCTGCCACGGCATGCCGCATTCCGTAAGTGTGCCCTATTTATAGCACTGATTACATATTTTTTTTTTTATATTTCTTATCGCACAATTCAACGAAAATATTCTCGAGATTTTTCCATTGATCTGAAAAATGTGTAAGAATTGAATTTTTTTCACAGTCTTTTTTGTTATCATCTAATTTTTGATTTGTTTTATTTTTAATAACAAAAAATGTATATCTAGCTCACTTCACCTAATTCGTTCCTAAGACAATTCATACCAATTCTCGCTTCCTTATTTAATTTTCAGAAGAGCTGCATATTTTTTCGCATTTTCCGCCTCGACGTTACTTAATTTTCTGGAGTCCCGGTGTCATATATATGTGCAATCCCCTGTACATGTATCGTGTCGTGTATGTGAAATTTTGCACCAGGTATTGCTATATAGATACTTTGTACAATCTCTAGAGTCTCCTTAATTGAATCCAAGAGACAAACCTTAATTGTATATGTTATATGTATTATATAAAAAGTTGTAAATTTACACAACGCTATCTGTTTAAGCGTACAAACTTGCGCTTAAGCGAAGAAAATTTCATGTTCTCTTAAATTATACATAGTCTGCATATAATAACTTAGGCTTCCTCCTCAATAGTGAACTAATTGAAAACTCATTTGCAATTATTATCATAAAATCTTGCAGAGTTCTCTAACTATTTCTAAAAAATTACGTACGCGTTGATAATCATTCTCATATAAAATTAAAATTAATTCATTTTTCCGAAGACACTTCGGAAATTTCTTTCTTCATCGATACTTTAGGGAAACTCATAATAATTTTGAAAAAAATCGAAAACAATCTCAGTAAAAAAAAAAAATGCAGAAATAGCAGGTACTGCGGCAAATACCTTCCGGCCACGTTTAATCTTCCGTTTCATTTTTTTATAACGCAGATAGCGCAGATAGATAAATGAAATATCGGTTTTTTCGCAATAAAAAGACTGAGGATGGAAGGAACCAGCGAGAAAATCTCTTTTAAATGAGATTTCAATTCTGGTCGAGATTTTTCTCCGATTATCGTGAAAATGAATACAAACGTACACATTTTAAGAGTAATTTAATTGCTTGTAACATATGTCCATTTTGAGGGCGATGATTTGATTGAGGCCGAATTTGGTCAGTATCAATCGATTAAAGCTTTGAATTATTTTGAATTATTTAAAAAAATGCATTCTAATGATTTTTCATCAGCACGTTAGAGTGGAAGCATTCCAGGGTTTTTGTGCAGAATAAAGCCTGTAAATCTAATTAGAACATAATAGTTTTCTCTTTGTTTTAACGCAAATATTCAAGTCAACATTGATGATCATGTTCCTTCGTATAGAAGAGCTTTTGTAAGCAATGAAAAAGAATTAGAAAAGCAATGTGGAATTTCAATTCGCTGAGTTTATTGTTTTAATAATAACACCAGTTCTATTTTTCCATATTAAACAAATCATTGCTGTAATTTTGTCACTCTCAATAATAAGTAATAGATAGTTAAATATCTATCAGCGAGAAAACCCTCTGTAATATAATTTGCGATCATCCAGCAGTCTAGGAAAACGTTAATAGAGAACCATCGTGGGTTCAGCAAAGTACAAAAGTTCGAAATTAGTTCGATTAATATTGAAGAATCTTTTGTTGACTCTGCAGCTATCTATCTATCTCACATATTGATTATGAGTCAGGCATTAGTAAGAAACCCGGAAATGTCGAGAAATCACCTGTATGAGATCAGCAATCTTTAGCTTTTTTCAACCCTCCTTTTTTGCCACTCCCTGCAATCGTCCACTTGTCCTCGTATACGAATAAAACTTTTCAAGGATCTCATTCTTCATTTCCCAATCAAAAAAATTAAATTAAATTCAATTGATCGTTGTGACTTTAGAATTTTCGACAAACGACGTAAAAAAAAATTGAACCTACTCGTTCTTGAACTGCAAGACAACAATTTGTGGAAAAAAGTCCATTTATTTATCATATTATACATTCATGGTTTATCTTTTTTTCAACTTCTCCGCTTTCATACACCGCACAAACTTTTATGATAAAATGTTAATACCGAGATTACTTGAATTTTCATGAAATAACTTTTATTGAGCAAACCATACCAGCGGGCCACATAGAGAAATCTCCAGAGCTTTTGGTACATTGCCAAAGATATAAAAACGCCTGACAATACTATTGTATAATAATAACAATAAATATGTGTATATTCGTGTGTGCATGTATTTGTTTCAAACCGCTGCACTCGAGTTGAGCCACCTGTATTGTTATCATCACCACCAAAAACCTATTATCATTGTGGCGTTATTCGAGGTATCGAGATTTGTGACAATATGAATATCCCATGTGCGATGGTTCGAACCGACCACCGTGAATGAGCGTTAATTCTGGCACAGCTGCATCGTCAAAGGATTAACATTTCGGGCTGCTTATAGCTTTCCTCTGAGCCCGATGAATACATAAAATCTGCATGCTTTATCATATATTTGAAAATAGTGACAGCCGAGTGGAGAGAAAAATCGAATCGACCAGATCATCAGGCTCATCATTGGATAGTTGAGTTTACCTACTTTCAATTACGACTAAACCACGTGCATTTTTCTAACCATCCATAATAATCCATTTAAGTTCATCCTACGATTCATGACTGATGGCCAGAGCTTAAATCGTTCCAATTTAAATTAGGCATTTTTGTAGAGCTTTTCGAAACGACTTACGTAACTAGAAAGATCATTCCAAAATCAGCACAGTTCATACAGGCAGCCATCATCGGCCAAAAGTTCCACCAATTACAAAACTTATATAGCTCTGCTGTGCATGCATACATCAAAATCTGCAAGCGATATTACGTACACGAGGATGGAGAAGATGAAAAAAAAAAATGAAAAGGCTGATGCTGAGGCTGGCAGGCGAAACAAATCGGACGCGGTCGAAGATTCAGTACTTGTGCCAACAAAGTTCCAGCTCGGGACTTAAACATCTGTATTTTTGCCCGAAACGTCTTAGAGTTTCTCTATTTAAGTTGGAAAAGCTCTACAGTGGAGCTTTCTGACAGATATACATCGACTGCTAAAATTACAGAAAGGCCTACATGCCACATTGCGTTTTACATTTTAAATAATAATAAGGGTCCATCCTTCTGACTTTAAACAGTCAGTGGATGTATATATACTGTATAGAACCGAGTTTCCGAGTGTTCCTTTCTGTAGGAACAACTTCGATGCTGAACCTTTCGAAAAGAGAATATAATCGCATTATCCCTACCGCTGCAACTACCCACCAACTACTATATACGCCTGATTCAACGTTAACTATGGACTTCCAATTAGCCTAGTGCATTATGTATACTCTACTGCAGTTGTGAAAAGCTCGTCTCGTCTCTCGTGACACAAAAGCTCTGTGCGATTCACACGAAGAAATCTTGAAGAAGAGTTAAAAATACAAAAAAGCCAAATAAAAAAAAGCTTTCACCATATCAGCTGTCTCTATTTGTGCCCTGAGTACTTTATTTTCATTCCTCCTTGTTGCATTTCTCATTTCTACTTCCATTTTCACACACTCTATGAAATATTTTTTCGTACAATCCTCCAAGCACAAAAATTGAAATGAAAAACACTCAGAGACTGTTATAAAGATGAATGGAACAGTCCACTATATTTCCAGTATTGGTTTTCTTTTTATTTTTTATTATTATTATTGTCTTCTGATGGAGGAGTTTCAACTTCTTTCTCACCAGCCTATAGCCATCGGTCGTTTAGGATCTTCATCACGAAGAGACAAGTTAGAAGGGAGGTTGGGAGAGGATCTTTCGCCATCAGCGAATAAACGAAAGATAAACTTCTGCTGCCCTGTTCACTTTCAGCAGATCCTCTTTAAATTTCCAGCCGTCGTTCGTCTATTCAATTGACCTTTGATATATCAATTAAATGAAAGCCCTTGGGTTCAATCAATTGGGGTTGGCTTTATTCCGTGAAAACTCATGGCTCCTGAAATAGCCGCATCGTCCTCGGGATTTGTTCCGATTCAAAAAATTGCCTCTGTGATGATATAACGACACTGCTTCGATACCGTAACCGTTTAAAACGATTCAATTAAAAATAATTGGATCGCGCGACGGTGACGGACGAACATAATTTATCTTGAATGATCGTCCATCATCCCAAAAAAATTACAATTCATTTTAATAATGTCTTGGGTAAATCTAGTGAATAAACTTGTTCACAACTAAAATGGAGAAGAATTTTTCATACGTATAAATATTGAGGACTCTATAACTAGGTATTTTTCATCACTGCGATGAATAGCCGACATTAATCACTTCCCCACACACTAACGATTTTCATTAAAACTCGAAAAAAATGCCATAGAAAAAGTTGCATCCATTAGCTGATGGGACCCGACAAATATTTTTCCTTCTTCTCGAAACTATATTAAAAAAATTGTAAAATCTCAACATGAACGTTTTTGATTGTTAACTAAAAAAGACTAATGATTATTTTTTCTTTTCGTCTGTTTTCAGGTAATCTCATCGTCATCCTGGTGGTGGCTTTCTCACGACAATTACGCAGCATAACCAATTTTTTTCTCGCTAATTTGGCGGCTGCTGATCTGTGCGTTGGAATTTTTTGCGTCTATCAGACTCTCACGAATTATCTAATGCCGAGCTGGCCACTCGGTAATTTTCTCTGCAAGACATACATGTTCGTCAATGCACTCTCATACACAGCCAGTATAATGATTCTCGTGGTTGTATGCACCGAGAGATATCTGGCTATAGTGCATCCGATTAAGTGTCGTTCGATGAGAACGAGAGGTCGTTTGCGTGCGATTGTCGGTGTCGTTTGGATCTTAGCCGCTATTTATGCAGCACCAAAATTTATCTATGTCGAGACTATAGAGCACAAATTGAATTCTGGCAGCGTTGATGTCATGTGCATAGCAAACATTAAAAAACACAACAAAAATGTTCTCGCTGCGGTCAATCTTATATTGCTATACTTAATACCGTTGATACTCATGTGCTGTCTTTACACGAGAATTGCGGTTGGCCTTTGGAAGAGCGGTGCTGCATTTGGTAGACCTGGCCTTGTCGCAAGAACGAGAAACGGGAGGATTCATCATGTTCACGCGTCGAGCAGAAACGCATTGCGAGCACGTCGTGGGGTTATCAGGTAAATGCTCAACTTTAAATCGTACATCGAGTATTAAACTAGTAAAAAATTGCCAAACTCAAGGTTAACTCAATGGAGAACGACAGAATGGATTTTGACGCAATGTAGATTTAAAAAAAATATATATATGTCGTTAAATGATCATTCTAATTCTAATTCGATTCTAATCATTTTTAAAAAATTGCAACTATCATTTTCACACAAGTAATTATGATCTAACGATAATCTACCGTTGTATATAAATATTCTGTTGAAAAGTTTGCTAATCTATTATTTCCAAATGATAACTATAAAGTCGATTAAAGTCGAAAGAATTTTCATTTTGTATTTTTGCATCATCTTAAAATATTCAAGAGTACCCCATGTGATACGTTAAACTATTTCTATATAAAAATTGTGTCGCAAAAAAGGAGGTAGAGTATCAAACTAAATATCCTGCACTTTCATACGATCAATTTAAAAAAAAAACTTGAGTTTAAGCATCCTATTTTTGATTTTTATGCAAATATTTACAAACATTCAACATCGGACGTACTAACATGATTGTTTATTTCAAATTTTTCTATCCGATTCAATAATATCTTCACACTCTTTGTACACTCATTTGCCCATCGTAATTATTGCATGATTACCATAATAAATAAAGCTCTCATCTAGCAACCCTTCTACCCTTCGACCAAACATTTCCATTTGCACCCACTTAGTCCTGATGAAAATAAATCCTCATTGATATTACTCTATATATTTACATTTAAATTTTATTTTCGGGGCATAACTTCGAATAATTAAATTACGATAATTCGGAATGGATTCGATGAAATTCTCACGAAAATCACAATGATATTCTATTTGCAGAATGCTGATAGCCGTGGTAATAATGTTTGCGGTGTGCAATTTGCCGCAACAGGCTCGCATTGTTTGGCTACATTGGGATCCAAATTACGACAGCAGCTCAGATTTCAGCACGATATTAACCCTTTCAACGTTTCTCATATCTTACATGAATTCGTGCTTGAATCCACTACTGTACGCATTTCTGTCACGCAATTTTCGCAAAGGCATGCGAGAATTGTTGATCTGCAATACACGAGGACGTGGGAGAGGTCTGAGAATGGGATGTACGGGTGGTGATGTAGCTCGTAACGAAAATGGCCATAATACAAATGTCCCGCATAGTTCGGTGGTCAGACTCAGTTCGGCTCACGACAGTCCATGCACGACTCACACTATTACCAGGCAAAGTACAATTGTCAAGACCTCGTGAACGTCGCTAAACGGCCTCAACATGGCCGATCTAACGCTCAATGTTGTCGAAAATGTTGACCCGCCAACGGAGGAAATTTTTTATCCCGAACGTATCACGAAGACAACTAGATTGTGAATTACAATTTTACGCCTCATCGTTCAATAGTCAGAGATACAGGACAAACATTCTCATCTCCGAATTATCAAGCTGATAACTACAACCGTAAGATAAATTTCATTTTCCAGTGACCACAATAAAAATACAATATGAAAAATAATTTCCTCGTAATTGCCATTGGTCATTGTGATCCGGGCTTTGTCCCGATGTACATGGAATTAATTATAGTGATAATGGCACATCGATGATACTGTCAAAGACTGCGTGTATATATTTGTTGAATTATTCATCATACCTCGAGTGTAATACAAAGATTAAGTGTTTATAAAAAAATTGTGTGAAATTCTAGAGGGAATGATGCATATGTGAAAAAGGTCTCAAAATGAGTGGTAAATATTGAACGGTGTCCGTTGAAACATCGACGAATTATCAATGATTTTACACGTATTTATATTGCAAAATTAATTGTAAGATATAATACCGATTATTGTAAATTTTGTCTGCCCATTCGTTTATATTTTATCTTCGCTTATTTAGTCTTATAGTCTACAGATCTTTCTATTCGTGTACGTTTGTACAAATTTTAATCTGTTGACTATGTAAATTAGGGTAAAACGCTTGTACCATATAGCATGTAGTATGTAAAATGAACTTATAGAATGTGTAATTCGAGAAAATATAGAATTTTAGTGAATATATACCTATTCGAGTAAAAAGGCTACCGAATGAATGCTCGATTTGTGTACATAAAGGCTCAAGCATTGCATTTCTTTTCAAATATTTTGCGAAACACGTTTTGGCATCAATTTATTTTTATAAGTGCACAGTGCCCAGTGTTGATTGAATGAGTCTGAGTCAACACTGGCTGCCGAATAATCGTCACATGCCAAAAGGAAAGATCAATCTCGAAAAAAATTAAGCTTCGAGTAATTATAGATGTAAAAATTAAATTTTTAATTTCCTCTTGACAAGAAACAATAATGTTTCAATGAAAAATACATAGAGACTTATTGTGAGAAACGATACTTTTACATAAAAGATTTAGCTTTTCTTCGGCCAAATGCCCTATTTATTTTTGGATGGTCACAATTGGATAAATTCAAACTTATGTAAACCCATCAACTCGAATACATAGCTCATTTGTCGCATTAACGCACATGCATCAACTCCCAAAAGTATCCCAATTCGCAAATGACCAACTACCGAATGAACTTTCCATTAAAGAGAAAATGTGAAAAATGACATGGAATGAAAGTTCAGATGGTCCTACTGAAATATACTGAAGCTGACATGTGCTCTGCATGATATTCAAGCGATAATTTGTCCAATGCGAATTGGTAAACTTGCGAGTCGATAAAATGTCGAGTTGCACATTCTAGTTAACGCAGTTGAAATTACCAATCAAATTAACCAATTGAAATTTACCAAATTAGGACTATTCCAAGATTCATCCTCCAAATTCTTCAGACATTCTGACTGACATTTCTAGCGAAGTTAGTTGAATCATGATGATAAATCGTTGCTTGAGGATGTTCGTTCGTTAGCGTGTAAATTTTACTCCCCGTTACGTACGATCGCGTGCACAACTCAGATAATTCAGAGTATTTAATCGATTCGGCAAAAAAATTATAACAAAATGACGAATCCATTGTGGCAATCGACGATGCGTTTTGATATCTATAAATATCGCAGGATTACGTTATTTCGTATGAAGTCATGGGGGGATTAGGTAGGTTGGGCACAGGAAATCACCGATCTGAATCACACGAAGCGGGAAGTGCGTGTGATGCTCTATATCGAACCAATTTCAAATCGAAATTCATCAAGTCAAAACTATGACGTATCAGGCGAAACCCAGTGACAGACGCTCAGGTGTATAAAAGCATCGCGTAAATGGAAATCTTTTCAAATCTTTAGCTTACGTGTTCTCTTTCGCTCTGCCACGAGCCACGCGATATTTATTAATTTTCAATGAAAACGAACCCTCACTCACAATCGTCCGAAAATTCGATCGAAAAAGCTATTTTTTTCCTTTTGTATACTTGGCTTAGTTTCTGAGATAATCTAAATGCCATATGAGGGAAAATGTATCGGTCGAGATGCAGAAATGTACTCGAGCAACCATAAGGTACAATAATGGGTGAGAGTTTTTACAGATATCAATGACAGAGTCTCGAGCAACTGAAATGAAAATATTTATATAAGGGAAATTGCTTAAGATGGGTATAAAAACAGTCAGAGAGTTTACTCAGCACCCCACGTATTAAAGCGTTACTCGAAAAGAATGCAAATAGCGCCTAAAAATCTGCCTTAATAAATTTCTACATTAGCCTTTTAATTTCCAAGTTGGTTGCTGCTTGAGAACTCGTAATATAATGCAGAAACTCGTTTAATTTCAGTCTGGCATAATAACATGCAAGTCCCAGTGACTCCGAGTCTTCTTATATAAGTAGGGGGGTAAAAGGAAACTTTTAGAATTCCTGACCTAAGTATCTTCTGTTTTACACATAAGGGTTCGTTTTTATTCACGGTGAGCTGCATTCACGATTCATGTACGGATAGAGGCGATTCTGAAATCGATTTTATCTGCATTCGGAAAAAATAGGAGCATCCTATTTTTTCCTACTTTTTCTCTATACGCTCGAGATGCAAAAATGTACCCACCCAGCCTCGATATAATGCGCGTAAAGGTTTTTATATATGTATGACATTAATGCGCGGGACTAAGTGGGAACTTTTCAAGGTTTAATGAGAATAGTTAGCCTCAAACCCAGAGCCCCTTATCCTCATCTAAAAGCGTGACGAGACAGAAAAGGTGTAAGAAACAGAAAGCTCTGTAGAAACTTTTGCTCTGGGCTTTTCATCATCGAGTTTATTGGTGAGCAAATAGGTCTATAGGGTAAATCTACCGGTAAATGAATGCTTAAGAATTAGCACCAGTGAATGAACTCCAGTGTTAATACTTCGCGTGAAACTGTTAATTCACTTGTAAGCTTACCTTAAATAAATGAGACAATGCGGAAATTCGTTCAACTTCGATGCCATGTTTCGGGTGATCGCGAGAAGCAGATCCGGTAATCGCATAACCGATTTCTGCGCTACTTCCCGTTTAAGATGTTAGTTGTCATCGGATGATGCATATGTAAATTATTCCTAGAGAAAAATTTCATGAATATTTCATTGTGATGATTGTCGGTCGAAAAAAAAAATCTAATCTTACAATATAAAGCTTGTATGTAAAAGAACTGTTCTGAGAATATTACCAATTGAAAAATATAGTTCTTTAAATTAGAAATTTCATTTCTGGAAAAATTATAACTGTGCTAATCTCATGAGACTGTTCGATGTGAAATTGGATTTTGGAACGAAAAATCGTATAACATAAGATAGTTTGTAACGAAAATCATTGCAGATGAGAATATCTTTATGCATTTCACCTCGAAAGCCAAGAAGGAACTACTGCAGACAATGATTTTTGCTACAAACTTTCTTATATTATTTTCTTATATCATACACACTCGTACAGTACTCGTAGAGGATGAGACTAAGTTATTCTTGAAAGAGCCAATTTTGCGAGATCTGCTGGGCTTCCTTTGTGTACTATCCGCTTCATGAAATGAGCGAATTAGTACGTGACAGATTCCTTGCATTAATCTTCTCTCTCGCCTCTTCAGTAGATGTTAAGATTCCAGGATTCCGTTAGTTCCTGTCGTGAGGGGGATGAAAATTTCTTATCTAGGGTTGACAAGACACAGAGCTTTTAACGGGATGAAATAACGTCGCGGTTACATTTAGTGTCTTTATTATTATTATTATTGTTGTTTTTTTTTTTATTTTTTTTTAAAGGAATCCGTCCTCAATAGTCTACAATTGTTTGCTATCAATATGGCGTCCAACACAGAGAGTGAAACTAAGCATTGAACCTTCCAAAAATTGTTCACTAACACAATTATGTAACGACTATTTCAATTATTCGCGTGAAATAAAAATTTCGCGCGTCATAAACAAAGCAAACGTGAAACAAATTTTTCGACCCCCATTGGAATAAAGTATGTTCGAAAATATACAACGGATATAGAACTTTTTGCCACAAAATATATATATATAAATTATATAACTTTCGATATACTTAATCCAGTTTGGGGAACTCGACTCGGTCACTGCATTATTCACCAAATAATCAATCAACGATAAATCAAATTTCGCTGGCAATCGCTCTCTTGATTATTTTTCGATCTCAGACTTAATAATCTCTGAAAGGATAAAAGAATATTCACAAAGCTGGCAAACTTTCGTTGGTCGGCGATGAAACGCGAGAAAATTGTTTATAAATGTATTATCGGAGAAAAGTGGCCCGAAATGGTTGTATATAATGAAAGTGAGGGTAGCACGATAAAATGAGAGTTGTCGATTTGGGAAAATTCTTGTGGGCTGAAAACCATGAGAATTCTGAAGTAGCCAAACATCCGAGATCCCGAAAGGCCGAAATTCATGATTATCGAAGGAGCGTGGTAAATTTTTAAAAGGGCTCGATGTCCTAAGTTGCGGACAGGTCCTCGAAGCACATCTGGACGGTATCTCGTACAATATATCTATATATACTTCGACAAAATCTAATTTATTTTCTGTCACGAAACGAAAGCGGGCTCTGTAGTCATGCGCTATGGACAAAGGATAAAAAGAAATCTCGATCAATATATGTATAACTCGCTTCGACCAAAATCAGCTTTTGCAAACAAATCTTGCAGTAAACTCAAGCAGGACAAAACTTTCCCCAAAATTCAACATACAGACAAGGGTGGGCAAGTTTAAGTGTATACGATTGAACACGATTTTCTTTTCACTCGTGTTTAAACGTACAAACTTAATTCAAGAAGGATTTAACCCTGAGTCACAGGGAGGCTGGAGATGAACATCCGAATGAAAATAACTATTGAAATGATCATTTGAGCAAATAATTATAAATAATTAATTGAAAAAAATAAAATAAAAATTTCGTACAAAATATTATCTTTGTTCAACAAATGAAAATTATTTGCAATAAGTATTTTCTAACAATTTATTATTATGCTTTCCTTCATAATTACCATCGAGGAATTATCATTCAAAATTATTTTGCCAAATATTCGTTGGAATGATTTTTTTATTCGCTTTAGTGGAGTGGCACATTTTTCGTGAGAGCGTCGTTTTTTTTTTTCGACAAAGTATTATTTGTCATGGGCAATAATTTCTGTCTCGAACTTGTACACGTCATGGGAAAAAATAAAAAAAACAATTCGATCGTGTCATCGGAACCATTTGTCACGTACTATGGCCGACTAAAATGTTTGAATTCTCAAAGGAATATTGTTTCGAGTTGAAGATATGATAGCTATTTATATTTGGTGAATTGGAAGGATTTACACGCTCAGACTGAGGTCCTTTTTATTGGCAAAGCTTCGGGACCAGAGTGACAAAAAAAAGTTGTGCTATAGCGATATCTACGTGAATCTTTAAAATGAGACCGAATCTGTGCTTTTTCTTTATGATGCGTGAAAATAAAAGACAGGGGTGAGCTCATATAGACCACGTCGGTTCTGGCCCCAGACACACAAATAAAAATTATAAATACTCCAAGGCACACGTTCAACGACGAATTATAAATAATTCATAATACTCCATCTATGATCAATGTCATGAAAAACTCAATTAGTATTATTGATATCAACGAAGAAAACTACAAATTATTTTTTAAGTGTAAGTATAATTATTTAACGAAAAATAATAGTATTAAGTAAATGCATACAGCGAATTAAATAATACGAAAAAATGAGAAAGGGGAAAAATGGTATGTGAAAAAATAAAAAAATTTGTTTTGTACAAATAAACGGTTGACTTAAGACAATGTAAGAGCACTCTCTCCATTCATCATCCCTTATGTATTTTACATCTGAAATATACTTATGTACTGTTTCTGCAATAATATTATTTAGACATATCGAGAAGTGGCATACAGGGATACAGACAGAAGGACAAATTCCCATAGAATTGGTACTTGGTAATTGCCAATTTCATGTTTCCCAATCTTTGTCCTTAGATATTACAAAAAGTAGTACTATAGATATTTCTGACAATCTGCAAATTTTTTATTGACGTATATCAGTAATTTTTGTTTCTAAAAAAAAGTATTTAATTTCTCGAAATGAAAACTATCTGATTATTCATTTCCTGCATGATTTGTTTAATTATGTTGATTAGTTTTTCTTATCGTTACTTCCACACACAAAAATCGATATATTTAATCTCGGCTTTTTATGGAATAATTATTGATTTTTTTTTTTCGTTCATTAACACTTTCACAGGTACTAATGAGTGCGAGCTTTCTTTTTCATGGAATAATCTTCATCAGACGCTTGCAAATGTCTTTCGGGTTTTTGTAATACAGAAGCATCAGATATATGTGAAAGATTTGAAAAAAAAAAATGTGCCCCAGTTAGACACTTTGTACGTGGAAAAATGAACTAGGAGAGTCGATGCCTTGAGGGTGATAACGCGTACAGGGTTTTGTCGTTGAAATTTATGACACACGGCGAGGCTCTCGAGGCTGAATGTTGAAATAGTCCATGTCGTGTGTCTCTCGCCTTGTCCTTAAAATGAAAGATTGTCCTTGCCATTCTCAAGAACAAGCAGAGCAGAGTGTTCTCTCTGCCCAGAAAAAATATGGCCAGACTTACTGTGCCTATTGGGAGGTAGAGGAAAAAAAAATTATGCAAAAAAAGTGACCGTTAGTGAGACGAGACGTTCGAGTTCATATATGAGTCAAACGACGAGCCGTCAGTGCGTCTCGCATTCACGAGAAACGCCTGCAAACATGAAAAAAATGATCAGAGACAGCAGACAGAATCCTTGGTACAGGCTCAAAACATTCTGAAGGATTGTGCGACGTTTGCGTCCTGAAATTTTGTGAATGGCGATATTAATATTATGTCATTGATAAACGAATTAATTCATTTTTTACTTAATATTATATTATTTTATTCAATGCGATAAATCTCCAACCAAATATACATCAATTTCAATAATTCTTTAAGGAGGGTTTCAACAAATGCACGCGTTGAAACGACGATTCTCTATAATCTATCTACGGTAAAACCCTAGCCTACCCCCTGCGTCATCCAAATTATCCTCCCTTACTTCCAGCCACAATATATGACCAGAATGGGAAAATATCGAGGAGCTTATAAATTAGATCCTCGCTGCCGAGTAATCTGTAATCGCAGCTAGGCGAAATATCATCGAATATCAACTCTGACCTATATCACTGTCGGGAATTCAGTGAATTCTTCGATTTATTCGCAGCAAAATTGTTGCTGGTCCTTTATTATTATGCTGACAGATTGTTTCGCAAATCGAGAGTATACATATATCTATAATGTTGCTCTTCAGATGTAGAATTTTCCTCGCGCGTAAATGTTTTTTTTATTTCTTTGCATTGGCAATGCAAGCACTGCACTTGGAATAGGAAGAAAAAGAGAGAGAGTGAGAGAGGGGGGCGACTCCACACGACTAATCAGAAATACCATGTATTGAACATGGGACCATGCATGGTTAGCGATAAGGAATCAGGGGAGTAACATTGTCCAAAAGCGGTGGCTCAGCGTAAATGTTTTTTTTATTTCTTTGCATTGGCAATGCAAGCACTGCACTTGGAATAGGGAGAAAAAGAGTGAGAGTGAGAGGGGGGGGGGGCGACTCCACACGACTAATCAGAAATACCATGTATTGAACATGGGACCATGCATGGTTAGCGATAGGGAATCAGGGGAGTGACATTGTCCAAAAGCGGTGGCTCAGCGTTTAGTGATATGATGACATGGAGGAGATCCCGTACAGTCACGTCTGTCAAACCAATGCCCAATTCTCACGATGCTTTGTAGTATTGCTAGCGCGTAACTACGTACAAGATAAAGTAGGTGAATATGGCCCAAGCTGCCAGAATCTATCAGTTCATAAATTTATTCTAGTTGGTATCATTCCAATGTACACCTTTTTAAATTTTTACGACCCTTAGTGTATCTATCGTTGTCCGTCATGCATCAGTTCATTTTTTCCGTATAAATGGGTCACCTGAAAAATCTATGAAAGGCGCAAAAAAAAATTTCAGCTCCATGATAAGAGCTAGAAAAGGTGGAGACCATTTTTCTAAAAATCCGCTCTTGGAATTTACAGTCGCCAAAATGGTTGACTTCTAGGACTTTCTAAACTTTGCTTGAGATTTCGGCCAATAATACGTTGAATGCGAGGCAGACAATTTTCTTCTCACAAATCATTGACCCGTCAGTTTGGCCCGAATTGCTGACAAGCACAGATGCATTGTGCACAGTTAATTGAGAATTTTTACCAGTTCAGTCGTATTCTTTAGAATGGAGATACTGCTGATTTTGACCGCCAAATTTTACAGGTAGAAGCATTTTGGTGGTCCATATTTCCCAACTTTAGCCTGGGCTATATGCTAGGTCGTAGGTATTTCGTACATCTCAATTGACACGAAACGGCTTGGAGTGATTTGATGTTGGTATGGGCATGGAGGTGGGGAGATGGGAGGGGGTGACGAATCTAAGGCAATAGCATCCGATTGAGTACGTAGCACTAATTGTAAGCAATATACAGCAGATTACATTTGTGGGTGTGCATGAGAATGACGGTAATCGGTGTTCGATCAATGGGACGGAGAATGAGAGACAGAGAACCTGTCGGAAGATGGTTAACTATGCTATTGGGCTGCTGCCAATATTTACTTCAACGATTCTGATTGAACCCTAAACGATGGCTTCATTGCTTAAGCTTACAGTTACGAGACTAACTGCACGTTTTTTTGGTTTTTAATGAAAAATATATATTTTCCTTTCGTTTAAATTTAACTGAAGCGTATCAAAAATACAAGATTATCCATTAAAGTTTAACCTCGAACATATATCGAACTTAGCTGATGAGCAATTTTTCGTAAACTTAAGTTTTCCATTTGCTCCGTTTCATATCATCCATTGCAAACACGAGGCACATGCAGAAGGGCCTTTAGAGCAGATTTTGCATCCAATATTCAAGCTCATGTTATTTGTAAAAAGAAAAAAAAAAACAGCTTTAAGAAACGCTCGATGAATCAGATGTCGATAAATATACGAGAAATCGAGTCCTCAATTACGATACGAGGACATGTATAGCTCGAAATAATGAAGTACATTCACTGGAGATGCTTATACCGATACTCACCAACTATCACAGATACTTCGCACAAAGAAAGTAGGATCACGCGGTATTTTTTTTTTTTGCTGAATCTCTTTTGTCCACATGACAAGCAATTTTCATCCGTTTGCTCAAAAAACCGATCCATGCTGTTGGCTCAAGCCATTTTTCTATGCATATTTTTTTTTATCTTCTTTACCGTTCATCGTTTTTCTCGTTCATCGAAATTTTGACCAACCCAATTTTTATTCTTTGGATCTATAACCAGCGGTCGAGAAAGCTCATATGTGAGGGTAAAATGTGATGAATAAATGTAACGAGCAGCATGTAAATTAGTTACCGATTTATGTCATGGACTAAAACTAAGCGAGAGAACTTTGCAAGCTAAAAATTAAAAGCTTTGAAAATAATACTCGTGCAATAACGAACTTTAGAAAATTATTTACGAAATTATTCGCTCTTTTATTTTTTAGAAAAAACATGACACAAAAATGAATTACACTTTGGTTCGACGTACAGACTAATTCAACTCTGTTTCCAAGTATATTATTTCCTGTGTTAAAAGTGACTAGTGGAAAGGATAGAAAATGCTCTTATGCCTACACACTTGGATTTACAGTGTAAAAAAAATCATACAAAAGAATCATGCTTGCCTGTAAATTAACAAGTCAATTTTTAATCCAGCTAAATTTAATTAACTTAAAATTTTCGTGATTCCCATCCTAAAAAATTACTAATTCCAACAAAAGCGAGATTCCAATTAACAGGCACAATTTAATTGAAAAAAAAACCTTTCATAATTAATTTCTAATAAAAAGAAAAGAATTATTAATCATTCCAAATAGTTTATATGCCTGGTGTACGTGGAAGATGTCGAGTTTGCGATTCAACATTTTTCGCGATATTTTTTTTATGCCTATACATCATTGTGCTGAGATGTTCACCTCGGAGACGTAATCGCAAACTTTTCAGGCTGCTTTTATAAGCGACGAACCGAAAATCGTGACCAAGCAAATTCGTAATATGTAGAATTCTGTGGGTTTTTGCATTTAGACGTCTGAGGACGGTGCAACGAGAGTGAAGAAGAGAGATGAGGATGAGCCTGAGAACGAGGTCGGTTTTCGTCTCGTCGTGAGGATCGTCTTCGGTATATACAGAACAGACGGTTTCAAATTCAACCGAGACGCACGAGACGACTATAAATACGTAGACTTTTGCCATCCAATTCACGACGTGTATCCTCCCGCTCAATGTGTAGCAACTGTTCAACTGGCATATGCTAGTCAATGCGAGAGGAGCACTGAAATATGTCAGGAGCTTGAAATGCTCTCGCAGTGTTAATTAAACACGTTCGTCATAAAATTTCGTTGCCACCCAACACAGATATATATATATATATATCTGTGTTGTGTGGGAACGACATTCTGATATATATATTCTGATATATATATAATCAAGTACAAATGTGGGCCTAGCCTCACACATAGACTCACAGACAAATTACTATCATACTACAAATTGTCTTTATATTCCACTTTATATATTTCTTCCATCACTCAGTGTATAATTTTTTCAATCGTATTCAATATTACCATAGGACTTCGTCTTTTCCCAGTTTACCCTCATTTATTACTCAATTCTGGTCCTGGTAAAATTACCATCTCAATATTTCTCGAAGCTCATGTGCCCTGTACGTTGGAAAATGTAAGATTGGGTAAAGTTGCATATCTCACTCACGAGCATTCTCGTTTCAATTTTATTCATTTCCTTCCACTTGGAACTTTTCTTTTACTTTTTTATTCATTTCCACCTGAGTACCCGCAGTGATTCTCTCCATACAGAGTGAGAGAGAGGGAGAGAGAGAGAGAGAGAGAGAGAGAGAGAGAGAGAGAGAGAGAGAGAGAGAGAGAGGGTCCATGTATGAAGGTATTTTTCTATATATGTACATATACATACATACGCCCTGGCGATTGGTACAGCTCGAGGGAACATCCTCTATTTACTATCCGAGCCGAGTTCACCCCTCGTGGCATGTGTGCACTCGGCACAATATCGGCTATCACACGCTGCACCCAAACGCATCCATCGTCCAACACAATGAATCTACATCGTAAAAACTATCGACGATTTTGTTCGTTCAAGTAACCCATTAAACAATCGAACATTTCGAACGCAGCAAACAATCGTGTTTCACGTTCGTCCATTCTTTCCAACGCTCTACGTTCATTTTTTGCTTTCGTTCTGTATGGCCTTTCATGGCCGCTCTTGACACTGTGCTCGAATCTTACTGATGGATTTATTCATCACTGAGAGCAAATGAAAGAACTTTTCCTCCAGTTTCTGATTAAAAAAAAAAACTCTTTTGCATGAATGAGTTTCTGAATCAATTATACGGTTTGAAAACAATTAAAAACTAAATGTTTATTTGTTGTTGTGTCATCCGAGTTTACGATCGTCTTTGCGTTTCAATTTTTTTTTTCCAACACGTTGACAGCTATAATCTTAGTTTGTCTCCAGGAAATCCGTGAAACGATCAACTTTCGGACAGTTTATGGTCATAAAACTTTTTTTTAAAAATAAAATCGACACTTATATTCCTGATAACCGGCTTCGATGAAGGCAAAAAACTCTCTGTATCGTAGAGAAAAAAAAATCATGGGATCCTTGGATCGCGTATCGCCTCCGGAAATTCGTCGAAACGATCAACGTCCGAACAGTTTATCAACATGAAATTCTTTTAATTGTTTCTTTTCTACAACCATCTTTGCTGCGGGGAAGAAAAATCTCCGCAAATTTAATAAAAATGAACTATGCCAACATCATTTTTTCATATCCTCTATCTGTTCCTGTAACATAAATTTGTTTTTGCTAGAGCCGAGATCTGGAAGAGTCGTTTCAAATCTGCAACGTTTCAAACTTCACCGCTATGAATTGAGAGACTTTTTTATATGAGGAATAAAAAAACCATTCGAATGAAAAATTATGTAAAATTATTATATCGTAACATAATACCGAATAACTTATACTCGCAATAATTTTAGAATAAATATTAACTAATGTGGAATAAATGTTATTTTTTCATCACCTCCAATTTCATTTGTCAAACAAAAAAAAATTTATGTCAAATTGTCGAGATTATAGAAATTTTTTCGACGTATGTGACGTTTTGGGTTGAAAGAACGTGAGCATTAAGTCTTGCCCGAAGGATGGAGAATATATGGGAAGGAAATTAAAAATTTCAAACACGAGTTGCTTGAGTGGGTCAGAGAGAGAGTGGGAGAGAGAGAGAGAGAGATCCTTTGGATTTCTGTCGAAGACACAACGAGACTCCCACTCCACGTAGCCAAAGCTGGACTGGTATGGACCGTATAGAGACTCTCTGGTTGTTCTCAAAGCAATTCCATCGATCGAGTGCATCCCCCTGCCCCTTTTTCCAATCTTTTTTTCCGCACTCCTTGTGACATATATGATCGTAATTCATCGTCCCTGTGCGCTGTTGAACTCGTATATCTCTACGTGCTCGGAGTGAAAATTCGAACGTGAGTTTAAACGACGTGCCCCGGCCATCTCTCAGGCGGATAACATGACACAGAGTTAGTACCGGCAAATACAGAAACTGATGCATCCTGGAGTGCCGATATCGAAGGATCCGATAAACCGGATTCTGCGTCCTTCGAATTCGTAAATTCTGATTATTACAGGGGCATATCACATGCCAACTCCACCAACATCTGACCCTGACCCTGTTGAATTTAGATCACGATTTTTTCTGTGATTATAATAAAGCTTAGAGGCACCATAATTTTTTTCTACATTTTTCTCACCATCTCTTATTTTATTATTTTCAAAACGTAAATGGAAAAACATCCCTTATCGAAACTCGGAAAAAAGTCTGAAAAATCTGATATTTTATATCGAAATTTCGCATCCATGACCCCGAGGGTGTCGGATGGATCATTATTGAGTTAGAACGATGCATTCATTGTCGACATGATTCTGTCGAAACTCACTAAATCCGACAAAAGTCCCATTGAAATCAAGTCGATCCTATATAGTTTCAATGACGTTATTGCTTGTCCATCGGTTTAATTAAAATTTTCCAATTCCAAAGCAAAATCTTTACTGGATAATATGACTCTTTTGTGCTATCCAAGGCCAAAAAAAGGGTCATTATTGGAGTCAAAAACGAATAAAATATTTCTGATTTCGGAGATGATAGATATTTGAAATTGTATTCATCAATTTTTCTGTCATTAATTTATTATCATTTTGCAAAAAATTACATTACTTCTTTTATTCATAAATGGATATAAGCTTTTTCCGTTTTTCTAATAAATTTTGTCGCTCGGTATCCTCGGTATTTTATGGTCGAAATTTCGTTTCTCATTTTCCAAATTGTAAATGAAAACGTCTAAGCGAATAGACGCAGAGCGAAGAAGGTTTTAGTCTCGTGTATATGCGGTGAACATCGGAAAGGTTTATCCCTTGCATGAATATCTCACTACCCCGAACGATATTCAAATGTACCGCGGTACACTTAGTTTTCCTGGTTAATTCGATAAAGCTTTTGTCCATGTAAAATTCGATTACATTACACGTGGAGCGCGCCAAGGAGAATTGAAAAGCGCTCGTACACAGTGGCCATGCACTCTGCAGGCTTTTTTTTTTTTGCAAACGGTAAAGGCGACAGCACAGCGTATACGCCAATGTGTGCGGATGCACCAACGAGGAATACGAAAACTCTCGTGACCGACGGGAATACCAAGTTAGTACGAGAGAATGCTCTCACACACACACACACACAGAAACACACGTTGGATTGCATGGTAAGCTTATCTTAAGAGACTTCTCATTTCTCGTCTGTTCCGTTTCTCTCGCGAGTTTTGCCGCAGCCCGAAAGAAAGAATCAACGAATAAATAAAGCAAACGGAGCTTCCAGAATTTGGTATTTCCATGTATTAACACCAAACTTTGTCGAAAACGTCGACTGTATCGTAGTAAAAAATGTCAGTACTTGGATCAGTGACCCCTTAGCAGCTTAAGCCTTCGTCGATACACAGTTTATCTGCATTTTTTTTTGTGTCCTCAAGTGAATGCAATGCAGTAGTGATTGGGCCCTTAACGGTTCATTCCTTGCTCAAATTGCTGTGCCCAGATGTACAAGTTTCGAGGCAAATATATATAAAATGGACTATGACTGTTCAAACTTATGTGAAATGTCGATTGAGAATCCAGCGTTTACAAAATCGACTTTGTCTTTGTCTCGATTTAACGATAGTCAAAGTCGAGTTTGCCGGTTGCAATCATCGGACTATACGTATATATATATATATATAAAGTGTCCTACATATATGTTTCACTCATCTCGATCAGTTCTCAACTTTATTTGTCAGAATGGCCCAAAAGGCATTCCTCATCTATCGGTGATTTTATAAGCCAAGTGGGGATCGTGCAAAAGCGAACTCTGTTATCGAATTTTCTTGTTTTTTTTTCAGTTATCGAGAAAACCAACTCTAGACAAAAGTATATATAGTTAATCTCGCGTTTTAATTCTGTACAATTGTATTATATATTGTTGGTCACGGGGTCTTGCGTTGGTGCAGGGTGGACCAGTTTGATCCAGTTGGTTCCTTTTCTTCATTACTGGTATCGTCTTGACACTATCGCAAGTCAAGCGATAACCTCTTCACTTTCGCATATACGAATCTTCATTGTGCCGATTAAACGACCGTACAGTCATACCCGATATCACCTTATCAATATATATATATATATATATGGCTGACTATTTCGCGTGACACGTGCATTTTTTTTTCATTACCCGCCTTGTCTGGAACCGATTTCTGTCAGAATGAAATATGTCCAGGCACCGTTCGTGAGAGGGCGAAGAAAAATTGATCGAGTAACAAACATGCACACAGTGAATTTTATTGTAGTTGCTTAAAAATCGTTCTATCATTCATGATTATCTGTGTAATAACGAAGTTGCCCCAAGATGAAATTCCAGTCCCGTTGATAGCGATTTGGGGGCTTTTCTGGAATTGTTTAATAGTCAGCCTAATTAACAAGGAAAAAGATCGACCTCGGGAGATCTTGTATTAGATATTTTAGAACAGAGGTCCAATTATCCATCATTGCTATGGTAATTATAGATTCATTCCAGAACATGTCCAAAAAGGTATTGAACAGCTTACAAGATAACATTAAATTAACAGGCTGCCTGTTAGCAATTTAATACATTTTTCCTATTTTCCTCACTTCGCACTCCTCCTCCATCCCAATATGAAAAATTTAAGGACTCTACAATTGCCCTTGAATCGATATTATCGATGAACCGAAATTTTACCTATTATAAAATAATCTAATAATCTAATGTAAAAGAAAATGTACATATTTTATAACAGAGGTGATTATCCATCATTGCTATGGTAATTATAGATTCATTCCAGAACATGTCCAAAAAGGTATTGAACAGCTTACAAGATAACATTAAATTAACAGGCTGCCTGTTAGCAATTTAATACATTTTTCCTATTTTCCTCACTTCGCACTCCTCCTCCATCCCAATATGAAAAATTGAAGGACTCTACAATTGCCTTTGAATCGATATTATCGATGAACCCCAAGTTTCACCTAATATAAAATAATCTAATAATCTAATGTAAAAGAAAATGTACATATTTTATAACAGAGGTGATTATCCATCATTGCTATGGTAATTATAGATTCATTCCAGAACATGTCCAAAAAGGTATTGAATAGCTTACAAGATAACATTAAATTAACAGGCTGCCTGTTAGCAATTTAATATATTTTTCCTATTTTCCTCACACCGCACTCCTCCTCCATCCCAATATGAAAAATTTAAGGACTCTACAATTGTCCTTGAATCGATATTATCGATGAACCCCAAGTTTCACCTAATATAAAATAATCTAATAATCTAATGTAAAAGAAAATGTACATATTTTATAACAGAGGTGATTATCCATCATTGCTATGGTAATTATAGATTCATTCCAGAACATGTCCAAAAAGGTATTGAACAGCTTACAAGATAACATTAAATTAACAGGCTGCCTGTTAGCAATTTAATATATTTTTCCTATTTTCCTCACACCGCACTCCTCCTCCATCCCAATATGAAAAATTTAAGGACTCTACAATTGTCCTTGAATCGATATTATCGATGAACCCCAAATTTCACCTAATATAAAATAATCTAATAATCTAATGTGAAAGAAAATGTACATATCCCAAAAATTGTAAACTTGATTTATCTGTTAATAATTCATGCCATAGGGGTCTGTATATTCTTTACATTTAGACCTTCGTGATATTTTAATATTGAATAAATGCGAGGGAAAAAAAAAATTAAGGACTCATATTTATCTATTAACTATGGTTGATTTTCAATAATTCTTTTCGTTATAAATTTCAGGACTATTCGGTGAGGTATCGTAAGGAAGGTTCTACGATTTTTTTTTCTTCTATAATTTTCTATAATTGTATAGTCTCAAGATAGCCAACCCGTACTTGAAATATTCGCCTCATACAAATTATATATAAAGTGACGGAAATAAACTTTATTACCGCGGAATTGACGTTGAGATCGACCAATGTCGAAGCACAAACAGGAGAGTGCATACCCAAGACAAACTATATTCCAAAACAGTATCGTATATAATAAGCTCGTCTGCCATTTTTTGGCATACAGTACGAGCCTTAAGAGAGAGAAAGAGACAGAGATTATAATGCATAAAGCACATTCTATATATATATATATACATCTACGTATTATGTGCTTTGTGCATTATAATCTCTGCCTCCTTCGATATATATATGAATGATTGAATGTGATATATATATATATATATACATATATATATATCACATTCATTGTGCTCCTTTCCAAGAACGACGAAGCAAAAGCCGCATTGATCTCTCGTCTCTCGTTGTGACCTACATATAAATTTTTTCAACAATGGATCGACTAAACGTTTTTGATATACGTATACATATGACGTAGATGATATGCAAGAAATACTCACAAAGTCCCCGTCACTCACGTATATAAATAAAGAAAGCCAATAAAAAAGATCGTCGAAAAAATTAATAATAAATTCATAAAATTTAACAATTTCTTTAATAATATACGTAAGGCAATTCCAGGCTATTATTCACATTTATTTTTAATACTCATTGAAAACTCTGTTACCTTCTGTTTGCTGAAGATGAGAAGAATTTATAATTATCCATACTTACACTGTTGAATTTCTAGCGAGTTTCGCACGAGGGCAAGGCGAAACTGCAGAAAACCCGTGACGATACACGGGCTGCCATTTTTTTTTACTGATTCTTTGGTGTTCGTGTGTGAGTAAACACCAAATAAGAAAATCAAAATCTCGGAAAAGCGACGTCACCCTCAGGCTGTTGATACCCAAGCCAGCACACCGCCGAGCGGTCACCGATCCAAGTACTGACTCACACTCCGTGTAACAGAATAATTGCCAGATCGGCATACCGATCGCGTATCTATCGCTGTCGGATACTGAGTTGTTATAAATGCATTATTTTTCGGTTTCCATCAGCGTATTCGAACAAATTGTAAATTTTTCATAATACGATGAACAGGGTGAAAAAAATATTATTTATGATTCTTGGATTTTTTACACTTCCGTCAATCCAAAATCAAATCTTTTTTCTACTTAGACGTTTATTGCCTGAGAACTTTTTGCATTGGTAAAAAAATTATGAAAATGTAATTCCACCTGTAACATATAATATAATTAATAACATAATATTTTGAGAATATTCGGAGTACAATAACATTACAATATCGATAAAAAATAGAGTCTTTTTTATCCCTACTCAGAGGTATAAGAGAAATGAGGCAATTTTGCAAATGCAGATTTTTTTAATGACTACGAACACGTAAGGGATTTTGTCGATTTTCACTCTTCTGATTACGTGATATGTGATCTGTTTTTCCCTCGAATTTTCCTGCAATTACTCGACATAAATATTATTATTATTATTATTATTATTCTATCTGATATAAATTTTAATATGATTATATTTTTCCATCTTATGGAAGGTAAAAAAGTTTCGTCGATTCTTTCGAGAAAAAAAAAGGAAAGAGAGATAGAAAGAGAGAAGATAAAGGGTGTAGCCACAGCGATTGAACGCGAATAAATCTCAATGGCACTCTCCCACAACCGACGGTCTAGAGGCTATGGAAAAACTTATTAAAAAAACAAGGGCAACCCACTGCGGTGTTTCGTTATATATATTTTTTATCCTTCACTGAATTCGAGAATTTGTACCTTTTGCTCGGATAGACTGAGTTGGTGAAGAAAAAGTTTTTATTTAACGAAGATGCAATGAAACATTGTGCGTTGATTACGAAAAACTGGTGTGCAATGGGTGAACTTCCCATTTACAAGAGATCAATATATAATAATTGGCAAATATATCACAGAGCTTGATGGATGCTTTATGTTTTTATAATAATACAAATATATTTATAATGCAATATTTAAGTCTATATATTTATATAGCAATATTCAACTTTTGCTGTATAAAATAATGGTATACCATTGTTAAAATAGAATATATTCTATTGCCATTATGTTACTACTCACTGCGATCGCGTTCATCTTCGAGAGGTGAAGAGATACAAAAGCATATTTTTAAACAAAAAAATGACGTTGAAAAATGCAGGATAATTGATAACACCCAACAGTGTTCACTAAAAACTTCGTGTATGTCAAGCATGCCCAATAAAAAAAAACTGAATATTGATGTGGGATATTTTTGTTTGTGTCGCTTTGGAAAATTTGTATACCTCCTAGGCTCACCCTATACATTGTTACTAATTGACACATTGTGATTTATAAAAAAACATGTACTAGCTCATTAATAACGTATCACGCGATAACTTAATTATCTTTAAACGCTTTCGATCGCTATTGGTCGTCTTTTAACACCTTTAATATCCTGATGGCTCAGAGGCCGATTCGTCTTGGGGTCGTAGACAAGACTGTCAATAGTTTATCCTATCGTGGTCTTGGAAAATCATGTGTCTATCAGTCACTTCTCTTTGTCTGATCGTGAGCTAATGTCTCTCGTTCGTAGTCTATATCATATTTCTTTATCTCTATATATTTCTTTATCTCTATATATTTATTTATCTCGATATATTTATTTATCTCTATATATTTATTTATCTCTATATATTTATTTATCTCTATATATTTATTTATCTCTATATATTTATTTATCTCGATATATTTATTTATCTCGATATATTCATTTATCTCTATATATTTATTTATCTCGATATATTTATATAGCTACAATTAATACTGTATGCATATTAGGGTTATAACAAGCTCGTAAAAAAATGGGCACAAAATCGCAGACGATGAAAATCACGGATTGCCGATTTGGCATGGATACCCCATGCCAATCGATATGGGGTTGGCATGGAACCCCATACATTATAAATATATTCTGCCCACATTTACCTATGACCTAAAGCAGATATGAATCTAAGAGAATATCGAAATAAGGAAATTGTTTAGTTGGCTAATGGAAGGAAAAAAAAATCATTTCCCGCAATTCTAAGCCAAGACCCCATTTAGTTTCTTTTTGAATTGTTGACTTTTGGAGCTGCTGGTGGTCGGGCGATAATGAATATGCGTTGTCGTGATGTAATATCACACCAGTACAGCAAGAAAGCAGATACTCGGTCGTGGCCCTCTTATCGTCTAGAGAGGCTATCGATAACAAATTGCAATAGCCACCGTTCAAAGCTGCGCGTAGAAACGACGGGACTAATAATATTAATAATAATAATAATAATCACAGTAATAAATTATAATAACAAATTTTATCTTGTTTGTGCTTTGATGTCACGACGTGTTATTATTATCAATTATCATTATTTTTTTTTCAACATGTCGAACAAACGTAAATTTAACCCTTTATCTCGAGCTAACTTCAAGGTATGCAATAACTATTCCAGTACTAAATCGACATGTGACGATGATTCATACTAGATTTAAGAAAAAATGATGGAGAGGTTTCTGATTTTATGGAATTTACGAGCAGTTGAAAATTTTTAAGACAAAATAAATCGACGCAGATTTTTGGGAAATGAGAGAGAAAAAGCTTCAGATTTTGCTTCTTCGTAATTTTGATCCATTTACAAAGCTTATTCTGTCGGCAAGCTAAAGTTGGAAAAGGTACTAGTTTACAGAGGGGTCTTTGTAAATGGGTGAAAAGTACGAGGATGCAATGTAAAATTTTTAATTCGCAGTTTTTTTTATCTTATTTTTGTTATTCCAACGTAAGCCCTCTCGGGTTTTTACGACTTTTCCCTCTTGTTCCTGTTGCAGTTTTCCTACACTTCGCTGTATCATCTCATTTAAATGTGCAATTTCCGGTAACTCCCCCGGGATTTGTGGGCACAGCCGACTTGGGTTCCACTTCGGTATCCCATTCGCACAAGGGCACAAAAAAATTGCGAAAAACTTGTGCCAAAAGAGTCAGCTCTTTCAACAGAGTCTGATGGTTCCTGCATGGGACCATCAGATTCTGGAAAAATAATTTCGCGATCAGCGATTCGATGGGTCAGCTATAGCACGTGGTTAAGGGGTCACCGATCAGATGAGGATTTATGCAATTGAGTCGGGAAATATTTTATTAATTCATTAATAATTATTATTTTCTGAATTATTGATAAGTCCAACTTTTAAATATTCGAGTTATGCAATTGTAAATAATTTTAGTTGCAATTGCAAATAACTGGTGGATGGCCCAAAAACTTTGACTTTTTTGTTAATACATGAAAATTATTCAAAAAAAAATCTATTATACGGTTCGTTTATTACAGCTTTTTACAGCTTTGTTAAACTTGTGTTATCTATTATTTGACCCAAATTTATTCCCGTAATATCAAATATACTCCATTCTATTTTTATTCCTACCCACTCGCATTTCCACTTATTTTTCGGGTTTAAAAAAAAAATATGCGAGGAGTCTACGAATCTACTGCCGACACTAGAGCCGTGTGAAAAGAAATTCAGGGATGAAAAGGGAAAAAAAAGAAATGAAAAAAAAAAGTTGGTTCTTTTCTCGTGCGGAAAAAGTGAGAATTCCCAGAGGATACGGTGAGGTGAAATCGAAACGACGGTAAAGCACACGTGGTATTATTCTTCAATCGTTTGGAGAAAAGGAAGAAAAAGCTCTCTCTCTGCCTCTCTCTCTTCCTACCTCCCTCTCTTTCTCGAATTTCATTCTTTAGATTTTATGATGAATTTATTTCTTGAAGAAAATATGAAATCACGTGATTTCGTTGAAGGGTTTTTTTTTCTCGTCAAGCATGAAGTTCTGAAATCGCTCTTTTGATCATTTTGAGAAACAGCGGAGTTTTTAAATAATTTAAAATAGAGATGAAAAAAAAGTTAAATAGTCGACAAATCGATCAGAATTTGAATTTTTGTATCTTCCTAAAAAGCATGTAATATACATGATCGTGCGACACGAAATATTTAAAAAAAATGTTCGTCCATTGTTCTACATATTGAATCGCATTCCAACGTACAAACGAATATAGAAAAAAAATCTCTCATTTCGACTTGACATCGTTAACGAAAATTTGAAATTGCCTGCGAGCATTCGAGTACGTCATTTGATCAAGAGGCTACCCTAATTGTATCGCTAGTATTTAATCAATAATTCACCAATTTCAATTCTATCTATATATAACAGCTACGAGTTAAGACAGTTCCTTCTATACATATATATATATAAATATCGTATTTTTCATACTCCACTTTAGTTGTTTAAATATTTCCATATCGTAAATCTGACGGGCAATCTTTTCAAATAATTTCATGTAGCAAAATTATCCACCTGTTGAAAAAAATATGAAAAGTTGGATTCGTCCCGATAGTCGTATGTGCTCAACCAATAATTCAGAACTTCCATTTCTATTGCCGCTGAGATAACGAGTCCTCACTATATATAGCACTCTCGATCAATCCAAAATCTTTTTGGAAAGATTTTTGCTAGCTCATATATGTATATGTCGTGTATGTAATATGTACGAGTCCTTACTATATATAGCACTCTCGATCAATCCAAAATCTTTTTGGGAAGATTTTTGCGAGCTCATATATGTATATGTCGTGTATGTAATATGTACGAGTCCTTACTATATATAGCACTCTCGGTCAATCCAAAATCTTTTTGGGAAGATTTTTGCGAGCTCATATATGTATATGTCGTGTATGTAATATGTACGAGAGTCCTTACTACATATAGCACTCTCGATCAATCCAAAATCTTTTTGGGAAGATTTTTGCGAGCTCATATATGTATATGTCGTGTATGTAATATGTACGAGTCCTTACTACATATAGCACTCTCGATCAATCCAAAATCTTTTTGGGAAGATTTTTGCGAGCTCATATATGTATATGTCGTGTATGTAATATTTATAGGCACTGATAAATATCGAGGAACTGCGTCATACACGTTATTTTCCACTCTCCTAGAGCGTGATAAGATAATTTACTTCGCAGGGGGTATTATTTTTTTCTTTCGTACAGATAGTGATAGTGATGTACGACAGCACGAGGAATAAAATGTTCATGCGTCTGTCGCTTGACGGGGAAAAAAACAAATCTTGGGGCATATTCAAGCAAGACTTTATCAAATCAACCGGAGAAAACATTTCAAAAGTATAATATATCTATATAAGTATAGAGTATTGCAAAACGAGTATATGCGAATAAAGGAGAGAAATTTCTTTGAGCGATAAAAATGTAGGCGTATTGGTACCATATTATATTGCACCATATCAGACCCCCAGCAGAACTTGCATCATACAACATCAGATGATCCCAGAAATACGGAAAATATTTGCAAACGTTATGTGAGTTATATAGCGCATAGCCGTTTGAGAAATAATTAAACTTATGCTATAAACATTCTTTTGTGACATATATAGCGTTGCTCGAGCACTGATTTGATTTCGTCTAAAAAATCTTATGCCATATTCAAATGAGTGGAAGTTGCGATACATTTTTTTTTTTTTTAATTGGATATGTTTTATTGCCGGCTAATAATTTTTGTATGATTAAAAACGTTAATTATTTCCATTTTATTATCGCCATTCTAACAGATCGAAAATGGGAACGTCATTTATATCAATACTGGTGATAGTATTTTTTTATGTAATATTAATATTTCTAATCTTACGAGAATTATTGGGGAATAACGAAATTATAAAAAAATCGAGGATTTTTTTTTTTATTACGACATTCACTTATATTTAGATTCAATGTTAATTGTTAATCATTTTTTTATTATGATTGTATTATAGTCGCTTTATTTGATTAAATTTCACATACAAAAATAAATTTTCTTTTCTCTATACACGTATCTGTGTACACACATATTAATGTAAATTATATTTGATCTCAAAAGTTGGTCAATCTTTTATCTATTATCGGAAACAAAACCCCGCAAACATGTGATGGTTCGAAGCATAGCGAGTTAAGCTTTATTTTATATTTATCGGCTCTCATGCGTGGATCTCGATCCAAAAACATTTGCCGAGCAAGTGGAAGGCTCGTCAGGAAAGTTTGCAAGCGTCATGGAATGACTTTTGTTAAATTTCAAAAAAATTCAAATAGTAACATAACAAGTCACACGAGAATAAGCATAATTATCTTTACTTTGCTATTATTATTATTATTATTATTATTATTATTATGTTGTGAAATTTTACGTGATCATTCCAAACGTGAGTGTGATCTCATTTTCATTTATCTGTACTTGTGACAATAAATTAAGAGGAATATATTAATGTGAATAATGTAATTTTTAATGAAGAGAAATATTATTTTGTTCATATTCGAGTCATTACACTGAATTTCGTAACATTTTTTTTTTCTCATTTATAATTGAAAAAATAAAAATGAAAAATGTTCGGTTTTTGGGGAATAATTTATTTTTTGCAAAATTTTTTTCAAATTCGTTTCACTCCCGTCTCGAGTGACTGCTGATAAGAAGATGAAGCCGAGGAATTTGTGCACTCAAGTATCCACGTCTGATATACTATATCTCGGCTCCCGCAGAGATCTCGATTTTTTTTAACGAGTCCCGAAGTCTTGCAGAAAGAAACATACCGAAAAAATTTGATTCTACTTAAACCTTTTATTTATCATTCTGTTATCGAATTTTCTCACGGAGAGCTGGATTCTTTGTGTGATAAGAAAATTCATAACCGATTACAAAAATTAGCTCAAATTTGCTGACAAATATTTTCCAGCAGAAATTGGAAGGAAAAAAAAAATTTTTGCTCGATAAATATAAAATCATAACTAAAGTGTTATTGATAAAATATATTTATCAGATTGGCAAGAGTTACGTGATTTATTTTGAGCACAATATTAATGAGAATTACGACAGAGACTACATGTGCAGTTTGGATACTCGTAACGTTTGTGATGACGCGATTGAATTGTTTTTCGAAACGATCATTGCGGCATGGAAAATCAAGCCTGATTGATAAACAAATTTAGCAAAAGCTTGAGAGAAAAAATAACGTCGAGAATCAAGTGGGAAGAAATGAACGCTGTGTTACCGATAGAGTGGGAGTAAGGAGAGGTCGAACAATATAAGAATGCGGCTCGCGAACTGGCAATCAGTTACACTTAGACTTCTGTACGAGATACATCTGTAAGAAAAACCTTCGAAGAGTAACCGGTTTACGATCCTGAGAAAAATATAAAAATATTTTTTTAAAACAGGTAAGGGCATTTTTTATCTCAATAAAATCAATAATTTAACAATTTATTATCAATATGTAACATATTAGTAGCGATATATTAATAATATAATCATCTATTATCATTCATTTGTATTCGTTGTTATTATTATTATTATTATTTCATTGTAACCGGTTTTCTTTTAATGTCAGATTTATGAATAATTTTCTCAAAATGTTAAAGACAGTGTTTTCCAGTGTTAATTGATACATCTTCCTGGCTAGTATTTTTATTTATTGCTTATCATCGTCAAACGACGATATTTCTGCTAATAAAGCCTGGAAAAAGCAATTGCGGTCGATTGACGTTCAAGATAATTTATAACAGAGTTTTATTGCCTGAATTGACGACGCGACGAGCAAAGTCAATTGATCCGAGCTCTCGAGCAAAAAAAATTGTACACTCACGTCTCTGTAGACTCGGATTTCGATACCGATCCAACGATATCGCTTTACCGTGTTATTTCACTTTGCTGATGTATTGAAATGCGTCTTGTTTTTCCAGATACTCGAATACGAAATATTTTTCATGCATTTTTACTCGATTAAATAGAAAAACGAAATGTTTTAAAATATAAATTCAATGATTTCAATCGCATATTATATCACATCAGTAATTGAATCGAATTATAAAATTGTATTAATTGTATGAAATTAAATATAAATTAAGAGAAAATTCAAATGAACGAAAATCACAGATTGCGAGACCGGTTTTGGTCAGCAAATTTTGAAATCACAAGAAACACGAACACGCGGAACAAAATGTAGTTTTGCTCTCGACCCTTTCATTCCGGCTAGCCTTGAGCATATTATCATTATCAGTCGAGAATATATTCAGTCGCTGGCTTTGCATCGAATCTTTTGAGCGACTCACCATCGTTGGGCTCTTTCATATTTTTATTATTCGAGATTTAAATTTTTGTTGCTTATCTGCCAAAATTAAATCGATTCGATTTGTTTGATAAGTCAAGGTCGATTTATCAGATGTTCGATCGTTAAAGACACCCGAGAGACACATGAATTGAGTAAATATGCCGAGTGATAAAAGAAAAAGATCGAATTCGCGTGGAAAAGATAAAATTTTGAGTTTACTTAGATTCGGCGGTAGTATTTTTTTTTTTTTTTTTTCGTTATCTCGTGAATATTGATAAGCACGAGTATTTACGATTATTCGTCAAGAGTTCACACAAGTGCTCGACTCCCTGGTCCTAAACGTAGCTCGTAATTTTAGAAACGCTATAGCACCACCTTTATGTATGTACATACATATATATATAATTATGTATGGGGCATTACGTATATATAACTGTATATAATTATGTACATCTGAATTTGACCTGCGTTTGACGGTGACCCGCTGGAATTTAATCAATTATTTTTTATATTGTTGACTCTAGTGAGTACAGTATTGCCAATTTTTAAAAGATTTTTTACGCCTCGTGGTCCGGAGTTATGAATTTTCAAAATTTTCAGCGCAATGAAATTTCAATAATTTGATTCATATAAATTATTAACGGTAATATTGGAAAAATTTCCAGGCCCAATTAATTGCTCCAAAGTATAATTGTATATGAAGAGCGTTTAAAAAAAAAATGATACCCTGAGGACATTTTTTGCCAAACTTTCAAATCGAATAATCAATTTTGCAAACCAAAGTCCACTTTTTATTTCGAAAAAAAAAATAAAAATCACATTGAAAAATGAACATTTCGGGCCATGGCCAATTATGACTATCTGGTTTTTTTTAGCATATATAAAACATTGATAAGCTGAATAATTTCGTTCGTCAAATTGATATTGAATGGCCTGTATATATGTATATATCGAGGAAAATTCTCTAGCTTGAAAACGAAGCGTGCAAAATATTTACTCGAAATAACTGTGGCGCCTCGATGATGTATGTGGCAGGCCGAAAAAAAAAATAAAAAAATTTACGAATACACATTAAAATATTTATTTAATCGTAATTTATTTGCAATTGTTTTTTTTTGTTCTCCAAATCTTAGAAATCATGTCGATTCAGTTGAGAAACGTTCTGATCAGCGATCCTGTTCACGAGTCCTGCGCAGCTCTCTTGACCAGCCATGGCGTACCGGTCACCACAAAATACAGGATGTCCAAGGACGAATTGATTCAAGAGATTCAGGTAATTTTATTTTCCAACCAAATTCTCTTTGTTGCATAATTGCGATTATTATTTTTTTTATTTTTAGCATTAAATTAGCATATATTTAGTCACAATTTCATGAAATTTAATTCGTATTTAATATTCGATTTTTTCCAAGTTTATCACAAAAAAATATTTTTCATCAGATTATTTCATCATATAAAGAATTTTAGTCAAGAAGAAAAAAAATCATGAGATCTATTAATTTTTCAATGTTTTTACACTTACGCGTATTTAACTGACGCAAAGATAAAATCCTCGTGAAGCAATTCTCGAACAAACAAGTTTTGTTTTTTTTTTTCGTGATTTTTCAAAGTATGTTTTCATCGTGTAAAGGAGTGATGAAAGGGGAGGAAAGTTTTATAACGTGTATAAAAAAAAAAAATTTTATCAATGATTCGTAAAATCGTATGATCAAATTTTGAAATATTGAGACTTTTTTTTTTTATCATAATGGGAAAGACCCTGAAACGATAAAATTGTACCGGAGGTGAAATAATCGTGAATCCAGTCACGCGTTGTGCATTTATTTTCGAGGCACATGAACGGACCACAGAGTTTCGTGATGGGGATTGCTGCAGTACCAGCAGCTTCCCATTTACTATGTTCGTTTTTCTTATTTTTTTCCTCCACCATGTCACGTGTACTGCATTCGCCGCGACTTTGTGTCCGGTTATAACCAGTTCGGAAAGTATGCAATACTAGTTTCCACGGGTCGTTGTACTGGTTCGACGTCTCTTTTACACTATCTATACTTCACCAACGATACTTGCCCCCTTTATCCACTTTTCTTCCGCGACTGATTACGAGACGCTCCTCATCTATACATCGAGGATACCACGCGGTTGTTTCGTGCAAATTGCACGACCTGCACTTTCACTATTGCTTACAATTATAGCGTGTAAGAATTTACATATTTTTCATTAATAACTGATTTTTTTTTTTTCATATCGTATGAGCATTAGTCGAAATCCTTCTGTATTATTTATTAAAATAATTCATTAAATTCTGCATACAATTAGTGAAGAAAATTTAAAATTTGTTCTTATAATTTGTTAATTAAATTCAGTATGTTAATTTTTTTATTTATTTTTATTAAGAAAAGTAATTTGACGAGGAAATTATAATTTATTCCATCTACCTAATGAGGTCCCTACTGAGGTGCCTACTGAGGTCAAATCTTCATTCATTCAGAGTAAAGAACATTTTTACGAAGTTTTGTGAAGATAAAAATGAATTAATTAAATTCTGCATACAATTAGTGAAGAAAATTTAAAATTTGTTCTTATAATTTGTTAATTAAATTCAGTATGTTAATTTTTTTATTTATTTTTATTAAGAAAAGTAATTTGACGAGGAAATTATAATTAATTCCATCTACCTAATGAGGTCCCTACTGAGGTGCCTACTGAGGTCAAATCTTCATTCATTCAGAGTAAAGAACATTTTTACGAAGTTTTGTGAAGATAAAAATGAATTAATTAAATTCTGCATACAATTAGTAAAGAAAATTAAAAAAATGTTCTTATAATATGTTAATTAAATTCAGTTTGTTAATTTTTTATTTTTATTTTATTAAGAAAAGTAATTTGACGAGGAAATTATAATTTATTCCATCTACCTAATGAGGTCCCGACTGAGGTACCTACTGAGGTCAAATCTTCATTCATTCAGAGTAAAGAACATTTTTATGAAGTTTTGTGAAGATGATTAACGCTATGTTTGGAGCTAATAACATTCTTCGAACAACTAAAATATTAAGAGTGATAAATTTATCAACAAATAAATCTTCAATGAGTTTTGAGAACGGAAAAAAAAACTTTTTTAAACTCGAGTCACATGTGAATCCAAAGTGATAATCGTAGCTCGTCCAAGTCTATCGAAAGTATCGAGGAAATTCAGTAGTTCGATATTCGATAAAATATTTTTTTTCAAAAAGACTTTGATTTTTTTTCGTCTATAATTTGTTGCCATTCAATCTCATTTCTTCAAGGGCCAAAATTATTATACTTCGAGTATACAAATTTTTCGCTATTTTGAATTTAAAAATCTTTCTCCATTGTTCACTTGAATCACTTTTCGTACAGGATAGAATAATCTGATAATACGAGAAATAAATTCGAGCCAGGATATATTTTGAATGAACCTGCACATGAAAAAGTTACGCCAGATAGAAACGTTGAAATGTTATTTACAACATTTGCGAGCTATAAAGATTTCAACGAGCGAGTTGAACGATTGCAGCTTAAACGATTCTGGCGTATGGTTATCGCTACTAAATTCAATCCAGACCACACACAAATAAAGTTTGAGCTTCATTATGATTGGTACAAAAATTTGTGCTTCTCTCGCGCCAGTAGAAATTTTGTTCCAATTTCAAACCACACACAAAGGCCACGATATTAAAAAAAAAAAAGAAAAATTGAATAGTAAAAAAAATATTCGAAGAAAAATTAAATTTTCATTATCTCATCGACATGATTCGCTGCAAATTCTCAAACTTGCATCATTCGATTAATCATCCTAGAGGAGCATTATTAATTTATCTTTCGTCGATTGGGTGTGAACTTATACGGGACAAAAAGCTTAAATTTTGTACTTAAATGAAAACAGCATCGAAATTTTTTCATGGGTAAAAATGTCTGGTAAAAAAAAATATTGGTCATGTCGATTATCATGATAAAGTAATGGCCTTATCAACCTCATTATCTCTCGTAAATATGACAATGAATGTGTTTTATAGGTTTTTTCCCCCGAAATACGATGCTAGAGGAGCATCATTAATTTATCTTTGGTCGATTGGGTGTGAACTTATACGGGACAAAAAGCTTAAATTTTGTACTTAAATGAAGACAGCATTGAAATTTTTTCATGGGTAAAAATGTCTGGTAAAAAAAAATATTGGTCCTGTCGATTATCATGATAAAGTGATAAAGCCTTATCAACCTCATTATCTCTCGTAAATACGACAATAAATGTGTTTTATCGGTTTTTTTTTTTCAGAAATACGATGCCTTGATCGTCCGCTCGGAGACCAAAGTGACCGCTGATATAATCGGAGCTGCTCCGAATCTACGAGTTGTTGGACGAGCTGGTACCGGGGTCGACAACATCGATCTTCAAGCTGCAACGCGCCGAGGAATCGTCGTTTTGAAGTAAGCATTAATCGATCACGAACGTTTTTTCATTTTTTTTTTTTTAATTTTTCTATAAATCTGCATAACAAAAAAATAAATCTGTCTTGCAATCCAAACATATGAAGATGCTTTTGAGTGTCTGTGAGTGTCTATATGAATTTCTAAGGTCCTCAAAGGAACTTATACGAGTGCCCATAAGGGGACTTTTTTTAACCCTGCGTGTGTACACTGGGTCTTTAAAGGAACCCATTAACCCATTTAACCCAGGAACCCATTTACACACCTCGAAAAATAGTGTGGACACGGAGGGTTAAATGCCCATGAATGTCTCGAAACGCTTCTGAGTTTCTGTAAGTGCCCATGAGTTTCTGAGTGATTTTTTCAATGCTCCATTATCACTGACTAAAATTTTTGTGAGTGCTAGTGAGTGCCTTTGAGTGTCCAGGCTGTCTCTGATTAATCGTCAAATTAATAATATATTTTTTTGTTTTTTTCAATTCATTCAGCACTCCCGGGGGCAACAGTATAAGCGCCTGCGAGCTCACTTGCTCACTCATAGGATCGCTAGCGCGTAATGTTGCCCAGGCAGCTCAATCGATGAAGGAAGGACGCTGGGATCGCAAACTTTATTCTGGCTTTGAACTGTCCGGCAAGACTCTCGGTGTTCTTGGCTTTGGTCGTATCGGGCGTGAAGTGGCACGCAGAATGCAATCTTACGGAATGAAAATTATCGCTTTCGATCCAATGCTCACTGAGGATAATGCCAAGGAGCTCGGTGTAAGCAAAGGAAGCCTCGATGAAATTTGGCCTGTCGCTGATTACATCACCGTTCACACGCCGCTCATTCCTCAAACGAAAAGTAAGTTTTGACAATTTCATTTAGCCAAAATTCAAAATAAGCACCAAATCCTTCCCGATTAAATGATTAATTTTTTTGGCAATTTACGTAAAAGCCAAAAAAATTGTAACTAATTAAAAAAAAAAAAAAGGTTGCTCAATTTATCTCATGAAGAGTTAATTTTTTTTTCTGGATTTTATGAATCCACTTTTTGAATGATAATTCATACATATGAATTTTCATTGTGTTGAATTCAAGCAATTTTTTAGGTGAATAAAAAAAAACAAAAATGGATTGAAGTAAAAAAATAAAATGAACCGAAGATATTTCAAACGAAAAGTGATTTTTATTCACGTATAGATATTGTCGTCAATTAGTTTGAAGATTAAAAAAGATGGTAAATAATTTATTGTCTTTGTTTATAGATCTCATCAACGCCACAACTCTCTCAAAATGCAAAAAGGGAGTTTACATAATTAATGTTGCACGTGGTGGAATAGTTGACGAGGAAGCTCTTCTGGATTCGATAAAATCTGGTCATTGCGGAGGTGCTGGTCTCGATGTCTTCGTCGAGGAACCACCGAAAAATCCCATTACTCTCGAGCTCATAAAACATCCCAGGGTCATTGCCACTCCCCATCTCGGTAAGCTTAATATTTTCTGTGCCTTCTTATCGACATATTTCTTTTCTTTTTTTTTTTTCTTAAAATTTCATAATCTTTTTTTTCAATGGAAATTGTTCTATTTATCTATCTGAAAAAGGACATTTTTTTTTCTATTTTTTTAACAATTTCATTGACGGATAAAAACGGATCCTTTCAAAATGATTATTAACACCGGAAGTCATGGTGACTGAAATAATTCCTAATCATAAATTGCAACGAAAAATAATGAAAATAGAAACGTTTTTTTTGTATGTTCGTTGGTTCGTTTTCTAAAATTCTTATTTAATTTATTTTATTTCTGATATTTGTTATATGATATATAATAAAATTCACATTTATATATTTATTATGTGGTATATAATAAAATTCAAATTTATATATTTATTATATGATATATAATAAAATAAAAATATATATATATATTTTTTTTCAATTAAGGTGCAAGCACTGCCGAGGCTCAGCAGCGTGTCGCGGTTGAGATTGCCGAACAGTTTCTCGCCATTTCCGGTGTAACGGATGAGTATTCCATCACGGGAATTGTAAACGCGCCGGTATTGGCAGCTGCAATGATCGGTGACAACGGAGTTTGGATCGAACTTGCTAAAAGATTGGGCAAATTAGGCGCGCGTTTTCTTCAGAAAAATTTATCCTCACCGATCGAGAGTCAGACAGTTGGAACGGGAAATCAGAACAAAAAATTCATTCACACCGCCGTGCTCGTTGGTATTCTATCCGGACAGACGAAGAATGGTTTGAATCTCGTTAACGCTCCGACGCTTGCCAAAGACCTCGGTATAAATATCAATGAGATTCACGTGAATGGCGAGCACGACGGGGTATTCGTTAAAGTTGGCCAGCACACAGTTAGAGGTAAAATTCGAATTATCCATCATCAATAATTATTAATAATAATGAATCAAAAAAATATTAAAATTTCTCACACAAGAATTAGACGAATTATTCGGAAAATTTATCATTCTCGATCACAATTATTTTTATTTTATTCATATCATTGCTCATTTATTTTTATTTATTTTCTTTCTAATTATTTGTTAATTTTTTTTTCCGTATTTTCCTTCGTAATAAAATTAATCTAAATAATTTTTTATTCGACCAATGCCAATAAATAAACGTGACAAATATTTCATATTTGTCATGTTAAAATTTCAAGGAGCAAAAACATCATTATATTTCTGATAAATTTTCAATTTTTATATAATTTACGCGAAAAATCTCGATGAGAATTGTTGAAAATTTTATCTTAGTTAGTTTTGAGATATATGGAAAAAATTTAATTTTTTTGCAACATAATTTTTGAATTTATATCTCAATTATTATATTGAAATGATTTTTTTTTTTTTTTTTTTCAGGCACCGTACGCAACAATGAGCCGCTTCTTCTTTCGATCGACGATGCTGTATTCAACAATGGTATCGTACTCAGAGACTACATATCGTTCTATCATGGAAATGGACCTCAGCATCTTGCCACGATAGTCAGCGCCTTTTCTGCAAAGGGCATCAGTATCAGCAGCTTGAACGCAAGTGGCAATTGGTTCGCAATTGAGACCAATCTATCTAGAGACTTCTTCTCTATACCGATAAGTGGAAGCGATAGCTTGTGATTAAACAGGCTTTAAATATTGAAAAAAAAAAAAAAAAAACAAAAAATCGACCTTTGACTTGAAAAAAAAAAATCTCCATTTTCTGTTGCGAGAGATATTTGCTCGAAAAGTTACAGTATTGCGGAATTTTGTGTTCATACGAGACTTAAAAAATAAAAGATATCGTTACGAGGACAAAATTCCTAAAATTCATTGAAATGAATAATAAATGATAAAAAAATTAATTATTCATTTCGAGCAATTAATTCTCACGTGTCAGCCTTCAAATTATATTCGCGTAAATTATGAGTGACTGTTGCGCGACAACATCTTAATGCGAGCGAAAATACGTAGATGTATAGAACGAAAAGAAAAAAAATTATGTATTTATATTTTTGTAATATTGTCTGATTAACGAACGAATTAAAGTTTGTCAGTGTTAAAAATATCGTTTTTTTTTAAATTTTCATTTATCTCGTTCTCATTTTTTTTCATAATCCCAATTTTTCTTTGTTCCAAACGTTGATCCTTTGCTCACAAATGTGATGTACTTATCATTCAAGATGAAAAAAAAATCTATTGTGGCAAACGAACCTAGCACACGTGTTCACAGTGCAAATCCCTCCTAAAATTCGAGCATTACTAACTAATACGAGCTGTTAAGCCACTTTTTTTTTACACTTTTAGATCAAATAAATTTGTACAAATATTACAGACATGAACACGCACATTGTGCAATAAGATGTAAAAATATGCGCTAAATAAATGTTCCATGGAAATTTTCACCAATCACGAGAAATTTTACGATATATTATAATGATTTTTTTACTTTTTTTTTTTTCTAAAGAATTGGATTTTTTTATGTTTATCTTGGAATGTCACATTAACGTAACATATCATTAATCATTCCATCTTTCATAATTTAGAATTTAAAAAATTGTAAAACGGATTCGCGTATATTTCCAATTGACGAAAAAGATCGAGAATGCACTTGACGTATAAAATTTTTTACCCATGCAAGATTTTTTTCGAAGGTTCGAATTTTAAATAAGAATCATTAAATTTTTATGTTTATCCGTTAATTTTGCCTAGAAAAAAAAGGACTGACAAATTTGTGCTCGTTATTTTATATGCATTTTTTTTATTATTTACAAAGATACAACGTTACACGTTTTCCGAAGGATCGGGACATCGTCGTTATAAAAAAATATACGAATTTAACGAGGAAAAGGACTCGCGTGAGGCCTTTTTTTTCTTTCACTTTTCTTAGGGATATTATAAAATTTTATGCAATTTTTCATCAATGCTTATAGAGAGGTGGACTGTTTTTAGAGAGGCAAACCTACTTAAGATAAAGTATATCACACCCATCAATAAATGATGATTTTTTTTTTTCTTAATAAAGAAATTTCTTGTTGGAATATCGAGCTGGGCGAAAATTCTTTGTGCAATGAAATACTTGAAAAATAACAGATCAACTTATTTTGCCTTTGAAGATAGAATAAATTTGGAACCATAAAATGGAAATACATAATAAACTGATTTTTGGCTTTTGGATGTTGAGCAAAACTTCCAAAAACACATGAATTATCATTGAACTAACATAAGACTAGCGTTGAAGAAGCCTGACAAATTTGGATCGCTAGATCTGATTATGAAAATTATATTCTGTCGTAACTTTCCACTGAACAGCCACTGAAAGTGAAGGCGATTCCGTCCTGCGAAAAAAAAAGATAATGCAGATATTCATAAGACGAAATTTTTAACACAAGGGACTTTTATCCGTCACCGTTTTTTTTATCTTGGTTAATTTATTTATTTATTTTTTTTTGGGGGAGAAAACTTACCCTGACGAGGGCAGGAAGGTCAGACCAAAAATCGTAATTAGGCATCAATTCCCAGCCTATAGCACCCCGGAAGAATCTCAGAGCTAGAGCTCCAACGAGTAAATAAACTCCGCTAAAGACGAAAAGTAATATCACCAATAACGAACCCGTCGAAATACCTTCCGGGGGACCTTGGACTTTACACACATGCTGAGATTGTAATACATAATGCTGAAATGGAAGAATGAAAAAATTTATCAACTACTTGTTGATGAGAGGTTGTGCAATTTTTCTTTCAACCGAGTAGAATACGAACAAAATTCGAAGCTTTTGGCTCTGAATCCAAATTTAACGTTGTTGTTATGCAGAGAGGACAACAGATTAACGTTATTCGAGTCACGTTATTGTTGTGATTGAGTGTCAGTTGAGGAATCCCGTCAACAAAATTCCACGTTGTTTCTTTTGTAGTTCCAAGACTGTAGGGTTTTTCCTCTTTGTAACGAGCGCACAGCTAGGAGGCATCGAATGATGATTTCAAAATTGGCAATTCATCGTTTGTGCGAAAAATTCGCCCATTCTCTTAATTCTTCATCAGTTTAATTCAGCCCCATAGTTACTTTTCTTCTATAATATTTACTAAAGCTCATTTAATTAGCATACCGATACACCTTCCTGACTGTTGCATTCATTTTCATTCGGGAATCCCAAAGTCATCTTCACATTATTACACGGTTGAAAAGATGCAGTGTAGCCGATATTCTTGGTATCGGTAGCGTTCAGGAGACTGTAAAAAAGGAAAGAGCAATGTTAACTTTCGATGCTTTCCATGCATGATACGTTTTTTTTTATCGTGCTAACTTTAAGAAATACGTAATTATTTATTATGCATTTGTTCGAATACAAAAAATTATAATGCGGTAATATGACGGCTGCCTGTGATTATGGTATCAAGAGACGCATCAGCGTCTCAAGGCCAAGTAAATTAAAAAAAGAAACTTCAATGCCATAACACATTGGTCGATTTTATAAAGTTTGAATTTCCGGAAATTCTTTCCCTAAGCTTCTTTTCCACCTAGAGGACAGCGAAAGCTGGAGAGGTGGTCCGAGTTCCTAAATTTCGGGTATCCCTCTAGCGATTGCAAATATAACTATTTTTGGGGAGTCCGGAGAACATGTGGTCTATACCAACGAAGATTGAGGCCTACAATCTTCGTTGTCTATACCTATACAGGGGTTATACATATAGCGTCATTAAAGTTACTCAACAGATTTAGTTCATTTAATGCATGTGGCGCCCTCATCTCGCCCTTGCATCGAATTTAGACCCAGGCTAACCAGAATTTAAACGCCGATCAATATCAGAGGAAATGGGCGTTAAAGGACAGAGTAAATCATAGTTTATATCTATATTTATAGTTTTGCTCTCGCCATGACCTAACCTAACTCTCATAGAAGGATCTTGATTCATGGCAGCGTAGCCATTGTTACTTCTCAAACCAAATTAACCCGATGGATTTCCGGTTAATCCAAATCAATCGACGAATCCTGATAAGACCAAATCATCCCAATTGATACTTAGTAAAATCGAGTCGATCTCATCGAGCCTTAAATTTGAAGTTTACTTTCACTGCAGCAGACCTGAAAGCCCCAAAATGTACCAGCTAATCTCTACCAACAGTATCTATTATCGTCATATTTCCCGTACATTTTTCCCCTAGATATATATATTTTTTTATATTAAGACACTTGATTGTAAGATCTGCAAATATTTTCCAAGCACAAAACAGCCGATAAACTTTATAAACTTTAGTTACTTATATGTACGTGTGTTACAACACGTTTTCTAATTTTTCAGGTTGTGAAACTCCGTGACGTACTAAAGAAGTGTAAAAATAAAAAATAAACCAACTATCGGCAAGATTTATAATCGTAAATAACATTTAGAAAGATATGCCGAATTTTGAGGTTAGAAACTACGCGATTACTGTATGTTAAAACCTCGATATTTCGAAAACATTTTCGAATTTGCCCTATTACAATTTTCGAAAGATAAAATATTAATAAATATTAATAATTTGTGATAAGAAGAATGAAAAAAAAAGACAAACCCTTCTTTAGATAGATTGACCAAATTGAAGAAACTCCGGTCGAGAAGATGACACGAACAGGGTGTTTCTTCGACGCATGTTGAGGCTGTTGTATCGACAATTATTGCCAAGAGTGTTAAACCAATAACGAGATTTACATTACTAAAAGACATTCTCGTTGATAGTTGTTACTTTTTTTTAATATTATTTATTGACTTTCGAATGAACACATGACGTCTACAGAGCGAAAAAAAACTGTTGCCGTCTTGTGTATTGTATACAGATAGATAATGCGACTGAAAAAGCTATCTAGACTTTCTGGTACTTTTTCAAGTGAACTAAGAACATTTTCCGGTGCGACAGGGTCGGTAAGATAACCAACACATGGTAATGCAGCAACACACCACAATGGGGACGCAGTAGTTGAGTAAACGGCCGATCAGCGTCCCGATCGATTAAAGAAAAAATGGCAGTGCGAATTTACGAAACTTAAAAACCTTTTCCGTGCTCTCACAAGTGGACAGTCAGCGGTTCAGCGCCTCCATGAAGCGTCTTCAATAAGTATACATTAATTTAGTACTTGACAAACTTAACGTACCTCATTTGCAATCGTTTATATCACGAAACCGCGAACAGAATATTCAAGCACTAATTCAGGATAACGCGAATCAAAAACCAATGAATCACATGAAAATAATTCTCAGACAATCAGTGTAATTCTCATCCAGCAATAAGAAAGTAACTGCTCAATTTTCCATTTTCAATTCGAAAGCTCTCCGTTTGTATCAAGTTCTCAAAAACATCGGAAATAATTTTGAAATTTGATTAAAAATCACCAAACACGTTCCATCAATCGTTTTTCATGTACCTAAATTACAATATATTTCCAATAATATTCATATGCCTCATTTGGCCTGATGAGAAAAATACGAAAGGAGAAGAAATTTTTAAACAGGAGCGCTTCGGTCGCGCCTCAGCGGCTAAGGCGCGGCTGTATTGGGAACTACGACAGATTCCTTGAGAGCCCCTACGGATCACTTGTTGCGTCGCTGCCGTCCTGTCGCCCGGCACCGCTCGGACGTCTCTCGCGTGTAATCGCGGCAAGACGAAACAAACAAAAAAATATATACATATATTTATCGCGTTACGTGTACGAAAGACGCTCGAGAGACGAATGTGTGTTTGTGCAGTTTAATTTAAAATTGTTTCTAGTAATTACATCTCGCGAGTTTCATTTCCTCTTCCTCTCGTGACACGTGAGTGCAGTGATTTTTTTTTTTTATTTCGAAAAGTGTGCGCCGTTTGTTTATGTGAGTGATTCTGTGTGTTGGATCTTTCTATATCTATATGTCGTAGTTTCTGGACCCTCGGAGACAACGCATTACTTCTGTTTACTGTTTGCACTCTGCAGCTGAAATCATGGTGAGTCCAGCGAGTTATTTAACTTTGTAGAATTGATGAAACTTCGTTATTAATCCCTAAATTTACTATATACTTTTCCGAAAAAAAAAAAACGATTTTTTTTTTCCCTTGGAAGGATCGAATTTATGCATTTGAAGGAAAGAATTTTTTTTTCGATTATATTTGCAACGCTGCTAACAATGATACTACTTTGCGGTCTGAAGAATTGACTCAGTTACAAAAAACACTCGAGATGTCACGAGACAGTCTCACGGGTGGTAATAAACACCACAAACGAACCAATACGGGCAGTCTCGTCTGCAGTGCAATTAGCCGAGACGTAGACGTAAATGATACGGAGATTAAAAGTGTCGAGCGTCCGAAGTCTCGGATGATCTCTCGAGATGATGTGCATGAATGAGTTTCGAGGAAAAAAAAAAAGAGAGAAAAAAAATAAGCACTTTTGCGAAACCCAAACTGAATCTCGTGCATGATATTTGAAGATTCTGACTTTTCAAATGTCAGATAATTTGACATTGTGAAAAATGATAAATCTTGAAAATTGAAAAATTCTAAACAATCTTAGAATTAAAAAAATTCCGATCTAAAAAATCTTAAAACTTGAAAAAATTTCAAATCCGGATAACAAACTGAATACCGCAAAATCCTTAAACTTTAATAATAATACCCGAAACTATTTTATAAATCCATAAAACATCCTACGATAGTAGAAATAAATTAAAAAAATCACAACAGCGATACACAAGAGTTGACAAATTTTGTGAAAAAGAAATCTCTATTGTAAACTCTCATCGTTCATATCTCTGACTCTGGAAACATCTCGTTTCGTTCTTGTACGTGGCTTTGTTCAATATTATAATACACACGAAGAAGCAAAGTGTTTTCTATATATATATATATATATATAACGCTATATATATATTGGTCGTGTTCTGTCTCGGGTTGTAGGTCGGGGCAAAAGAGAGAACCGCGTGTAGAGCCTTTTGTGCTGCTCTTCGAAAACCTTTCGGACTTTGGTGTTACTCTTAACGGTGCACCCTCTGTCGCAGGTATATATATATATATATATATATATATATATATATATATCTATAGACGAGTACCGGGTATTTTATGTATATATGTACATATTATACATATTGGTATGAGCAATGCCCCAGAGCCCAGAAAAGTGAGATAGAGGAGCAAAGCGAGAAGCTCTCTCGTTCCTTCGTATTCATCGCACATCCGTTGTCCCCGCGGCGTTCGCGAGTTGTGTGAGCTGTGAGCGCGCTTTGCCCGGTGTATAGTATGCAATCTCTTCGGACACGAGAGTTTGTACATATATATATATATATATACACATACATATGCAGCATCGCAAAAGGGCCAGCGAGGCAGCGAGACTCGTCGACTCTCAAATTGAGCGCATGCTTGCCGTGGATTCTCATTTATGTACCATACTAGATATAACATGTATATATATATATATATATATATATATATATATATATATATATTTATATATTATATATATTTATACATATATATATTTATATATCTGGGAGTACCAAGGAACAATGAATTGCAGGAACGTATCGTCCAACGATACAGCTCAACAATTCAATATAATATGTATTGAAATATCCGAATATCCCAATATAAATGAATATTCTACAAACTTGTACAAAAATAATTTTGCATGTAATATTGACTGACATATTTTTCATCAGAGGCTCATCTGTATTTTATTCTCACAAATGCTTTGTAGATATGATTTTTAGGGTGAAAATTCAAAAAATTTGTTTTACTCGATTCGCAATTACGTCGAAATTCTGAACTTAAAAAAAAAAATCTTAATTAAAGTGTTAAGTTTTGGTAATGTTTTTTTTTTTGTAAGATCGAAAGTATTATAATATCATTGGCATTTTGATCCTGGCATAATTCTTGCCAAACAAGTTTTGTTGAGAATTTCGCGACACCCTGTATAGGGCAGAGCTAGTCAGGAGGCGAAGGAGTCGGATGCAGAGGTATACGGTACTATAGCTATTCAGTATATATATATATATATATATATATATATTTTTTTTTTTTTTTCTTCATCGCATTCACTGGTTGGACATCCGTTCGTTCCTTTACTCCCGCGCGCGCATTTGGCCGACCCGATGTTCTCCTGTGCTCTGAAGGAATTATCGAAGGGCCAAATTCTATCAATTGAATACAGAGACGTTTGTGACACTCACACAGGCAATATAAATTAATAAAAAAGCAAAATATATATAAATTTTGTAATTTTTTATATTTTGAAGAAAACTTCAAGTGCCCATAACGTTCCTTGCGTTTTGTTTCTTCAAAAAGCAAATAAAATTTTCTATTTTTTTACAATCCCTTTAAGACCCTATATTGATAATTTTTTTTACGCAGATCACGAACTCATTGTTAGTCATGTTCTCCAAAACTCAAAAACTAGTGCCAAAGATTTCTGGGTATAATATAGAATAATATTTACATATATATAGTATCTTGTGTCGTTGTATTTCACACCCTTTTATTTTCTCTCCTTTTTTCGTTAGAAGCTTCAACGATCACGAACAAAATGATAAAAAATTGCATTGGAAACTCCACTAAAAAACAAAATATCTGTCCACTTTAATACTGGAATTTATTTTTGGTAACAAAAAAAATTGAACAATCGATTTAACGATCATTTCCTTCTAGGATCCAATATCGATGAATTTCTTTGCCACGAACTCGTTAGCCATTTTCTCGAAAACTCAAAAATTTCAACAAATAATATATTTTTCAAATATCTTTTGTCACTTTTTCCTTTCAATTATCTCTCTTTCACTCGTAGGGCATTCGTTCGTCTCACTTTTCTCCTCTCTTATCTTTTATTCGCTACTCTTCCATACAGCCACGAGGCTGTGCATGAGCGCGAGAGCACCGCGAGAACGTTTTATCCTTCTCGCGTGAGCTCCAAACCAGTTTTCAGTTTTCTACTGTCCGAGTGGTCGGTTCAGTGAGCGCGAATGCATTTTTTTTTTCCTCCTCTTTCTCTTGTTTTCATCCTCCTTTCTCCAGCGTTTGTATCGTCATACACTCGTTGTTGTATAATGCATTCGCGTAGATCTTGTGTTGCAACATGCGATCTTAGCCCATCTAATATTTTAAGCTGTTCGTGTATCACAGTTCGGATAAAGCGAAAAAAAATATATTTTTTTAACACTTTTTTGTGAGGAACTTTTTTTTTTGTTTTATTGAGAATAAAAAAATACTTTCCACATTTTTCGTTCGCACAAATGGATTTTTTTTTGGTACGTTGAATATTAATTACATTGTGCATGGAGCATAAAATTATAAAAAATGGTAGGGAAATGGCGATATCAATTAACGAAAAGTAATTAAAATAACTGATTGCATTATACTCGATTGAATAATTTTTAATGGATAAAAAAAAATAATAAAACAATAATAACGATTATATGGTATAGAAAAATAATAATAATTTTAGAACATTTTCCTCGAAGCATTTTCAGGAATTTTTAAATATTTTCATTCCGAAATTTTGGACACGAAATTGAAAGAACGGAAGTTCATCGAGGCGGATGTCTCTCGTACATGGGATAAAGAGTAGAGGTATCTCGCTCAGTTCGTTTATATGCCCGATGTGGGGAAAAACCATAGCGCAAGCTCGAAATAAATTTTCTCCCCTAACGAAAAGAGAATGGTTGGCGTCTGGACCAAAATAGGCATTGCTGAGATCGTTGAGTTAGAGAGAAAGAGAAAAAATATGCTAGGGGAACCGAAAGAGAATAATGTGTGTATAGTAAAGAAAAGGAAAGTTTCCCCTCCTCCTGCGGACCAAAATTCATTCACTACGAAGAGATGCAACAGAGAGTTCACTATATATATGTGTGTGTTATGTGTGGTATATGTGGTATGCATGTGTTACATATATATATATACATATATATATATATATATATATATATATATATCTACACACTGTATTGGTACAGATATACTATGGATGGTGAGAGTCATATTCGTGTCAAGGCCCGAAGCGCACTAACCGATGTTACACACATGCGAAAATACGAGAGTCGCATGTCCTCGATAATTGCAGAGAATTGTAACAATAAGGACGACAGTAGAGGTCAAACTTCACCTCGAGATAAGCAAGGCACGATTTTCTAGCGATTTTATTTTTTAAACATGCTCATGATCGAAATTAATACGAGGAGTAATTATTTTTCCAAATAATTATGTAATGAGTTATTTGATAATTACTCAATTAATTTTTTAATTATGTATTAAAATAATTAATAAATTATTGAATTAATTCATTAAGACATTTATCAATTTATGGATTAATTGGTTTATTGAAACTTTGGTAATTAATTTTTTGTTAAATAAAATTGAATTCTTCAAAATAAATTTTACTTGAACTATTGCAACGAGTAATGATCAAAGGAATAACAGAATGATAAGAATAGTCATAAATCTATTTTGCTACAGCACACGCTTTGTGATCATCACGATATTTAACAACGCGGCCTTTTATACTCGTCAACACTTTCTTTCTCATTGATCCGCGATATTAGTTGACTTAGTTGATTAATGGGCCAGCATGGGATGAGTTAGAATGGACCCAATCTTTGGGATTGCCCTGACGAGTTTTTTTTCATACCATGGTCTCTCAATTCTGGCCTAAAATTACTTTTTGACAGTCATTCATTCACGACCGAAAAAAATCTTTCACTGTATAAGGATAATCTTTTTTTTTTTTTGTTATTTTTTTTATTTTTTTAAGCCGAATGAATATTAATATATTATGATACGTTCTACAGGCATGTTGATATGAAATTTTAATATTCATGAGATTGCTAATTAATTGGCTTGACACACGCGAGTATCCCGACAAGCTTGTTGAGTTATTCAAAGCTCGTGAATCATTTGGTTATTATAAATTTGTATTTTGGCTGGGGCAATCAGGGTCAAAATTGTATTAACTTCTTTGTTAATTACTCGATGCTGAGAAACATGCAGCATATAATATTTATATGATGTACGATATTATGCTTGACGTGTGAAAAAAAAAAAAATGTGCGCACAATTCATTCGTAAACGGAAATCACCCTCAATTGATGGTTCACACCCTTCGGTCGACAGTGTCGAATATTTTCGGTCTTTCATGTGACACTGCCGGCGGATATTGCTCGTTAGAATTCGTAAAATCATATCCCCGGCCTGATACAAACACGCCATTGTCAATGTGAGCATTTTTTGCAGGCTGAATATTACAAACCATTCGAGTGATGAAAAATAGTCACTAACATAATATTTTGACAATGAAATTATTTTTTTCAAATAAATAATTTATAATAAATTCAAAGCATTTGACCAATTTTTATCTCATTTAACACGGAAAACATCATCTCTGAGCCTAAAAAACACGTAGGGAATTAGTGTATTGTTTTCTTTTTCAATTTGCAAGTGTACAAAATTTAATCTGACCATCATTCATATTAATTAATTAATCAACTTTAAATACTTTTTTTTAATCACATTTTGACATTGATATTGTATAAACTACAACTCATAACACGTTAATTTAATCAAATACGAAGGAAAATTTAAAAAATTCAAAATATTTTGCTGTTCAAATATCATCGTAAGGTTACATATTCCAAAGAATGATTGATTTTATTCAGGAAGTAATTCGATCGAGGTGTAGCATATAATTTTGTAATTACAATAAAGACAGCCGGGAAAATGTGAATCTTACTGCAGATACAATTTTATTGCATATAAAATGTTACAATAAAAATGTAATCCGCATCCGCCGCAGGATTTTATTCACGCTGCACGTACAAGCTATTGACTATATATATATATATATATATATATATATAATTCCATGGCTTTAATAACAAGACACATGCAACTGTACAGCTGCGTCCACGTGTGCTTTGCTTCCTCTCTCCTATGCGGCTCTTGTGTAGCTGGCACGAAGCAATAATAAAGTCGAGTGCTCCACGATAGTTCCTCAACGATGGTGACCTCCGCAAATCGCTTCCTCCGTGCACGACTTCCGGTCGCTAACTCATTGGTTCCATTGCCTTGTATATCCTGCTCACTTTTTCTCTTCTTCCTCTTTTACTTTAATGTTTATCTTCATAACATTTATTCGGATGGGGAATAAGTTGTCCCCTTTCTCCCTCGTTCATTCTAAAACCATTCATTTAATTGGCTTCCAATTTATTTCCAATGATTATTATTACTTTTAAATGAATACAGAGTTTTTCAGACCGGTAAATTAATTATTTTTCATTGTATCTTAAGACACACATTTAGCTGTATTTATTCTTTAAATAAATATGTGTTAGCTTCTTTGTTGAATTGTTTGAAATAAAAAATTTGAAAATATGTTTATTATTTCACGATACAAGTCGCACTACTCATTCGTTTTATCACTCAATTTTACTCAATTTTTGTGCTCGTCTTATCATCCATGTAGAAGTATTAAGTCCAAAATGAGAAAGTTATGAAATATTTTTAATGCTTGTAAATTAGAGATTTTGTATTTGTTTACACTGACTTTAGTCCTTGACGCTCTTTTGGTAAATGAATTATTTTTCATTGTATCTTAAGACACACATTTAACTGTATTTATTCTTTAAAGAAATATGTGTCTGGTTCTTTGTTGAGTTGTCTGAAAAAGATAATTTGAAAATATGTTTATTATTTCACGACACGAGTGGCACTATTGAAATTCATTCGTTTTATCACTCAATATTTGTGCTCGTCTTATCATCCATGTAGATTTTTTTCCACTCCAACAAAATTCTTCTTGTATTTTAGAACATTTATAGAAGTTTTAAGTCCAAAACGAGAAAGTTATGAAATATTTTTAATGCTTGTAAATTAGAGATTTTGTATTTGTTTACACTGACTTTGGTCCTCGACGCTCTTTTGGCTGCGATAAACAGCAAGGAACAAAATCTGTGAGACAACATAAATATATGCTTTTCGGAAAATCTGCTTTTCATAGCTTTTCAGTGTAGAGAGCAGACACTCGAAAGTCCACTCCAGACACCAGTCGTTGATAAAACGTACACAGTTCGAGTACTTCACGTGGCATGAGACAGGGTAGGAAGCGTGTCTCGTGTCAACTTGTGTCCCCTCAGGGTTAAAAACGATAAAAAAATAATTTACAAACAAATTAATTATAAATAAATATTAATTATGGCTATAAATAATTATTCCACATTTAATCACAATTGTTCGCTCATAAGATCATAATTAAAATGATTATTTAAAAAAACGGAAAAATAAATATTTTCTACCTAAAAGAGGCAACTAAAAAATTCGTATACTCTATTTTTATATCTTCTGATATATTTCTCATATTTTCTACTGCGTACTATGGAATGTCTCATCGACGAAAATGAGCGACCCAAGGAGAGTAAATTATACCGGGTGATCCCACGATCACGACTGTGGGAAAATTGCAAGAAATGAGGGGAGGAAGGAAAAACGGAAAGAATCGAGAGTCTAAGAAAAATCCAAGAATCTAGTATACTGTGGGCGGGATGAACCGTGATTTTTTCGAGGAAAAGAATTGAAAGTTCTCAGGGGCACAAGTGGCAGATGCCGAACAGCAGGTCAAGAATTTGAGCCTGGTGATCGAATGCGAGAGACGATCGTCGTCTTATAGTGCAAAGTACATACATTTCTATATATATATATATATACATAAATTTATGCACTACAGTCAATCTTCCAATAAGTATACTTTTTACGAGTGAAAAAGTGTCATTGATTAGTAATTCAATCATTTTTTTTTTTTAACTATTTTTAAATTATATATATATAAATACATAAATTTATGCACTACAGTCAATCTTCCAATAAGTATACTTTTTACGAGTGAAAAAGTGTCATTGATTAGTGATTCAATCATTTTTTTTTTTTATAACTATTTTTCAATTAAACAAAAAGTTAGACTAAATTTAACAATGTGTAAAAATTCCCAATAATCCTGTGTTAGATATGGATAAATGAATTTAAGCTACTGTTCAGATTACTCGCTAGTACTCGTTTAGTTTAGTTTCTTCGAAAAAAAAAACATCGCTAAATAATCGAAGGGTACTCCAGGCTGGAGTACAGCTTAAAAATATTGACATCTGTCACAGGATTTTTGCCAATTTTTTCATATCTAAGAAAATGGCCTCAATTCATTCTCGCGAAAAAAAAAAATCATTATTCTAAGGAGTTTCGCGAGAAAAAAAAACCATATAAATTCTTAATACTTTTTAGAGCTCACACATTGATATAAAAATCAACGGGAATCAAACAAGTTATTATGAATTTTACCGCAAAAAAAAAAAAAAAATCTGTATGAATAGTAAAAACTTTTTGGAGCTCAAGAATGTAGATAAAAATTATGGACCAAATTTCAGAGAGTAAGATTGAGTTGGTGTGGAATGTCTTATATATTATACAAGACATACATGTGTATACATATATATGCTGCCCAAATACTAAAATTGTTGGACAGCTTGAGCACATAGCAAACGCATTCTTTCGCAGAGAATGATGACGGCCACATGGTCGTAACGATTTGGAACGTGTAGGATTATACGATCTAGAACGCCCACAGCAGCACAGGTAGCCGTTTATACCTGGTCTCGTATATTTTTCTACATCGTCTTCTCTCCCTCTTATCCATCCTCGGTTTAGCTCCGAGGATGGCTCTGTGTGTGAACAGTCTTCTTGTCCAAGCGCTAAAATTCTCACCCGATGCTTTTGCGAAATACTTGTCGCCTTTTTCCACCTCACACCACATTGCTATCATAAAATGTTCTTTCATAAATTCAACGACGACACAACACACGTGGCAAAGTAAAATTGAATTTTATCGGCAACGAAAAGGAAAAAAATTATATCGATAGAAAAAACATTATTGACGTCATTTTTATAAATCTAATTTAAAACTGACCCGAAGAAATGACAAAATATATATTTTCTCATTTCTTCGACTGGCTTTGATGATGTAAAAAATTCGTTCAATTTCTTGAATACGAAAACTGGGTCATTTTCAAATTACATTTCTGTTCTTTAATAATTCTCGATGATCTATATATATATTTTTTCTTTATTGCATGAGTCTCGATTTAAGAAAATAAGTTTTGATTTTCTGTGCAATGAGTAAAAATTCATTTATTTCTTACTTTGTTCGCTTGATTAATTTTTTATTTGGAAATTAAATGAATTTTCATTCCTATCAAATTGTATTATGATTTTTGTCAAATGAGCGAAGACTAGATTATTTTTTACTTTGTTCACTTTATCAATTTTATATTTAAAAATCCACTTTTTCATATTACTTTCGAGTTTAAAGCAATTAATAAATATTTTTCATGAGAGGCAAATATTATTAACAGATATTTTCCATTTGACTGAATGGGAGTGGAAAAAAGCGATGCATCCCACGCATTGTGAACGTTGAATACACTTTTGCCAGAGAGATTTGGAAAAAAATAATAATAAAAAAAATACACGAGTGTATTCATTTGTTGCCAATGGGCCGGAATGTTGGGATTATTTTGTGGAAAAACTGATCAATGATTCATAAAACGGTCGAACGATAGCGTAATTAATTATTGAAGGGAGCGAGGGTGGGGGGAATTTAAAATATTTACGTTCTTATGGATCTTCGGCGAATGCGCGTGGCAAATTGTCGAAGCGATCAAGCGTGTCTTTTTCTTGGCGCGCGAAAGGCACGTGTGCTTAACACGTGTTTTCAAGATACATATTAGCAACGAAGATTGAGGTCTACAATCTTCGTTGATATTAACTCGTGTGGCCGGCCAGAAATATCGTCGAATAATTCCTCGCGCGTGCTTCACGTGTCAATGACACGTGATAAAAAATAAAACCATAAAACCAACCATAATAAATAAAACCAATAAGACCATAAAAAAATCGTGACTCATGGTTTTATTTATTTTTTTATCCATAACTTACCATTTAAACACTCAAACTTTTACTCCCGGATGCTAACTTAAGGTTCGAAATTTTATACAACGCGATTTATTGGGAAAATTTAATCCCAGTATTAAAAAAAAAAGTATATCAATTCTGCAATTTTTATCAAGTTTCAAATTTTTCAAATCCACTTTCATCGAGATATTGCAAAAGATCGAAGGATTTCACGATTTATTCGAGACAAACGAAGTTTATAAATTGAGAATAAATTTGTCTTTTACAGGTCGTAAATTATCGTCATATATATGAAGTTTGAGAGAAATAATTATTTGAGCAAATAAATATTGACCTGAAGTGTACAATATATCGTTATTGAAATTCAGAGTGTCGCTCACATTATTCCTGTAATAATATAGTGCGAAAGAAATTGAGAAAAAAAACACGAAATTGAATCTTTGCTCGATGTATATGATGATTATTATTAATATCATATTCCTCATGCAATTTTTTGTTTATTCACTTTTTAATGTCTACCTCTTACTTCCTCTGGTTCGCCGTATATATACCTTTATCTCAATAGCTCTTTCCATACTCATAAATATTAACGCAAGAGGCCGTATAGTAAAAGTAAGGTGCTCTCATCGCCGGCACAAAGTTACGGTCTGGACGGCCCAGCCCAGATTTTTTATCCAACGAGATTGTTGCGAAATTTTTATTACTTGCTGCAGCGTGCGTTTATAGACTCGGAATATTAGCATGATTGCCAAATTCAACGACGCGATCGTAATATACATTTTATACTATATAAATTGACATATGTATATTTTTCAATGATCCGAATAATTTGCCAATGCAGAATAATTTTTTGCACACATATTACGATATACGTATCATAAATTTGTGTCAAATTTCCGTACGATACATTGGAATTTTTTTAAAACGCTTTATGCAAATTAGTCAAAATAAAATTTCAATTACAGTCGGGTCTCCATAGTAGCACACAGGCCGGATATCCGCAAATATCAGAGAAAAAGGCTTGCTATGGAGCACCCCCCACCTTTCGTAGTGGGCGTGGCTAGCAGATGGCAAGACCTGCGCATTACGTCGACTGCAGAAAAGTGGGGGTGAAATGCTCTTACGCGATTTGCTTAGAGAGAGGACTGTACCTCAAAGTTATTAATTTAATTAATTTATGAATCGTATTAAAAAAATATTGCAATCTGACTTTTATTTGTCCATGGATTAATAAAAATGTGAATTATATTTGTCCAACAAGACACGATATGAAGATAATAGTGAAGTATTATAACGAGTCCTCGAATCAATATGTGATATTGATAACAGAACGCGAACTACTAGTCTCAATCTAAGCTTTTTGTTACATGGTCCCTCGATGTTTTCTCGCGTACGATATTGTTCCGGCTTTGTTCAAAAAAGACCACCGAGCAAATGTGGAAAGCGGTATCGGAAAACTGTCACGGGAAAGTGGAAGCTAGGTGCACTTTGTATTATACATAGATAAATACACATAGAGAGAGTATTCACCCTCGGATTCACATAACAGAACGAAACAAGAGCAAGAGAGAGAGAGAGGAAAAGCTCCTCCGGAATAAATGAAAATGCCGAGGACTTGCCTCCCGGTTCGATGTTCCAGGTTTCTACCCAGAGTATATTTTTGTGATCTGTAACTTTTGTACTATATTGGAGAGGGTTCGGCTACCGTTATTATCATCTTACACAACCGGAAGTAGGACGAAAGTCGACAAACCTCAATGATCTGAACTGACCGCTCATTCTGAATTTATGCAACTAGCACATATAATACTTATTTTATTTATTACTTATTTTATACTTATTTTTGTAGTAGTAAAAATCATATTTACAGAAAATTACATTTAATAAATATTCACATGAAAATGACAATAACGATAATATATTTCCGAATGGTGCAGCACATTGCTGGCTCAAAAATCATTATAAAAATTTCCTCCCCCTCTAACCCTACCCACAGACGCTCATGGAAAAATCGAGGCTCGATCGTTTTGTCGTGGATTTGATTTTCAGTTCAATCATAAGTTCGAAAACTACGTCTTAATTTCGGTACGAACATAAGCTAACGCGTAATATTAGGATTCTTTGAAACGTAAAATCAATTTTAAGACCAAACTCAAGATTAAAATTTCGGCTTTCATTGTTAGACATCCATAGATACTGATGATTTTTTTTTTCCATGATCATGAGAGTGTCCGTGATGTGTGGGATGTTTGATTTTTTTTTTAATATCACAAGGATGAGATCGTAACGCACATAGATATAATTCAAAAATCACACACAATAGTAAAGTCCGTGGTGAGAGTATCCGCGAGTTTTTCGAGGGCCCTCTAGCCCTCACAAATACTTTACGCACTATAATACACGCATTCTCGTGAGCACAACATACATGGATCCTCACATAAAACCCTGACATGGACGCTTTTAAGGGTACCAACCCTCCCCCCCCCCCCAAACCATTCACAGATCACACTCTTGACAGTCCAGATTTCGCTCAGAAAACTATACTTACAATTAGTGATGAAGTGAAGGAGCGAGCCACGATTACGTGTCACATCCTCATTACGTGTCCATTTTTTTTTCGCCGCAAAACGAGTTTTTTGACGAAGCAAAACATTGGAGCCAGAAGTTGCTCAAAAGTTGGAAACTTCTGTAGGCCAAAAAGAGGGTATAGAGTGTCCATGTAACTGTAAAGCGAACGCTAATAATAATAATAATAACCAATAAAAAAACCAAAAAAAAAACTCGATCAAACAGTCGCGTTATTTTGCGCTAGGTAAAAGCTGACAAGTAAAACATAACGGCAACATTTGATAAAATGCAAAATTCAATTTTCATTATTGCGGGATATAAGGAAATGAATTTTTATTTTTTCAATTTATTACATTTGTTATCGTGATATATTATTGATTATTTATTTCGCATTATTTCTGTCCATTCAGCTAAAATAATTCGAGTTTACGTTTGATAAAAACAAAATTGTATTGAGCCATTCAGATGACATTATTGGTACTCACATTATAAGTGAAATTGTCATTTTGTTCGTCACAATTACACGAATTATCATTCAGGAGGAAATTCCATAGGAGTTCAGTTTGACGAAGGTCGACGACCTCGTTGCTGAACAAATTTCCGCATCGCTGGTAAATTTTTATTGCCGAGTGCGCAAGAAGATTTTGTACGAGCTGTTCTCTTTTCTATTCTCCTTGCGAGATCCAGAGAGACCTCTTCATTCTTCCTTTTTTTTTGCTACTCACACTTAACTACAACTTGGATCTCATAGATAGGTTGAAAGATCGTGATAAAAACGTGACTCTTATGTGTGCTCCAGGCTGAGTCACGCATAAGAAATTCTCGATAAATACTTTCGTCGACAGAAAAAATAGTTAACATGACAAAGTCGTGTCGAGTTTTTCTTGGCCTGAAAAAAAAAAACATAAAAAAGCTTTTCAACAAAGTCTTTATAATTATTTATTATTTTTTGTCGAAGCAATTTTCTCGATAGTTCGATCGAAATGTGAATCGATTGGTCACGCATTAGAAATTTGAAAGAAAGTACATTATTATTATTATTTTTTAGTTACATAAAAATATATTAGCCATCTTGGAGTATTTGGTACATGTACTTGAAACGCGCCGACAATCGATCGTGGCTTTTACTCATTGCTCATAAATCACGCGGATAACAGGCGCCCGGAGAGCGTGTCTTGTGAGTCCTTCCGCCTTTGTCGAATGGTCCCCGTATGGTCTGTTGGCATAACACGATATAATTCGTAGGTTTGCATCGTCGAAAAGCCATTCGTGTGTCTGTCTCGCCAAGAGAAAGTGTTATAGCGGTATTTGCTATCAATTCTACATATGTGGACAAAAATATTTGTAAAAAAAAAACGTCACAGAATCTGCAATGGCGCAAAATAAGGATATTCGTGATTTTTTGTAAAATATTAAGAATTAAATATGTTTGAAAAAAAAAAAAATGATTTTGATCCTGTGACCTTAAAAAAATAGTTCAATATAGCGTAAGATTTTTTTTTCGTCTTTCCGCGCATGAATAGAAACATTTCGATACGATTTATAATTCACAATTATTTATATTTAAATTCAACATTTCGAAAAATTATAAAGCGAAGCATGAATTTTTTTTTAAATAATTGACTCCAAATAATTAGTCGAATGCAAGAGCATTAGGGTGTTCTCATTTCCTGACAGTTTCAATATATTATATACCTTAAAAAAAATCGTGAATCTTGTATGATTAATAATTGGCGAAATATAATATAATAAATAAACGAAATACATTAACATTACATTCGTGGTATGAAAATAATATATATATAGCTCGATGCTATTTTATTCCATTAAAAAAACTCATCATGGTGCATTTTTTTTATTTTCTCATTTAACTTTTATCCACGCCCCGGGGATTCGCGGAGTATAGAAGAAGCGATTGAATTTTTCCGTTCCTAGAAGAATCTTTATTCTTTCCGGGACACGTACACACCGCCTGGAGAGTAACTATGAAATGCACGGATTAGTTAGGTACCTCCAGATGATTTTTTTTTACCATGTCTCTCAAGACCGAAATACCCTGTTTCTTTGCTGGGATATAATGTCGAGCCTGCTACTTCGTCATATTATATATTATAAATATATATTTATATATGGATAAAACCGACTCGATTCGACAAACCTGTTGGCCGTGGTCGATTCGCCCGAAATTATGCTCATATTCGCATCGAAAAATCTTTAATGTTTTAAAGATTTTTAAAGAAAGTCCGATTTTTGCTCATTTTTAATTGACCTTGTGGGAAAAATGCTAGATAATACTCGTGTTAGATACGAGAATGAAAATAATACGAAATTATATTCTACAAAATATTATCAGAATTTTATATAATTTTAAGGTTTGGAAATAACGCCCAATGATGGAAAATCAAAATTTTGAAAATTTCTACGTAATTAATGCATTTAAATAATTTTTTTAAATACTCTCTTTGAATTTTAAAACGTTAACGATCGTGGAATCTCTTGTGGAGATACGAATTTTTGCAAAGTATTTAAACTTTGCAAAGCTATCGAAAAATCACTTTAATGAACGAACCTGGTTGCATTTTTGTGAAATTATAATGGATTTTCATAAAACTTGTCAAATATTTTTTGCACTACCTTCGGAGGAGTTTCAAAAATATCGTTTTTTAATGAAGAACTTTTCATAAAAATTTCAAAACTACCGTTGGGGGCCAATACGGTTCATTAAAATCTTCGTCGATAAAGGCCAAACGGCTTTTTGAAAAAAATTTGACCATTAGTGATGAGTGATTTTTTTTCTCTCTACTAAATACTACTAAATACTATAAAAAGAAAGTCAGGGGCCATTTATTTTGACCGGAATGCTCCATATATATATATTTATAAATGAATATAGATACTATAACCCATGTGGAATGTACGATTTACTATTGGTACTAACGCGATATGTACTAGACAGAGATATAGCATAGACATTAGTAATACGATGGATCTCGTATTTAACATGACGAGAAACGATGACTCAGCTCCGTAGATCGAGTTCACGATGAGTTATGAGAGTGAACTTACTGTGAGTTTAATATAAAGATATTAGTTACACTATATGAATATTCTGTGGGTTGGAATCCGAGCAGGAAACGTATACGTGTGTATTTCCATATACTGCGATCAGCCTTTAATTCTATCATTATTTTTTCGTAGATTTTCTTGTTCCAATAAATTGCAGATCTCATTTTGAAAAATATTGATTTTTGACTTTTGTCAATATCGGAAAATAATTTGACAAACAAAATTAAAAATTAATATTTTTCAAAATGGGGAAGGAATAAACTACAGAACGTAAATTATTAACGAATAATTTAAGTTCTGTATAGTTTTTTGCTGGGTTGCTGTAGTGCATTATTGATGGTAAACATTACTCGACAAAATATCATACACATAACGCAGAATAATTATTTTTCAATCAAATACAAAAAGGGCAATTTAATTGATCTTGTATCGAGAAAGGTCATTCTCTACATTATCCCTCGTAATTCGCGGAGTACATGATTATTTTCTCGTTGTGTTCATTCATGCGTTGCAGAATTCTACCTCATCGACTCTCTTTAGTGGTATGAAAGACTTCGCCACCTATTGATCTCGTTCGTGAGTTCACAGTCCCGCAACCATCCGCGAGTACGAAGGATTATGGATTGTTCATATTTTTACAAATTTGCATGAAAAAATTTAAAATATTTTAAAGCAATTAATTACATTAGATACTGATATTTATAATTTACGTTTACGATTTCATTATTTAGTATGATTATTACACAGAATGCATTTTTAAGGTCATTTGACATACCAACCGAGTGGCTGCGAGTATGAGACAAATGGCCGTGTAATGCCATCCCCATTTTTTTTTTTAAATTCAGAAAGGCAAAATTATTGCCGACCGAGTAAGTTTTACATCATCTTAAGGTAAAAATCGGTTGACCAAAAAATTTCATTAGAGAATTCAGCAGGAACACAAAAAAAAGAAAAAAATCAGACAGTTTCATAATTTTTGTAACAATCGATGTACTTACTTTCTGATCTTCTATCCATTAAAATTTAATCCAATACAGTGGAAGTAAGATTTCTTTCCACGTACCAATTTCTCCGAAAAAGAAGCTTTTGCTGGATATTCGAATATATTAATAATAATGCATCGTTTACTTTATCGTTAACTTTTTCATAATTAGAAACTCCAAATTTTCAAGTTTCTTAAATTTCATCAAATTTTTCTCAATATTTGTCACATTTTATGAAATATGGGCGTTCTTAAGGATTTTGAAAATATATGATATCAGATACGCAGGATCAAAAAATGTTTTTTTTTTTCAATCAGGATCTCGTTTTGGGAGAATAATATTCATAAAAAAAAATAATGAGCAGATCTGCAAGATCATTGTGAAATATTGATTTACATGACATGGAATGCCCTGTATGTTCATGAAGACATATATGTACAAATCAGAGTTGCAAATAATGCATTGTTTTAATAATCCTATTTCCATTTCAGTAGCCATTATTTACATAATGGAAATTCAAATAATTTCTAATTGATCAAATCCCATAACCCACTATATAAATAATGGGCAACAGAACAGGGATCCATTATTTATTTTATTTTCAATGGATAATGCACTATTTATGCATTGTAATTTTTACAACTTTGGTACAAATCCATTACGCCAATTATCCATTATCCGATTATCCATTACTCATTTAATTATTTATTACAATTTTTTTAAAATTTATTACAAATTTTCCTCATGTATTTGCAAATCATATATCGCGCTTGGTATGCACGTATTTTTTTTTCAATGGCACGTCTGGAGAGCTAAAAACGTTGCAGGATAAATCAAAACACACCACATGCGCGCCCGAATAAACTTTCGGCTAGTGGAATCGAGTCGAGACGACCGAAACGTTTGAGTTTACATAAAAGGACTCTCGAGACCAGGGATTGGGTAGGGATAAGGTGGAACGTCATGGAGTTTGGTCTGGCTTCGCGAGGCTGAACGTGACTCGTTGAAAAACATCGTCGTGTGCTATATACCGCGAAAAAGCGAGCAATATGAAGACGTCGAGGTAGGGAACAAGAAAGAAAAGAGTGAGTGAGAGAGAGAGAGAGAGAGAGAGAGAGACGAGATAAAAAGAGCAAGGGTTAAGAGCAAGAATTTTAGCTGCAGAATCTCTCATCCACCATCATATCAAGAATATCTTCAAACTTTTTTTTTCTGAACAGAAACAAAAGTAAACCAATTCCAATGACAAAGTAAATTCCATAAATTATTTATCACAGACTGGGATAAAGTAATTTTTCAATCTTGCACTTTATACTTATCACAGGCGTAATTAATTGCTCCAGTACTATTAAAATTTCAGCGATAAACAAATTTAAAATCAAAATTAACAGTAATTGCTTTTCAAAATAATTAAAAATAATTGTTAAATAAATGGCTTTTTTTTCTGAATCATCGTGGATTTGTAATTGAAGCTTTTACTGAAAAAGTGATTGATCTTGATTGAAAGAAATTAGTTTCAGGTACATGAATAAAGGGGCTTAAATCGAGATGATAGCTAGGTCTGCGTTATCTTCGTCATATACTATATCTTTTGTTCTTGATTCACCTTAGAGATTTGTCCCCTTCTTCCGGGATAAGCTTACAATCCTCTCTGTGCGACGAAAAGGGACATCAAAGCTATCGGGAATCGATGAAACCCACGAAAGCGTTGAGCCGCCTAAAATCACCGGAAGTATATCACCTCGATGGACGAGACCTCGCAACGTCTTGATTATACTCATCTCGATACACACATTCGAGCTCACTGAATTACTGCGCAATTGTAAAACTCCAGACGCTCCCTAGTAGATCTTAACCCTTTAAAGGCTGTTTTGTTGCCATTTTGGATTTACACAAAAATCATTTCTTTTTTTTTGTATTTGTTGATTGAATTAAAAATTTCACGATCGCGAATTCACATTTTTATGAATTTTTTCCTTCATTCTTTTGATCATTACATTAATTTTCATCTTTTTCTTCAATAAAAAATTTAAAATTTCATTCAAATTTAAGATCAGTATAGAAAATGGTTTTTTTTTTCAGATAAACTCGGGCTCCACGCTCTAGCACTTTTTAGGATTAAACACTATTCGTGGGTTCACCAAAAGTAGCTAACGTAAAACTTTGCAGTAATTTCAATAGATGGCAGCAGTAACATGCTCAGTCTGACGCGTACACGTTTGACCGAGACACTACACCGTACTGGTGTTTATTTTTTTTTTAACACGGTAAATAATTATTTTTGAGTTACGAAATTACGATTCTTTCTATTCGTATTTTATCCTCAATTTATAGAATCAACTTCTTTTAATAAAATGAATAATGAATTACAGTTGATTTATTTAATTTATAATTCATTCATAAATCCTGATTCAAGCAATGCATATATTTGATTATATCTGTTCGTGTACGTTAATTTACTTGGTGAATATTCCAACTCCAGAAAAGTTTACTCAGCCTCACGTTTAATCAACCCGTGCAATTCATTGTCATTCAAACTATACGGCTTTTTTTTTATTCCTCATTGTAAAATATTATATACCTCGTCTCTAGGATCTCATTGTTCGCATATATTATACGATCTTCAGTGGGCGTTTCCACTCACGCCTGAGACGATTGTGCACTTCTCATTCTCTCGTTCTTCGAGCACGAGAACAACGGAACAAAACGTTTTGCTGCATTTCCATCGCGGCGATAATGCAAATCCTCACGCAAATTTATTAACCCAAAAATATATGCGATGCAAAACCTCTGTAAAGTAATTTGTTTTTATTTTTTGCGGGAGGGACGAGGGGGGAATATCTTATATCTTATAAGAAAAAAATAATAATAATTCGAATCGTTTTTATTTATTTATTTTTATAATATATTTCATGTTGTGATATTATTTTTTTATTATTATAAATAGCTCATCATTTTTCGAATATTCAAGTTGAATCGAATGTGTTTTATGAGCATTCACAGTTAGTTTGCTTCGTATGATTTTTCGTGGGTTTTGACAAATATTGGAAAGAATGTGGCTGACATTGGCGAGGGACTGTCAATAATTTTGATACACTACAGCCATCGTATATGATAATATAAAGGGATTATTCAGCAATAACCAAGCAATTGAAAATTTGGAATATCAAGAAAAGAAAATGATCATATTTTTCCCTTATCAAAAAAATCAGCATCAAAAATGAATTTTCCTGCTATTGAAATGCTTTTTTCTTTCCACTATTTTCTCTCGAATCCACCAAAACTTGCCCAGCACGAATGTACATAGCCATGAATTTCTTTCATGTCATGTGTATCTTAGTGATAAGAGATATATAGTGACGTCTTCTGTTATCGATAATATAAACACTTTATCCTCCTCACTTTCGGACTGTATCGTCAAAAAATCCGAGAAACCTTCGAATAGTTCTTTAAAAAATATTCAATCTCTCGTTATATCCACAGTGAAAAAGCGATACCCAAACATTTTTTTCGAAATTACACGAGCCCTTCCATGCTCGCATGGCCAACGTCTCTCTGCCCATTTACAATCTTTCTTATAATTTTTTTCTCAACTCATTTTTTCCCTCTAACAGGAATTAAATTTAAAAAAAAAAGTTGGATCCAATTTTTTCTCTCTCACTTAAATATTCATAAACATAAAAAAAAGAAAATGAAAAAAAGTTTGATAAAACGCAAAAAAGAAGGGAAAAAATCGACGCATATGTAAATTTGTGCACGATCGTTATGTCATTCGATTTTTCGGAATGCGTTCCGTACATTTGTCAAGTTGCGCAAGACGTTGTTCACCTTGCAACAGGCGCACTTCCCTCTCTCAATTTCTGTCCTCGAGTGCGTAAAGTCTGCCATCGTTGAGTTGATAATCGCGAAAACGCATCGTCGTACAAATTTCTTCATTGTTTCCGAGTATATTGCAAAAAAAAAAAAAAAAAAAAAAAAAAAAAAAAAAAAAAAAAAAAAAAAAAAAAAACGTGACATTGGATTACAAATATTGAGCCGTCCAAAAATTTATTTCAAGACAAAGATAGATAAAAAGCGCGGGAAAAAGGTTTCTATATTATTGATTTTATAGATAGACATTTATACGGTGCAAACTGCGGGCAAACTTTGTCGCGTTTCTTATCACACTGAGTCACGTTACGAGTATTCGCGGACTTTTTCTCGTTTTAGACAGATAAGTTATGTACACTCGCCAATAAAAGCTTTCCACGTAGTCGTGTTATATATCATATATATATATATATGTATATATGGCTTTTGTTAATATTCCGAGGTTCTCCTTTGTCAAAAAGCCTCTATTTGTTAACGAATCAATTTTCTCGATCTTTAAATAGGTAGAAAATTATCTGGACAAACAATTAATACAATAAAAAAAATAATAATTTTTGAATAATGAAGTAAAGGAATTAAAAGTTTCATATATACATAAAAACGATTTATCATATCATACGTATTGAGTATTTTAAAATTTCTCGACCGGCATAGATATCGTTTTGCTTGAAAATAAAAACAAAATAGAACCCTCCAAAAAAAAAAAAAAATTATCTAAACCGTGGCGAGTTTACGATTTTGTACAGTCAGACATACATAGATTGCATTTATCTGAATGATTTCCGTGTCCGTTTTATTATCGGATTAAATCCTGAAACGGCGAAGTAAAAAAAAAAAAACATTATTGTACAGTTGAGAACCTCTGTGGGTCGGTCCTGCCGATATGATATACCTGTAACTCGTTATCAGAGTTAACACAACGTGCCCACTCATACACAATGAGTGATGACTATAATACACAGGCCTAGATAGGAGTAGAGCGCATTTATGTGTGTGTGTGTATATATATATATATATATATTTATATACCTGATCTGAACGCCAGAAAGGCACATAAGCCACATAATACGCACCTGATACGCCCTTTTAATTTTAGATTCGTCTATATATATATATATATATATATATATATATGTATAGTTGGAATATTCACGAGAGTAAAACTCACGTGCATACGTTACCATGTTCTGTATACGATTCCTCCTCCACCTCTCTTTTGCCTCTTCCTCCTCTTCTCATCTCTGTCTCGCGAGTTTTAACACAGCACACACCGCGCGCGGACCACCACGCTATACCAGACCGTTCAGTCACTACAGAGACTTCGCTCACTCAACGTGTATTCCCCTTTTTTACCTTCTCATTTTTATTCACCTTTCAACCATTTCTCTCCCCCTCATCCCACTGTAAAATTCGTGACGTAATTTGAAAGGAAAGAAGAACAAATAATTGTTTGTTTCTGGAAAAATAGCGAAGCTTCTAGATATATACATATATATATATATATATACATGTGTGTGTTTGTGTGTGTCCATTGATAACTTTCCGCCAGTCTGCGAATGTTCGTCTCGGTGGTTGAGACCGATTTAAAGTTCCCGGCGCATCTATAGAGCCGGCTTTTGCTTGTGACAGTGACCTCGTTCGATGATTTAAATAAACCGCGTTTTGTTTTCTACCGTGATTTAAAATTCAAATTTGTTTTTGATATTAGTGCTTTTTTTTTTCATAAATGTTTCGATGCTTGCTTTGGATTAATGTGGGTGTGTGAATGATATGTGGATATTGTTATTGTGGAATCGAGGATACTTTTTTTGTGGACTCTCGACAGAGTTGGAGGGAATCTACCGTCAGATGGTAAAGTGGTGTTTACGATAGGACTGTTCGGTAATGTTTTCGTTTGCACGTTTTTCACTTTTTTTAAAATTATAATTTATTATATTTTTTTTCATCTCTTTTAACGATTTAATAATCATTTCTTTTTTTTTTAATAGGACATGGAATTTTTTTAAATTGGATAATTATTTTTTGGAACTTTTGTCTGTTTTATATTGATAATCCCAAGAGATGTCCTGATTACGTAATATAGTTTTATCGTACACTTTTAACAGTGCACTTTTTTAAAATTATTTATTGACAATTTTTTTGTTTCCTTTTTAACGTAGCTCATTCGATTTAGTATAGAATTGATTATGTAGAATTTTTTGGGAGATCGATTAGACTGGCTAGACGTGACCGGCGGGGCTATGCTGACCACGGGTCACTGGCACCAGAGCGTGTAATCAGTTCAATTCACTAATCCTCGAAACCAATGACGATGATCAACTTCGCCTGTTAAACGCGTTTTAGTAACGACCATGACTTTGAAGTCAAATCTGTGACGAAATACATGAAAAATTTCATTTTACGCATTGAAATCTCAATGAAGGTTATTAATGCTGAGTTTAGGCTAAAAACGTGTTGTGAACATAAAGAAAAATGAATGTGATAAATTCTATAAACGATCCTGTAGTTTTGAGCAATTATTTAAAAAGATAAATATCGACGTCCTTCCAAGTTTAAACCTTAATGTTTGCCCGATTGCAATGAATCGCAGTTTTTTTTTTGTTCGTTGAATAAAGTTTCATGAAATTGTAGAATCATTTTTTTTAAATAAAAAATGTTAGTCCGCGATAGCAATTTAATTTAGCAAAATCATTTTTCATTGTCCATAAAAAATAGCTGCTTTGTATAAACCTAAAAAATTATTAAAAGTGTCTGTCGATGATTCAATGGGGTTTATTTTTACAAACAAGGCAAATAATACTTCCAATTTGGAAAAACATTACGATTCAAACTTTGAAAAAAGAGTAACGATTTGTACTTCAGTCGAGAATTTTTTTAAATTGAACTAATTAGACACTTTCAACTACTCGACAATATAATTTGAAGCTATTTTTTAATTATTAGTTGAACTGATTAAATTAATTGAATTAATTAAAGTTAATTGATTAATTAATTGATTGGATTAAAAAAGTAGTGAATTTGATCTGGGTGTACTTGGGTCTGTTAGTTGCAAGTTTGCGGTACCCACGACTATGCAATCAGTTTAATTCACCGATCTTTAAACGAATTTCAATAATGGACTCGTTACTTAAAGTCCTATTAGCATGTTGCCCTGCTCTTGATGTCGAACACTTGTAGGCTAATCTCCTCTTAGACTCTTGGCCTTGTCACGCTCACCATGTAGTTCAAATTGTTTGCTGAATGACTGAAATGTTTTTGAAGCTCAATAATTACATTTAGAGAAAATTATTTTCTCAAATATAATTACGTTCATAGTCCACTTTTCGGTATTTCATTATTGCATGATTTAATTAATAATAACACTCAATTAAAATCGCTACCTAAATCATTTTTTTTTCAAGTGGACGTTTATTTTCAATTCAATTGAAAAAAAAATCGGTGGATTCGATCTTCGAGCTTTAATTATTAATGAAATTAATAAATTAAAAAAAATTTTAAATGATTTTTTATGAATTAATTAATTTTTTAGTGATCCAATGACGTTATTTGCTAACAGTAGTTGCTTTTTTCATTATTTTTTTTGGAACTGTTCGATCTTTCCTTTCTCTCTCTCTGCCTGTATTCAATTCTCCATATTATGTGTCGTAAATGGAACGCGACGTTTTGCGTAATACGGTAGCAGCAATGATGGAGGCGCCACAGAGATATTCTGAAAAATATACATATGATAATAACGTTACGTGTCTGTAAGGTAATACCTCAAGTCGTATCGATTACCTCGGAAACGAATATTAAATTTCCCGCCGGCTACAGTTATCTCTTGCTCTCCGTGCATATGTCGTATGTTTGCAAGGTCGTCTCGCGTCATCGACAATTTTGCTGTTCGATTTACAAAATCATATAATATTTCAACCAACATTTTTATGATATTTTTATACAATAATATACGAATATTTTAATTTCGAAACATTCGAGTCCCCATTCGTATAAAAATAATTGTCAATCACTTATTTCTAAGGCCTGAATTTTTAGTCATTAGTTTGACCATAAGTTTCATCTTCAGTTTGAATTTAAAATCGAATTTGCCTACGTTGAGTTTTAAGTCTGAATTTACGATAAATCTTAAGTTTAAAGTTATGACTAAAAAGTTGGCCCAATAAGTGTACTTTTGCATTATCATTTGAATTCGAATGATAGTGGTATAAAAAAAATTATATTTATCCCACAGTTTGTTATCGATAATTATTTCGTGAAACCATCCAAATTGAACTATTGAAAATAAATTTACAAACAAATTAAATCACGATTAATTATAAAGAAATAATAAAGCGAGCTGTGACATTAAGGATAAGAGCCCGAATGAGCTCGGTGATTCGGAACTCAGCTAAAACAATAGGTCCACTAGAAGTGTGATGAGGATTAAGTGTGACGAGGGTCCAAAATTCTTAGGGTTTCGGAATCCACAGAAAAACTAAAAAGCCCTAAAAAGTATTTAAAAAAAATCTTATAAGCCTATCAGGGTACGAATGCTGTGACTCAATTCAGCTTAGAAAATAATAATAACCTCAAATCGTGACGATTATTCAAAAAATGTGTTTTTTTTTAAATCATTGGTCACCTCTATTTCATGATAAAATAATTTTGCGTGACTTTATTTCATTTAAATGGTGCACATTGACATTATTTAATTCAAGTGGATGATTTTGTTTACCTTTTAATTCACTTTGGAGGTATTTTTCTCAATGAGCACATTATAGAAAATAAGAAAGATGTACATTTTCTTGTATCATCGTAATAAATTTTATTGGCAATTTGCAATTAACACGTGAGAACAAAAAAAAAAATCTGTACGTCAGTCATAACTTTGGATTGAGTCACCGCTTTGGATGGTTTATTATAATACGAGGAGAAGTTGTTTGAAAGACGAGAAAAGATTGGCTGCAGGTCCGTTGCACTCACGCTGGTCAAACAATGCGAATTATGCACGTTGTTTGAAACGGAGACTCGTCAACGCAGCGAGCGATTGAACCGATAAAAGAATGCATGCTTGGCAGTCTCGCGAAGAGAGCATCTTCCCAGCGTTCTGTCATCGCTATTGTCGTAATTATATAAATGACATAACTCCCGTCTTTTTGCCCGGCGGGCAGTCGGGATTAAAAAGACGAATCCAAGATGGCGATGTACGGGCTTTATATTACCGAGATAATTGGACGAGGGTCAAGAATTATGAGGAATGTTTATGAACACATTTTTCTTTTGTTTTTTATTCATTTTAAAAACATACCCGCCATTATCTTGGAATCATAAATTAGTTATAGGCTTATTTAGACCAAAATAGTGTCTTGATTTTTTTAATCAATTGACTCGATGATCTCAATTATGTATCTACAAAAAAAAAAATGTAATTAAAAAATTGGAAAAACCAAATGGGGACATTTTGGATATCGTTGCACTGAATGTGAATTAATTTTTAAAATATTCTGTGTGATCATAAATCTCTATTAAATTAATAGACGAAGGTGCAACGAAGGCATCGAAATTAATAAGAAAAGACATTATTTCCTTCATATCATTAATATTTTCCGTACCTCCTTAAGTTTTATTTTTTTCTAATTTTTATTATTATTCTGTCATACAGAAAATTAAAGGCTGCGTAAAAATTACACATTTTACGTTTTTATTGAAAACGAAATAATATTATGCGCATGATAAAAATATATTCACATCATCAGTATCCGCTTATTAAACCTTGTTTATTTATTTGCTACTAAAGTAATTAAAATTGTGCAAAAATGTATATAGAAAAATATATACAAAACAAAAAAAGGTACCTCGTCAAACACACCAGCTCAAATATGTATATTTTCCGCAATGCTGTGTAGAATGTCCATAGCGATGTGTTTTCATGATAACATTGATTGCCAGATAATTACCACCGCGATTGCCAATCACGAGTACACGGTATTCTCGCTCGTCAAGCATAAATGACTTTCGACAAAAAATAATTATAACACGACCCAAGTGCCTACTTTTTGTACTCTCAATATTGATTATTCCAGCAAAAGTATGGACTGGCTGACTTTCACTGTCTTTTTAGGTCCATTTGAGTGGAAAATAGTCCATTCAAAAATTAATTATTAAATTAATCAATTAGTTGATTGATTAACGTTGTACTAATCTTTTCGGGAATTTCTGGGTAGTATTTTCTAATATCTCAATGTGCCAGTGCCTCGAAGAATCTGTGCGGGTGAACATCCGCTCCGTATATTATTATTATTATTATTATTATTATTATTATTATTATTATTATTATTATTATTATTATTATTATTATTATTATTATTATTATCATCATCATCTCATTGCACAGATCTCTGCGCTTATATATTGATCGTCTACACGATAATGAGTTATAATTACAATTTTCTCCCAATACCACGAATGTCTCGTCCAGAGGTCCTCATGGATTATGAGCTCGGTCAATGAACCCTTTATCAAGAGCGTTACGATGAATAAATTATTGTACAAGGGACGCCTCAAATTCGCACTAGAAGACATATAAGAATTTAATGTCCCTCGCATTGACGATGGCTTGACAGTAATTTTCATTGAAGTCATTTATACATTCGACTCGATCGACGCGACGCTACAGAGATGAAGAGCCCAAGTGAACAAGGGCCTCTCTTTTCGTTTCCTGCTGATCGTGGAATCCGTGCAGCGTTTATCGCGCTCTCAACCGGCAAGCCCCCACCCCCCTCTCTATCTCTCCTGTTCTCCTCCATCCAGTGATCGTTCCTGCAGGCGCTCCCGTTACTCCGTTTCGCTTGCGCGAATTTACCGTATAATACCGTTATGGTTCGATTCGCGAATTTTACGTCGTTTCCGCGAGCAGAGTGTACCAACTATTTTTTTCCCTGCGCATTCTGGCCCGACACCGTTTCTGGTTTTGCTCATTTTTTTTTTTTTTTTCACACGAACAACTCGCATAACGACCGAATCCGTCGTTGCTCTCACTCCCTGTTTAATTGCCCTCAGCCATTGCTACTGAAAATGTCGATGTATACATTGACCATTCCAGGTGAATGCGGACGATTTTTTTGACGAAGAAATTTTGTATCCTTAGTACGACAAACTACCTGCAAAAGAAAAACTCTGGTATAACTCTGGAAATTTAGACATGGCTTGCTGATTATTAATTCAATGTTCGAGGTATGATGGGTTACAAATAAATGTTTTTCCGAATTTAGTGGGTTCGGTATGGAGGAAATTTTGCGAATGAGTTTTACAATAGGCGCTCATTTTTTTTCAACAATTTTACACTTTATATGTGGAATATATAAAATTGCGATCTATGAAGTCAGTACATCAAATCACTTAACCCTAAGTCAAATTTTTTGTTACCATATATTGGGAGAATTGATTCTTTGCGATCTCTCTGCGTGAATTTGGCAAAAAAATTATTAATTAACGACAAAGATGAACTTTTAGCATATACTATCTCTCGCTATCTTACTGGATGATCCATACTGGATGGTCCATAACGTGGCCTACGATTTAAATCAACGTAAATTGGAAATATTTTATTGAGATTGAATCATTGAAAGCCATCAATTTTATTTCCTCATTAAGGAAGTTTTCTTTACCTGAGGAAAAAAAGTTTTTGATTTTTTAATGCTCGATTACTTAAAATATGCCCATAAAAACTTCAATTTTCTTGCTGTGATGTGTGGCAACGTGCTTTGAAATTTCATCAAAGCAAAATTGGATATTCAAATTGCAAAATATAAAAAATATACACAATTGAATCTGGATCACATTCACGAGAGCGTATTCTTTATGTTTGTTTAAAAAAAATCTTTTGTAAGCAACGGTCGCTTATTAAACAATTTTGAAAAAAAAATCCTTATCAACTCAAAATAGTCCAACTTTATATGGATTACCCCATATGTTTGATTAATTGTACGTGTATACATGTGTATAGATATTTATATATATGCGCATGCATGTTACGTTTGAGTAAATATATAGATATACCATTATAGAATTGGGGTGTAAGTTCTCACCCTGGTTCGATATGCCTCGGCGAACCGAACGTCCGCGATATTAATTGGTGAACATTTGTCGCACGTGTCGCAGTAATTTACGTGGAAAAAAAAATCCCATCTGGTCGGGCGAGAGAAAAATGATCTTGCTCTCTCTCTCTCTCTCTCTCTCTCTCTGGTTATAAATCGCCAAAAAATTGGTGTGCACCTGTAATATTTATTTGGCAGAGCAGACACGTGTTATAAATTTAGATTTATAATTTCCACCCACTTGACTGCAACATAATAAATATTATATAGGCACTAGTAGTCGGACACCTTAAAATCGGTACCAGTAGTCGAACAGAACGTGTTAAATTATATCTATATATTACGCGAAAACAAAGAAGTGGCCGACTACTGGGCCTGTCCGACTATAGGTACCTTACCCTATATATGACCACATACTGACTTTTCAGATGCAATTTCATATCAAATTTCCAGAGTAGCACAGTGAGTCTGAATATTTTTTTCCAACTGATATATCGTGGATTTGAAAGTATCTCATTTGTTCTTTTGTTCATAATCGTCGAGGGGTGAAAATTTATATTTCTTCTGGAGTTTTATATGGGTTGTTTATTATTAGGATATTATTTGTAGGTTTTTATGAAAGTTTTCATCAGTTTCATGGAGAAAAACAAAAAATAATGAGTCACAAGCATTTTACAAAATATTATTGTCTTTTTTTCTTTCTCCCAACTTTTTATTATCTTCATTTGCGAATTATTGAAAATTAAAAAAATACATGTAATTCATTTTTTTGTGTTTGCGGTTTATTATTTAATTACATAATTATCACATTTCCTTATTACACACTAGATGGTCGTACGTACGTAATGTTTCCAAGTATAACGAATATTGCATACTCACATCCTGGAGGCTTTTTATACGTTTAATCCCAGGACGAGGTCACAGCTGCGTGTGCGTTTAGATCTTACGATTAAAAATACAGCGAAGCTAAACACATATGGGAGAGAAAATGTAATATTTTTCTCCAATGGTTCTTGGATAATTAATAATGTGCAAAACCCTGAAGTTATTTACAATTAAATAAAGACATGGTGGTAAATGCCAATGCATTTTTTTTAAATATGTAATAAATCAATTTTACTGATTTTCTCTCAAATGAATTTTTGTTCATATTTTTTAATGTCGCAAAATCTATACCGATGCCATCAATTATTCATAGGGATCAATCTTTTCCATTGATGATTTTAATGAATTCTTTAATAACAGTTACAATCTTTATGTCATTCTATAGTTGTAGAAAAATATTGTAGATTGACAGGAAAATGAAAAGTGGATCAACAATGCTCAAAGTCAGGCCCAATTTGCAACTTGTAAAGAATAATCATTTTTATTCATAAGCCGACATATTTTTTTTGTTGTTTTGTCATTTTTTATTGATACAATTTCACATGAATTTGGATAAATTGCAATAGATATACGAGACATTTGTAATTAATAATAATTTGTTTTGATTACAGGCGCCAAAAGGTAGACTGAGGTCTCGCAACGATGGAGGGGCCATCGGTCTCTCGTGACGAGGCGCAAGTTCACAATTTTCATTTCGACGAAACACGAAAATCCACTGCGGATGCATCGGAAGACGTACGAATTCTCTCGGTCGATAGGCTGACTGTCGAGAAGATAGTGCTTGAAAAAGGTGGGTCACGTGAGATATTATTGACAAAAAGTGAATCTAAGAAAAAACTGTCCGAACGATCGTCTCGGCTCCCAACCCAAAAATCGCGTTCCTCATTCTGGCGTAAGAGATCAAATAGCACCGACGAATTGTTGTCATCCGCGAGAATTCAAAGATTCAAATTCGTAAATAGCCTCGATCCGTCCCTCGTTAAAAACGGCGCCTCAATCGATCCAAAAAATACGTCAAAGTTGCCATTACCCAAACCTCGAAAGAGCGAAAGTGTCTCGTCCCTTAATGAAAAAAGAATAAGCCCAATAAAACTTACGAAAAGTTCTTCAATCGGTAGTCTCGCGAGATTCAATCGAACCAGCAAGCCATCAAATCTTGGAAAGGTACGCAAAGTACCACCAAAAGTTCCCGCAAAACCTAAGAAAAAAAATCACGCTGATATTCCATATTTTGGGCCAATTCTCAAACCCGCGAAGATTTTGAAAAATCCTCCAGAAATAACGAAGATCTTCATTGAGAAGCAGAAAATCACTCTAGATGAATCAAAAGTTTCCGAAGAATCTTGTTCTCAAATTGTCGAAAATTCCCTACAAGATACTCCAACTTTGACGACCAAAGCACACGAACTTTTAGAAAAGAGTCAGTCAGAAATTAAGAGACTCCAGCAAAATTTGCAAACTCAAATAAACGCCACGACAGCGAAAACTTACAAGCAAAAATTGCCGGGCTTTCATCAGCCAAGTACGTTGAGAGTATCGTCAATCGCGGATTTGGATCTAAATGAGAACGTCACAAAGACGACAACGTTCGATAAAGATTTTCTTCACCGACACGGTTACGACACTGAGCTAAAAATCAAGGAAAAATGTTTGCCGGAAACGGAAATTGTTCGTGACTTTGAGAAAAACAACGATCCCACGAACTTTGAGAAACCGAGATACAGCAAAAAAGTTTTGGAAATTGAGAAAAGATGGTCGGGCGAATTTTTGGAAAATAATTTCGAACAAAATTCGTCGGAGTCATCGTACGTCGAGGAGCTTGGTAGTGTTTCGTCGCGGGAGAGCATCACCGCCGAAAATGTGAGGAAATTTTTTGGTAAAAAGGGCCCAACAAAGTGCGATGAGCAAAGTCAAGACTCCAGAAAACAGAGCTCCGAAGAAATTTTCGAAGAGACTGTCAGTACAGTTGATTCGGATTCTTGTCTCGAGGACAGAATAAGAGCAGTCGATGATGACATCTGTGAGTCACTGAAGACTGATAATGATGATGACAATCAGGCGGAAGATGACGACGAGTCCAAAGAAAGTACTTTGAAGGAATCGTCATTGATGAAATGTTCCGATGCCGCAGAACTTGAACGTAGTCCAGTAAGTGACGAAGATCTGCAAGAGGAAATTGAGTGTCATGGAATTGGAGGAAATACAAAAAAGAACGTTTTAGAGGTTCAAGAAACGAAAAAAGTTAATTTTACCGAAGATTATCCAAAAGTCGAACATTCAAATGCATCAGAATCATACTTATGTAAAAGTAACATTACAAATAATAATCTAACACAAGAGGATCAATCGGAGCCTTCTAGAACAAGTTCAAGTCCTGACGGTTACGCGAATCTAATAAAAGAATTCACCATGGACGCTAGCTCGTCAAAAACTCCGAAGGAAGAGAAGAAAAAGAAAAGTGGTTTGCGTCGTCTTTTACCCGGAATATTTTCGCCAAAAGATTCTCGCAAGGAATACAAGAAAGAGCAAAAAGAGCGCAAGAAGCGCGACGAGAAGCACTTCAGTCAGCATCAGCAGAATGGCATTTACACAAGATCACCGGACACGATGAATCTCAACGAGGACATAAAGAGAAACGTGAAACTTGATACGAGCCTCAACAGTTCCATAATCGAGGAGAGGCTCAATGAGATAAAACAAGAATTATTTCCTGAACAGGGCATGACAACAAGTACACCTGATCATTTTTTGCAAAACGATCATTCACTCGTTCAGGATCCAAGAGCCGCGAGATCTTTCACGGTGAATTCTTCACTGAGTTCCATAGCACCCGATGACAAATGGCTCGATCACAATATCATAAGTGGCTCACCGGACATGAGGAAGTTCAAGCAACATCTGAGAAACGAGAATGAGCGCAAATGCAGTCTCGAGAGAAAGCACAGTTTGCAGGAATCTAATGAATCGAGATTTTTACGAAATCATGGTCCATCAGGACGTATTTCAGCACCACCCAGCGAACGATTTCTCATTCGTCCAAGAGCCGTTCATCCAGTTGATCGACCACTCCCTGCGATACCTCAAAAAGTCGAATTTTCCAATTACGAGAATCACGACGAGATACGTAAACATCCAAATTATTTTCGTAGACAGCCGAGAACTGAACCACTGGCGAATTATCCCACTGATTCTTATCGTCACGTAAGTGGCAATGGAAATTACTCAAACGATCCTAGTCTCTACGAGAATGGAAATCACATAATGGAAAAAACGGAAATCAATAGAAATCAAAGTATCGACTCGGGTTTTAACCTTACACCGGTCTCGGCTCAGGTTAAGATAACACGTCAGTTTATCGTCAATCAGAATCAGAAAGCACCGTTGATTGGTCGTTCACCAAAGTACTCGCCGAGCTCGAGTCAGAGATCTGGCGATTACGCGGACTCGAGTTATACCCCTAATTCCAGTCAGAAGAGTGAATTCTCACCGGGTAGCTCGAAGAGTGGCGAATACTATTTGAATTCACCGCGAAATAGTTGTAGAACTTCACCCGACGAGAGTTTTACTGATCGAAGGGATCAGCCCTCTTCGTACGATCACCATCATCATTCGCATCAATCAAATCAAGATCGCGAATCATCACACGCTGTTCCATACCCGGTATCACCGAAGATTAGGGTTCAGTCGAAAGACGAGTGTGTTTATGGTATCGCACCAGTATCGCCATTGCAAGAAATACGGGTTGACAAGTCATCACCAAGTCCGCGACAATTGGTAGTTCAAGCCAGTTCAGGTCAGGATGCTTTGTACGCAGCCCAAAGAGGTTCCCCCAACATCCCCATGTCCACTAACTTGGCAAAACTCCGAGCTAACGTAGAAAATACAGTAAAAGACAGTATCGAATCTCCTGCCAATGTCGAACGTTCGTTTAATAATAATGATGGTCAAAGTGGCTCAAGAATGACTTCACCAATTCCAACATCAAGAATTCTAGCCTCGCCGGTCCAGTTTAGAGATTCGCCACCACAGCGTGAGGATAAGGAGCAGCGTTCCTCAATACAAAATCTTTCCAGAGTCATGTCACCTTCAAGAATTCAGAGAATGCCATCGCCCCTGACTGTCCTGACACCAGATACTCCCTCAACGATTCCTATCGCAATGAATCCATCAGCTTGTGTCACGACCGTCAATGCAAGTCTTTCTCCCACAAGTTCTAGACCAATGACCTCACCCAGAATTCTCGTTCAAAGTAGCAATTCACCGCAGGATCCACAACAGCGTAGATTGACTGATCGATCGAATCAACTTAGAACACCAATTTCGTCACCCAACATGAGCCAGAGTAGAATGGCACCGACCAGCGGAGCCTATACACCGATGTCGTCGTTTAATCCGCGCCGGGCACAGCCAAATGATCAGATTCTCATAGCATCGCCAAAACGCGACCCAAATATGTACGAGACACGGATCGATCGTGTCTCCGGTAAAATGGAATCTGGCTGCCCAGATTCGCCGGTTCCAATGGCCGAGTCACCTAGTCAGGTCTTGATCACGCGGTCACAAAATTCCCATCATAATTTACGCTCGAAATCTCCGGGTTCGGAGGATTCTGTTGCGAAGGATCAGTTGAATCAGGCTCGTGATTTTAACCAATCGTTGCATACAGCTTCGCCGATCCGTCGACCAATGTCACCTTCAGTGGAAGGGAAACCAACGCAAAAGAGCATACAGAGACCAGAACCCATTTACGTGAGACGGCATGGATGTCACAGAGCTCTGTCGCCGATGACTATTCAATCGGGAACTAGAAGAGATCTCAGTCCAGTTATATTTTCCGGGGAAAAACAATCAGACACTCTGCTGGTGCAAGTTCGACCTGAAAGTAAAATACAAAATCGGGGCGCCAATGGGAAACAAAGACACACACAGCAGGGTATTAAAATGGTACAGCAGCAACAATCTGCGGATGAAAAGCCATTAGCGAAGGAGAAAATTTACGTGGAAAGGCGTGTTCAATCACCGTCCGGAACTCCGAGAATACACTCGCAGAGGCCAGAAGTCATGTACACGCAGGGAGAACGGAGTTTGACCAACGCGAGTCCTGAAATGCGGAAAGAATTGGATTCGAGTGTTTCGTCAACGGGTCAACGATGCAATCAGTCGCAGGAACAGATGCAAGTGGATACTAGACGAGTACGTCGGGCAAGTGAAACTATTCACGATGACCGCAAGTCTGGGAGGACTCGGGATAGTCCGGTGAACGAGCAAATTTATGGAACTCGCCGTAGCCAGCAGTCCCCGCTTACAGTTTCCCAGAGACAATCGGGTGGACAGTACGGCCAGAGGCAAGATGGCTCCGTAATCCAGCAGAATCAAGAGACACCAGATACTAGATCGTCTCAACAACGACAACAACAAATGCAACACCAGATTTACGCCTCAAGACAGGAGACTCTGGTTGAAAACCAGCAACCACTTTCGCCTAGTCGTCAATCAAACAAGAACGATCCGATTTATGGTCAAAGACAGTCGCTCCAGCAAAAAGAGCCCATATACAGTCAGCGTTCATCAGAACCGATCTACGGTCAACAGGGAAACCGTCAATTATCACCGTCAAAACGTCAGATGATGCAGCATCTCGAAGCTTTCTACTGGCAACAGAAAGCTCTCGATGCCCAAAGAAAATCCACAAATTCACCGACAATACCAAGCCTCGTTGTAAATGAAACGATAAACGAGTCGCCAGAAGTACGTGAGGCGATGTACTGGCAGCAATTGAAAAAGCTCGACGAGGAACAACAAAGAAGAATTTTCGAGGAAAATCAGATAGACGAGAGGAGTGATCCCATCTACTGGCGAAAAAAAATTCAGAGCTCCATGAGCCCATCGTCCGTTGGAAATCCAACGAGGCACGGATCTGCTCCCAGCCTGGCCAATCGAGGTTTGTCATTGGCACCGGTCCATAAGAATCAGGCACAGCAAGTGTCAGACAATGAGCAGATCTATTGGCAAAACAAGCTGCAACAGACCAAGAGTCAGATACCAGTTGGAAAGCCACCGACGATTGGACAAAAGGGTCAGAATCAGCCGGTGCTGGTCGTGAGACCTCAGCAGGCGGTTAGAGAGTTAGATCGAGCGAATCAGAGTGCTCTTTGTGATCAACGGGACGGTGGAACGACCGGGCAAGATGCACCAAGATCAAAGAGTGTTTCGCCGCACTTTACGCGAGGTGACGAGCGTCGAAGTCTCAGCCTGCCAAGAAAACCGAGCATGCTGAGCGACGAGGGAAGTCCAGCTGTCAAAATCAATCGTGAAGTACGTGCCGGCGGTACCACGAATTCAGGCCGGAAAACTGAAACACCACCAATCTATGAAGTTCACGAGATGGAAACAATGGACAGCATCAAAAAACCAATAGCTCCACCGCCAATCTTTAAACGTGGAAGTCTCATTAGTAATTCTAGTAGTTCCGTCGAGTACGGGACTATGGGTACAAAACGGGTGAGCTTCTCCAATCAGGCTAATTCGCCGGAAGTTGGCTCTGGTAATTGGCCAACTAAGCACGGTATGGCGCCCGAGCCACCAACGCGAAAACACCGAAACGAGGACAGAACTGCCATTGGCTCGGAAACCAGTGAATCTGCGTTTCTTCAAGGACACGAGGAGAATCAGAACAATTCCAACAGTGTTTACGGCAATCTTGTGACGTTTGCCAGTGGTCAGGGTGTCCCGATTAGTGAAGGCCAAACGTTGCCGACTACCGAACGTCGTAATATTTTGTACGAGGCTGAATATGATGCAAAACCTCTTCCTCCACCTCCGCGCGAATCATCCTGGATGGTCAAGCGTAGCTCGAGCATGAAGGATCACTCTGGCAACACCGCCAGAATACCCAGAATCGAGATTCAACGGGCAAAAGTAGCAGCCAATCCGCGAAAATTCCCCGGTGTCAGCGAGAGCGAGAGCGGAAGTGAAGCTGGCGAGGTGCAGAGGATACTTCAGCGACGAAATGGTAAGTCATTGTAATATCTTTTTCATTCTATTCAGATTTTTTGCAAATATTTCGTTGCGTTAATTGATTTGCGAATATGGATGACAATGGAGTGATGAACGATCGATATGCTTCACAATTTAAGAGCAGTCTGTCGAAACGACGTGCAAATTTTTTCAGATTTGAAGACGTTGAAAGGATTTTTAGCTGCGTTATGCACTTTTTTCTTGATCTGGTAAAACGTTCATCCTTAACTATATAGCCTGCCTTCTTAAAGCGAGGCTAAAGACCTTGGTCATCTGTATTAAGCCTCGCCTTGTGAGAAGGTAAAAGAAAGCTTTCCCACCCATGAGCCTGTCCAACCCCAGTTTTGATCTGGGATGCCTATTATTCGAGAGGGAATCAATTAAAATTATTCTATTTGAAGCGAAAATAACTGTAAATTTTATTCAAGTAGATAGTTTTTCTCGAATGATTCAGAAGAACGATTTATTCATAAAGAATTTTTTTCAGAGTATAATTGACGATAATTATTGCATCACAAGGGTAGTTTGAATTTGATTCGATACGATCTCTTTGACATTTCCTAATATCATATGGCTAGAAAAATCGAACCTCCCTTTGAATGATTATCTCGGTGCAGCTCAGACTTGAAAAAAAATGTCGGAAATTTTATTGCTACCCCCAATTTGTCGCTATGTATATCTATATACATAATGTAAAATTATGTTACACATACCGGAACAGGCTAAGGATATACGATACCGTTTTCCGGCGCAGCCTCCGTGAAAGCCCATTAAATTAATCCCTTTGAACGTGCACAATTTTAACATTACGAGCGATAGCAACGGTGCCTAGCAGACGTCGGGCACGAACTCGCTCTACGACAAAATGCAAACAAGCTCGCGTATGCCCGTGCATCCCAATGAGATTCTTCTTGAGGCAGGCCCGAAAGGCAAGGGCACGTTGACTCTCGACGTTTTATAGCCAACAGATATATGCGTTATACATGGAGACCGAGAGATTATTTATCTTTCTCTCATAGGCACATTCACTGAGTTGTGCGGCAATATGGACGCCATCCGGACAAAAAAATTATTGAAAATAATTTAGCAATAACTGTAACTCAGAAAAATAATAATCATTTTCACCAAAGAGTAATTATTCTTTATAAAAAATAAGATCGAAGTCAGATTTCTTACAATAATTGGGTACTTTTAATTATTTCATCACACAATCTTGAATAGATTTTTATTTTCATTCGACTTGCAGCTATTTTTGTTCCCGTACGCTTAAGTAGATACGTTGACCCATCAATCACAGTTGCGGCTGGATTTTCCGATTTTCTCGAGCGTAAGATCTGAAGCAACCCCATCAGTTACGTAATTCGTGCTACGTTTATATGTATATCTATACTTTGTGGGGATTAGGAGGGTTCATCCTCTCCTTCGTATCTATGTCGTCGTGGCCTGCGTTGAATCCCATGCATAGCCTTCGGTGTATATACAGATAGGTGGCATCGCGCGTTATCCTTACGGCCTTACTGCTCCAGACTAAATTCTACTATGAAGATACTCTTGCAAATATCCGAAAAGCCAGCATAGTATACCCGTGGTGCAGGGCGGGACGTTGCAGTCAGCTGCAACGAACGGTACATGCGCCGGTGTAATATCGCAGGGTTGCAAAATCCTTAAAAGATGGAAAAAAGTCCTTCATCCCCTATTCACCATCTTCTTCTTCTCTTCTCTTCTTCTCTCAACCAGCTTTATGTCATTAGCAAAAACTATTGAAATTTTCGTTAGGGACAGAATTTTGTCGTACATTTTTGGAATCCATGATAGCATCCATGTCGTCAGTATCAATATTGACAACTCCCACAATTGACAGCAACAATATCAACAGCAAACCTGCTAAAAGCATCCATATGTGGATTCTATCAAGGATTGCATGAATTTGAATTAAAAAAAAAAATTAATTAAATTTTAATTTTCTATGCGGAACTTACCGTTTAGAATTTACAAGCGTAATTGCACTGCTTATGACCATTTGCACGTAGCGAGCTTCGGACCAGGTCAAAAGTTGCCGCGAGGATGTTTGCTTATCTTCTCTGAGACTCTCTGACGCGAGTAAAGAACATGGATATCCGTATATAAAGAGAGGGAGAGAGACATAGAAAGGAAAGAGATTATAGCGGAGATAAGTCTCATGCGTGTTTACCGCTCAAATGTAAATATACATATATATCTATATAGGATTTGTTGAAAAGAGGATAGTACTTACCAGAGAACTTAAGACCTGAGTTAAAAAAGAAATGATAGAAAATAAAGACGGAAGGAAAAATATTTCCTTCGCTATATTACATGGACGGAAAAAAATGGCCGTCTGGGTTTCCCGTCCAGACCGAGAGAGAATTACGGCAAATGATGCGCGAAGTGAATGGCTACGAGACGAAGGAGTGGTACGAGAGGCAAGCAGCCAACTAATAAGTACTGTCTCTGTTTGTATACTTATATATTGCGCATAATAAGTTTAACAATTTGACACGAGAGAGCCTCTAACAAGTTGGGAGTAAGGTCAGTAACCTTGCACCTCGGGAAACTGCAATACGTATATACGTAATTATATACATATATATATATATATATAGTGGAGCATCTACAGTGCTGTATATCCAAGTGTTTTATACGTCAGTGAGGTCACGGCGAGAGTAGAGTCACCCACGCACTTCCGGTTTCCGAATACACGTAAAAACTCATTGTCCGAAGCTTTGTTATTTTTTTTTTATCTCATTTCATCGATGTACTCGATGCGGTCGGAGCACACGCTCGTTAACTCAAAAACGATACTTTTTGTTCAGGTTAAGTACTATTTTATATATGTACATATGTGGATGTGTGCCCATAATGAATATAAAAGCCTCTTTCGCGTGGGTTGACACGAGTCTTTGTCTCAGAAACTTCGCTCTTCTCGAACTCATTTGGATTATAAATTGATAGTTTTACGAGCCCACAATAAAATATACAATTTGCACTAGAGAGATTTGAAAAAAATATTTTTTACACTTCGTAAAGCATTTTTTCTTTAGGAGTTAGAATTTTCGTTTGTGTTCATTTGAAATTAGTAAACATTTGAGTATTTTGTGAATAACTCGGAGTTATCCGTTGAGTTTTATGCTCGATGCTGTTTTATCTTAAGCAGTATTTACGGTAGTTCGGCGTTCGATGATATTCCGTATCTACTTCGAGTAATAGCTCGACGAGATTCTCCTGAAAATTCAGACGATGTTATCATTGGAACGACGTTTTCTCGAAGGTCCGAAGCATTGATGCTTCTTTCCTATAGATGGAGCGGCTGCTCAAGTCAGCGCCTTTACTACTTACCCTCTATACGTACTGAACTAGTGTAGCAAAGGTGTGGCATTTGAACGATAAATAATTCAAATCAATAAATATTAGAGCAATGGATTTTTTCTCTCTATGAATTTATCTCCTTTATGGAATTTTGCTGGCATTGTCTATTGTCTACATCTTCGATCTTCTTTCATACAACAAAAGAAACAAAGTTGATCGACTGATCGAACGCTGTTTTTGTTTTAACTTGACTTAGCATTTGCTTTTCTTTGTCAGCATGTTGATGTTTATTTCACAATTTTTACTAAGTGCGCCAATCGATTTTACTAAACTTTTCAGGATTATACTTCGGTATTCGACTCAAAAATGTATGACAAGGAGAATAATTAATTTGAAAAAAATACTAATAAAAAATGGTCGAGCCATTTTTACAGAAATTGATGAGGCAGCTGTTGCAACTCCGAATTTTCTACAATTTGGTGATTCAAAATTCTAGGTTCAAAATTGTAGGCCAAAGAACAATTGAATTTTCCTAGGCTCAATTTATCCCCCCCCCCCCCCCATTGCAACCTAAATCCTGCTATGCATCGTGCAAACTATCAAACGACACGTTGATTCTATCCCAGGATAAAGGTCCACGATGTTTGCTTCGTATTTGAAATTTGATATCTGAAAAAAAATATGGGTAATCTCTGCAATATATTTTTGTAAAGATTTTTTTGTCAAACTATTTTATTTTCTGCGAAAGATATAAAGGAATAGCTTATAGCAAGAGATCGAATAACCAGCGAGTCTGGGCCGTTTGCGGCGTCTCTGGCAATATAAATGCAGATTAGCCAGAAGGAGAGATGCAGCGAATCCCACAATTCGTATGACGCACTCTATAATACTATTATAACTGCAAATGTATTGGACTCTTTTATCAATTCGATGGGGCTTCTACAGATTCTTCTGCTACGAAGTTTAATAATTTTTATATTGTTATTGATTTTATTGACAGGAATTTGAAAAAATATATATATTTATTCAAAAAATTCTACTACAAAATTTTGTGGACTTAAAATTCGTGTAGATTTCCTTTTGACCACCGTCCGGAATACACGAACGGTGTAAAACGGCTAGCGGTACACGACGAAGTCGTTTTCTGAGCTCGAAAACCTTTTCCACTAGATCTGCAAATGCGTCTTAGAGAACTCTCTGTGCATAAATAGTAGCAGCCAGTATTTCATTCTTCTTTTATGAGGTACAAAATTTATGTAGTTTCAAAATAAGTCTGCCCCCAGGAAAATTGTTCATTCGCCCGTCTCGTTGCTTTATAATCGAACCAGGTGTGGCCTAAAGAAATCCGATACTCGTTAACAATACAGAAATATTGAATCGCGACGTGTCTGACTATTCACTGGTATAACTACTGCGCGCTGTCTAGCGCGCGAATAAAATGTTTATTGCGTCATTTCCTTGAACAAGTATAGAGAATATAGCAACGGTATGACCTTATCCCTCGTGAAATTTGAGTAGTACGATCGGAATTCGCCAGACATCGTCGTCCAAAATTCTCTCTCCCAAGTGAGTGGCTGGACCAACATCTACCGGTATTTAACCTTCCAAACTTTTCTCATCCTTTTTCCTTCCCAAAAATATATATCTCATCATCTAAATTATCCCTCGCGGCTCTTCGAATCATATAAGGTGTACAAATATCATAAGTTTCTTGGGGTTTAGTGTCTTCGAAAGTTTTAGGTCAATTGGATCTCCCACCAATTCTTATAAGGTCCGACAGCTCTTTATCCATCTCCTCATCATACCACCAGACTAGAATATCTCTCGTTGAATGTCGGGTGGAGCCCACAAATCCTCGAATGAAGGGAGGAAGAAATTGAACGCTGGTTTCCTTCCAAAAAGACCCATATCCATGCAAGCTGTCCAGTACAAGAATCCTATGCCTCTCGCAAGACAAAAGAGATCTCAAAAATGTACAACAATATTATATTATTCTTACAACAAATTATATTTATTCAAATATCGATACGTTTCAATATATATTTGTGTATGAGGATTCGATCAATGCTGCAGTTATCATATCTTTATGACGAAAATTCTTGGTCTAGACGTAATAATCTCTGAAGGCTTTTCCCTAGACCTTAAGAGGTGGGTAAAATAAATAAATAAAATCTACTTTCTTTTTATGAAAACATGTATTTCTTCAGTTACGATGAACTGTAGACAACCCCAATAAAAATGTCAAGTAAATAAAACAAAGTTTACTGCCCTTAAGAAAATTTTGTTTAATTGAAAAATGTTTTTGTTTGATCCTCGAATTCAAATTTCGTGTGATTCGTTTATAAATTTTTTAACGATTCTCTTGACACACTCGGGTCAAACTTCCTTCCGAGCTATGTACGCTCAAACTTTGTTCACACAGTTCTATACGTACATTTAATCTTTTCAAAGCTTCCTCCACTCACCGTCAACAAATTCACTGGCCTTCCATTTGTTTTTCATTCGTACTTTTTTCATTGCGTATTAAACTCTACTCATCGATGGAAAACTCTTGAAATTCGCGTTGTTGTCTTACCAACTTTTCAATCGCGACAGCTCCTTTGAGCTTTTTCTTTGGCATTACCGGTAAAGCGGGAGAATATTGGGGAGTTAGTTTTTCCACGTTAAGGGTGGGAGATGGTGCGTCGTCCGGGTGAAACGAGGGTAGCCGAACGTTTTTAGCACGGCGAGTACGCGGGAGAGTTTTGGCGCTGGAGGGGTGAAGGGAGAGAGGACGCGGTGGTTCGGGGATCGATCCCCGACTCTACTCCTGTGACGTCACGAGCCGGGACTCCGGCACCCGGCACGCCGGTGAGCTGGTGGTGCGCGGCGGGCTCCTCTCCCGTGTGTGCTGCCACCCCTATCTGCTTTTCACGTCGTTCGTAATATTTTTACATCGCGCCTCGTTCGTGAATCTCTCGAGCGTTTCGTGGATAAAGTATAAGAAGGTTTTATTTGTTTTTTTTTTCTCCGACCCCTCCCTCCGTGACGATTAAAATTTAAATCAGACGCGTGTGCAACGATTCGTAAAGGTGTGCAACAAAATAGAGGCTCAAAGGGGGTTTTGGAGTGCGAGCGGTGGCATCACGACGAGAAACAACGTCGTCCTGAAATCCGGGCAACATCGTGAATCCAACGTGTCGTTCGAAAAATTCAACAGTACTCGAGAATTCTAATCCTCCCTCGGTCTACCTCAAAAAGCTGGCTAATGAGGAGAGAAAAAGTCAACGATTATTTTAAAAAATAACTAAAAAGGGTCAAAGAGAATAATTATCATTTTGGTTTTCATCTAATTTTTTTTCTCTCGTTTCGTTTCACGAGCAAAATCTTCGAGAGTGATTTTGTCGAGATGAAAAACGCGATGAGGTTTGAAAGGTGTCAAAATTGTTTTGGCGGTACAGGGATGTATTTTGTCGTGATGCGATAGGCAATGCGGTGCACAACGACATTGGGACGGTAAGGGTGCGAAGGTTAGTTATAGCTTGACAGGAGAAGCGTCTTTTTTTTAAGGTATATGCTGAGTAAAGCCTTTTTGTTTTGGATTTTTTTTCTTCAACATGACTTTTGTGAGTTTAATTTAATTTTAAACGAGAACGTGGCGAGATCGTAATGAACTCTGAAGTACTGCAGTGAATGTACTATATATCTATGCATATATAGTGTACAATTAGTGGGTGATATTGCATACTTTCAGTCAGTTTTTTGGGAGAGCTAAAATTACTGAGAATAAATACAGTGGACAATTTTTTGCAACCCTCATTGAGCGCGTCACGTGTCGTTGATGATACACTAACAAATTTGCACGTATTGCATCGATATGATTCATCGAATTACGAGGCTTTATAACACGTCATAAGTGGGTTCATGAGGGGAACAATATTTAAAAAAAAATAATAATAATTTTATAAACTATTATTTTTATTAATTTTATTGGAAACGATACAAGTAGGGTTATTTTCAGAAACTATTGTGGAAACTGACTATAATTTGACTTACATTTCGATACAGCCATATTCGAAGGACAAAACTGCTGATTTTTTTCTTCGCATATTGCTCACCGTAAAAAATAATTTTAGTAATAATTTTTGTTTATTAATTTTTTTGCGCTGTGTTCCACCCCTGATAGTTAGTTCGATCAGGTATAAGAAAACTTTACGAAGTCATAAAGTTTTCGTGGTTTATGAAATAAAGAAACATATATATCTTCGTAAATCACGTTTTGAGAAAGCGTGGATTTTTTTTTTTTTACCATAATCCTGAGGAAATCACAACCGGAATAAGGGGCAGTTTAATCCAAAGTCAGATAAAGATAGTGACAGAGATCTCTCGTTGAACGTGGATGAAATTGCCGGTGTAGCAGTTGCTCTGCGCCAGTGTGAATTTCACAGGATTGCAACTAATACCCCCGTCCTCCCGCTCCACCCCCCCCCCTCCCCCTCCCCCTCCCGGATGGTCGTCGACGAGCGATTTGTCACTTTAACGGACATCATGAGAGGGATGAGTGCAAAGTGAAGGGGTTGAAGCGACGAGGGCACGTACTTGGTTCGACGTGCTGGTTGACTTTTTTTCGATGCGAATCGTGACTGAAGAGGTCAGCAAAAGTGACGCCAATGTTGACACGTCACTCAGTATGGAGGATTTGCAACGGGTTGATAGTACTTTCTTTTCTCGAAATCCTTTCTACCCCCTTCAAAGCTAGTAACTGTTTGTCTCATCAACACAGAAAATTGCAATAATTGAGGTTTATAAATTGGACTATTTTTTTTTTACTTTGCGAATGATCATGAGCTTAATTTCCAGGGCGTGGAAGATCGAACGTGGTCATAAATATGAATAATTAAAAAAAATTGTTTAAAACTCTTATTGTGGTTTTGATTTATGGTCTCGGATGAAAATTTATATATGGAAACAAAAAAACTGTATGGGACATGCAGAAAGTTTTGGCGGAAAATATATCTCAAATATATATCGTATGCGCTATATATCGAGTTTCTAATTAGCCAGAAAAGCGTATTCATAGTCGATATAACAAATATATAAATAATATAACACTTTTCAGCATATAATTGGTACATAAATAAAAATATATTTTCGAGTTATGAAACTTTTTATCGCTTTTATATATTTTTTAATTTCTAATATAATTTGCATCTTCGCGTTGGTGTAAAAGACTCACGATCTTCATAATAGTTCGATGATCTTTGTTGATCATATTCTGCTGAGATGCTGCCGTGTCTCTTGATTTATATTTTCCTTATTTAAATGACATGCTATAACGTCACATAAATTGTGCTGTTTTTACCTAACCCTACATAAACGAATTACTCTAAATTTTTCTTGCTACAAATCAATACACAAAAATACGTCCAATTGTCAGAGTTTTTCCCTAAAAAAGTAGAACAGTAAATTCATTGTTAAATAACAAAAGCTGCATAAAAATCATTTTGAAAATTAACTTTCTCAATATTGTCATGTTATCATATTTACCTAATGATTTAAGAATCTAATTTATTCAAAAAAGATTTATTAACGAAATAATTCTTAACCTTTTGAAATGGTTTTTCGTCTTACCCTACAATATACTAAAGATTAAAAAAAACAAAGTATGAGCCACGATTCAGTCGATTTATCACAGAAAGCTCCATGTATATATATATATATATATATATATTGGTGTGTGTACCTCACCCATTCGAAATTCATATAATACACAACCGATAATCGCGATCGAGTATTTGTTGTATATTGAGGTTCTCGATAGAATGCAAGAAATAACAGGGGAGAAAACAAATGGATGAAACTGCGTGAGGGAGATTTAAAGTTCAGTGAGGGGACGAACAATCGTGACGATTTTGCGGAACGTCGCGGTTGAGAATAATGCGATTTGCAAAGTAGGCAGAATATACTCAGTGAGCTGGGAGAGAAGGAGAAAGGATGAGGGTTTACATACAATCGATTCAAACTCGTTGTTCACGATTCCCCTTCGAGACTCGTTTACTGGTCCATGGATGGATATATAGACAACAATAACGAATGCTTTCATCCGAATGGAAGTTTGGGCAAGCCGGGTAACAAAGCAAGAGAGAAAGAGGGGTGGGGGGGGGGCAAAAAGTTTACGGACAGGTTAATTATGACCAGGAAAACAATATTGGCGAAATCCGTTATAAAAGCTCAAAGTGTTACACAGGCGTGAGAGCCGACACGAGAATAATACGAAAATTGTCCACTTGCTTGCTGGCACAATGGGCAAGGGCTTAAATTATACCACCGAAAAATACGATATCCTGACCATTGAACATCTCGGGATATTTATTAAGCTACCAACCAAAGTTTTGGTTCAGACTGAAGTTGGAAGGGCTGTATGAGTGCCCTGAGTGAAGAATAGAAATCCCCGAATAAGTCTTGAAAAAAGATTGTTTGATAGAATTCCCAAGGACCAAATTTTGGTTACAGTGAGGGATTTAAATTCTTTTTTTTTTCACAATTTCGATTTTTAAGACTATATTGATGTGTGTATTGATGCAGGACATTTTCATGTCTAAATTGCACAGAGACTAGCATAACCGAACGCGTTTCACATGCTTTCACGATTATCACTTATTATTAATTAGGTTATGCAAAACTATTTCGAATCAGCATGCCAACGTAATATACACGTTTGATTAGCCACTAAACTGACTTGACCATGTCTAGGTGGCTCGATAGAAATAGATGGAAGTTTCGATTCAAGATGCTTTTTTATTTTATTTTATAAGAGTATAGACGAAGTGCCTATACTCTGTATGTAAAATATAAGTCATTATTATTTTGCTGAGAATTGGCTAATTCTAAAAAGCAAAATTGCTGTTTGCTGAATGATTGAACCCATCTATCGATATTGTGTAAGTCAAATCCAACGATCTATACGTTTTAGCTATTTTTCTCGTGTTTAAATAATTAATTAATAGCTGAGGCATAATTAAAATAAATTAGCAATAAAGATTTTGGAAAAATAAAGTTTTGGTCTCTGACAAAATTTTGAAATTTGATTTTCGATGAGGCCTTATGTGCAGTTTCAGCTATAAATTCGTCAAATGAGAAAATACTTTTCCGTTCGAAGTCCGTTTGTAACGTCACTGCTGTGTCAAAGTTATTGACCTGTTTACGATATCTGGCGATAAATCAAAGTCGATAAAAAGTCTGGCTAACCGTTGAAAAAAATTCCCTTATTGTATATCTCAACTAAAAATGACGTTTCTAACCCTGTTGCGATATCGGAAATTTTTATTTTCCGATAATAAAAAAGTTTGATAACAAACATTGTGGAGCCAAATATTTATGAAATATCGACTTTTATATATTAAATTGCATTTTTATCGAATTCTGGGCAATAAAAAAACTAGATGTATACATTAAATTCTGTAAAATCATCGCCATACGAACAATAATGATGGCATACACTTGAATCAATTTTCCATCATAATTTCATTTCCCACTGCCGGAGGTTTCTATATTAGCATATTACAATATCGCCCATCAAATATCAAGATTCATCCTTCAAACGAACCGTTATATCTCCTACTCTTCTGTAGCTCTCTCGGTGATTATCAAATATTTACAGGATACTTGTACCGCAGGTTCGCATAATCATGAGGATATCGAACACAATCTTGCGTCGAGGGTTCATTCGTTGTTAAGTCGCATATTTCAATTTAATTTATATCGAATGTCAAATTTCAGAAATCATCACGGGATGAAAATTTATCTCCTGACTGGTCCCTCAATTACGATCCATATGATTCTATACCGTTCGTAAATATTCGTAGATATACATTTTAATCACTCGTGAATTGTTGATGAATTTTATCATGTTGGCTCAATTTTCGAGTGGCGATTTTTCTTTTATTCATTTCAGTATACTAATGATCCATCATATAATTATTTCTTGTTCGTCTGTACAATATTTGTCGGTGTTAAAGTTTTTTTTTTATCTAATGTAATTTTTTTTTTAATTATGCTTTTTATGTATTTAGAGAAAAAGTACATTTTTTCGATAATTATTGCATATGTTTAAACACATTCTTTGAATATGGTCAAAGCACGAGAAATAACATTTGAAATTCGGCCCTTTTCGGGCATATGTACCCCCAAACTAACTCCCCAAAGCACGCGGCGGATTTGCGTACCGAGAAAAGGGTGTAATGTTCCCAAGCCACGAATCCAATTATGAGACTTAATTGACGATGCCCTTGGTTATGAGATTTCATAGCCTGATAGAAATGGATGTACCGAAATTGTTCAAAGTTTAATTTATCAAACATTCTGTGTAAATTGCTCGCTGTTCGTTCTTCTCTCAACGAGTCCGCAAACAGTGCATAGATTGACCTTTCGAGTTTTTTGTACGTTAAACTTAAATGCACGTTAAATTTTGCGCGCCTATTAAAGTACAAATTATTCAGCGTATTTTTGAGCAAATGCGGATAAAATTTCGATCTTTGTATAAATAAAAATTTTAATGTTTTTTTAATAGAAAAAAAATGGAAGCACCCAAAAAAATGCACGAGTAAAAAATTTTATCTTTCAACTATTTTATTTTTAAGAGAACGGAAAAGAAAAAAAAAATATCCGTCACAAAAATGTAATTCCTCTTGTGGAAAAATCTCGAGCTCTGTCACATTTTATCATAACGTAGAAAAGTCCCCTGAGGGATTGCTAAAAGCATGCAAACGAAACATCAGTTACGTATGGGGATGAAAAGATTGCATTGGGAGCGTACATGATATAAATCGCTACTCTGCGATGCGTGTTGTGTTTTTTTTATGCGCGAGCGAATATCCTGCAAGTGTACTTCATCGTTGCTTATTTCTCTCTTGATTGTCCGATATGGCTATTGGAAAAAGATCCGTACCCATTTCTGAGGTATTTTGCATGTTTTTTTTTTATTAGCTATAATTTGCTCCATTTCCTCTGTTTTCGCATACTTATTCGTTTCTCAACTTTATCTACCATCCATTTTCTTTATTATTGCCAATTTCCTCAACTTTGTCTATTTTCTCTTTTTTATATTTTCTCCTAATTGTTCCTATTTCCTCTTATTCCTGCCCCGTTTCTATTTTTTCCTCAGTCCTCCGCTTGCTTTTCGACTTTCCATCTATAAATTCTCAGTTCCCGAAAACTTGTACCTTACATACTAAATTCCTAGTACGTAAATATAAAAATTACAATTCACATTCCCGCAATGACAATTTAATGAATTCGATTATTAAAATTGAGGAAATATTTCTTGTATTTTCATCTAATGTATCGACAATTCAGATCGAATCAGACCTCTCCACGGTATCACGTCTACATCGAGCTGTTTTCACTTTAACCATGGTATTAGAAAAATCCGTTTATATCGCTACGAATACATGCTCACTGCATTACACACCCCTTTGACCTACAAATTGGATTCATCATCGTTTCATCCCCGCCTTTCTCATTCTATCGAAACCCTGGAATTCCAGGGCTGCCAGATGGCGCCTGCGTCACTGCGGCAACCCTCTCGGAACCCTCAATAGAGTATATATATATGTATGTATGTACAACGTTATCATGCTGGGATCCAAATGGGCCCTTTGAAAATGAACGCTTGGCTCTTTATTAACTAACGTAGGTGGGTGGTTGAAATGGTCAGGGGAGGGGGGAGAGTGTTTATGTCATTGACACGCGTTTGTTGGCATCCGATTGTTTACTAGAAACGCCTTTCCTCGTGTACTTGCGAATATATACGCGCGTTATGCTTTTCCCGTGGCTCATTGGAGGATCGTCACCAATTAATTTGTGCGTACACGTGTACTTCTGCGCCAGTGGATTGACGTCAAGTCCGATACTAATGATCGAGAATCGATCCAAGCGTATAGAGGTACCTATTTATGTGTGTATGAACCTCATCAAAATTACCATGATTACGTTCAGGATAGCCCTCGGGGTTCCATAGGGGTAATAACCTGTTCGATATACATGTATACATAGACACTTACTATATATCACGTCCATTTCAATGCGCGTTTGATCGTTGGTCGCAAGAATCCAATTCTCTTCCAATACCCCTGCGTTTCTTATTGATTGCAGATTATATCTTACACAAGATTTAATCACTTGGAGTATCTCCCAGTGTGTCATGTGGAATCTGTCAAAGACTTGCATTCATGATTTCTAACATTTGACCTCTGAGTATCTTCAAGTAAAACCCTTTGAGGTTCATTGATTTTTAGATAACGATGATGCAAATAAGGAAGAATCTTTTTTGGACGTCCGATTGAAAAAGGGTTAATTGTAAATAGAGAAAAATAATTAGGTGTTTAGAGATTGATCAGAAAAAATAGCTGAAGTGTATGTGAAGTAGCTTAGTGCTTAGCTTAGTCAATGCTTAAGAAGACTTTTTTTTACATTACTGAAATCGTTAAATGTATGATTTTACATCGATTGGAGATTAAAAATTCAGTAAGATTGTAATATAACTTTGTCATCCTCATTCTTATTAGTGGAAAATTATGTTCACTTTATACACATTTTCTAGGAATCAACGATTTATTTTATTTACCGAAATAAGGGATTTTTTCAAGTAATTTGACATTTCTTTTATAATGTATAATAATTATATACCGAACAGCTTTTTTCCGGTATTTAATTACGAGCTTATTCACAACCATATCAAAAAACATAAAAAATTGAGGTTTGAATCCCAAAGATTACGGACCTGTCGATTTGGCCTGAAATGCCCCATACACACACACACACACATATATATATATATATACTCTCGAAGCTGAATGTAGATGGCGTGTCTCACACGCCAGCTTTTGTTACCTCGAATTGTTCTCGTCACATTGCACATCTTATTTCCTCACTATGATTATATGAATAGACCAAATCGACAAGGGCATATAAGCTGTGCTAAACGCGATCGATATGCTTTTATTGCGTTACACCATCGGCATAAGGGTCAGAAGTGCCGGATAAAACTTTTCAAGTCGAAACGACCCTAGTGTCTGACTACAGACGGACCGTAACTACTGAAAGGCTTTGTCGCCTGCGCGCGTTTATTATACGTGCGATAAATCGAGTTTGACCGAGCTAATTTTGCAATGTTGTCCAGAAATTGTGTAGAGAAATTTACAAAAAGTTGGATAATTTGATTTATTTGTTTTTAACTACGCAGGGTCACACAAATGTTAATTATCAAATTCAAAGATAGGTAAGAAATGATATCGAATAAAATCAGCAATGTATATTTTGTTATTTCATTTTTATGCAGTTTCAACTATCAATAGAATTATTATTTTTCTTTTCAAACAAAAAACCAAATTTTGTCGAGACTGAGTTTTGTCCTTTTGTATGGCAGATCGAATTACGACCACAAAATCTCCACGTCATTTCTACTCATCTCCATTCTATTTGAAAATAGTGCAGAAGTTTAAATTACGTTCTCGTCGTCGTCTCGTTGGGTTTATATATACTCTCGAAGAAGATATTCGAGAGTTTTCCATCTCGCAGAATGTAGGAATTTGTCGAGCAAAATTTTGCGAATGAATTTATTCGTCCTTGCAAATTGAGCATGACGATGTGACGTTGGTTTACGACATTGCCTCAATTCTTGCGCGAATATTTTAACAGTGCGATGAAGACTCTCGTTTGAATACGGTACTTATTTGGAGCAGCGAGCAAATCGGCGAAAGATGCTGACACGCTGGAAGAGTAAGGACAAAAGTTCCTCCAAGAGCTCGTCCTCGAGTGGAAGCAAGAAGAAACGAAAGTTCGGGCGAGAAGGTGAGCAAATATTTCACGAATTATTGTAGCGTACATCAGTGTGTGTATCATAAAGTCAAAATGTTGACGTGTTTTTTTTTTTCCTGTAATCGGCGTTGCATATAATTTGCCGATTATTTTCAACCAAAATTCCTTTCTAATTTTCAAGCGATCTTGAAGACAGGAACGTTTGTACAAATAGAATAACAATATCTACAACAATAGCTACGAAAACTTCCAAGATCTACGAAAGTCTATTGAAAATCTACCGAAAATTGCAACTGAATCCAAAGTCAAAATGCAAGATGAACCAAAAGGCTAGCAAAGGACTTCTATGATTTATACTAAATTTCTACCAAAGTCCAAGTCGAATTCAAATTCTACCAGAAGTTTGTCCAAGTATAAAGTTTGAGAAAAGCCTATTAATAGTCTATCGAAACCAACCAAAATAGTGAGAAATGTCTCTTAAGCTCATGAAAAGTCTACCAACATCCTGCAACCAGTCTAATCAAACTTACCGAAATAATATATCAAACATTTTCAAGTTCTATAAAAATCTACCAAAGTCCAGCCAAGTCTAAAGCTTACCAAATGCTTATTAAAGTCAAACCAAGTAAAGAGTCCAAAAGTTTCGTTAAATAAATTCGATTTGTGAATTTTGTGAATTAAAAAAATTTCATGATGCGATGAATATAACTAGATACAATTCAAATTCCGTTCAATTATATTAATCTTTTTTTTTATTATTAAAAAAAAAAACAAAAAAAGTTAATGCAGAAAAAAACTTAAAAAAAACTTTATGAATGAATCAAGCTTTTAAAAGTTGCCGTAATTAATTTTCTCGTAATCAAAAGATTCCACAGAATAAAAGAGTCATTGATAAAGTTCCGAGAAATCAGAGATCATATTATATTTATATATAGCTGCACATTGCATTGAAAAGTTGTTCGAAAAAGCTTTCACGAACTCTTCTCGTTCATGATTGCTCGATTCCTTTCTCGTTCTTCTTCGATTTTTTTCCCGTTCTTTATTTCTTATCTCCATCTCTATCTCTTTCCCTCTCTCTCTCTCTCTCTCTCTCTCTCTCTCTCTCTCTCTCTCTCTCTCTCTTTCCATCCTCGTCCCCCTCTTTGAAATACAAATGGTACTGATATTGAATAACCGTAGCTACGGCTCGTTTAAAATGCACGTAACTCTCGGAAGTGGATGAACGGAGAGCCGGAAACAAAGTGAGAAAGGACGCCAACGAGAGTCGTAGTGGCTAGATAGTTGGGAGATAAGGGTGGAATTCACGAACGACGCGAAGACAAGTGAGACAGAGCCGAACGAGAGAGAACTACTTCTGAGATTTTTCGAGTCGAGTCAATCGGAACTCGTGAAAAGTTTTCGAGAGATCTCAATTTATCGGGACGCTAAAAATTTTATTTTCCACCCCACGATTCTCCTCCTCTCGAAATATAAGAGTCATTGCCGCGATAAAAAAAAATCTATCTAGTTCCTTTTATGCAAGAATTTTTAGTCTTGAGCTGTTAAAAAGTTGAATGTAAATTTTTTATTTGCCCAATTCTTGACGTACGCAATGCTCAGGTCAAAAGTTACTGCCAATTACTAGTTTATGTTCAAAGTAATTAAATTTGTAGCCATGGAAGTTAAAATAAGCATTGACATTACCTCAAAAACTTGATAGTACCACCTATTACCACCACCTACATTGGAAAAAAATGTGATTGCGATAAAAAATTGTGTCGTTGACTTTATTAATTTGTTTGATCATCACGAATGATTGACTTTTATTTTTTCGTTTTTGCCTATAGTATAAAAATGATTGCTAAAAATGATCTGCTGGCAATTACGTTACAGAAGTTCTAATGATTATATACAACGTGTGTAACTTATTAGCGTCGTGGACTCGAAATCTGACACAAACGAGTGAAAAGCTCAGCAGCTTAATTGGTTCGGTAGCTCGTTAGTGCAAGAGCAAAAGCCTCTTGGTGACTATATATAGATATACTCACTATATCAGCCTTATATACTGGGGCATGTTTGTCAGTTGATCCGTGTATTGTACGAAAAAACGATTTTTTTTTTATTCGACTCGTCGATTTCTGCCTCAGAATGGAAAATACTACTACTTCGTCGCTATATATTCATGTCCACATTACCATCGACGTTCACCAAGATCGTTAATGGAGATCTGCATAAGCTTGGGGCCCAATAAACAAGTCGATTTTCAATAATTTTTTCTGATGAGAGTACTGGGATGACGAGGTCGGGTTTTTAAACACAATTAATACATACCCTTGCCAAGTTTGATTTATTTATTTATTGAAAAATATTGATAAACAATGAAGTTATTATTATTTACACAAAGTGTAAGTTATTTAAACGGTGTAAGTCGTATCTCAAAATCTATTCGTCCGATTCACTTCAAATTTGGACAGAGCATAGTTTATAATATTTTCTGCCGCATGGCCGGATACTTTTCTGAAACTTTGGAAGTTAAAAAAATGGCAAGCTGTAGAAAAAAAAAGGTCGATTTTACCTGATCTCAGTCAAGGTCCATCGAAGGTTTCGGATGGATAATTCATGAACTTAGCGGGACAGTGCGGGCTCGGTTCGCCAGGAATATCAATTAAGATCGTAAACATACACCCCTCCGGATTCAACCCCACAGACCGAAAGGATACCACCATTTCACCCTTTTCAGTTGAGTTGGTAAAATAGAAGGGCGCGTCGACCTCTTCGTCTCGGAAACTCGTCCTATATATGTATAGAGCCTCCATATTAGCCAATCTTAAATTGGTCAAAAGACTTTGGAGAAGTAAATAAAAATCATCCTCCATTTGACTTGGCGCTAGACTTTGTTTAACAATTAGTTTCATGGTGAAGTTGAATTTAAAAATGTTTTTTTTTCGGCTCGTTTGTTTTTCAGTATCAAATACACAAGAAAAAGTTGATTTTCATCTTGTGTAAAGAAAATGTAATTGAATGTAGAAAAAAAAAAAAATCATTAGAATATTTCAATATTAATGTGTCACAAAAGTAGTTAATTCCCATCGAATTCAGCTTTAACTTTCTTAACATTTAGGAATGTTTTTTTTCCTCTATTTACGTTACTGTGAAATTAATTTGAAAGAATGCGAAGCTAACGGAATAAAGATTGTTTATAGCAACGTTTAAAGATAAATTGAGCATAAAATCATAAATTTCGTAGCTGCAAAATTAATTTGACATATTTTCATTTTTTTGCTGTGTTGAATTTTATTTCGGTCATAAAGTGGGAAACAATGTTTGTCTGAATGTATTTTTTCGGAAACATGTGAGTTTGTCAGAGATATATATATATATGCGTGTGTGTGTGTAGTTGTATATTTGCTTTTCGGTGTAAAAAAATGAACGAGAAGGAAGAAGTTTGAGAGTAGCGAAAAAAAGTGTCTTCGAAACGCGATACCAATGGATAAGGTCGTCCCATGGGACTGAAACACTTTGGCTCCTGTAACTTGCGCTCGTGCCGAACCAAAAATTCGATCGAAATTTCATCATTATGTTCGTATTAATGTATTCTCATGGAATACATTAAAAGCCCTCGGGCCTGTTGCCCATAAGCTTAGGCTTCTTTTTTTTTCTCTCTCTCTCCCTCCCATTGGCTCTTTTTTTTCTCTCAGGATTTTCACAGACACAAGCATGGCCTCCCCTTGTTTTTTCTCTGGCGCTATACCTTCGCGATTGTGAAACAACATAATCGTATGTCGCCCACGTCTTGTCTACGCGTAGATAACAAATGGGAACGACTTCGTTGGATACTGACAGTGAATAAAACTTTAAACTGGAGAAAAAAAAGGTTCTCGGGATTTTTTTTTATTTCTTCTTGTATGAGTTTCCACCCAAATGGTCAGTGAATTCGTTATCGGTGGACAAAAATTTATTGATTACGAATATCCTTGAAGAAATATTAAAAATAAAATATTTCTTTGGATTTGAAGCAAAAAAAAGTTCACTTACTAAAATTTTCGGAATTTTTTTTTTCCTGAATTGATGACTACACTCTGTATTAACTTTCATCGCACTCGTTTTTGTGGCTTTTAGAGTCTGATAACCGATTCTTGTAAATCTTTCAAGCTCAGCCCTTTTGATTCGATTTCGACGATTGTCAAGGTACACCATCTTGGTTACAAAAATCGTAATGTTTAGATGAAATTTAGTACACTTTCTAGACTACCTTTCAGTCTTTTCAATAAATTAGAGATAAACCTAAATCGAGTGGGAGAGAAATTATGACTTGAAATTTTAACACTTACATTATACATTCTAACATACACTTACATTTTACCATTTTTTATATATATATATACATATATGAATGGCAAAGAATAAGTGTAAAACTGAGAGAAACAATTGTTTGTCTTTTTCCATCTTATAAGATTGGAAATTTTATGCTGATTACTAATTCCACTGAGTTATCGTCGAGAGGCAAACAAATTCTTTCAAAAGCGCAAAAGCCGTTTTATTCGTACTTCGTACGAAATAAAACCCTGATACATTTTTATCTGAATTTTTCGCTATAGATAATTATTGATTACAATTTGAACTAACTATTTTTAAAATGTTCTCACCCCTCCCCTCTCCCCCGGAATAAAGATATTGCGATAGATCAAACTGCATTCTTTAATTTAGCACATACCGATGGTTCAAGTGCCCAAATTTTTTTCAATTCCCACGTCCATTAAAATAGCCACTATACCAATTTCACCCCTGACAAATCCCATAATTACGTTCGCATCAATTCGGCAGAGGGGTGAAGAGCCGGAGTGAAGAATCAGCTATTTAGCGAGATAATTACAAGACAATGGAAAAGCAATTGTCGTAAAATAATTACAAAGTCAATCAATTCGGTCCAGCTATCCCTTATATTCATCCCCTTATGTATTGTATATATATATATATCTACATGGTGGTGGCATTTACGCTTTTATCCCGTTGATGTGTTTTCGCGTGTACCCATATATATATATATATATATATATATTTAGGAGAGGAGAGAAACGAGGTCTCAGGGGGATGAAAAGGACGCGCGCACAGATATACACAAACGCGAGGATGTGGGGGTTGGGAAAACCTGCTTTTGCAACCCTCTTGGACTATGCGCGTCTGCGCTCAGGTCGACTCGTATCTCTTTCTCTCTCTCTCTCTCTCTCTCTCTCTCTCTTTCATGCTACCGTGGGCCTTGCCTCTCATTTTTCCCGTATACACATTCTAGGGGTGGTTTCTGTGTGCATATCAGCTCGCACCTCCGTCAACTAACCACCACCACTACCACCACTCAGTATCCACCCTTCGCGCGCACACCGGTGAATCTCTCTCCTCTCGTCCACTTCAGGTGTGCCTCGTAGTGCCAACAGGGAACTCTCGAAACTAACGCAGTATCGATATACCACCTCGTCGCGGCAAGATCATTATCATCCCCCTGTTATACACAACGTATACCGGCAACCTGGCACAACACTCCACACCCACTTCAATCACCGCAATTCACGTTAAAATTTATCATGAAATCTTTTTTTTGTAATTTCAAATCGCAAAGTAACCATAAAAAAAAAATAAGAAAAAACTGAACTTAATTAACCTCCTTGAAACACGAAAGAAATTGCACAACTAAAACAAAAAAAAAAAAAAACTTTCAGTGACTAATTTTTGTCTGTTGATGAAATGAAAAAAGTGACGAGTGTACATTATTAAATTTTCGTTAGAATTGCGGGATATATTTTTACCCTTTGCACTTTTTAATATTGATGCTGATAATTAAGTTTAAATTTGAAAATTTGGGTTTGTAATTAATAAGCAAAGCAATAATGCGAAAAATCCCCTTTAGTTGAGGGATTAAAAAGTATACAATGGAAATAAGTTTTTAGTGATTTTTGTTATTGTTACGATAAAAATATGAAAAAGTGACAACTGCGTCGTTGTATACGGTTATTGGATTATCGTTTTCAAGATCAGGCGCAATATATATCTTCCATTGTATTACTTAATTATCGAGTGGAAGAGGTTTAGTGATGTGGGACGATCGCGCGAAGGGTGGATTTTCTTTTCATCCGAGATACGGTAAATTGGCGAATTTATCTCCGGGAACTTTAAGATAAACCCATACTTTTCCGCCCAACGCAACCGGTTGCTGTGGGCGTGAGAGACGCAATTTCTTCGTTTTGGTCCTGTGGAACAAGAAATGAGCAATTCAATTATTGATGTTTTCAAGCTCGATTGCATCAATTGAAACAAAAAAAATAAAAAAATAATCGGTCAACGACTAAATTGTACGTCCGACATGGTGCTGATTAAATAATTAATACAAAAACCGTGAATACATTACGACAGTGAGATAATCATCATAATAAAATATATTTATGTAAACTTCATTGAGATTAAATTTTTAAAAAATATATAAATTCACAAATCACTGACAATCTCCGTCATTACAATTACGCAATTACTTAACTCGTTAATTGACCATAATTAATTAGCATATGTTTTATCTCAGGATATCATAGACATTTTTGGGTCGTGTTTCATTGATTGTTAATCATCTATTAATGTAAATATTAGAGTCTATATATATATATATATATATATATATATACATATATATATGTAAATATACATACATTTCGATACGTTTGCACTTGATTGAACGTACGTTGAACGATAACGTGCAATTAAACGTATCGTATACACATGCCTGAACAAATGCTCAAATTGTAAGTTAACTCTATAATATTGACGAAATTATACCTGTGCAGGCTACAGGGGCCAATATAAACAATAAATCATTAAAATTATAATAAGTGTCTATAACGAAAGAAATTAAAGCAAATACATAAAATAATCCCGCAAAATCTTATTAATATACACGACTAGTCTGTGATAAGTTAAAACTATCTATATATATATACATAGTTTATTGCTGTTGACAGTAACAACTACTAAATAAACACGCGAAAGTCTTATTTTCAAAGTGAAATTGTGTCGAAAAAATAGGTTGGAATCTCGTGGAACGTAAACGACCGAAGATTAATCAAAAGATGCGTATATTTGTCTGGAAGCACTGCGTGTCGCTCGATGGTAAGAACGTCAAATAACTCGTTAATAATCTGTTCTTTTTTTATCTATGAATAGCCAGCGCATGCGCGCGCGACTATGCGGTCACCGATCCATCGGTGATCACCAGTGCCTCTCGCTCAATTTAAATGTTCTCTGTCGGTTTATCAATGAGTTTCAATTATTCCTGCCAAGTAAAATTAATCAAATAATTTCGGAGCTCCTTAATTTGAGGAGGCGCGAGGGTAATTTTACTTATGAGTGATATGTTCTCAACATGATTGGGCATCTGTTACCAAATTCGTAACATTTTTCTCTCGCTTCGATCAATCCTTCAACCCTGTTTTCCTAATGTCCAGAGACGGAAAGACGAATGGTGATCTTCAAATGAAAACGATGCAACGAAAAATAACAGCGAGTTGACGCGATTTTCATTGCTCACTGGCTATACCTACCGGTGATACTGGTGATACCGATTTATCGCGACATGTACGTAAACACTGCGAAGAACGCGTTTATGTAGAACGAAGGAGAATATCATAGATAAATAGCTAGGATCGGTAGAATGTAGATAGAAAAACTTCCATAGGTCGGATATTTATATATATATAGATATGTAGTATATAGAGTAGCCCGAAGCGACGGTCACGTCGACAGTTTCAATTGTTTTCCAGCCCCTGTGATCGTTAATGCGTGCGGAGACTCGAGTTGTCGGTGGAGTCTTTTCAGGGCAAGCTACACGTACTAATATATATATATATGAATACAGTAGGGGTGTGTTCCTGCATGTGTACTCATGCACATCGCAAAATAACTTTTAGCAGGCGTCACATGAGACACCCACACATGTCTCATCGCAAACTTTTGATACAAAAGTTGGTTTCCTCTTTATTTCTACAAGCTACACAAGCGCGTCAGGTAGACTCCACTTTCTCATATACGTGGGATATAGAAGCCGATTCAGAATTGTTGCGAGTCGAGGGAATTTCATTTTTTTTCCTTTCCTCTGCTAACGCAACAAATTTGTAATCCCACGTGGGCGGAAAAAAATTTAGATCAAACAGGATTCTTCCATACATTGGCTGAGGTGGAAATTACCTATCGTTCATGTGTACTGTGAAAACGAAAATACGTGAAATGGTTCGTTTTTCGTTCGTCATTTTTGTCTGTCTCTTGACAAACTGAAAAAAAAAATGATATTTCAAGTAGTCACAACTTTGTGCTTCTGTTTATAGCCGATTCAGGCAAATTTAGAAGACTCTGAAAATTTTGCATAATGTTGCTAAATGCTGTTTAGTTATTGGCTCATTCCAATATCTGTATAGAATTCCGTAGATCGGTTGTATTTTATTCGAGTCGATGGTTCGATTTTAGAAATCTGTGAAAAATTCAATACTCATCGTAGTCTAATGAATCAAGGGATGTTTGAAATTTAGAAGGATTGCAATGAAAATTAGCCAAGATTAGTGTTGCAGCTGGATAGAAAAAAAAAAGTTCCAACTACTATGTTGAAGTAATTTATTTTTGCGGAAATGGAAAATAAAAAATTCTCTAAATTTTTCTCATGCCCCTAACGCGATTTTTTCACGTATTTCATATCAATGAAAATAATACATCACAACTCATGTGCCTTTTGAATTGCCCCGTATACGTTTATACATATATATATATATATACCTTTTCGCCGTAAATATTTTTCTCGACGTCTGGGAGTGCCTTCTGTGGTTTATGAGGTATATGAAAACCAGCTGCACGGCCATTGGGCCCATAGTCCTTTGAGCACGTCGGGGTTATGTCAAAGTGAAGCCAAGAAACAGGCATCGAGAGGTAATAGATACCTGGGACGAGACGAGTAGCATAATGCAAACGGAAATCGTTAGATTCCTTTTCGTGCTGCCCGGAACATCCGTTAGCGCGACTAGAGAGGAGATTGTTCGTGTACGCTTGCAGATCATTTAATAATTTTTTTCAGGTCGACATGGTCGCGTTTTTACAGCGTTTCTATCGCAGTAATTTATTTCTTTAAAAACGATCGGAAAATTTATTCCTGTCCGAAGCAAAGTTTCGATGGCACATACATTAAGTTTTTTTCTCCTGTATATGTTTGAATTTAAGTGTGAGTGCGTGGGAATTTATCGATCTCAAAATTTACAAAAAAGCATTTATAAGTCACTGTGTGAGTGCCTGTGAGTGAGTAATTAAGTACTAAAGTAGATTGGCCTTTGTGGCCTTTTTCCGAGAACAGCGAGTCCTTTTTTCTGATGGAAGTGACATATGTCATTTCTTCTTTGTTTGTTGTAAACGGGAGTGTGAGTGCCTGAGTTTTATCGGATGTCTGTAAGTGTGAGTGACTGTGATAAAGATAATATTCCATTCTTTATGGCGGCAAAGAGCATACAAGCCTTTTCGTGTTGAGTCTATGTGTGTGTGTGTGTGTGTTATGTGTATATGTTTGTGGCTGCAGGCGACGCTGTTGATCAAGGCGCATCAACCGACCTAAATTGAAGGGCGACGAGCTATCCTCTTGGCTATCCAACTCGACACCCTTATGGCTCTCTGTTCTGTGTGCCTTTTATATAAATTGCATATCTCTCTCTTTCTCTCTGACTCTCTTTTTCTCTCTTTCTCTCTGACTCTCTTTTTCTCTCTTTCTCTGCCTTCCTATCCAACTTCCTTACACTTCCTGTCACCCTTTCGCCGGTAATTTTTCCTCACTTGAGCTACGAGATAAACAAATACGCTCCCTTTTCCAGTGGAATTTGTCATGAGATAAAAAAAAAAAAAATCGTCTAACCTCGCGTGCCCAGTGTCGGAATCAAAATGCTTTCAATAATCCGCCATACTTTTTCGTGCTTTATCTATAATGCCGTATTTCTCGACTTTTCCTCACTTGCGATCTTGTTTTTCAGTCACGGTATCAATAATGAATTATTCAAATTCGTGTACTCATCCGAGCAGGTTCTCGATATAGCGAGAGGTTGCGCAGACGGTGTGGACTTTTCCACTTTGAAAAATTAGCCACGAAAGCTCATTCTCTCTCGCGCTCTGTTCCTCTTTCCAGAAGAGAGAGAGAGAGAGAGAGAGAGAGAGGTGGGGAGAGAGAAAGTTTGCATAAAAAATTTCTCAACCCCTGGGGGTTCATAAAATACATTATAATCATGGAAGAGCGTTCGAGTTTTCTATCATTTGTACTACTTTGTTCACCCTCTATAACGAGTGTACTTTGTTATTATTGTAAAAAGAAAATTTTCACCATTTCTTTCTAATAATTCATTATATCTGGTCTATTTATCTTGGAAACTTTAAATTTTCCAAGATTTATTCTGTTTAAATTTGAATGAAAAAAAAATATATATAATTTTTATATATTTTTCTTTCGTAAAATCTTTTCGTCTTGTTCGTCTCTCGAGACGTTGAAAACTGCTGGTGAATTTATTCATATAATATATATGAACTGTATACATGTCTCTATACATCGTTATCGGTGTATCTATAGTGTGTATCTTGTTCGTTCGTTAAATTCTTAGTCCCCAGAGAAACCTGCCGCATTTCCTTCGTGTAAGGCCCCTTGAAATTCGGTATGGTGGGACTTCTTTCCATTATGTCTCGACACACATACATGAGTATTAAATCGTTAATGCATAAAGCGTGTGGGGTACTTATAATCTTTTGTTTCTTTTTTTTTTCTTCGTTTTATCAATTTCATCTTGTCTCACTCTTATTAGCCAGAATCTTCCATTTATTATTTATCAATTGTATTTGAAAAATAATAAATGTTAAAATACGAGCTTGCTAACAAATTGGCAGACTTTTTTTTTACCACTTCAGTCACCTCACGCCACTTAACTTCCGCCATTTTCACCAACTCGAGATCCACTTCTCTCGCTCGTAGGAAAGAGAAGAAAAATAAAAATAAACTTTATCCACGACTTATAGAGTGTTACTTGGAAAAGTTCATCAGCCATTTCACCACCTTGGCTCACGTAACGCCCAAAATTGATTTTCTAAACTTACTCTTTCGTCGCAATGTGAGAAAACGTAACGAACCGCAATTCGAAAATAACACGATGAGAGAGGAGCACTCTTAGCACTTTTGTAGGTTTCTCCTTCGGTTAATTATTTTTGAAATATTGAACTCGCTAGTACATGGAGCGAACAGACCAAGAGGAAAATAATTGGCTCGGACAACAAATCAGTATGGTCGGCGTACCAAGATTAATTTGGAAAAAAAAGCTTGCTGCCGTCGCAAATGTTTTAGCTGTCACTATATTAGCAGCCCATTTTTGCTACGTTATCAAATAACCAAAAAATTCTGTCCGTTGGATAAAAATATTTAGGAACAGTTCGTTAACCATTTTTTTTTACTATTTGATACATTCATTTCACCATGAATGTTTCGGAAATATTTGATTTTCACGAAACGAAAGTCTCATATTCCTCATGGGAAAAAAACTACCCTAAAATATAATATAACTTTTCGCCCAATATTTTACTAAAAAAAATCAAAAAAATTAAATTTTCAGCCGTTCTTGTATGTTTTCAATATTTTTTAAAAACTTTGTGACACACCTTTGCCGAGTTCTAATTATACTAAAAAATAATTATCAAATCGTATGTTATGATTCTGCATATGTTAATATTTATTTTCTTCAATGATTTTGCACACTTTCATAAAATATATAATAGACAGTCCGTAAACTTTTAGATTTTAACGTAGCAACAGTAAGATAAAAAGCGAGTAGGCGCTTCAGAGATAGTACAAAAGCTCTGGGGCGAACGCGAAGCCAGCAGAAATGCTTATGCCAAGGAGGTACACTCGAGTTTAGCGGTTTTCTTTTTCTGTTCTCCACTCTTCTCATCCCCTCACTCGCATACCTGAGTACACACGTATATATATATATATATATGCACCAGTAACACACCGCCGGTCTTGTCTTTCCGTTCTCTTAACCATTTATCTCTTCCGCCTTCTCTCATCCCGATTTTCCACCATCTTTTATTCCCGTTCTTACTTTATTTTTATCTTTCTCTATCTCGCATATTTTTCTCTCTCTTTCGGTCGGACGCTCTAGCGCTTTTCCCGTGGGACGAAATACGTGTATATATATCGTATACCCCGATGAACATGACAGAGTAACCTCCCTTATATATATACACAACAAGGTAAATATTTTATAGGATATCAAGCCTTCTCGGGAGTGCCACTCCGCCATGTTGCGTATGCGTTATAAGAGGACGATTTTTTCTCTACAAAAAACAAAATAATATGACGCCTTTTTTGATGGATCTAATTTGCAATTTTTCTCTAGCAAAAAAAATACTAATATGACACCTTTTTGATGGATCTAATTTGCAATACTTCTCAATATTTTTTTTCAACTAACGAGTTAAGTAAGTACGTCTCAACTAAATGGTAATTCATTATTAACGTAATTTTTACTGACAACAAAAATTCGAAAACTAACCGAAATATTCGTTATACTTTTGACTTACCATAAAGAAAACAACGAGGTATAGGAGTAAAATAAGAAAAAAAAAAATGCAACAATAATATTGAACTATATTTAGACCTATTTTATGGATAGATTCGTTTATTTGCTCCAGACCGAAGTCGTCGGTGAGGAAGAGCCTCTTATTCTGGCTCAACGAATTTACAATAATCGATAACGTTAAGTAGGCTTAAGAAGGATACGTATATATACATGTCGTGTAAGGTCATCTCAAGGGATGAGCTCTTCACTTCCGTCACTATAGTCGTACAGCTCGCTTCCGGTTTCTCTTCCTTTCTGAATATTCAATGAATTAATTTTGCGCATAGCTGGACACCATGATGCATGTACGCGTGGGTGTGTATGTGTGTTTGTCATGTCTCTCTTGCGACGTTTATTCGCTCAAGCATGAATCATAAATCGGGACTCCAAAGGAATTTCAATATATTCCGTGGAATACAATAATGGTGATAATAATAATAATAATAATAACAAGAATAATGTTTTAGAACCGATAATCGGGACAGAGATCTAATTGATTTTCAGCTCGAACGCGTGGAAAATATTTTTCTTCATGCGATATATAAAAAGAAATGTTCGTTGATTCTCTAAAACTCTCTTCATCGATGGTCTGTCGTTGAACTCAAGAGTTTCCCGTCTATATTACTCAATAAGAAAACTTTTCTATTTCTCCTATCATAGTCTTTAGGATTATGGGTGTGAACGCTCGAACGATTGCAGACGCTCGTCTTGCGTCGCCATTCAAAGAGATGTACATTTTTTCGATAATGGCGCAATGAAAAAAGGGGAAGAGAGAGAGAGAGAGGAGTAGATAGAGTGAAACTGGTCGTACTAGTAATAATAATAATAAGTATATAGTTGCAGACGAGGGATATAGCGAAGGCGTGGGTGGAACTCATACATATAAGTAAACGTTTATAGCACACACGAGCGAGAAATGAAAAAGCTCGGAAAACGTTTGTTGGCAACGGGGAAAATGGGGCAATTTAAAATGCGTCTAGTGAATGCAGGAAAAACATTTATTCTCGTTTAAATAAATGCGTACATTTTCGCTTCTCAAAAGCCTCTTCCATATATTTCTTCCCCTTCCTCCAACATTTATTCCCATGAGTTGAAAAACAAGCAGACGAGGCATTTATGATTTTTTTATGCGAATTCAAAGCATCCAGCATCGAGTATTGAAATAATTCTTATCATTACTGGGGATGAGAGATGAGACTCATGAATAACTCAACCAATCCGTCCTATAATATCGATCACATTTAGCCGGCTCTCCAGCGAAGGACAAACCAGGACCGGAATTTTCAAACAGTTCGCTACGTTGAATAATGACCAGCTAATGACCATGAACACATATAAACCGAAAACCGAATGATTCACACAGTAAAGCTGACAGTAAAAACTCAAAATTACTTGGAGCATATTATGCTGTTCTTGAAACTTCAAACCTTGAAAAATCAAAATCGAATTTGAAAAAAAAAAAGAGTTTGAAAATATTTTTTCAATCAGAGTTCTTGTTTACTGGTTAATACTAGTCATACTTCCTAGTAAACTCTATTATGGTCCTGATAAGTGATTTCATAATGTTGTTATGCTAAGGATTTTTTACGTGTAAAATTCGGCTCTAGGCACAAATTTGCAAGCAGGATCTCAAATTTCTCAGATCCAGTGGCAACTCATGCGAGAAAAAACTACCTCGTCTTTTCATTCGAGACTGTTTTGTGACCCGGAAAAAATGGTGAAAGCTTTTCACTCTTATACCCTCTTCTCATTTGTGTGCATTATAAGCAACACTCGGGTAAAAATTCTTGGGTCACGTGTGCAATTAGTCGATGGTTTCATCTTCTTAATTTCTCAACTACACTTGTTCCACCCCATCCCATCGGTGTGCTTTTCCAGTCACGTATTCTGATAGTGTGATGATACACATATATACTATACAAATATATAATACATATAATATATACATATATACTATCTACATGAACCTATGATTTCGTGAGCTTTCACATTTATGTTAGAATGGAAATAAACTCCCGACCAGGTTTAATCCAGGCCACAATCGGCGCGTGTAAAATTACCACGTAAACCGGCCAGCTTGACTCCATATCATTGAGAAATTTTCTTTTCCAGCCATTTCACTCAAGGCGTGTACGATGAAAACGCTAATGCAATATAAATTACAAAAGTTTTAATTAAATCAACAAGACTATTCAATTACATAAGAAATATAACAGTATTTGCATGAGCTAACTCTAAGTTTTCTCAAAGTGGATACAAAAAAATAATAAAAATGTTTAATTAAAAACAAACAAAAGTATTATAAATTGAAATCTGTTTGCCAACCATCGTAGCTTCGTTAGCAATAAGACAATTCTCAATGAGAATTATTCAGTGGCAAGAGCATTTGTCCTTTAGTCGAGAATCTTATGTAAGGCGCAAGCAAAGGAATGTATAACATGCTTTTCGGTCTCGCCAGAAGTTTTCCCTAACAAGAACTTTCTCTCACAGCACCGAAATGTCCGAGATTCACAGGATGAGGGTGTGCATGTGTGCGTGGACGGTTCATGCATACTAAGCATGTTCTATCGGTGAAGTTCGTCTAACACCTAACAACTACATTTAGCCCGAGGATAAACGGTAGTTAGTGAAATCCTTACACTACGCCAGGCTCATTTCGAATTCGTTATACGACGTTTAACTTGGTAGCTCTCACTTTGAACTCGCTTCAAGAGTCCATAAATAACAGGGATGTACCAAAGTCTACTGACAGAACAGACTTCTGGTAAACTTTGGAATTAATTGAACCTTGGCAGACTTTATACAGACGTTTGTTCATATTACATTGATTTTTCGTAGACTTTAGAGGACTTTTTACACTACGCCAGGCTCATTTCGAATTCCTAATACGACGTTTAACTTGGTAGCTCTCACTTTGAACTCGCTTCAAGAGTCCATAAATAACAGGGATGTACCAAAGTCTACTGACAGAACAGACTTCTGGTAAACTTTGGAATTAATTGAACCTTGGCAGACTTTAAACAGACGTTTGTTCATATTACATTGATTTTTCGTAGACTTGAAAGGACTTTTTGTAGCATCTGCTATAGTTGCAGAGATTTCGGTGTAATGAAATCAATTAATCATGAGGCCAAAGGAGTTGTACTGTTCTCACTGAACGTTATAAAATGTATAATTGCCCGGTTACATGTCCAGAATGACAAAAGGTACCGACGATTACCTTGTACCGACAGAATAGACTTCAGATATACTTTGCAATTAACTGATCTTGGTAGACTTTATATAGTTTTTTGGCAGACTTTATATATAGACTTTTTATAGATGCGACACTTTTCGTAGCATCTGCTAGCTGGATAGATTTTGGTGGAGTGAAAGAAATCAATCAAGAAACTAAAGGTTTTGTACTGCTATTGCAAGTCCTCAGTTCAATCCTTGACTGATCTTACTCTGTTTTAATTATAGCAAAATTCTAACCAGCCTCTAACCAGAGATTTTTTCTAGCGTCTCGAAGATGTGCAGATTATGTTGGAATGAACGAAAAATCACTTACAATTCTAGAAACCAACTAATGAGGTTACATCTGTAGGTTTATCATCTGTAGATAATTTTTTTCAGTGTAGAGTTTCAACTATTCTGGAATGATAGTATGATCTCCTCTATTCGAATTTGTAGATTCTCTTGCATGTATAAGCAAGCCAAGCGTGTTATTCTGTTATTGCAGACCCTTAACTTCATCCGAGATTGGCCTTACTGCATTTCACTAAACTCTACATAAATGTATGCAGAATAATGTGTATACACGTATGTATTATGCTAAGCAAGTATATACATACCTGGATGAGTTACAGGCCCCAGCCAGAGTAATCATATCGTTTCGATCTTGATTGCCAAAATGATACACGCAAGGGTTAAAATGGGTTATAACTGGGTTAAAACTATACTTGGATTTTTGCGTGGTTTAAGTAATTTGCGGATTATTTTTACAGTGTGTCGTGCTTCGTGATCCTTTGTCACGTACATTATAAGTGTATGGATAAGCCGGAAAAGTTTATGATACACACTGAAATCCTTTGGGATAACGTAATTTTGAAGAATTCATGAGATTATAAGCGCTGTTACGATTTTCTTATTTATTCAACTCACTCGTGGACAATCACAAACATTTGAAAATATTCGTACACTTGCAGAGATTCATAGGTACTTCGCAGGGGATATGACACTTATAAAAATCATCGCTGAATATGAAACACCACAAGAAACCTGTATAACTTTACAATGGATTTTAATTAAATATTTGAATATTTTATCAACAAATTACTCGCATTTGAGTGATGAGTGAAAAAAATATTTAAATCATACAGTACAGGATGACTCTGCATAATTTGTTTTAAACAACAATTTTGAAACAAGAAAAAAAATTGTTCAATTATTATTGCATAAAACGGTTTAGAAACCTTGGTTTTTGTGCTTTTTGTCTCGCACTTTCAATCCAACAAGAAAATATTAAACGTAAGCAATAAATAATATAGTCGAACAAAATATACGAGACTGTAGTAAACAATGAACGAGTAACAATTAATGAAAAGGGGCAACAGAGACCAACGAATTCTCGTCTAATCGACGAGTCCATATAGCGGAGTTGGAAAAAGTTAGACGGTTATTCGCGTGATGTGGGTCTCGCTCAATGGTTATGGGCGTTCTCGACAACCAATTATTTTCTCGTCAACGACGGAATGGATTAGACTAATTATTTTCTAACGTGTTCTAAACGAAAATACATAAAGATAGGCGGGGTCCCATTTATATATTTGAGTTTTTAATTGAATATTCCAAAACATCGAATATTCTGAGCGCCAAAATGCTCATAGTGCAAGGCACGGCGGATTAATAATAATAATAAAAATATACCTCATATTTTGGTGGTTTTCGAAGGACGAAGGGACGATTCGTCACACATTGACGAATCGTTTCTCATTAATTGAGCAACGAGTAACGATATCAATTTTTATTTTGACGTAAAAGTATATTTTTCAATTCATCTTCTAATATTCTCATCGTGTAATCTGTCGTATATTCCTAGTTCCTCCACTTTTTCTGTTAACTAAAAAATTTTATGATATACGGAATATTTTTCATAACCCTCTTTTTCCCATGGCTGTTTTTCTGTTCGATTCATAGCCGAGCTTCTGACATATTTCTCCGTGAATTGTACGAGACACTCGTGAATGTGGAGCAAAAGAATAACTGAGTTTCTTTGGGAGCGTAGAAAGGTCGCGTGCTATGAAATAATTACGAGGCTGGACGCTGGGATGTTACGAATGCTACATAGAGTCTAACCAAACCCAACAACCTGAAAGAACCCCTGGACCTGCTCCTGCCTCGCAATATCTTTTGACCTTTTTAGGCCAAAAACGTGGCGTCGATTTTCTTACATCTACCTACACGCCCTTGGAACGACTACAGCGCTCAGTTTATTTTCTCACCAACTCCTTTGCGTTTCTGTCGTCTACGATTTTTTTTTCCTTCCTGCGCACTAGAACTTGTGGGTTCTTGTGAATTAGCTCATGAATTAATCTATATATAGTTTTTTTCCGATCCCAAGTAGGACACATGTGGCTGAATAATTTTGCTTATTCTGTAAAAACTTTTTTAATTATCAAAACGAATGTCCCAATTATAGTGACCATGTCCGGATTACTGATGGATCAGCTCATTTTTTGTTCATAGTGAAACTTATCTTTGACATTTCACTATGTATACATTTGTAAATTTTTAATATTGTTTACTACTTTCATTCTTCAAGTTGAGTTGAATATAAGTGTAATTCTGGTTTGGAATCATAGCCATTGTTGAATTCCCATTTTTTTTTGTAGTCAAATGGCTTGAGAAACATGCCTACATCACAAATCAAAATATTATTCCTTTCAGAATACCTATACACACTCAAAAGTATTTATATAAGTGAAAAATGTTTTTTTTTCAGTCATTTCGGAGTGATTGAGTGAGAAAAAACATTGTGAAAATACATTTTCGGCGAAAAAAAATGGTGATCGAGTAATTAATGAAATTGAAAAACGACCTCTCAATAGTCAGCTGTCGAGAAGAAATCAAAGTGAAAGATGATCCGTAGTTGAAAATATCAAACAGCTCGTAAGATAAGATTTTGTTATCGTCCTATCGTTAAATTTTTTCCATTTTTATGAATTTGATTATCTCGTACAATCACAAATTTCATATTAACATCTTCTGTTCAAATTCCATTTTGAAATGTAATATGATATTTTTCACTGTGGCACGTAGTATGTTGACTTGGTCACTAATCATTATAGTTCTGACAAACGTGCTGATCAGTTAAGCCGGACAAGCACTCACTTCGATTAAATTTCCCAATTGCGTTTTAAATATTTTTAATCGATTTGTTAATAAAGTAGACAAAAAATACCAAGAGAGACAAAAAATATTTTACATAGCCAAAGAATTAAAATCTTTATAGAATATAAATTGTCCATTAATGAGCATTCATAATTACTAATATAATTCGAGTATTCTTGCATGTAGTGCGTATATTTGGTCATTAATTTGTCACATTCACGTCACGCTCTGTAAAAAGTATACTTGATCTCGATGCTTTCATCTAACTCGACGCAATGTGACAAATGATCGCACTTGCGGACATGAAGGTACATAAAAGAAAGTTGGAGGAGATTTCACAGTAGAAATATAATTAAGAGACGTCGTCGTATGAAACCTCGACAGTCTCTCTCATCTTTTCATTTGAATATATATACTTGGTAATCTCATTGGTATGGTTTATGTATTTACTCCTCGAGAATTTTCATTTGAACGAGTCGGAGGAAAAGACGTTTGAGAATGCGGAAGAGCGAAGAATCGCGATGATGAACACGTCACGTGTCACAGAATGAAATTACTCTATGACAAATCGTAGGAATCGTCCTTACAGGTTCAAAATTTAATTACTTCACTATAGAGATTCCCCAGGTATTCTCTCGCAAATTGAACGTATCTTTTTTTTTCTCCTTCGAAAATTATTCTTTTGCTGAAAGTTTTTTCACATAATTTTAGAATAAAAATTTTACTTTATGATTTCTTGAAATATGCCAGATATTTTCGAGCCAAGTGAGAAGACGAGCTGCACATTACCCTATTGATGATAATATTTCTCGTAGTCGAGAACTACGACGAGAAATTCTATCATCAGTGCATTCGTTCGTACATTGCTGACTGAAAACTTGACAACTATATTGTCAGGTTTCGACCAACTTCACAATGGCGTCGACGACGAGAACGTCGATGAAGATAGAAATTCTCATTCGTCGTTGAATAATTCAAATAGCCCGGGAAATTGTTTGCCACGCGCGCGCGCGTGTTCTTCGCGGGAAACACTAAACTTTCATATCTGCAAGGCGAGCCAGATGCGAGCAAATTCGATTTTCATTATTTTCAATCGGATACTATTCTGCAGAACATTTTTTCACTTCCGCAAAATTTTCTCATGTATATATATATTTTTTTTGCCTAAGTTAAATGCAAAAATGATTGTCTGACTAGGCACTTTTGGTCGTCTTATCTCCTTTTTTCCTTCAGATATTAATTCTTTCCCTCATTCCCTCAAACCTCTGAGTTTTTCGAGGCGTGAATTTCTCTAGTATATCGGGAACTTCTCAGAAAGTTTGCATCTGCGCAGGGATTAAAACTTCGGTTTGCGTCAACAAGAAGAGGGAAACAAAATTTCATCCAATATTTTTTTTTATTACAAGAGTGAAAAATTGGTAAAAATCCTTAATTATTATAACTCTGATTAAAATTAAAAATTTTAAGGCTAAATAAACTATAGTATTTTTTACAATTTTTCAAAATTTAATTAAGCGGCAGTCAACTCAATACAACTCAACTCGAGTCAAACTCAATACAAATAACAACGTATGTTAGAATTCAAGATACATTAAAAACTGCCTCGTCATCTCAAAACAGATTTTTATACGTAAGCATTTATGAATGGCGGTCCCAGAATGTGGGCCAGTCTCAATTTAAAAAAAAGGCGTCCTCCTATTGAATATTCCATCGAGTCTAGGCTGACAAAGATAATTTTATCTCAATTCCAGATTTAACCACGTCCTATTGATTTTTTCTCAGTCTCTTCGAGAATGAACAGGGTGAAAGTTTTTCTTTTGCGCTAGAAAACTCTATTTATCCTTTGCAAGATTTTTCATTTGCTAATGGCCTTGTCGTTTAGAATTTGTCCTGGAGGATCTCTCGCCTCTCGAAAGTGAAGTATAATTGGTGGTTGCACCTCTTCGCCGAGGTTGTGTCTTCAACGAGAGAAAAGTAAGGATAGCGAAGAAACGAGACGTCCTGGCTAAATTGCGCACGAAGGATAACACAATGTTCTTCCTAGATTTTCGATTAAGAAAATTATCAAGTACTTGGTCATGGAATTACGAGTGCCGTATCCTCTGTGAAGGGCCAAAGATTAATGGTTTTTCTTAATTAAGTATGCCTATTGAGATTCAATCGAATTTAATCAATTCGTTCCTACTTTTATCGCATCGTTGCGTTTGTTGCTCAAATGAATTATTAACTTTCCACAAAATATAAGGGACATTTCATATCTTGACCAAATTCTGAGACACCCCATCCGACGCATCACTTTTTAAAATATATTTTTCCACTTTTAAAATGGCCTTAAATTTTGTTTATCCTCAATCTGATTATTTTTTCAAAGTCAGCTATTCATCTGAAAAAAAAATGATAGAAATTGATTGATATATAGATCGAAATATTAAAAAAGGGTTTTTTTCGTTTTTTTAAATCAATTCCGATACTACGTAAAGAAGTAAAACTTCTCGAAAATTTTTTTGGCTAAACGATTTCCTTGTCATCGTACACGAAAAATTTGCTGCTTGTAAGTCTTTTAGTTTCCAGTAGATATGCACGTGAGCTTTCTACTTATGCGTTGTTGTTTTCACCACAGTTATGTTGACAATCACAAGCTGCACCGGTTGGTAAAGTGGCTGGTGCAAACGGCGTCCTGCTGTATCGACAGCTCTGCGCGTAGTTTCCGCTCAGTGTCTGACCACATTCGGTTAGTACTACTTTCCACGCTCACCGTACAGAATTATCCATCGCTGCGATGTCGTAGCCAGCGGTCGGAAAACAAAGATATCTCTTAGATGATGTCTGATTAAAATTGGATATTACTACTTGTTGGACATTGTAGTTTTATTCCTCATAAAAAAAAACAATTATATAACATTATTTCTTCGCAAGTCACTTCGCAAGTCCAAGGCCATGTATCTTTGCACCCACAGACACAGAGTAGTACACAAAGAAAAATGAATTTAATATATTTAAGTTGAATTTATATTGATATGAAACAAATTAATTATTTAAAAAAAATAAGACCCAGTAAATTTGAAAAAGTGGAGCTACCAAAAATACATGTTCATGAATTTAAGTAAAATCGAATTGAAGCACGATTGAATAAAAATTTAATCGTGCTTCGATTGTAATATGGTAGATATACTAACGAAAATAATGGATGAAAAGGTTGATGGACGGTATCGATCAGTTTTAACTCGCTGTGGCTTCGACGATTACTAATCCTATAGTGACCCCCTCCCCCCCTCCCCCAATAGCTTCTTGGCCATTGGACTCTGCTGGATCCTTGATTATCACTATATATTTATATGCAGACAGCGAAATAATATGTCACAGACGACTCTCATTCCGATTTTCTACTCTTTATTAAATATTAACAAGAAATTCCTCATAGTTGATATAGATATGCCAAAAGCATCACTGAATAATCGAACGTTCTGCAATACGGAATTCAGCTTCTGTATACAGCTATATATATATAATACTGATATTTTCGTCCAAAATTTATCAGCACTTTGACGATCAGATCTTACAAAATACCTTACCTATGCAAAGCCCAGGTAAAAAAATATTCGTCAACGAAATATGCCGAATTAATATCGAGAAAAAAATCGAGCATTGAACGTTAATTAGCAAAACGCTAATTACTTGAGGATAAAACTCTCGTCGGGTTTCACACGATCGGATTAGCTGTATATATACGTAATATTCTACGTCATGAATCTCAAACTGATTTCTGTGGCACGTATAACTCGCTCTCAAGTGGATTTGTGATTAAAGCTCAATTATTTCACGAGCGAACTAATGCCCAAGGGTCGCCAGAGCTCGATGCGATCGAGAAACGGATAATAGATGGAAAAAAGCGAGTTAACGAAGCTGAGGAAAAAAGGACTGAACTCCCTCAGGACTGACGCAGAGTTAAACAAAATTTCCCAGCTTTAAACATTTTAGACTGATATTCGACGAAAATACAAATTCCCATAAAAAAAAAAAAAACCACGATTTTATTTGGTTTAAAACTTATTTCAATGGGCATAAAATTTATTTACATTGAATGATTTTTCCTTTGATCGTTAATTATAAGGATTGTAAAATCGTAATAATCATATTACGATTTGACAATTGTCAAATTAATTAAAAATAAAATACATATAAATTTGTATTTTTGTTGCATATTTTTATTGATTACGGCGCTTTTGGTATCTACGATGTTTGATAAAAATAGGGTTGAAAAAAATAATAATGAAAAAAGTCTCGTTATAGAAAAGTGGGTCGATCGGTGATGAGTGAACTCTTGGTTTCGAACTCTGGCTGCATTCTCGCTATAGGGCATCATGTTATCGGTGAACGCTCTCATCTCCCGTATCGTTATAGCTCGCGTACTCTCGATGCCACGGTCTTTAGAGATCCGGATCAGGGTCGTTTAACCCCACGAAGGGGTTAGAAAGCTCGTCAAGCCGCATCGTACATTGCCTCGTCGCTGGATCACCCTTGTGGGCGCGTAATGCATGGAATTATTTTGTTCTCTTTAACAGCCTCACTCGAACGTATCACCGGAGATGTTTAAACAAAAAATTAACGAAAATATAATAACAACATAAATAATATGGTACTATCGATTGTGGAGTCTTTTCTTGAATATGAATTTATTATAAAGTGTTTTTACATTGCTAATTACACTTACAATTCTATATTAATAATTGTATCCCATTTTTTCAATGTTCTTAAACATTTTAACAAATTTTATCTCAATATGAATTTACGAAATCGAAATGTATTTTAAAAAAACAATCACACAGGGGAGTGTTATATTTCTTATAAAAAAAATGAACATAAGAATAGCAATTTCAGTTGGTAGACGCGATTAAATAAGCTCGAGTAAATTGATGTAAATTTATAGATCTAATAATGGAAAATATCCCATAGACATTTAACGATAAAACCTGACGTGTAGCCTCGTACCCAATCTCTATATTGTCAGCCCATATAGTGTAGGGTTTGACCTCTTGAACTCCCGTGAGATTTTCGTGGTATCCGTATAAAGGTCTCTTGGAGGTTCTCATGGTGTGTAACCGAGCACAGGAAGGAAGTACGGAAGGAAGGGTCGCTGTGGAGGAATTTTTAGCGTGTGCTTATGTGTGCGTGTGTAGCAAGGAAACGAGATGAGGCGAAACATCGCACACACAAGACAAGTAACATACCGTGTGTGGCTGTGGCAACGAGCTACATATATATATATACACAGTAAAACGTGCGAGGACAGGGAGAGAAGCCCACTGTGGTGCGAGGCTGTTGGTGCTCTGCCCCCCCCCCCCCCCACCCCCTGGAGGTCGAAGAGAGGGTGAGATGAGGACCGCACCCACCCCGGCTATCGACCCGGAGTTACGCCAACCCCTTACTTGGCGTGCCTCGAATTTCACTCTTTACACACTTCTCTCTCTCTCTCTCTCTCTCTCTCTCTCTCTCTCTCTCTCTCTCTCTCTCTCTCTCTCTCTCTCTCTCTCTCTCTCTCTCTCTGTCCCCCCTCCCGATCTCGCACACTCTCGTGTACATATACTCAGGGTACACCAACATTGCCCTATAAATTAATAAATTAGGTGCATTAACAAACATGATGCAGAGCATATTTTTTGATATTTTATTTATATTTATGATGTTGCAATGTTGAATCAAAAATGATAATAATCTTAGCCCCCAAAGTCAAGTGAACTTTCGACGATACGACTAAAAAAGAGAACAACTTAAGATCGAAGTTGAGGTCAAGTGGCTCAGTCAGTAACAATATTACGATCCCAAATGACCCCGGGACGATTTATCCTCCGGATAAAAGAAGAAAATGATGAAATGTGCATAACAATTCCGTAGTTTACTATTTGGATCTTTATATTAGCATATATTAACAGTTTAGCGAAAATTCCGGGAGGAAGAGAGTCAAGAGGAAGTTTGAAATTGGAACTTTTTGCTTCGAATTTTAGAATATTGTTCGCCCAATGAATTCTCATTGATTGTGGCGAGAGAGCGCGACGATGCTCCAGTTTGAAAACTTATCTTTATCCGGTTTCTGGGCTCACGCCGTCGCAAGGGTGGAGACACTCTCGAGACTCCACAATGTTTCTGCTATTACGAAACATCGATAAATTCTGTACTGTCCAATCCGCAAGGTTCGCCGGTGCGACTTCCGGTCAAGCTGCTTGTGCACTTCCCTCTTCTATATATATATATATATATATATATATATATACACGTCTGTATTCATATACTTGAATGTACATGTAGGGATACACATGAGTTTGGGTTCGATCGCGTTTCCTATCGAGATCGCACATAAGATATTGTTTCTCGCATTCCCACGCTGCCTCTTTGTCACCTTACTTTATTTTAGAGCTTCAAACACGTACGCCCATCCCCCTTTCTCCAATCATCACGACTTTCGGTGTGATAAAAATCTTTAAAGTAGATACGATCTCTCGTTATTCTTCGTAGAGTTTGCACAGTCATTTTTCACGATGTGACCGAAAAATAAACTTGAAAAGAAATAATTTGACATATAAAAATAAGCTAGTTAATTGTACGCAATTCTTTCAATTGTCTATTGCTTATATTTTCCGAAGGAATTTACTTTTCTGCAATTGTTTATTAGATGAATCGTTATTGATTGATTTAACCTGCGAGGATCGATGAAAAAATCGTCAATGATACGAAAAAATCCAATAATCAACGTTAGTAAATGTTAACTAGACTGTTGATTTGTTTTATTAAAAATACACCCTATAGAAATACGAACTTTCGGCTCGAGTTTTACATTTATATTTAAATGACACATTTGGGAGACTCGGTGAGTTTTTTCATACTCTGTGCACACAATATGCTGTACTCATTCGCTCATTAAGCCACGGGAATTTGGGTCGGTATGGGGCGAAAGGACTGCTTGAGAGAGTTTTGCCAGCGTTCACGAGGTAAGAAATGATACACATAGTCTCGTGTGTGTGTGCATTCACAAACGAGAATACGACGGAGGATAACGAGAAAAAGAGAGGAAAATGAGGCCGAAAGAGAAAAACGATGTGGTGGGGGCGGGGGGGGGGGGGCGGGAATGGAAATCCTCGGAGTTTCGAGTAATTTTGTGGAATTAAAGACAGTAGGTGAGAGGAGTGAAGCTAGAGACTATTTTATAATACCGCTGCTGTGCATTAAGCGGAGTCTGTATATACAACACGAAGCGTAAACAGAAAAACGAAAAATAAGCGAAAGCGTGTACAATAAAACTCGGCTTAAAATCTCGAGCCTGCTGACCTCATCCCCCTCGCATCCGCAAAATGTCAAGGATCCGTTGCGGCTACCGGTGAATCGAAAAACGTGGAGTAAACGGACGATGAATGGTTCTTTCGAGAGCAGGCAAAATATATTTGGATGAATATAGGAATATGACATATATATTTATATATATATATTGGGATACCCAACATTTCATGATAACTGATACAGTTCGACCATGACAGCTGACCAATGGATTGACTGTATCGATCTCATAAGGGATGTAGCAATCAATAGACTGGACCGCGATGTCATGAGTCGAAAAACTTCGAGTAAACACAATGAATGGTTTTTTCCAGAGCAGGCTAAAATATTTTTATGAATATCGGGATACGACACACACACACACACACACACACACACACACATATATATATATATATATATATATCTATATATATATATTGAGATATGCCACATTTCATGATACAGCTCGACTATGACAGCTGACCAATGTATCAAATACATCATCCTGACAAGAGAAATAGCAATCAACAGACTGGACCCCAAGATGTTACGAATCAAAAAACTTAAAACGATAAATGATTCTTTAGAGAGCAGGCAAAAATATTTTTATGAATATCCCGATATGACATGCATTGAGATTGTTATCTCAATTCCATTCTCAACCATATTCTATCATATTCCATGACAAATCAAAACGTTCGACCATGACATGACGTAGCAATCAATAAACTGGACTGAGATATCAAGACAAACAGCCACACTGACGTATTCGCGATGGAGAATTAATAATCGTAATTAATAAATCCACCGGATGAAAAAATATTCGTGCTGTTTTCCTCGTTTCTAACGATGGCAACATGGCATGGCAGGATCTCGACATTAACTAATTCAGAAGAAAAAGTACATACACAAACAAACAGATCCAGAAAATCCTCATGTGCAAAATATAAATAATAATAACTCAATTCTAACTCAAAGCCCCACCGGAGACCACACTGGACCATTTCAGCCAGAAAAGTTCTATCGACGTAAAAAATAATCATCGTAGATTGACAGATTTGGTTTTAGAGCCTGTCATTTAATTGGCGGTATACAACATCAACCCATTTATTCTTTTCTTAGTAATATTCAACGAGAAGTTTGCATTGAAATTATTTTTCAGGGAAATAATGGCCTATAAAAATGGTCCATTAGTTTTACCATGAAATATCCATAGTGAATCACAAATTTTAGCACGTAACTTGTTTACTTTGCTGTCTCTCATATGCATATCTTTATCATGACCACAAAGTATATATTTTTAACTGAATAAATTCTGATCTGGGTATTTATATGCTTATTAATTTGTAATTCTCCATTTATGTTACAGGTGAGTACCAGAATGTTGCTGGCCACGATCTATCTGGTCAAATAGGCAGAGACGTGAGTCTAAATTAAGATAAGTAAAAAAGTAGGGTTTAAGGTTGGCCCCCAATTTCAAGTGAATTAATCCATAGATAACCATTTCTGTATAGTGCATGTTCTGCTGTTCTTCCTTGTGTACTGTTTGATTTACATTTAAATATATCGCATCAACTTGTACCTGAAACCAAAAATTGAATAATTTTTTATCAGCAATCTCGAGGCATCTATTGGTATAGCCTTGATTTTATACAGCATTTACTTTAATGGCGTTTACTTACCACTTTAGATGTATACTGGATGCCTCTTATAAGTGGCCCTATCGTGCTGTAATCTTATTTATTGATAGATAGACACACTTTAAGATCAAAAGGAGCTTGCAATTTTTCCTTCACTATACTTAGAGACTGTACATTGAATAAGTACGTGTTATAATGTTAATAGAGTCCCATTAGTCCATTGAAAGTTCATTCTTACCATGGAGACTTGGATAGCAGATAAGCATTCTGAATTTCCTGTTTCCAGTTCTCAGTCTGATGGCTTTGTAGCGTGTTGGAAGTCTTCAGACATTTTACTAAATGTATTGATACGCACTCAAAGAGTGTCTTCCTTAATCCATCCTTTTTTATCACTCGCTTCATGCGGGAAAACTTTTTGATAGATTAATGTTTTTTCAATAGGAGTATTTTAATCATTTGAAATTTCAACATATTGCTGATACAGAGTATCTTGCATTAAAAATTTGAACGCGATCAGATTGTATGCGTGATAAGAAAAAAAAATCAAACAACTGTTTGCTAATACAAGAGTGTTTTTCTTAACCGATAACAGCATCGGATAAATGAACGAAAAGACTTCCAACAAATTTGACCTAAAATTGAAATGGTAATTAACTGCGAATTTACCAAACATCTCGAAATCAACGCTATTTTAGTTTCAACAACGTTAGTTTCCATTAGTGGCGTTTCGAACTTCCTCGTGGACATTTTCCACTTACGTCATAAGAAGTATCGAGTAAACCTTTCCTAAAATCTCGAAACTTATTCTTCTATTTCCAAGAATACAACCTCAACATCCGCTCTCAACTTTAGTTATATAATGTCACAGGGTGCCAGTGAACGTGACTTTATCCCGCGGGACTTTGAACGGGTTTGCAAGACAGGTCATAACTGCTAGTCGCAACCGTGGAAATATCTATGAGTGTGTTTCGCCCTCTCGCCGAGTTCGCAAAGAGACTTTTCCGTGAAGCTTCACGAGTTTCCCCTCAACTTCAGGTTGACATATACATATAGCATTTGCTATCCTCGAGCACACAGAGAACGGCGAGTTCGTGCAGTCGAGATTCGTCTCTGCTGCCACTGACATGAGAATTTAATCTCGGTAGCTTCGATGCTCAAACGATGAATGCGATTCGAATAATTCTTTTTCTTCCATTGTCAATCGTTTTCGTTTTCCCATCGTCGATTATCGGGACAGCTAATGCACTTTGTATTTGTCCTGGGAATGAATCTGGCCAAAAAATCTGGTGTCTCTTTGCGGATTGGCCCGGGTCTCGTGAAACTAGAAGATCAAATTAAATGAATGTCATCCACTGTATGTTATATTATAATTAGGCATCAGAAGGTTGAGCGAACCACTTTTAGCGTGACCTGCTCCGGACGGGGATGATGCGGGTCTATGAAACTATTGAGAAACTCTTCGTTGATGGTGACCCTATACGAATGTTTGAATCTTTGGGCTTAGAACTGGAAGTCATCCACCGTCCCCAACCAATGGTGGTATGACTGGAGAACTGCTGAGCCAAAGATCGTAGATGCGGGTTGGAAAACAAGGCAACCCTTTGCAGCAAACTGCTGACTAATGGCCAGATTTTATTTACTGCTGAATTTTGAAGCCAATGCAGAAAATCTGAACATAACTTTTCATTTTTGATTTTGATTTCCTCGACAACAAGAACGATTCTAGTCGCAACTGACGGATCAAGCCGCAATGCTATTGAATCCCTTAACATTGAATGATCTATCAGCTATGGGTAGACGAGCAATACTTCGGACGGACTTCTGAAAAAATGCGGACAATGAAAAAAAATGTAGGGAGCTTTTCGATAGCTCTTTGATGTATATTGGCACTGAAATTCTAACGGAGATAAACGATTTGTTCGCTGAGCTTATGTCTACATATATACGCAAAGGTGAGGTAGTTTTCTGGTGTATTCAGCGGTATTACCGCGGTCGTTCGAGAAGAAAAGAGTGAGAAGGTTCTCGCTGCTCCACCACAGCTGCTTGTTCGCTCCAAGTCTCCAGAACCGAGAGGTTTTTGGTACATTCGTGTGCTTTTATCTGTGTGCGTTGCCTGGCTTAAAAGAAGATCGAGCTATGCCCGAATTGGTCTGTGGATTCCAGTCGCTACTCAGTACACCGGATATATATGAACGGCAACTCTGTAGCGTTGGACGAAGATACAGACGATCGGTGAGGGCAGGGGCGTATCATGGCGTATCCATTGCTCGGCTCTCGTACTTTTCTCTCTCTTTCTCTCTTCCCCTCTCTCGCTCTCTCTAAGATCTAAAGCGTATATACGAGTTGCAATTTCTTACACCGGAAGAAAAATTGCGCATCGTAGACAGAGATAGAGGGTGGTAAAAAAAAGATTGCGATAGGAACAAAGCTCACGAAATTAAAAAAAATGTGAGAGAAGAATAACAGTGACGTGAATATAAATACGGAAGGGATGAATTAACAATAACAAAAAGTGTACTCGAGTAGCTAACGAGCCTTATTGCTTCGCGAGGAAAAAACAGCACGGTTTTATAGTGTCTGATAAAAGAAGAAAGAATTTCCATCGTCTCATAAACGTATTTTTCTGTCACACTTTACTTGTGAAACGAAGAGAAAGAATATTCCTCGGAAAAGGCCGTTCCTGAGAAAAGATCGAGAGTCATCTTTATGCGGCCATTTTCAAATCAGTTCCTTTAGTTATTGTTATAATGTTTGTATCGTTCTAGACCTCATACTCTTAGACTTTTTAGTTTGTATTACTGATGGAATAAACTCTAACATGTTAGTGAAATATCGATATTTCTCACTGGATTCTGTCTCCAATTGGGCTACACTGACGGCCCCGAATCTTTGAATTCTGAGAATTTGGACCGTTACCATCTTGCATTATGAATTCATGTATGTACGAGAATTTTCCACCTCGGGAATTTTCGTTCCAGTCCAATGCACCGAACGTCATTTGTCCCGATGTCTGTACTCGGCAATCACTCTTTCTCATGCCCCTCATACACACACACACAGACATAAATATGAAGTACATGCCCTTGGCATACACGTTTTTTTCAACGATCTTCAAGTTTTTCCAATGAAGTTTTCCACTCTTGTGCCGAATTTTATTCAACGACATCACGCAAACAAATTTCCATGTCGAATTTCACCGTTCAAAATCGTTCGCGTCCATCACTATTCGGATCCGCTTTTGGTGTCTCGCACACGTCACCCCTTATGGTTTTCGGCGGCGCCGCGACCGAACAAAACGTTGGCTACGATCCAGAGGATCTTCTCTCTCGTTGGTGGTTCTCGCACCAAATGTGCCCGGTCTGACATTCTGATGTACAGAAGTCTGCGCGAAGTGCCCGGGCGATCATGACGAGAGGAAACGTGACCACGGAAGAAAAACGCAAAGAGAAAAAACGGAAGAGATGTGTTTCGATTTTTCTGGCGCGAGACTGCTTTTATATGTGTATAGATATATATATATATATATATATATATATATGTGTGTGTGTATGTATGTAACTATGGAGAATTCCACGCCAAATCAATAGGGTCGTGACTCGTGTATTTATTTATTTTTTTTTTCTTTTACTATGTTCTAGGGCTGTTTGAAAAAACGCTCCACACCAGTTTCTAGATTTTTTTCAAAATCACATTCGCCACAATCACCAAAAATTGTAATTAATAAAAATAAATAGATCATTGATTACATATATATATATATATTTAAACTTTTGCAGTCAGTACTTAGTTGGAAAACAAAATTTTTGAGACTATTCCCAAGATAGATATAAAACTATAGGATAGCAGCTAAAGAAAAGGTACAATTTCCGTGCTGCTGTAAGTGTTAACTATCGGCTCGTTATCTATTGGTCATTATAAATGGAAAATCAAGAGTGGTAAAAATCTTTATTGGAATTATTTTCGGTGTTATAAAGATAAGAAAAAAAAATAAAAAAGTAGTTGACGGTGGATTCTTCATCTATCGACCAAAAGTCTCAACCCCCTTCCTTCAAGTAGCTAAATAGCGTAACAATTATACCATCAAATAAATTTGAATATTGGTGCGGAGTGTTTTTTCATAATGCTCTACAACACATTAAAAGGAAAAAAAAAAAAAAAAAATGTAAGTCGATGGCCCGTCGATTTCGCGTGGAATGCTCAAAATATGAGCTTAGCTTGTGGGAAATCACCCTGTGCCTGCATCACTTCTTCTTCTTCTTCCTCATACTTCACCTCAGCCCATTCTTCATTGCGTTCCCTGCCTCGATGAGATCTTGGGAAGCTTCCGAAAAGAGTAAAAACCGTAACCGGTGGATGGGCAGAAACGACTGGTGGGACAGACACGACGCTTGGAAAACCGTCGGAGAATGAGATAATGGGAAAACGTATAGTAACAACCCTCTAGCTTGTCTCATTCCCATCTGTACGTACTGCATTCTACCCCTCCGAACCAACGACTCTCGGGAAAGGGTTCTTTCTCGGTCTTCGCTGGTTTTACCCCGAGGAATAGCTAGAGACCGAGAGTGCTATAGCCATCGAACAATTCCATTCTCAATGCCAATGAGAGCGAAAGAGCAAGAGAGAGAGAGAAAAAAAAAGAGAGAGAGAGAAAAAGAGAGAGCGAGAGCCACAGTGGGAAATTAATTCGCTCGTAAAGCAAGTGTGCAGACAAGAAGCAAAGAACGACGACCAATGGCATGTGCGATGTGCAAGCGAAAGATGGAGAACGAGAGCGAAGTGAACCCCGAGTAAAAGTTCACATTCCGTTGCCAAGATGATCTTTCGTTACCATTCTCTCTAACATCCAACGAATTCGAGAATGGCGATGTCCGCCAGCCTCTTCTTCTAAAGCTGGCTCGATCCCTCGATTTTTCCCTCGTTTAAGGGGTTGTTCGCGACCCAACTGAATTGATGAACTTTGGGGTATCTGTGAGCCAATCCCCACTGTTACGGAGTTCAGTTGTGCATATCGAGATAGCAACCAATCAAGAAAGGGTCACATGATTTTCAGACATAGGCAATGTGTTCCGTGATACATTATTAGGCTTCTGTATGCGTGGTGAGAGCAGTGACAGCTAAATCCAACACACATTTAATGGCATTCAAGAAGTGTACAAATTCGTTGAATACAAAGTTTCTTGCTGGTTTAGCAACTGTTGCGTTGATTTCAACATGTCCACAACTTTGGTACGAGCTGCTAAAGCGCCCCTATGTAATACAATATTGTTCGCGTAAATTATTCGTTTTCTTTTTGAAATATACGATTAAATCTCGCGTCGAAATGTCATGGAAGTAATGGCAAATTTCAGGGTAAAGTTTATTTCTCATGAATATGGAAATTCCACGATCGCAAGAGCATAAAATCCTTCATTCGAGTGCAAGTTCCAAGCTCGCCTCTCTCTCTCTCTCTCTCTCTCTCTCTCTCTCTCTTTCGCTGGGCGGGAGGCAAGTTTGCCTCTGACTCTCGGTATTCTCGGATGAATCCCTATTCTAGGCTGGGAAACAGTCGGTTATTCTGTGTGCCGAGAGGATGCATAGCACTTCGTATAGTCCTAACATGTGTTTACCGTAGGTTCCTATTATATACCAGGAGAATAAAGCAGAATGTGGTTACAGCTAGTAGCTCGTTGCCTAAGCCACAAACTAGGAGAGTGCGGGTACGGTGAAACTCCGAATGTTATAACGAATTTCAGGATCGCGGAGGTAACGACCAATGGCGGTGGAGTTGGAAACAACAGGCCAATAGAGTCATCGTGAATTTCGTCACATTGGAATATATGGATATATATACCTATATGGATCGAAGCGTATTTAGCGAATGTTCAATGCAATGCCAATTTTCACTTCTCCGAAATGCGCAATAACGAGAACTGCTGATAGTGCGGAAAGTGACGTTCTGTGCAGATGGCTGAAACTTCAATCTCCATAATTAATTAGTCGCGGAATCGCGGTCCCTCTCCATGTCTCTTTCAGTGGTTAGTTCGCTCCTCGTCCGTAAATATCTATGGGTCAAATACAGGAAGACCAGCAAAGTCTGATTCGTAACAATTTCGAGATTTTTAATTTGTTTGAGCGGGCTCTGAGACGTACAAAAGCACTGAAACGAGCTTGTATGCCAAGTTTTAAAAATATTTTTCGTCCGTAAAAAATCAGACATCCCTGTACTTTTGTTTCTTTTGTTATCGAGGCTCATCCGACGGTGTACGAGAATCCGTACAATGGATAAGTCATCCATTGATGTGTTTAGCAGATTAAAAAAAAAACGTTTGGATAAGTTTATTTGTCAAAAATATTATACATCTGTCCCATTTTCCCTGGTATTCCAACTTTCCTGGAATTGTCCCTTATACCTGCGAAGCTGGGCTTGTCGTGCTGCATCATTATCTCGGCCCATCCAATTCCCCTGAATCTATTTACTCGTGGTTGGCAGGCACTACCGGATTATCGCATTTTGGAGCGCGTGAAACGACGATCCGCTAAACGATTATACACCACCCTCTACTTCAAGTTAACTTGAACGAGCATATCGTCGTGATATCCCCGGTGGATGCGCGAGAATCACAGACAGTATCCACGAACCGCAGAAAAACCGCAGACAATTTTTTTTACAACTTATTATTATTATTATTTTTTTTTCGTATTCTAGCCGCGAATTGGAAACTTTAACCGCAAATACTGCGTATCCCATAACCGTATACCTTTCGTAATCGGAGAACGTATACTGTAGCTACTGCAGTGTGAACGGTAACTCGATTATTCAATCATCTAAGAATGTTCAAACTTTCGATTTTCTGTATTGAGGAGCATTATTGGTAAATAATTATTTTAATGCCAATACATTTACTTATTTAATTGTTTTACATTGCCAATAAAATGAAAATTTCTTCTGGCGATATTTTTCACCAAAGGCTCGTGTGTATCTTAGTAAGCGGATCAAGCTCATCCGAGCCCTGCAATGACTTGAAAAAATTGGCAGAAAGGAGATGTTCAATTTGGGGGAACTCAACAGTCCCAGCTTATTAACTTGTTGAATGTTCTATTGAAGTTTTTTTTTTACTATACTGCGTGTTTTGAAGATGTTTATTAATTTCAAGATTCAAATCTTCTTAACAATATTATAAAATATCAATTGTGTCCTTGGAGCTGTGCACGTTGGCGTGCTAGTGTGTTCCATGTATACATAAAAAATACAACCGTATGAGTGAATATGAACAATTCAAAAAAACTTAACAAGTAGGTGTCGCTTTTACATCTAATATGAGTTAGTCTCGCGCTGAAGGTTCAATCGACACATTATCTGAGTGTTACCACATGCAAAATTCGATCCATTCAATTCCCGAGACAATGTGGGTCAATATTTGACCTCCTCGGATTTGACGAAAGACCCAACACCTCCAGTAGCAACTGCCGATGAGTGAGAGTCTAAAGAAGGCATAACATTTTTCAATGACTCCCCGTCGTGTCGTGTGTCGCTCTCGTCAAACATTTGCTCTCTCGTGAGTCCTCGGTATACTGTGGGGATCAAAGTCAAGATTGCGAAAAGATACTCGACCCAGAACATATATAGTGTGCCACTCACTCGACTCTAAATCACACCTTTGGTAAACGAGGTGCTGAATAAATATTTTAACATCTTTGTTATACTTTTCCTACCGTTATTGTAGATCCAACACTTTTGAGATTATATACTATTCTTGACCAAATGTTTCTTAATGCAACTCCTAAAGAGCTTTTTTCAAGGGGTGTAAATTACGAGTTGAACCCACTGACTAGTATTTTTTGTAGTTATTTTATGTCAACATCCATATATATGAAATGTAACTAGCCGGGATAGTTGACGCAGTCGAATATATATATATGCTCATCGCTAATTTATTCATCCAATTATCGGCAAATTTTGAAAAGGGCGCTTATCGTCTGCATAAATTCCAATCAAAATTGCACCGAGCCAATATACGCATATATGTGTACAGATTCTATCATAAATTCGTAAAGCTTCTATCCCTATTTGCGTGACATTTGTAGCTCGTCAGGATGCAATTTTCCTTGTCTATTCCCTTCGTTCAGTCGAGCAGAGTCTGTGACTGGTGCATATCGAACGATAAATGGATGACGTAGCTAAATCGTTCGCCATGAGCTAAGGCAAAAGCCATGAGCGAGCACACGCCCCGTTGACCTAGAAGGCTGAATGCACCAAAGGATAAGTTAATATATTCAGGGACCGGGCGGATGCGTTCTCTCGCTTCTTTGCAAAAGCTTCCTCGTGAAGCTTAGAAGCGTTAGATAGCTGCCGCAGGTGGTATATAACGTCTAGATAAGGCGAATATACCACAGGTAAATGTACTATACAGGGTGATCGCGATTCAAAGAACCAGGGTTACAAGAACAATTCAATTTTCATACATTTTTAGTCTATTCAAAAATTTCTCGCACCCAATAAAACGTTTTTCTTAAGAGAAAATTCACAAAATGCTCCGCCATTTTACTTTAACTCCTGATAAAAACTTAACAAAAATAATGCCATTCCAATAATGTACTAATTATTATTCCAATTTAGGACAAACTAGTCCGTCTCTCGTAAAAAGTTATTTTGTCTTAACTCGCTGTAAATACGAAAAATATTAACAGCAATGCACAGTATGGTCTGTGAAAAATAGAACACGAAAATTTCAATTCATTCACAAAAAAAGTTTCATCCATCTAGGACTTGGCCTATTTGAAATTTTAAATGAACTATTACCATGGACGAATTTTTTTAATGCTGTACGTTGTGCAAGAATTAATAATTATCCACGCGCCCTTCGATTTCACGCCTTCTCTTCTGGACAGTTTTTTCACTTCGACCCGCTGAGAATTCGAAAATATTAATAATTGGGTATGTTATCTGTGTCAAATAGATGATAAAAAAATAGTTTGTAAAAACTTCAGGGGTTGTTCACGCAGAAAAACTCGAAAAAATATCCTGGACTTGGTTTATTCGAAAGTTTAAAATAAATCGCTGTTGGGTACGAATTTTCAAACTTCCCACCCCGTATACGAGCAAAGTATGGTGTACGCGCCCCTTAGATATGTATATATATATATATATATATACACACGTTAAGTTCCACGTGTCTCGATAGCTTCCGAGTAACGGTGTGCACCCGCGGGCATTCGCAAGCTTTGGCTCTTTACCCTTCTGTGTAGTCGCTTTTTCGCCCGTTCGTTCGTGTATATACGGTGTGTTCAACGCAAAGGGGTGGTTTGGGCTCGGTCTAGCTAGTTTCTAGCGTCGATCGGTGCAAGAGAACTGCACATCGAGAGGGAAGAGCGAAAGAGGGAACGAGAGAGCGAGGAGAAGAGTGCAAGGGGTACAAAGTGACAGCAAGAGCGGCCAGAGGGGCGTAAACCGTGAAGGGTGGGGGGGGGGGGAGTGATAAGGGGGGTTATAAAACAGAGTGGGAGGGAATCGAGGGGAGGGATGAGAGCGGGATTCGTGCATCGAGGACGAACGCGTCACGAGAGCAGTACGCACGCGGACACCGAGTAATACACTCGCTTCCGGAAGTCGTTTGGTTCACGCGCTAACCATCCGCCCCGCCGCTGAAAACCGCCGTCTCGTTTTTTCCTACGTAATATAATAACAACGATAATACATTAAGTGCCACTGTCGCGCAATTTACGTCAGCGTTACCGTAAAAAAAAAAAATAAAAAAAAAAAGAAAACGACAGATACATTGTTTTTTGTAATGTCACGAAGAAATAAATAATTTGTGCTCCGGGGAAATCGTTAGTCGTTCTTTATCGTGGATTAGAGATATGCCAATTTTCCTCCACGAAGATTTAAATTTTTGCGGATAATTTTGGAGCCAATTATTGAGGCACCATTTTGGGGTTGTTTAGGGGGAACGGTTTCGCTCACGATGCAATAACATAAATACAACATTCTTCCTCTTATCTCAATAAGGGGAAGAATGTTGCATTTATGTTATTGCATCGTTACCACTGTCGCTTCATCATTGACGAAACTTTTGTACAATAGAGATCGAAAAATGTTGTCTTAGGAAATTTCATTGATAATTATTAAGATACTTTGTGTGAGCGCAGGGGGAAGGGGATTTTTTTTTTTAATGTTTGAGTCTTCTGACTGGGTGAAATGAGAAGAAGAAAATCGTTGATGCAGTTGATACGTCCCGCGAGATGGACGGAGAAAGGGCAAGTACCCTCCGTCTCTGACCTGGGACAACATTTTTCTCGATTTCCAATCGTAAAGCCGCTCCCGCCAAAGTGCAGCTATTAGTTACGTGTCATCGATTTAATAATAATAACAATGTAATAATGTAATTGCATTAAATTGTTGGTAGCCCCTATATTGTTACAATTCAAGCTCCAATAATATATTAACTTAATCAGAACTGCACATTCAACCAGTCTCAAAGCCTCTCGAATCCTTTATTGCCCTTAATTTTGGCTGCAATTTCAGCTCCCAATACAGAAAAAAATTGAGGGTGATCGATTTCTCACTCAGTCGAATATATTTATATTAATTCAGTATTATATTTGGGTCATACTGAGGACTGACAAAATGTGCTGTTCTAATCGCGTTTTATTGAACTATAACGCTTGAGAATTTATCGACTCATCGATGCGATTGCATTCTTTTATTATTATTATCACTTTATAAAATAATTAAGAAGTTTCTATGACAACTTATCATTCGACATTCTCATATTGATCTCCGTAATTCAATTAACGATCGTTTTTTCATGGGAGGTAACTCCCTCGGGATGAAAAAACTAACACTGCTGATTTATTTATTGAATATTTTTCCCTCGAGAAACAGCTTTTCATGTACTCACACCCACCGATGATATTTCTGTTAAATCCGAAAAATACGAACGTACCCATCCCATGTTGATCATCCTATGTGCACATGAAATTGCTAAAATACGTACACGATATGATTTCGCGGAATATCCGAGTAGACAGCCGTCAATTTTAACCATCGTTGAGTCATCGACAGGTCAATATTTAATAGCAACAATTTTCATCCTCGCTTGTCATCCAAAATTCTCGAAAAAAGGAAGTAACGCACCCTTGTTATATTTCACATATAATATGAATTTTCAAATTACTCCATATTGAATTTATGGTATGAGTAGCTTTTGCTATCGATAACTTTATTAAAATTGCCATTTTTCATTTTGACCAGCTGCTCTCGGTGTTGATAAAAAAGTACACAAATAACGAATATACGTTATTATTAATCCTAAAGTTTGTATTTTACAAATCCACAATTCATACATTTCCATCAAGCTGGAATCATGTCAGTGAATCGTGACCTTTTCATAGCCCATCGTCCAAAACGTTGAGATAATTTAAACCAAAGTTTAAAATTACGTTTTTACCATATCAGTTATTAAAGACGAATGAGTCATTGAAAAAAAGTCAGGAGGAATTTCAGTTAGGTCATTCGCATTTGTCACCCCAGAACAGCTGGGTCACAGATAATCCATTGGGTTGCCGAAACAATATTTCCATTCACAACAGATGAGCCCCGCAAATGCTCTTTACTATAGCCGAGAGCCCATTGTGGGGATAAGGTAGACCCTGTTTTCATGAATTTCCAAATTACCTATTACGAATGACAAATCACGATTCTCACTTCATAATTGTTACAATGTAGGACAAAAGTAGACACTTCAGTTAAAAGCGGTAGAAGCATCGGCCTGTGCATTTCGAAATCGTGCACGAAGAGTTAAACTCGAATGAAGGCGTTATAGTGTAGCACGAGCGTGCGGCCAATCGGGCCTCATTTGACCTCTCGTGTTGTCGACCCTTTTACGCCTGATGGGGACCAAGCGATGATAAATGGGGATACGATAGAACGCACCGCACGAGCCAGAGGGTATGTGGCTGCTGCAGAGCTTTCTGCTGTTGATGCTGCTGACCTAGGCTAACACAATAAGCGTTGGAAACTTGTGGGCCAAACCACAATTTTGACGAGTCGGCAGGTTTTCCTCATTCTCGTTATACCATCGACAACCAGCTGAGACAGCCAGGTCTCTTAGTCCATGTGAATCCATTTGAGCAATTTCGGAGGTCCAAAAATATCGAGCAATATATTTTTTATCTATGGGCACCATAAAAGCTCCTCTTGAATAATCCCTACGATTGGCAATTTTAAATATCTTTCTTGTCCAACCAACTTATTGTTCAAGAATTGTTCAACTTTAACCGCAGTCTAATTAATTATTTTCGTCAAACCTCCTTTTCCAACGAGCCAAATCGCCTTCGGTCTTTCACGTAATAATAAATGCATGTTTACGTTACAGCTGTGTAAGATATATTATTCATTCTTATCAACTCGCCAACACGGCATGCAACGTGAATACGAGCAAGCAAAAAGTTGATTATCATCGTAATTATGCGTATACACTGTCGCCAAGGGGCCCTTGGAAAATGCTCTTGGGAGGAGGGCGGTTGATCAATCCTGTTATAGTGTGCGAAGGTTCATGTCCCCCTTACAGCCAGAGTGTTGCTTGGCCATTAATCGGGAAGTAGGTGGAGCGGTTTGAACTCTCCTACCAGTAGCCGTTGTTCTTATCTACCCTGGTAGAACTTCATATTGGCAATAAAAAAAAAAAAGTAATGGCCATAAAACGTTAAACATTCGATCAGATTACTTGAACAGTCCAAACGATCATGCATTGCATGAAGGGTTCTTTCACGTTACTAGGTCTTTCCGGCCGTCGAACGTGCGACCAATAATGATGGTCCATTTAAAATGAACCGACAGCTAGTCAGCATTCTTGTAGCATATTTTGATTTTCGCCTCGAATGAAACGAGAACAATTCAACTCTACAGTAATAACTCTCTACATTTCACTCTTGGATTAAAAAAAAAAACGCTTCCACACCTCGATGCCAATTAAATAAAATGGAAATTGGGAGGTTTCATTATAATATATATTATTATTCAATCATCAATGTTATTCGATCAGGAAGATCCCACTGTGATATTAATGATAACTTTGTCGATAAACGCTAATTCAAACAACAGCTTGATCATTCAGGTGACCCACGCGAAAAAAATGCCAGACTGGTATTCATCTAAATCATGGTATTCATCTAAATCACATCATCTAAAATGTGACGACTAATTGTATTGCAGTCGGTCAGCCGATAATCAGTCAGTTGATGCATTGAGACTCAGGCTAGAAGCGTGAAAAATCTTACATCTAATTAAATTCATTATTTAGGATGGGGTGTAATGATATCTATGGGAGTAATGATAACAAATGAAAAAATAGAATAAAAATCATGCACCTCCATTGATTCTTGAATGTGAAGCATTATATCCAAAAGTACTCAAATCCAATTAATAGTTTGCCTCACACGCGACTCGTCCTATGTGGGGATTTGCGCGTGTCGCAGTGAATACATTTGTGAATGATCATACGACATTTATTCACTGCATGTGGACCGTTCCTCGTTATACAAAGTCTCAAAATCAGGCTTACGCGCCAGGTTGTATAGAAACACGAGCCTGGGCTCCAGCGTACTCTATAACGTCGGAGTGCTGTAATATCACGTACATAACTACATGTCTAGCACAGTAGGGAGAACGGGAGGTTCTTTCTGATGGGAGATGCGAGAGTGAAACAGTGGAGTACATGAGGGGAAAATGTCGAGCATGGTGGTGGTCGCAAGGAACGAAAGCGTGCAAACCGAGGGAAAAAAAAGCGATTGAAGACTGCGCTTGTGTATATACCAGCTAGGTAAAGGTCTCTCCGATGAAATAAAAATACTTGGGCTGAAGAAAAAAATATAACACTTTATAAAATATGTATGCTAATGAATTAAAAATATGTTGAATTTTCTAAATCATAACGTACCTCTTCAAGGTATCAGTGGAAAAGCGTTGATTGTACAAACTAAAATTTACAAAGGATTTTGAATGAACGTTGGGTAAAGACAATTCATCACCACTGAGCTCCTTGTAATAATTCATCAGACACGATTGTCCTGAATTTTTGATCCAACATATGAAAATATATGATTGGCACAATCAACATTTTTTTTTTTTATCAATTAATTCTCTGGCATATATAGAAATAAAAAAGCAACTCATCCAATATCGTTAAAAAGTAGTCCGTTCTTGCTGGTGATTTCGCATTTCGCTTCAGCTTGTATGCAGCGATAACTTCGCGAATTCTCTTTTCCTTCTCCCAAAGCTCCTACTACGAGTCTAAAACCCTTTTTCGTATTGTCTACACGGCAACGTTAATGACCTCTCGTGGACAAACCCCGGGGGCACGTTGAGGATCCCGTCCTTGTCCTGGTCGTCGTCGTTGTTGCCGTCTATTTCACAGACAATGCAAGGGGGAAAGTTACTCGCTAGTCGTCCTTCTTCGCCTTCATCTTTCCCCGGATTGTGCAAGTATAACTTGTACATCTCGCCCTTCTAGCATTACTCACCCGTGTTCCTCCGCTACTTTCCACTTTCCCATCTCACTCCTTTTTCTCGTTATACATTTTGTCCCGATCTTTAATTGCCCTCGAGTTTTTACTTTTGTTCCACGATACATCCACGTTGTATTGAGCGTCTTGGTCAAAACAGGAAATAAACGAACTTGGGATTCGCCACCATTGGAGAAATTGGGGTCAAGCTCTAGCATGAATAATGGCAGCATCATTAATGTTAATGGTTCATGAAGCAAAAAGACTGACTGACTAACTGAATAGAAGATTCTAAGATTTAAGTTCAACTTGATTCCTCTAAAAAACAAATCTATTTGCATTAATTCAGAAATTCGTTGATACTTGATTCACACATGGAATGGAGTTTTTACTTTTGTTCCACGATACATCCACGTTGTATTTCGCGTCTTGGTCAAAACAGGAAATAAACAAACTTGGGGTTCGCCGCCATTAGAGAAATTGGGGTCAAGCTTCAGCATGAATAATGGCAGCATCATTAATGTTAATGGTTCATGGTTCATGAAGCAAAAAGACTGACTGACTAACTGAATAGAAGATTCTGAGATTTAAGCTCAACTTGATTCCTCTAAAAAACAAATCTATTTGCTTGAATTCAGAAATTCGTTGATTGTTGATTCATACATGGAACGAATAAATAAAATGGTGGATAGCCGAAAGATACAATTCCAGATACTAGCAGATTTTGGTACCGTGTCATGGAGGACCTTGAAGTTAAATTTTCTCGCACTTTCCTCGTGATTACCACGAGGCAGTTGAAATCCAAAATGGACGAAAAGATGTTGCGATGGAGGAAATGACGGAAGGAGAGGCGGAAGAGAGTTAAGATGACGTCGTAAAGTGAGAAAGAAGGATAGAGCAATAAAAAATGTAACTATATACACACCAGAGGCTTTCTCACTCTGTCAGTAATATACCGAGGGAGAGACGGCGAATAAAACGAAGAGGGAAGAAGTTAAGCTTGGCGAAAGACGCGTCTCCAATTATCCGGAGGGCAAAACCTAAGCTATATATATATATATATATATATGCACACAACACAAGAGACAAGAGTGGTGAACGCGATGGTGGCTCCACCATCTGTATTAAAGCGCAGTACCGGCTCTACTAGTAGAAGCAGAATGCTGCCTCGTAATCAACGAGGGGAAAAAATCCTTAATCTCCCAGTCATTTTTTTTTTTTTTGCTTTTTCCTGTTTTTCTTGCGGTCTTTCGTCATCCAGCGAGTGCCAGGTGTATTTCCACAGGATCCTGCCAGCCTTTAGTGTTCGCCAAGATGAATAGACATGCATATAGTGGCAAAGTACAGAGAATAGATAAACCGACAAATTCATCGCCATGAGAATAAGTCAAGAACGACACGTGTAAAGTGGTCCCCAGGATGAAAACTATTACATTTTACGTATTTATCTTCATCCTTCATCATGTCCACACATCTTTATCGGACCATCTGGTTTCTCATTTTAATGGTCATTTCCAGTTCAATGCTTTCCACCACACTCTATACTCTTTGCATTTTATACTTCAAGCTTTATTTTCAACCATACCTGCCCTGACTTTCGACTTTTTTTATTTCTTTCTCCCGCAATGCATCTAAATCCTTTCCATAATATTATCGTTGGAATTTTATGCTTTTTTTTTCACACGGTTGTACCGTTGTTTTAATGAATCATCACTGGGCTTATATCGAGAAAATGTATATTCTCCACTACACTGCGGATCTTCTGTTGCAGTTATTGTATTTTGTTTCGCTCTCCTCGAGCTGCCCTGTTTATTCTCGTGTGTTAATTATTCCACGAATGATTAAAGCAGGATCCACAGACATCTTTTTTTTTTTTTTTTTTTTGCTTTCGAAGGTTCGTTTTAACAAACCTCCAGTGAGAGAAAAAACTTGAGAGGCCGAGCCAAAATTGCTCGTGAAATATTTTACGGTTGTAGCATGCGTTGTATCATAAGGGAGGCTTTCATTTTTATATTTCGCACAGTCCACCATGTTTAATACCACCAAAGAAGACGAGGTCATCCGGGGTCACCGTAGTGAACTCACTCATGTCACGCAGATCTATGAAAAGTCCATAAGACTTGAGTTTCGCCGACATCTCTCTTAATTAAGATAACGGAGCGATGGAACGAAATGATATAGAAAAGTGGACGAGACTCGAATAAGGAATATTTTCGAATTAGTCGGACTCTGTGGAAGTGAAAAAAAAAAAAACGTTGCTAATTTTGCTAGATCCGATGAATCAATTCGTATGATATCGTTCGAGTACGATGATGAATCTCTCAATGATTTCTAGCAAATGGTGAAAATAAAAATTATATACAGGAATATGCAGATGAATGGACCATAGTAGTACAATGATAAATCTGTTGATCGTTCACACTTATCAGCTTGCCAATTAAAATTTATTTCGTGTCGTCAAGATGATAAGAAAACTGTATGATCTCTTCTCCTCTTCTCCTTCCTTGTTTCGCAAGCAACGAGACATCGTCTTTGCTTAGATATCTTACAGTCAAAATAGTCGTGTACTGTACGGGGCAAATCGCAAAGACGACCAACGTCGGGCGCCACTTGGTCTTGTCTCGTCGTTATAGAATGCTATTCAACTATCTTTTACGGTCTTGGCTGGTGGCCCGTATATATTCCCTTCCCCTGCACTCTCATTCTCTCCTTCGTCTTCTATTGTTGACCACACACAAAAGTATATCCATATTTGTAACATTTCACACTCAACGTTAGCATGATTCTGACAAATTCAATACAACAATAAAATACAAGAGAAATAATATCATGATTTCAATATTGCAATTGGATTTATTCCACATTGGGTTTATTTCATAAAAACCTGAAATAAACTTTACTTCCAATTAACAAACGTCAATTGAATGATAGAAAAAGTAAATGCACAAGTACGGCTTTGAACTTGAAGAAAATCAATTTTGCTTCTGGATAATAATTCATTTTTTGTTCTGTGCGATATTTCTTATTCAACGTTCACACCGCAAAGATAAGGTCACATTCTTTTGTACTTGGACCGTTGTCCAAATCTTACACACGGTAGTTATGATGGTTCGAGTTTACTTTACGATCTTGGCACTCGTCTCTCGTACAATCGTGACCGAAAACTGGACAAAGGCGCCGAGCCAAGGGTGTTACAGTGCGTATAAACGAATTTTCTGAGGGAGCATATATATATAGGTATATACATAGAACGTTGGTATACATGGTGATAGTTCTTTATGGATTGTGCGTCCATCCCTGTTTCATTTTACGTCCGGGCAGTGAATTTTATCTTTAGTCCTCCCTCACTCGTGTATATATGTGTATATATATATACATATATATACTACTGGGTTTTGTGGGCTATTCGCTATGCACACGAGGTCAAAGAGGGGGAAGCTAGGACTTTTAGCGCTCGTGGTAGCGAGTTTTGATACTACGATAAAATACCGAAGAGAGGGAGATAGACACAGACCGCTAGAAAACTGTTTTAAAAATTATATAAAATCAGCATCTTATTTTTGCAAGCTCTTATTTTCTTAATACATTCCAACTAGTGATTTGGCACACGTGAAAAAATTCTCGAAAGCCAAACATTCTTTTCTTACTTTATAAGGCGTAAAAAGCCTCGCGAATCCATTCAAGCGTCTGCTATCTGGAATACTAATAGTACGAAAATTGACCACAAGCGACTCTGCTTGGCTGCTTGCATATAGGAAATACTAGCGGGTTATTGCGGCCCTGGTGCTTTTCATCCTCCCTTAGATCATGCGGAGTGACTGTGAGCGTTTGTGAGGGGATGTCAGTGCCTGTAAATGCGACGTGTCTGCGTAATTATTTGTCCAAGTGCCGTTATAAGAGTGTCTGTGAGTGTTGTTGAGCGAGTATGAGTGTATTTTATTATATTATATAGCTCTATATCTGGCAGCTTTCAGTTCGGAACGACGAGGTGCAACCGTTGGGCGAATTTTTAGTTCCAGCGTGTTGAATTTTTTTTTTATATCCTACATGTAGGTATATATATTGTAGCGCACGTCATATCGGTCAGGAACGATATTTTTCCTGTTGGAATTTTCACTCGTATCGTCAATGTTGAGATACTTTCGGAGCTAAAATTTCCCTATGCTTTTTCGCCGGTATATCGTGACTACATCATTGTTCTCGAAATATCGAGGAACTGCATATATAGAGCTTTTTTAATAATTCACGATCGTTTATTGTTCATACTTTTTTCTGTCAAATCTCTCAAAATCTTCTTCAAAATGCGTAAGACCGTACTTGATTTTTCAGACTGTTTGGAAGCGCGAGAAAAATATTATTTTCAATGAAACATTTACGCAATCCGAATATTTCTTCGTTTTGAAATGGATTATTTGCAACGAAATTTTCATCGTCTACTCTGGGGAATAAAACAATTTATTGACACTATATTGTAATACTTCCCCCTGTACACTTCCCTTGCAAGATTCGTTTTCGTGTAGAGGTCAGTTTCAAGCTTTCAAGTAACTATACGTAGTTACTTGAAAGCTTTGAAACTGACCTCTACACGTAATGCAACTGGATCAAAATGATTATAAAATTATTGTAAATTATTCGCCACGGTATTTCATGAATTCGTTCTCAATAGACTTTCACAATAGACCATTGCAGTTGGTTAATTCTATACGTCTGACATTCTTTATTCAACTGCGGCATTAATAGTCACTTTATTGTGCCCTATAGTTATGAGCTGTTAGCTGCTACTCTATGGGTTTCAAACTTGGATTTTAAAACAATTGTTCATCCTCAGTCATCCAAGCATACTAAAGAAATAGACGAATAATAATAATAGAACGTTGTTCAAAGGAACAAAGTTTCTCTTCATATGATTTCTACAATTTTTAAAATTGGCGGACTTCCCATAATTCCATTTAATATCATTTTTCAGTGAGTACAGCTCTGATAGTTGTCGAATAAATGGGAACAATTGAATTTTATAACAATAATTTTCAAATCCAAATCAAACGTTGAACGAGTTAGTCGGGGTGGATTGATAATGTGAAAATTGTTCAAAAGTTTCATAGGCTATATGTACGGATGGACGGAGGGTTTTCGTGATTGTTCACTCATTCCCCAACGTTTTCCAAACTATACAGCCGGATGGCTCTCCAATCTTGAAGAGCTTTTGCGATTCCATTGCCCACGGATTGGGGTCACGAGAATTCGGAATACCAATGAACATACACACACATATATATATATATATATATATATATATATATTGATACCGTCACCGTGACTCTGGTCACGGAATTTCGTATTCGCTGATAAAATACTGGAGTCACAGAGTGGATGGGGAACGAAAAGAAAAGGAGGAGCGTACTCTTCCGAAGAGCCGGAGATTCGCGCGTGGTCCATTAACGATTATTCAAGAAAGGATTCGACGTCGAGAATCGATAAACGACGAACCAAATTTCCGCGTCTAGCTGCTGCTCACAGTGTTATTTAAAAATGGATCATTAATGCCAAGTGTTTTTCTCTTGAATGAATTACATGCATTATTCCTTCTGTAAAACTCATGATTTCAATATCTATTAATTCACCACAAGGGAATCTTGACGAAGATCCGGGCAAGTACTACACATGAATAAACGCACGTCCATAAAATGCGATCATTAATAATAGCAAATCAAACTTCCACTTTCACACCGTGTTCGTCGTATCACGACTTTTGTATCGACCTAAATGTGTAACACTTTTGATCGTGCGTTTATAGTCCCAACGGAGTTCATTTTAACACCGGATTGCTAACAGCGTGTGCAGCGCGCGATCAAACTTTGTTTATTCTCCGCTCCGTTGGTCCTGCCATTTGTCCCACGCACGTTGAGCAAACGTCTGCCAAATACCTGACGCTCCGCGTTCCGCGGTTGATGCACGGACACATTTCTCCAATGTGTTGTCGATACAGCGCGGTCGTAAGCATACTGAATCGTTGAACTACAATGGCACTCACATCTCATATACCGCACCAATCTATCCTGGAGTCTGCAGCGTATGACACGTTACAGAGTACCAGTTTTCCAGTTTTCCAGGAGTACTCCAGTTTTGGAAAATGGCTCGCAGCAACAACTTGTGCTTTGGGGGTTAGTTTAGCGAAATGTGTTTCACATTGCCAATTGCCATGGAATGTTGGAGTTCTGCTTTGCTGATGAATTTCTGTGAATCAAAATGCTCGTTACGATGATGTTGAAATGGTTACAAAATTGGCTGGTAATCCAGTGATCACCAGTTTCAATGAAGCAATGGAAGAGATTGAATGTTTTGGATGCATTGGAATGAACCAATGTGCTGCGATAATACTCAGATCCCCATACACCACACAAACATATACTTTACCGGTGGAGATGTGACTCGTTACAACTCTGGCGAATATTTGTAATTTCGGTAAAGCTGCACTGCTTGCGAGAACGGCTTTTGTGCTCGATATGCTTCATGTCGCTTTGGCGAAATTCATATCATAACTCCCTTCGATCATTGGAATTCTACCTCCTGCTGCACCTACACCATAGCTGTACCAATGTTATTTTAATGAATTAAAATTCTCGTCATGCTGTTGTTAAAATGGTTAAAAAAAAAATATTGGTACTCATGTGATCGGTCTTCTCAATAGGAATTGAGGGAAGAATTTGAATGCTTTTGATGAATTTGTGTCGATCATGGAATTGTAATAATGTTCAAATTCCATATTTACCTCGCGAATCAATCGACGAACCGACGAATGCGTATAGTTTCAGGCAACGTGTTTGCTCCTGGCAACACTTCGGGTTCAATGCTTTGTGCTGTTTCAGCGAAATATACATCCCGTCCGGAATTCCCCCTTTGAACGTTGGAACGCTGCTATATCCATGGATTTCCGCCAATTAGAAACCTTGTTATGACGATATTGAATTTTTTCAAAGATCTATTGAGACTCCAATAATGGTCCGTTTCACCGAATTAACGAAACAATTGGTAGGTCAAGTTGCAATGACAAATTTCTAGACTAATGAACGTTTTTAGTGGCTGTGGCAAGTTCGTCTTGATTGGGCCATGACGTTACGTAGTGGAAGCTCTCAGAATGAAAAATCAAAAGCAAATCCACTTAAAATGATTTGAAAATTCATGGAAATCTTGGTTGCTCGTTAAAGGTCGTGCTAAAATAATATTCCCGCGTCAAAATATCCAAAGTCAGAGAATTCGTATAATATAGCAGCGGTATTAGCACGTATATTTTTTAGTGTGGTAAATGATAATGTAAACAACGGAGGGGAAGATAATACATAAAATGGATAACGAAGTGAATATGAGCAAACGGAATAAATGATATGTTCAGTATGATAATCAGATATATTTATGTATAATGATATTTTTGTGATTGCCCCTCACGGATTATGAGAGATGAAAACTGATGATGGAATAATGAATGAAATATACAGTGTGATAATTGTATATAATATGTACATGGGCTCGGCAGATAATACGAATGATGAATTAATTAATGGATGTGTGTACAAATGTCCCGAGTGCTGAGTAGAGCTGAAGTGTAAGTGCGTCAATACATATACATATATTTACATTCTCATGTAATATTACATTGTCTGAAGAGTTATAGACGACGAATACGGTATATCACTTTTATCACGAATTATTTGCTCTAATCAGGCATTTGAACCTATGCGCGGATCTTTTGTCGCCGAATACTAAAACCCAAGAATATTTAGTCGCGGATATTTCGTGACAGATATTTAGTCGAGAATGTTTCGTTATGGAATGTTAGAGGCAAGCCACCTATTACTTTTGGAATTGAAATAGTTTTACTGGGTGATCTCTTCAACTACGAAAGTTTTCGAGAAGAACATTAGCCATGAAAAATTCGACTCGTGAGACGCGATTCCGACGCGTACAGATATAAAGAGAAGCATTGGCTGTCGGTAGGGTACACGCTGTACGGTAAAATCGGCTTTAATCTCGAAGCCATTGCAGCGAGACGGGACGAATTTGCTTTGTGCGTGGGACTCTCGGCCATGGCTGCTATGCTCGCGGAGTATTTAGTTTCAAAGCTCGATGAAACTCGCGATCGAGGAACGAGACTACGAATTGTCCCGGTGATATGAACATTGTTCGATGTTAAGAGATAAATTTTCTCCAAGAGTCGACAGTCATTCGAGTGTATTCCCAAAATGCATTTGGAAATAGTACCGGCAAGAGAACGGCGAGTACACAGAACGGGGAAAGGAATGTGGTTGAAGCTCGAGTAGGAGGCGAGGGGGTACGATCGCTACTCGAAACGCCGAGGAGATCGGTAATGACATGCCTAACTCAGCCGTTTGGTTATTGGGCGATGACCCACCGCGATGGCTGGAATGGTTGGAAATGCTTATAGAGATCGCACGACCCCATTCCAGCGTGGTCATCTAGAGAGCATCTGGTTTAACGATGACCCGCGCGTGTTTGTACGCTAGTTGAATTGCCGCAAGAGGATTGAGGGAGAAATCAGTGTGGTGTCACACACTATTCTCGATAGGACTATGTCGATGTGCTCCAGAGCGAGCTAAATCCCTTCGGTCCATCGGTCATCCGATTGCGTTGAACAACGAGGCTAATTTAATATCGCTTGTTTTATTTTATTTTTATTTATTTATTTATTCCTCCCTTCTCTGAATGGTACACGATGTGAACTGACGTTCGCCACGTGATGTCGAAACGTATAGCTAACGATCGATAATAGGGTTGACCTTTCTGAACACCAATATGACCTCGTGTATCGCTGGTGTTCACCACATTACCAGCGATAGCTCCCACATGCCCAGAACATGGACAGGCGGCGTATGGCATGTGGTTTTGTATTGCGAGCCATCAGTTCGCTCGTATGCGGAACTAAAAGGGCCACGAGGAAAAGGCACTGGAGCGCCACTCTCGCAAGAGAACTCTCAATGGAATCTAGTTTCACATTGGAGCATTGGGCTGGAAGGTGACATGAATAAAATGATGGATATGTGTGGAAATGGAAGTTATGCATTCGAGAATATTTGCTCATGACTGTACGTATATCCGCTGTCAATACAGGGTAATGTCGAATCCGAGGACTCATATAATAATCCTTGAAAAGTCTTTTAGTTCAAGTGGATTAGAACCGCCGCATTTTCTTGACCTTAGTTGAGAATTCTCGACATCATTTCTGACTGTACATTGAGCTTTATAAATTAGACACAGGCCTGGAAGAATATTTCCCCACCAATATGTACTATTTATCAAGTTCAGCATATGCTAATTGTGGAATGTATGACATTTGAGGTTTTATATGAAATATCTTTTAATTCAAGTGGATCGTGACCCCATTTTCTTGACATTTATTGGAATTTGTTGGACTGAAAGATTAATCATATATCCTTATTGGGTAGAGAGAATAATTTTCTTTCGGCGCTCCATAACTAAGAGGTTGGAATGGAAGGAAATTGTCAAAAACGAGTATACCCATTCAGGTATGTCTCATAGGACGTTCCAACTTACCGATTCAATATAGATAGGCAATTATAGTTGGCCGTTTGCAAAATTGAGCAAGCAGTACAGTTCAATTAATTCTCGGCTGATGCATCCGATTAATTTCAAGCTACATACTCTCCACTCCATTGCCGTATTCATGCATGTATGTAGATGTATAATATCGCTACCTCGTCGACCGCAGCTCTGTGCATCATCGGCAATCGGCTCTATAACACAGTGAATCGACCCAATGATTTCAATTGTCGAATATATTCGATCGGTGTCGTTGATGGGCTTTGGGAAAATCTAATTTTTAAATTCCCACTTAACGAGACATCCTTTTTTTTTTAATATATATAAAGTTAATTTATGTCCAACTGGTATGAAATATTACATCATAAATTACAATGAGAGCCAAGTATAGTCAATCATTGCGATACATTATTTTTAGAACACTTGGACCAAGCTATAGGTAAATTTTGTGTAAAGTTAGTGACTCAAATGGTTGATGACTCCTTGTGGCAATATATCACGACCTCATTAATTCCGGCGCTGTCTCACACTCTTATCGAACTTTGCGACACGGTATTCTGAGCAATCACCTCAATTCACATTCCCGACGAATATCCTGTAGACAGTAACTCGTTGCCCAACTACGTATTTCACTCATTTTATTTTCGTACGGGTATTTTATAGTTATCTTAAGCACGAGACACTCTGGAAACTTTTTCTAAGTGATAAAACATCGTAAGTGAACGACTAAAGTTACCTGGGGAACAATGAATCCATTTAAAACCGAACCCGAACAATCGCTTTGTCATGCATCTGGGTGGAACCAAAGTGCTAGAAGAAGACAGACAGAATGCAAGATGGGAAAGACCAGGGCAATTGATCCAATTTGCTTGCGGGAGTTATATCGGTCCATAGACTAAATAAAAAGCTCAGAAACTCCAAGCCAAAGTGATAGACGGTAATATTCAAAACTCTGAACACTTCCACGAGAAATATCGGTCAAAGTTCGAAGTTTCTATTTCATGGAGGAACGAGCTGCGAAACTCGGTATTAGCCAAGTTTCTACGTTTCGTTAAGCCTCTTCGGGAGCCTTGGATCCTTTTCCAACGTATAATTAATTTTCCACTTCCATCTTGATAATTTTTTATGCTCTCCTTTTCCGTTTTCCGGAGCTTCAACCTATACTTGCCACGTTTGGGTTACCTTGACGTCACTTTACCTTGACGTCACTTTACCTTGACGTAGCTACATTTTTTCTGCCACGCCTCTCACCAAAGTCTCATACAAAAAAAAATATAAAAAAATGAGGAAACTATTTTTTTTTAACAGCTCAGGATCCAGTAGGATCCAATAACAATGAAAATTCATCCATCGGATTCAAAGATTTGAAACCCCGTCAATTTTTTTCAAATATTGACGATGAGTTTTTGTTTTTTGATTTTTTTTTCGTTTCATCGCCTTCGTCGAGGTGGAATGAGAGAGCGATGAGCGAGGAGAAGCCAACAATCGTTTTGTAAAATCGAAACCAATTGTTATCACCCGATACGAAAAAGCGCTTCGTTTTTTCTCCGCAGCTACGTGATAACTGTACTGTCGAATCGTGTATTGGCACTGACACGTATACAGTTCTCACGTCGATGCTACCATATGAGTTATGAGCGTATAGGACGATCACCTGTCTGGAAAAATTCGGTTCAGCATGAAATACAAAAACAAAAGAGGAAATAAATGGGCCAATCGATGCGTGCAATGAGTGGCGTATCCATCTATTAATTTCCATAGATAACAAATAACCAAGGCTAAGAGTTTTTCCATTTACTGCCTTTGAGTGATAAAATATTCCTATTTCCCTCTATTCTTCGTTGACTCGAATTCGGTGATAGACACTGCCGTTAAAAATTCGTAGCTAACGCTCGCATAAAAGTGTAAAAATTAAAAAAACTTTCATTTCGTTGACTTGTCCACTAGTCCGGAATTAAAAATATGACTACATGGAACTGGAGCTGCAGTAACAGAAACAGGGTTGGAGGAGAGAACGGTTCGCGTACTTTGTCCATAGAGCCCATAATATCACAGACAGGATCACGCCTCTTCGGTCCCGTGACCTCATTCCGCGTGTATGATTTCCCAACCGTATCGTATTTGTCGTGACAAAGCGTATATCCGCGTTCCTGCAATCCTTCAATCGCGTTAAATGCGTTTGCTTAGTGTGTGTGTGTGTGTGTGTGTGTGCAATTTCCGTATAGCAAAAACGATACAAATGTCGTAATCAGTACGATGGGTCAGTCGATGCGATGATGGTTACATTTTGTCAATTCTTTTTCCCATAACGTTAATGCTTCGAAAATTGAAAAATATGTCAATAGTGTGTAATAGCTCGTACTAAAAGCAACTAAAATGTATCAAACATATCAATAAATTCATTATATGAAATACAAAAAAAATAATAACTAGACAAGAATTCCGTCAGTCAAGAAAACTTTCGATCAATGGCAACAGCCATATCTTCTTTAAAAAAAAAAGCCCTAAATATGACAAGGCCATTAATAAATGAAGTGGGCAAACAAAAAGATTTTTTTTCCATTGGAAATTAAAGGTAAAAAAATTTATATACAGTCAAAGTCTATTTGGTGATTTCGAATTAATTGGCATATCAAATAAGTGGAGGATGAATCATGGGGTGGTTTCTTATTCGCTGCGTTAAAGCGACACTAAAAGGGAACGAGATGAACATGGAGAATTAAGTGTACGTAGGCGTGTTCACATGTGTATAGCGAGGTTCAAATACCGCGTAACTGGCTATGTGAAACTTTCGCAAAACTCTGTGTATATTATGCTTGCATTACAAACGCTCTACCAACACATGCAACAATTTACCTCGAGCTGATACTATGCCCCACGGATGGGTTTCTATGCATATGCACGAACGGTTGCACTGGAGGGCGCGCATATGTCAGCCTGAAAATCTCGCACGGAAATATATACACAAGCTAATATATATGCAGTTGTAGAATATCCCGATGCAGGATGTACGTATATGCACTGAAAGTGTAAAATTCAACGCAAAGCATGATGTATGATATTGTTATGCTCTATACCTCCGGGCCATTATTTTTCCTGGTTGGCTACAATTTATTTTCTATAAAATCAACGCAACTCACACGAATCATCACGGATAGGGAAAAATGTATGAACGTATAAAAAAAAAAAACAAATAACTTGCGACTCTTTTCTCCGTATAAGGCAGAATATCAAACTAGATATGTTGATCTTTCATATGGTCGGTCCAAAAACTGATCATTTACCAGCTTAAACTATTTTACTTTATATGGAAGAAAAAGACGTACCAAAATGAGAATTCTTTTTTTTTTAGTTATCTTGCTTTGTTGTATCTTTCTACAATAATAACGATTCTCTAGAAAAAAAGATTCTGGCATTTTATCGAGCAGGTGGAAGTTTCTTTTTTGCCATCAGGGGGTTACGAAATGTCTTATCTCGCTTTTTATTCCTTCTTCTTCTCTATTCTATAATAATATCCATGATCACAATTTTATAGAATACCCGTCATTATACGAGAGTTTCTTGGTATCATTTTTCCAAGAGTCTTTAAATCGCTTCTGGAAATTTTGCGCAATGAATTCGACATGAGGTGCTTTTCATCGTAAATCGAAAAAAAAAAAAAAAACTATTGCTACAAAAATATTAGAGGAAAATGTCAAATGGTGAATGTTAACGTAAAAAATCTTAAGCTGTTGCGCTTGAATATTTTTCCAGCAACAAGTATAACTTGGAAAAATTTTAAGCTTAGCGATTTGCCATATAATACGAGAGGTACAACCATTTTTGTCACGTATTCATGCTCAAGAAACTCCAGAGCTTTGCTGAAAAGCTTTCTGCTGTTACCTTTACATACACGTTATATATCTCGAGATGACATTCTATGTGTATGTCAAAGGTGCATATAGTTACACCTGCCTCTGTTGTAGAAAAGCGAAGAGAAAGAAAAACTTTTTCCATTCTTCGTAATTTTCGCTTTGCCTTCCATCGCCATTTCCATAACGTGTTTTGCCTCGACCATTATCCCGGAGAACCTAAGATGGCTAAACTTTTTTACCGGTACCTTTCCGATGTATGATCGACGCTTGCGGTGGTGCAGCTCGAGCTTTGTGGAGCATCTTATTCGGCAGGTAGTACGAGAGCCAGGAGCTTCGTTGAGCTTTTGTTGTTTGTTGCGCAACGTATACGTAAACTTTTACCATGCTAACGACGGGAAAATTTCTTTTGTTTCTCTCTATTTGTGGACTGCTACTACCACTAACGGCCACAGTTCCCCAAAGGCAGCGAATGAGTCGAATCCCCGGCTATAAATGAGTTTAAGTGGTTTTAAAGCAAGCAGCGGTTAATCAATACTGCTGCTGGAGCTCAGAGCAAATTTAAAAAATTCATACCAGCGAATACGCCTGCGAACATTCTATTTTTCCTTTAAAATCAATTGTGAGATAATTTTATTCAAGAGGCATATAGAATTCATGAAAGAATGACCTCATAAATTACACAACTACACACACCTGTAGAACAGCTTGGCATTAGTATTCTAGAATGCCATAACTATTTTCTCTATCGGTATAAAATAAATCGTGGTAAAATAAACCAACCACACACACACACACACACAGCATAAATTCGCATTAATATTCTTGGATGCCAAAACTATTTTCTATCCATCAGTATAAAATAAATCATGGGATAATTTAATTCACGAAGCATAGAACAGATGCACGTCAGTTTTAGAATACCACAACTATTTTCTCCATCCGCATAGCTTATCCTGTTCTGCATGCCCATATATTGCGATTTCAGCTCGTCAAATAATCGATTGACTTATTATTCATGAAGCCGAACCTTCGAAATAGCTTTCAATTTCCTCAAACCCGTTTGCAATGCCGATATAGGATTGAGCGCGTGTTCGTTAGGCAACCCATATGATTGGTGGATCCAAAGTCCCATTTCCAACGTATTCGCACCAACTCTGCGCGTCTCTATATTGGTACGATTTGGCGAATTCAGGGAGGCCGAACGATTCGGAGCAATTCAATCTGTGCAACGCTTCATCGTCTGCGGGATTTATCAATTATGTTGCTGTATTTAAAAAAAAATACATTGTACCTTGCCCCGAAAATTGTTTCTTCTCCTATAATATCTCTTTTTCAATTAATATACAATCTTTTACAAAAAAAAATTGATCAATGTTAATAATATCAAACGATATTTAACTATTTATCCAAAATCAACATCCACCAAGTATTTTTCTCACGTTAACTTTTATTCGTGTGATGGTAGATATTTTAATGGTTAATAGTCAATCTGAAGCTACATCGCCTGAATCAACGTCCATTTAGTAAACAGAAAATCCATTGTGCCTGATCATATTATCGAGTTTTCAAGACGAAATATCATCCGCAATACATTTGATCGTTTAATCATAGAAAAAAAGAATTACCACAAATAACCATTTGATCTCCAAATTGATCAATAATCATTCGATGGTTGGATGCTGCGTTTCTCTATTTTACTTTAATCGCAAATACAATTGGAATGTTGTCGTACAGCGTGGCCACACAAAGATGACTTTTGACGCTGGCAGCAAAAAAGTTCATTTAGCGAGTACGTTCGACAGAATTTGTTCAGAGAAAGAGGTCAATTTACAATCGTTTAGTTTCTCCAATTTAATGGGTACACGGTTTAATAATTACGACTCGATTAATTAGAGGTAAACATGAGAAATTGCTTTCGCCGCACTGGCTGTCGCTTTTATGTATCCACCGTGAGGACCTGGTGTGCCATGGGAGAGAAGTATGCAGCGGGGAAACAAGGTACATATACGCTGTGTGGATTCTTTCGAAACGGAACAAAAGGTTTCGTAGTTTCGTGCGACTGCATCTCACTCTCTCTCTCTCTCTCTCTCTCTTTCTCTCCTGCTTTATCTCTCTCTTCTCTACGCTTCCACGGCGTTTGGACGAGCTTTTCCAACATAGAAAGCATTCTCTTTCTTTTCTACTGGCGCCATTTTTGTTCAAGTATGCATACAGCATCCACCCCCTAGTCACTCCTTCTCTTTCTCTCTCTCTCTCCCTCTCCCTCTCTCTCTGTCTTTTTCTCTTTTTCTTTAACCCCGCTTTTTGCGGAGATTTTCACTGCGTCCAGGTCCAGGATGATTATGAAACGCGTATTATGCATACATAAACTATATATTTATATATACTGCACAATGTAAAAACATATGGGATAAAGTGGAGAAAAATGGAAACGTCGGAAAAAATGGGGTGCTCCTTTGTCAATTAGAACAATCGTTGCACATGATTAAAAAAATTATAAACCATTAAGGGGTTGACACAATAAATGTTCGACAAGCGTAAACGGCTAGAGAGGACAAAGAAACTTGAAATATAACAAATTATTGTAGTTTTTGTACGTCCATTGTTAAATATTTACCGATGTTTACATACGAAGTAAAATAGGTCTCTACAGATGCTCGAATTCCTTTTGTTGGATCATCTGAAAATTCAGCATATGTCTACTTTGATATTCTGCTCTATTTATTAAAATATTACTTGTATTCACTGAAAGTTTCATAGTTTAACGGAAAAGCTTCGGTCAGAGCAATTTTTAGCAAGTTTTACTATACGTATATCAGTTGCTGTTTATCCAGTGAGGTGTCGATCTATTCTAATGTCACAGAAAAAAAAATCTTTCAAATTAGACAAATTTGTGAGGTTCGAGTTCAAAGCTTACAAGGATTGCACATTTAAATGAAGTCCAGAAGTATATGAGAATGTGACAAATTATTGAAATGGGTTTGGTGTCATTGTGGCAGCCATTTATCACTTCATATCTGTCTCATTTTACTTTAAATTTCGGGGCAAATGGGGCAGAAATACTCAAATGATCTTTCAAATTTTCTGACAGTATAATTATATATTTTTCGTATTTCTAGCCACACTATTTCTTGTTTTAGCAATATTGTGACTCAAGTGATCCCAATCGATCCAATTTTATCGTATATTCTTTTCACCATCTCCGAGAATCGGCAAGCCAAGAAAATTATTTTTCTCTGCGGATCATTTTAATTTGTAGTTATTTAGCTACAGAGTTTAAACTTTTCCTCAAATACGAATTAATTTCATCGTGTATTATATAGTGTAAATAAAGAAAAAGTATTCTTTGCTGACCTAGTCACGTTCTTTTTTCCCATTTTCAATCTTATCATACATCACAGAATTCATCGCGTAACTTTCGTAATTCGTCTTCTCGCTATGTTTCCTCGATCCTCTCAGAGTGTTATCTCTCTTCTCATTTTATACACATCGTTTGGCCACGGTCCCGTGTGACACTGCGTTGCGCATCACGGTCTAGTTCCAACTGATTCGATTACCGGTGTGGAGAGACAAGAGACGAAGAAAAATAAATAAGAGAACACGAAAGACCCAGAGAATGAAAAACTGTCGAGATTTTCTGCAGCTCCGGGTCGAGCGCGCTCCGGAGAGAGGCAATCGCGAATTTTGAGAAAATTCTCAGAGTTTGCTTCTTCGTTGAGGACAAATTTTGCAGGAAAACAGCGATGAAACATTTTTATTGCACTACATTTTTCGCAATTCGGTCTACGTGTAGGAAATGTGTCGTAACAAATTTTGCTATCTCGAAATTATCGCAAAACACCTTTAAGACGACGAACTAAAAAGAAAATAAATTAAACGTTATCAAAATCATGTTGATAATCTTTCACGACAAATAGCAAGAAAAATTCATGTATTTTGTCTGAATAATATTTATTATGATTTGGACAACAATTTTATTGGAAAAAAAAAACGTTTTTGAATAAATGTATGATAACGAGAGGGGCGAACGTGGTAACGAAAATTAATAATAATCTGGAATAATTATTTTTTCACCCCAAAATAATCGCTGTATTTATTAAACACTGTAGGTCACTTGTTGGAATAAAAAACGAGTTCACCGGAGTTAACAAGAAGGAGGATAAATAAATAAATAGACAATTAATTATATTAAAAAATGTGCAGCAAGTGCAGCGAGTGTTGTCAAGGTTCGAGGCACAGTGTCGACGCAAGCCCAACACCAGGATCTGACTCGGAACCCTCAGGTAACGAGAGAATAGTAAGAAAAATCGCAGCAAAATACAATTGACTACTTTTTTAAATTTTTATCAAAAGAAGAAAGTTTTTATAAACTATAATTGGTACTCTTCTAGAATCGCAGTGCCTCAAGTTCATGAATTTGACAAAAAATCGCAATTAAAATAACGTATTAGCTACCTTTTTCCATATATACAAAATAAACAAAAATTTCAACATATAAATGAAAAAAAAAAATAACTTTTGTGGGCATACATTTTCAAATCGATTCTAAAATCGACTATTGGTAAACTCTCATCAACCAGAAGACATTTTTCCTCTTGAAGAAAAATACACATCCAAGAATTTCCTATCAAAATAAAACTTTTTGATACAAACACGATCTATTGCCTCTTATATCCAGGTTTGCCAGTATTTTCGTAAGAGAAGTTTATATTGTACAGAGAATGTAATAAAAATCTGTTTATGTCAGTTCACCAATGGCATTGGTATATATGGAGCATTGGTGGAGACGAAATATCCTCCTGAATATATATATATATATATATATATAATTGAACAAGAGTAGACGCTCGGACGGTGAATTCGTTGAATTTTCAGGATCTTCGAAGAAAAATAGAGGTCCATTTCCCAGGAGGATATTTCGCCTTGCCGATATCGTCACCGAGAAAGAGAGAGAGAGAGAGAAAGAGCTTTTCTATCGTTCGTGTGAAATGATGAACATAGTAGACTTGTATTTCTACCATACACATGTATATAAGCTTCGTAAGAAAACGTCGACACGTCGATGCACCGCGATACCAAGTGCACCTAAAGCCAATGCACTAGCGCGTTGACCGTCTGAGCTTCACTCACTCGATCGTGCAGTTTATATCGGTGCAATATCCGTTAAAATTTTACGATCCCAGACGGTGAATCGATCTATATACGTCCACGTCACGCGGTAAGATCCAACGGACTATTTTTAGTCCGATGAACACGAGGTCATGCACGAAATTTCTTTTCTTTTCGCTTGGGAAAAGACTGATGCATAAAATTTTTTTACAAATTTTTTAACACGGGTATTTATAGAGTTCCTGTAAAAAAAAAGAAACCTGAATCGAAAATTTATTAACTTGGACTAATAAGTATGGTAAATCGAACGATCTATTTAACTAAATAAACTTTTTAATGAGATTTTTTTTGTCCTGGAACTTTGCACTACGTGTAGCATTGAATTCTTCTTTTATTAACGATAAAAAATATTAATATTATTCATAGTGTTGAAATAAATAATATTGATACGACTGAAATTTATAAATATTTTCGTATAAAAAATGTTTAATTTCGATAGTAATAAAATTAATACTATTAAGATTATTAATAATATTTTGCGTTAAGAGAATTCCATTTTTCGCGTTCTTATGACGGGGAATAAAGAAGACCCTGTAAATGCTCCAACAGTTAAAAGAAAAATATGCAGAACAGCGCATTTGTGACAGACCTTTACAGGTCGTATCTCAACATCGTCGGGGGTGCGCTTCTTCTTCTTCTTCACGTGTATAAATGGAGTTATACGAGTGGAAAAGGCGAAGAGCTTACTTAACCCCGGCAAGTATCTCGAGCTTTGCAAAAGCGGCCTGTGGAGCGAGCATACAAGGCCAGAACGCCGCAAGCGATGCACACTTAACACCTTTTATCGTAAAGGGTGAAGGTGCTGATGGGTCGTACTATGTTCTCCCGCGGCCAACCCCGCTGCGTCTGCTGCAGCTTCACCATTTTCAGATGTTTCACACTTCGAAAATTGCATACACGCTGTTTAAATTCGTATTTATTATTATCAAGCGTAACGACAGGATCCATTTCCTGGATGTATATTGCAAGTCATTTGATTTCAATTCAAACAGTATTCCGATTTTTTTTAAATATATATTTTTCGCCTATTTGCACTTTGATGAATTTCAATCGGATTTTCTGTAATAAATGTTTTTTTTTTCTATGAATTTACTTTCCGGAAATTCTCGAAAATAAATAATGATAACAATATGAATACATAAATAATGACAATTTTGATGTTGTACCATTATTCGAAAATGATTCTTATGCTTACCGGGAAACTCCTCACGGATGTGAAAGTAAAATTAATTATTAATCATCATTGTGGAGTGAGTTTTTATTGTTACTGTCTGATAAATCCTAATTTTTATTCCATCGTTGTTGGTTTGTTTACTTTTTTTTTTCTCGGGCTTTATTACGTTATCAAAAGTACTTCTGCATTTTATTCCGTTCTGTTTTCTTCTGTTGTTACGACGCCGCGTGAATAATATGGTCGAGGGTTAGATGACACATTCACTCTCATCAGACGCTCGTACGATCTGATAAATCTAAATTTATAATCCCCATGTGAGCTCTTCCAGGAATGTTGAACTACCGTCGTAAGTCTCCTCTGACGCTCCTTATAAATTTACGTGTTTATCGCATCCGTCTTCCTCAGGGGTGAGTTTCGCTCGGGTTGGACTCTATGTGCACCCTCGCAGGGTTACTCTCGTCTGCATGAAATTTATATAGGATCCTCCAGAATGTCAAAAATCGCAGTAAAGCTGTAAAGATATTCGAGGTGAAAAAAATTAATTCTTAAATTAAAAAAAGCTTCAAATAATTGTTGAAATAAATCTTTACCCCAAGAATCATTTTTTAATACCTTTCGCCCTTCACTGCAATGTGTCATTTTTCAAAATGACACATGGCAAAAAAAAAGAAATTGTGAAAAAAATTAATTCTTAAATTAAAAAATGCTTCAAATAATTGTTGAAATAAATCTTTAGTCCAAGACTCATTTTTTAATACCTTTTATAGTACCTGCAAATATTCGTATATGTTACAGAAATATTATGAAATATTTTATAAAGAGACTCTTGAAGTATTCACGAACGCCCTTCACTGCAATGTGTCATTTTGAAAAATTCTTTAGCTCAAAGCTAACATGTCAAAAATTGCTATTGTAAATACAGACTTTAAATAACATTCGCCAACTTGGCCAGGAATACCTCATGTACACTCCTCGTATACTCAACAGGGCTGATACGTAAAGTACGCAGAGCGACCACATATAATATATTATGGTGCGCTCTACATTATATATATAGGTGGGGTATGCTCATGTGTCACATAAATGGGCAAGTACCGCGACATGTAGGTAAGAAGAAGAAGAAGAATGGGTCGTGAACGCGAACGCCGGCATACTGCATATTACGGCAAAGTTCTCCTTCGTTCTACGACATATATACACTCGAGACCCTCTCGAGAAAATATGTTACGTCCCCCACGTTAAAATTTTAACTCGCAATCACATAGTCGTCGTACAATAAGGAAAAATCGGGGTCATATATGTGCCAATTTGAACGTAAACGATAACCCCCTTTGTACCGTTGATGGTAGCCAAACATAATAATCTCACAAAAAGAATGATCCTTTACCTTCGTTTCAAAAAAAGGCACCTCGATATCTCGTGTAGTACCGAAGTAGCGACGATTTAAATAGTGACAGAACGGAATAGTAACAGTGTGTTTAATCACACCATTCCTGTTTTTGGGACAACAAACGACCCATATATAGGGCGCAGTGGGTGATGGACTGGAACCGTTTGAGCCATCCAACAACATTGCAAATTTTTAATGCAGATTGCACGCCCATTAGGTCACATGACACATCACGTCCCTCGCAAACATGACCCTCTTTTTTCCTATAAATACAAATCTTTTTTTTCGCAACTGCAAGCTTACAAAATACACAATGAAATCTACTTTTTGCGTAACAATTACCAACTGTATCTAAGACGCATTTTCCTTTTTTTTTTTTTTTGTTACAGAGGAAGAGTGGAATCCAGGTGGCAAAGGTCGTCAGTCCAATGACACCGGTAAGATTTTTAATATTTCATTATGAGTTACTCCACAGGACAATTTGGAGTAACTTTTAAAACTGTTACACGTTCTTTTTGTTCATTTAATTATATTTCCTTTTAATTAATGTGAGTAATCAAATCAAGCCATTCCAAGGCTGTATCCAATGGTACGAATGCTTCGTGTACAGACACATAAAGTTCTTTTTGTGGAACACTATAAAAACACATTAAATGTGCTTGTCCTTTTTCTCTGATTTTTATTTTCCATCGAAGACGATCTTTGGAGGATTATAACGAATCCATAGTGTTTCCTACCAGCCACATTCACCTCGACCAGCTCAATTCAATGATACAGTTGGATTTGCGGTTTTACTATAACTTTGCATTTCAACGAGCACAAATGTGCACTCGAGAGTCTAATGAGGCATGCATAAATAATTTCCCAGCCCGTAATTCGTTTAGCCTGGTTCAAGTGAGCTTAAAAATTACAGTCAAAGACACAATCATTGGCCAGTATCGAAGTGATTGGCAATTGGCCATGTGCACCTTGAACCGAGAGAGAAAGAGAAAGAGAGAATATGTCAATCACTGTTTTTTTTTCAATGTCTGTGTCAATCGGCCAATCACTGTATTTTCCATTCCTTTTGAGTGGGCCAATCGCTGCATATATTTGGCTAATCGTGTATACACGCTGGTAGCGTAGATTGCGACTGCTTTGCTACTGCGTAGTTTTAACGAGCTGCATCACCGCAGAGCCGGCGAACCGAGACGCGCATTGGGACATAATCCGCCGGGCCAAGACCCCGATTAACATTCTACGAGAGAGAGAGAGAGAGAGAGAGAGAGAGAGTAGCGTACAGCATTTAATAGATTTGATATATATAGCTATGTACACCCCGTTATATCGAGCAATACATCCACATAATAATAATGTACAGGTATAATAGCGTGAAAGCGAAAGATTTGCAGGGACACTAAAGAAATTCCCAGACACTCAGAAATACTAATCGACATTGAATGCACCCATGACCTCACAGGTCACTCACAAGTATCCATGAACCCTTACAAATAACTCACGGGGACTCACAAAAGCATAGAGAAACTCACGCAAACAGATAGACGTTCAGGCACTCAAAGACGAACGTGAACACACTCGCGGACACTCGAGATTCCAGCCATCCTCATGAAAACACGAAAACTCTCGGACAACTTAAAAATACTGATTAAAACTTAAAAAGACTCGTGGATACTCATGAACATTCACAAACATACAAGAAAACTCACGGCCATTCACAGGAACACGAAGACATTTGAAAAACACTCGTGGACACTTACCGATTTTGCTTCCAGTTGCAACCATAATATTAATAGCAATGATAATATTTGAATGATTTGAAAAATTCTATACTCACATCTTCGTGGAATCCTCGTATACGTAATAATTCACACGCCCACTCCATAGCGATAAATCGGCTGGCAAAAGTAAAATGGATTTAATTTTCCCCTTCCTAAACGTTTCACAGAATACGCCCTTCAGACCGTTAACCATTAAACGCCCTTTAACCGGTCAAAGTAATAAACTTCCATCTTCTCCCTACCTATCGTCAACTAACCTCGTTTAATTTAAACGCCCCGGGTCACCGCATAATTTCTTGTTCCTGGACTTTATTATTCGTGTACATAAATCACTCGTTATCTCTCGTCTCGCTGTCTCCTTGGTCACATTTTTCTTTTCGTTTAAGCACACACACACACATACACGCGAAAACAGATTATTCACGTAACACAACGAACCAGGATATGCTTTACAGCCTCTTTCTCTCTCTCTACCTCTCTCTCTCTCTCTCTCTCTCTCTTGGCTCGTGTAATACTTTCGTAATGATCGTCGTGCTCGTTTTAAAAGTCTTTTGTACCTTGAGAAACTAGCGAGGGAATATAAAAAGGGGTTGAAGTGGAGAAAGACAGATAAAGAGAGAGAACACGTTCCTCCAACACATTGGGCTCGCGCTCTCAATAATTGACCTGCCCGATTTTCTCGGGTAGTTCGCGATCCATTATTCACCGAGTTTTAATCACCGAAACTCTTTTACCCGTGTCGAGAACTACGACTACGCCCTGGCCATGACCAATAAGACACGACGAGAGACGAGAAAATAGCGTTCGTTTTAAAATAATACTTATATATTCGAACGTCGTTCAGACATATCGAACATCGAGTCGATATCTCATGCGTGTGAAAATTTAATTCCATCCATGGACATATCCATCTATAGCTATAGTTATATTTATGCACCTGGCACGAGATCCTTGAGTCTATGAAACTTCCCTCGCTCACATCTACGTCACACACTTTTCTCCTTTTTTTCTTTCACCCCCCCTTGCCCGTGCCGGCGTTTCCAACAACCCCCTTCCTCCATAACGTCGTGTTTCTCGATTCTCCAGGGAAATATTCGCTACAGTCAAATTACATCCGGTAGCCAAGGAAAATTGCATTCCGCCGCGCAATGTGTACCAAGTACAAGTTATTCAATCTTGCTATAAGTTCACGGTCGTGATGGCTTCGATTTCCGTAATGCGGCAAAATTTATTCGACCGACTTACAAGTATTTTGGGACCCAACTTTTCCACACGCTAACTTATCCATGCTCGCATCCACTTTAACATAAACTTGAGTTAAAGGGAAAGCGCGAGATTATACCGCTTTTTTTTCGCTTAATTTTACGAATCCAAGGTGTCGTGGGTGTGCAACCCACGACACCCACTGTCCAATTGATAACATCTCGCTGGAGCATCTGATCGATACTCTTTAATCGAACGGATATTTTTGATTGAATTTTCTCATTCATTGTGTGATCCATTCATAGATTTTTCTGATTATCCAGTACAAATCTTTCCAATAAAATGTCAAAGCTTCGTTTCATTGATGAAAAAGTAGACTATGTTTGAAACGCAAAAAAATTGCAGTAAAGAATTGGTACGGGGCTCATTTTGAAAACTCTAGCGAAGTCGTACATTTTCCATAGCCCGTATCTTTTATGGAATTAATTATATCATAAAAAATCATTTCAATCTGTGAAGTTGAAAGTTCATTCTCTTCATTCTCTTCTCGTGAGAATATGTCTCAGAAACCTTCTCATATAGTAGCACCTCCAAGTGGGTGCATTATAAGCTTAACTTAACCCCCTGGAATCAGTGGGGCCTTTGATAGGCTTCCAAGGGTAGAGGTTTTAGTTTCACCTGTAACGACCAGGTCATGCTTGGAAATTGATACCCCTCCACACACAGAGAGACATATCAACGAGTCTCTATCGTAGCCTTTGGTCCCGATGACTCCTCGGGTGCTTTTCGCACTCGGCCTTTGTCAACCTTCGCATATAGACACTTTTGCTATATTTCGCGATGACAACGAGAGAACACTTTGACACCTTCGCGTTAATTACATTATGATTCTTAATTTTTCGCTCTGTGGTGTGAACTAGCAATAATGTCTCGCGGGTTTCCGCTGCAGTGCATTTTTCTTTCATCAATTCTCACAATCAGTTCAGTGAATTAAAAAATGTCACAAATTCCGGGCGTCCACTAATCATTTCATCGGGTAGAGTGCAACGCTGAATTTATCAAGCCAAAAGGATCGTGTTTTTGCAAAAAGTTGCCTTGATCTGCCGGTGTGAATATTTCATCAAGTCACCACCCTCTGTGCAAGAGGGATGATTTACTGGTGCGCATTCTGATAAATACAACGAATTAGTTGTGAAAAGAAAGCTCGAAAGAAAACGTGCGTTCGTGATCATCATGTTTCGTAGCACAACCCCAACTGTAACTGAACAGAAATATCAGGATCACGTTGCATATATACAGTATGCATATAGTTGTATAATGCAAATAATAATATGCTAGTCACGTCTGTCATAGCCACGTTCATCGGCATTCCGTTTTCGAATGGTAATAAAAATGAATGCACTCTGATATTTTATCCACTTTTTTGCAGTAACTAATTTTCTTTCCGGTGGAAACATATAGGCAAACGTATCGGTCCCAGTGAAAAGAGACGACAAACTACATCAAAACAAGCTAGCTTTTATTACAGAATCGTAAAAATATAGTAACGTTACACCAGAGTACCAACTTTCTTACAATATTTTCACGGTGTTAAGGCGGATTCATTCTTCCTCGTGAATTCCTCTCGTGCACAGCCCAACCCTGCATCTGAGCACGACGTAGCGGCCCACTTGAGACGACGATCGTCTTCCCTCTCGCGCACAGCTTTAAAGATCGCTATATATTTTGCTTTCTATCTCTCGAGGCACGACTGACGACGACGCGAGTAAATTAGTCACTTTTCTCTATCTCAATCTCTCCTTTGTCTCGTCCTTACTCCATTTTATACAGATTTTTATATATATACACGATGCATATACATACAGCATGTACCAAAACTTGCATTTACTAAATGTAATTCTTTTTTTTTCTAATGCTTTGTAATCGAATTGAACTTTACATTAAAAAATTCCAACATCTCGTTCACTAGCCTGAAAATAATTTAAAGGATTTCTTATATCTTTCAATTCTTGTGCACAGTTAATTTTTTATTCGCGACAGAGTGGAGATTATTTTTTATACCACCTTGTAGATCTTCCGTTATCCGCGTACCGCTCGCTCCGGACGTTAATTAATATAACCAGGAAAGTAGAGGGATAAGCTTTTATCTTTTCGATATCACTAGGGTCTCTTACCAACGAACAGGGAGTAACGTACCTCGTCGTTATCCTACCTGATACGCTCGAATTTCTCACAGTAAAATTGTCATCGTCAGTGCTTATACACGATGGTACGACCTAAGTAAATTCGTCGACGTAATATCGGGATTCATATATCGAACAACTTGCAATTGCCTGTATGTACACGCACTAATGTGCACAGTAATATTTAACATTCGCACAAGTATCACCACGATCTTTTCGCTTCATTTTTTCTACTAGTCATCGATCTGTATAAAAATCTAATCTAACGGAGAAATATGCAAAAATAAAATGGATGAGCTGCTATGAATTTTCAAAAAATTCGTAAAAATTTTATCCGTAATTAAATATATTGACATGCTTTTAAGTCTATTCTTAATATGCTTTTTTGACACTTGGTTTATAGCTATGTTTATAACGATATCACCGTTAGTTGATTTTTACATTTTACAAATTGCTTCTCGTTACTGGTTTTTTAAATAACTGATATCACCTTTTCGACACTCAACTAATTATTTTTCCTCTGATTTAATTTTAATGATTATACAATTATTATATATTATATTATACATTTAATTATTATACATTATTCATAAAACTCAAATCATATAAAACACATGAAATGCCGCATCAATCTTCCCGATTGACGTTTCAACAGATTTCTGCAATTCAACGAAAAACTTTCTACCCCTATTTTGATCCCTTAGCCAGCGTGGGTTTGGATCTTGGCTAAGTTCTTTTTCCCTATTCTATCCTAGAAGATCACGAGTCGGTAAAGCTGCAACCAGTCCGATTGCATTCCTTGGAGCTCCAAAAGCAATAATCCATCGGTCATAAGCCTCCCGAACGATTCGGAGCAACCCTTAAAAAAAATTCTGAAAAAAAAAACTTATGAACTCCATAAACCTATCGAAAAATTGTACAAATTTCCCTTCAATAAAATAGCCCCTACGTCCGTCAAATAAAATTCACGATCGACATTTCAAAAGCATCAAAGGTCACTCAATATTTATTTATAAATAAAAAAAAACAAATATAAGGGTGTATCAGGGTAAATTTCAATCAACCATCGGCAAGGAAGATGATCCAACTAACCGAGCGTGGGTGGATCGTAAAGGCCGCCAGATGGCGGGGCATAACGCGCTCGTAAAACTTCTGTTTTCCCTTCCCTCTCTTTCGGCATTCTCTGTCGAGCCTCTGGTGGACGCCGGGCAAACTAGCGGCGAATCTCTCTTTTTTGAAACCTATGAGACGCCACACCCTGCCGCCGTCCATAGTTACCAAACGTCGCCGATAGTAGCGCTGAGCACGCGTTCGCTTATCCACTTGCACACATGCACAGACACAGACAAAGTAGAAAAGGCACGAGTAGGTCGGACAAGTATTTGACGCGACTGTGGCGAAATAGGGTGGGGGTTTTCTTTTTTTTTTTCGTTCGTCAGTCAGGGTTGGTGGTGTATCCGGCGCGTTATCGGGCGGGTCTGTTGAAGCCTCATCGAGTAAAGACGAGGAGAACCGTACAAACGAATATAGAAGGGTTAGAGAAGGTGCTTTTTCTCGTCAAAAGTTAAGGAAATTTCGTGAGATATTTTGCCATATTCTCGTCAACATCATACGTGAAACAACCTCACATATATATATATATACATGCTGTACAGACTAAAGAAGCGCGTAACACACGCGCCGGTGACGTTACGCACTATCGCGCGTTTCACCCACGCACTCGCGGCGTTACCCCCAAGGGGTCGTGACCCTCTCATTGACACGGTGCGACACGTCGCGGAAGCTACAGCAACTAATATTGATTATAAAACCGGTGTAGTGCCGTTTCGTTTCGTTTTTTTCTCTCTCTCTCTCTATCTCTATTTGAGGGTTTTTATATTTTGGTCAACTATTCTCCGGCGCGACAGTGCACGCGCGATACTCGTTGATACGCAACGAGGATTGGGTAGTAATAGAGTGTATGAGGTGTAACAATGAAAGTTGGAGTTTAGATAGACGGTGATCGAACATAAAAGACTTTAACAAAGAATTTTGGAAAAAAAAAATGGTCATGGCGTGAAGTTAATTGGGCATATTGAATATTCTAGATGGACTGAGAGAAAAGTGCTGGTTTTTTTTTTTTTTTTCGTTCATTCATAATGTTCGTGAATAGGAAAACGATTTAAAACTCGAATCCGATCATTTTATGGTTGTGAATCATGATTTTGACATTTGTGCTTTCGTGTAAAATTTTTTTTTTTCTTCCGAGAACGTTATTGGGATAACTGTCGAAATCGGAGACATGTAAGTAGCTGTCACTTAGTCATAAGATAAATATCAGGGATATATTATTATGTATGTGTAGAGAAATAAGGATCACGATTTTTGTAGTACTTTTCGTTACGCTCTGGTGCTTTACTGAACTGTGGTGCGTCCCCTTTGCTTTTCTCATTTCCGAGGGCTAGACGATTTCGTCTGCAACCCTCCCTATAATACGTTTCAAGGCGAACCCTCCGTTTTGTTGTTTTTATTTTTTCAATGGCTGTAACTTTTGGATTTACGTGTTTTACTTTGGCAGTAAAACTGAATCGGCTCTGCTGTTGGTTACGTATAGTTTATTTTTTTGGAGGGTAACTCACCCTTTTTTGCGTGAGAAAATGTGATTGTGTTAAGTAATGGCATTTGACTGAAACTCGTAATGGAGAAAAATGGATTTGTTTGATTTGCATAAACTTTTATCTTATTCGAGTTTATTTTTTGTTTCTGCAAATAAATTTTATTTTCATGAAATTCATATATTTTTTTGTTTTGAGGAAAAATTTATATTGACTATAGTATGAATGAATTTGTGGGAAACCAAATATTTACATTTATCATTTATTTTTGAGATAATTTTTGCATTATTTCACAATAAATGTTCATAAATGAAGATCTTTTCTTATTTTTTATACCGTATGTCACAAGACCGTCACATAAAGCGAGACCCCTTGTAATGCCTTGGTACTGAGCCGTACAGGAAGTGAGGAAATCTGAGACCAAGAGCAAAAGCCCTTCTGTCTCTCTTTTTCCTCAAGCTCGGTACCGTGACTCGTGCACTGAACTCATTAAGAGTCCTAAAAAATTGTGGAGGCACCCTCGATTATACATTTGTTTAAAAACAAAAAATTACAAATCTCACTTTTACCTCCAAGTAGATTTATTTTTTGAATAATTTGATATTTCTCATTTTAAGAATTCTTATACGATTTAATTTCCGAGTGGAAAACGCAACGAGATTATAAAATTTCGATAAAAAAAAAAAAATTTAACGATAAAGTATTTGACAATCATTCGACAATCATAAATAATTCATTTCGTGGTTCATTGATCAATCTGAGTTATTACCCCGAGTCTTCAGCATCGCAATGTTGAATCGCGTAGCATCAAAGGTGGAGAGGGGGTGTGTATCATATATGTGTGAGTTATGTGATATATTCAAGCTGCAAAGTTGAAAAATTTGTCATTTTTGGAGCATGAATATCACGTAAGTCACAAAAAAAATAATCCTCTCTCCCTTAATTCGAGAAACCGATAAAGCAATGTAACTGTTATCGTTGCACCTTGTTATCGTGTACATACGTATAATATTCGTAAATGCATAGTAGTAGTCGCGATAGCTTAGACGACATTTCCTGGAAAGTCAAGAGTGTATTTATATTCATACTATATTGTAGAAGATATACATAAAACGGTCATGACAGCACCCAATAATATTTAAAATATAACCCTTTCACGTAAGTCACAAAAAAAGATAATGCTTTCTCCCTTAATTCGAGAAACCGATAAATCGATATAACTGATATCGTTGCACCCTGTTATCGTGTGCATACGTATAATATTCGTAAATGCCAAGTAGTAGTCGCGATAGCTTAGACGACATTTCCTGGAAAGTCAAGAGTGTATTTATATTCATACTACATTGTAGAAGATATACATAAAACGGTCATGACAGCACCCAATAATATTTAAAGTATAACCCTTTCAATACCAAAATTCTTTCTACTATTTAAAAATAAATTTATTTCATCCCAATCATTGTACTATCATTCCAATATCAAAAAAAAAACCAATACACGAATAAAGTAACTTTTACAATAGCAACTGAGTGAAGTGTCGATTAATAATTGACGTAAATCCTGTTAAACATTTTAACTAATTAGCTTTGTAAACCAAAATATCACTGAGGCACATGGATAAACAGTTTACAAACATGGGAAAAAATATTTCGTTTCCATAAAAATTAAAAACTAAAAATTAGACAAAATTCCTCACCGTTGAAACAATTTATCTTTAATTATATCGCACTCCAGGTGTTTATAAACAAAATTAAAATCGGAATCTTCAACTTCTGACATATTTTCGACGATCGATTAAAATTGGCTGACAAAATATATTTGTACGTTAAATATTTCGATTTATTATACGTGAAGAATACAAAAAATGGGAAAATCCATATGTATTGATTTTTTTGTAATTGAAAAAAATCGCTTCTATCGCTATTCTCATGCAATTCATACGATATATATATATATATATGTGTGTGTGTGTGTGTGTATAGACGGTTATACACGCAGACGTGCTGAATACGGAAAGGCAAAAAGTGCTCTCGTACCCTCGCCCGTCTAGTACGTAATACGCGTCTCATCGTACCCGTACTGCACTCGTCTTCTAGATTGGTATTTGCGGGGGATTTTTTTTTTTTTTTCGAGGACGGAACGATGAAAGGGGAATATGCGAGCTCTTAGATATATGTATATATATGTGTGAAGTATACTGGGTCGACTATATATATTCTCAGCCGGTCGCCGGTCCATTCTATTCCTTTGAAGCCTCTCGCAGGACCCTTCATCACACAGTGGAGGCCAACCCTCTGGCTCTCGTACACGCTCGTCTCGTGCGTTTTCCTTTTTTTTTTCTCTTTTTATTCCTCCCGAGAATGAACTTGCATCACTTGCGGTTCGGGCGCGGCTCGATTAGAATCCCCCGCGCTCCCTGGCAACGACGAATATATGCACAAGGCACTAAAAGTCCATAAGGAGTTTCGAGCAACTTACATATTATAATATATGTACGTATAGAAATACTCATATGATTCACGTGATTCGATTTTTAACAGTACAAATTTCACTTCAAATAATTATGATTCTCAAACTTTAGGAGAATGTTTTATGCCTCATAAAAATGAAATTTACTAAAATTCCCTGTGTATAAGGTATGATTATGGGTTTTTAAATACGTTTATATTCATAATTAATATAGATAAATTTTGTGAATATTTTAGATTATTTTTAGCTCTATCTGCGGAAAGTTATCTGGAAAATCATATCGGGATTATTTTTGGTATTATCTGGGAAACTGTGGAATAACGTAAAGAACCCTAGTTCAATTTAGCCAATTTTTTGGCAGTAGGAAAAATGTCGGTATTTTAAAAACCGTTCAGGATATTTTGGAATGTTATTTAGCCTCTTAAATCACAGTTTAAACATATTTATAGTTCAAAGCGTTGTCAAAAGTGTTAAAAATAAAAATAATGGTAATGTCCTGATTTATTATTTTACACAATTTTTTTTTTTTATTCTAAAGTCTCAGGATATCCGAGAGGTTTCTCCCACGTTAATATTTCGAAATGACAATTCGTAACAGATTTTTTATTTTTCGATACATTAAAAAAAAAAAAAAAATGTTAACTACCGAGAGATGCCCAGGGAATTTTTTCCTTCTCTGCAGCGAATTTTCGGTGCTCCAGTAATAATTAAAAAATAGTCTTTGAAAACACGTTGCAATATTCTAAAGGGAGACTTGAAAATTAACTGATATTCAAAACGTTATTGAGCTATTAAAAATACTAAACTATAATATCGTTCTTGGATTTTCAATGCAAGTATTTATTTTTTATTTTATTTTTTGCATCTTTCGAAACGAGACATTTAACTGAAAGTGTTTCGAACCGATTCGAACCCGTGATAATATGCTGTACGACCGCGTCAAGTGTTCAGATGTCTCAGCTACGACAAAACGGCGGAGGTCGTTTTGACAAGCGTATAAGAACGCTTTGTATCCGAGAAAATAAGTGGTGCGACAGAAGACAGAGTCGTGAGTGTCACGAGCCCTCCCTTTGGTGCTCACTCGACGACTTATCTACTTCCTATACGACTGAAAGAGCTCACACTCCGTCTTACTCGATGACGCCCTACGACCGAGTCTCTTTCCTCGAGTTATCTCACCCTCAAAAAAAAAAAAGAAAAAAAAACGTCTTCACACCTACACTACATATATGGATTCATAACTCACAGGACAATCCACTATCGAATATGTTGTCTTCTTATCACGATCGATCGTTCTCAATGACAATTCTTTCCGACGAGGATAATAGGAGGAAAAATAATACTTTTGGGCAGGAAGGAATCGGATTTTCGTTTGTACACTTGCCATCGAAATAATTCCAAATATTTTTGTAAGATCGTAAAATGAATGTTAACCTCGATATTAATCAAATTCACGTATTCTGTTATTATTAAAATAATATAAATAAATTTGATGAATTTAATGTACATCGAATTATCCACGTATTGCATTCGAGAAACATATTTTCCTCGCGCTGACTGGATATAAAAATAAAACATGAGCATAAATCAAAGAAATTCATGGGGTCGCCATTTTCAAAACTTTGATTTTCAAATTTTATTTAAATTTGGAAAATTTCAATATTCATAACATTCATTAAAAAATTAATTTACCTAATATTTATTAGAGTTCATTTGTCTTTTATAATGCATTTAAGGATTTAAATTTTTGGCACGTATCATGAGTGACATAATTCAAAAATTAGAAGAACCAAAATTCTTCTGCGATATTTTCTATTATCGTTCGGACATTGTCGTAATACGGTGAACTTCCTGAACTATGACATTGACAGAAAATGGTTAATTGATGTCGAGTTCATTGACCTCAGGCTCTCGGGCGTTTTCACGGTGGAACCGACGAAACGTAGACGATATTGGTAGTGAAATTCGTGTTCCGGAATGGTTATAATCGAGAATTGTATTACCGAATTTAATCCAATTTTCCCACCAGCTCCCTCCGACCATTCTCTCATTCCTGATCCTGTTTATTTATAATTTATGCCGAGAGCATCACGTCTGCAGATTCATCGTCTCTCGTTATACGTACGTGTATGTGTGTGTATATATATATATATATATATATATATATAATATATATATTGCTGCGACGATTGTTTTATAACGAACCCCGCCGAATTGCCAAACAACGGCATTTCGGAGTACGAAAGGGAGGCTGGGATAACGAGGATCGTCGGTGATGCTGGAGTACGTGTAACTCTCGACGCTTCGATATGATTTAATTGTTATTAAACAGACAATCCTATACCCGGTGAAACTCGATTTATCGCTGATTCACAGTTGACTACTCTCTCGCTTCGATATTATATTATGTGCTTTTGTATATATACGTACAGTAGATTCGGCTTATTTTAATAGTTCTTGGACAGCTTTTCCCAGCACGAACGATGAAAGTTTTCATTTCAAATGTATTTTACATCATTCATGACACACACGTATTATGTGATAAAAATGGTTTTTGTAATAAATGCTTGGAGTGTTTTTTTATTAATTTAAAAAATTGAGGGACGAGAAGCTTTTTCATAGCTATATATAATAATATTTTTCTTCAGTTTTCTCGTATCGACTTTTTTCCAATTCAACCACGAAATTATCAAGAATTTAATTTAACGTGAAATTGGTGTCATTCGGCACAGCTTGCCAAATGGGTGAGATCATTCATTGAACTGGAAAGGTCCGTGAAATGTTTCATTGCAGTTTCCCAAACCAAAATATTGATGCTGTAAACTCTGCATAATCGCAATTTTGGTCGATAAATTAATCTCCGATTACAGAGATTAAAATAACGCCAAAGCAATGTGACGGGTACTAGTATTTAATTTAAAAATAACGTTGAGGTTCTTTTGCTCATTAGACGGATCTTTTGACGTGCTCGTGCAATTTAATCCTCCAGAGTTCACATATAATTACCGTAACTCATTTCGAAGGCCTCTCATACATGCCTTTTTAATTTTTCCTCCGATTTCATACTGAAGATGGGGATGTGGCTGTTGCAGCATGAAATTTCTCGTGTAAAATTCATATTTTCGTAAAATAATAACCTACCAGCACGGGTAAATAAAATATTAATTAGTGAAAGATTCGTGTAAATTTTCTCAATGCCAAAATAATTCTCAATTATTCAAAAAGCAATGAAAATTATAACTTTTTCCGTATGATTGATAAACTTTTCATATATACATCCAATTTTTTTTTTTACGAATATTATGAATTTTTTAGAACAATATACGATTTTTTATTATTATTATTAATCGTAAATTCTATCCGGATAGGAGCTGAAAGTTGAAGCTTTCGTGTGCAACCAACGTGTACTTGTCTCTGTCCTATCTTTCGTTACTACAAACGTGGAATATCGATTACCAAAGCGGGCGAGAGAATCGACACATGTGCGCTGATATCGAAACAGCGCACAGTGGACGAGCGTGGGTGTATAAACTCAACGAAAACGAGACCCAAGAATCTTCCATTGGGAGAAGTTACTATTCTTAGCAAAACGAAAAATGTTATTCTTTACCCAATAAATTTCCACGTGATAATATTGGAAATCAATTATTCATCATTGACACGCCGATAATATTTTATCGTGTATAAATTGTTTGGCCAAATTGATGGTCAAATTCCCATCGCCAATAATTGTATATTTTTTACGCAAGTTTTTTTTCGGAATTGAAAAATCGTAAGCATAAAATTCTTATTTGGCTGCCATGTCGCCATTTTCAAATATTTTAAGTATAAAACAACTTTTTATGAGGCTCTTTTGTCACACTGAAAATTACTCAGTCTTTTTCGATTGAGAAAATTGACTTTTTTTTCTATAAAGTATAAAAAAGATAAGATTTATATTTTTTTCAGTTCGCTCAAATTTCAGTATCTTCCATAAAAAATGCTAAAATGAATATCGATACTAGAAGTGGGTATCATTTTATGACACGAACTTGTAGTATCGTCGATAAAAAAATATAGTCATTTTTATTTCGTATTTTCCACTAGCTTATTATATGGCATCGTCATCGTAACAAACAGCCAGAGACAGAATCGATCAGCGTGCACGCTACGAGGGTCTTTGAAACTATTTAAAAAGCATCTTGAACAAATATTGTCCAATGGTCCGTAATAGTTCTTCGTCATTGGAGATTGGAGACCGTATTTCAGCCATTTACACCACACATATATATAAAGACATGTATATATATTTGTATTTACATAGTTGGCATGGTATTGCCCGATTTTTTAAATGTATAAAGCATTTTCTGTTTGGACAAGACTTTTGAAAGCACGTGCTGATCGCTCTCAAAAGCGGCTTGTTACGAGGATTAATACGGAGCGCTGTCCATATGTCACGTTTTTCTCGTCACAATGAAAACGAACATACGAGAGATAGAGATACAGATAGCATATATAGTCGAACGTCCAATAAGTTAGCAATGTGGTACTGATGAACTCTCCTCTCTCCCCACTCTTCCATATTTTTTCGGTGCGCGCATGCGCTATACAGCTTGATCAGCTTCTTAAAGCACGCAACGACGATTATAATTAGAGAAGGAAGTTTCTAGACGAATCTTTAACTTAAAGGATTTTTTTACTTATGCCATTTAATTTAAGGTATTGGAAAATTTACGGTTTTTAATCGGTTTATTAAAATTACATTAATTGCCCTAATAAAAAATGGTGTCATATCTCGAAATTTTTTGATATTGATCGCTAAGTTTATTGGTTGTAACACTATTAAACTATTAAATCAAAAGGGTGTGTTTAAGCGCGCACCCCGTAGTCAGGATCCAGGATTACTTTCAGAGTGGCTACCTAAATAAAGCTCATCATATGTTTTTGATGTATTCAAAGTGGCACATTATTCTTGAATACAGCGCTCGGTTAGTCAGAGTGAAATGCTCGATTCATGAGATCCATTTTATTGGCATCGCCTCCGATTTCCATCTCGTATGCCATTCTATTAATAATTATTCTATTTCGAAGCAGAAAAAAAATAAATTAAATCGTATGAACAAAATATTCGTCAATGAGCGAGCAGAGGAAGCTTAGAACGAATAAGTAATTCTCACCCCTTTAGAATATCTCAATTAAGTCCTCAGCAGAACGCTATTCTGTCGAGCACACATCGTGCATAGAATTGTACCAGCAAACGTGGCCGGATACGGGAACAATTGACGTTGACGCCATGTCAAATTTCTTCTCTCTCTCTATATATATATATATATATATATATATACATTACACATCTTTATTGCCCCTATACGTGTGTTTGTGTGTACTGTTTGTTCTCCCTTGTGTATTCCGCCAAGGCATGACCTCAGTGATCATATATAGTATCGCGTAGAGTGTACACCGCCTATTTTATTTTCTCCTCTCGATAAATTCTCTGGCACTCGTCCATATTTCGAGACGTGGCTTTCCCCAAGATATTGCTGGAGCCTAAGATTCACAAGAATTTTATGAATAAATCTAAAAACATCGAAATTTCAAATGGTCATGATTTGATTCCTATTGGGCAGATTAAAGCTGTTGAATGTCGTTTGGTTCATCTTAATTTATAGTTCATGGCGGTGAGAGCATTTTAAAAATCGCTCTTATTTTCGATAATCGATATGGGTTGAGTTAAAAAATCTCTAGATATTGAGAGAAAAGTCGTAGACTGGTGGAACGAGTGATATCTGAAGCTTCAACTATTACGAAGAAAATAAGCTTAGGGTGGAGTCTCTACTTCGTCGAGATGAAAAGTTCTGACCATTTTAGTAAAACAAGTTCTGTTTTATCAAAATTCATTTTCTATACTGCTAATTCACTTTACAAGCGTCTTAGGGACATCTTTTTTCTGGCTGAACAGGCTGGCACTCTGGCAATTTTCCGAAAATAAAAATCTTCCCTTACAAAGACCCAAACAGGTTTTTGTTCCAAATAGTTAATAATTGGCACTTGGTTATTATAATATGATTTCATAAATTATGTATGTATATTATGTATTATGAAAAATGTATAGTCCTTTGCCTGTGCCTTTGTTTTATTCTAAAAAAGATTCAAATTTTCACAAATTTTTTATCCCACTAATATATAAAAAAAAGTTGACATTTTCCCATGATAAACTAGTTACATAGGCTAACAATTTATAAGATTTTTTTACTGTGTGTACTGGGTGAATAGAAGCTTCAATTCGATATTTAAATTTTTTGGCAACAGAGCCAGTGATTCGCGGTGGTGAGAACAGACACAGAGAGAGAAAAAACCGCGCATGGATTTAACGCTATCTATATATCTAAAAACTTTTTACGCTCAATTTTTTTGCTCCTCATTCTCTGCCACAAGCTCCATTATCTCCGCGCTGTCTTTTCCCATCGCCATGGCACAGTACTGTATGCGCCAGACATTGATTTAAAACGGCGAATTATTAACGTCACGACGCCTTTCATGCCTCTTGCTTCTCCTCCGCTCTCTCTCTCCCTCTATCTCTCTCTGCTCACATTCACCTCGGAGGAATTCTGACAGCTTTCCGTCCGGCTCCCGAAAACATGGGCAAAGCGCCGTGAATGGTCTCGACGGCCAAAAAAAAAATCCAAACTTCGTCGAACAATCGCGCTATAAAAATGTCGTATGGAATATTTCATGACGGCGATATTTTATTTATATATATATACATTTTATTCTGTCAATTGATTTATTCTGTCAATTTATTTATTCTGTCAATTGATTTATTCTGTCAATTGATTTATTCTATCAATTTTAATGTTATCAAGTTCAATTTCATGATTTCAAATCTGTCAACGTTGATTCTACCACGAATAATCTTTTTGAAGATTCTATAGACCTCCATTTTAGCGAGATTCTCTTTAAATTTTTTTAAATAATATCCATAAATTGTCAATTTGGGGTGTGTTTCCCCAATATATAATTCCAGGTTAAAAAATGTAATGTCAAAGGGGAAAAAGGAACATAGCTAGAAAACTTCTGAAGTACTTTAAAGACTTAGAAACATCATAACACTCGTAGCGTTTGAGATCTTCAACGCCATCTACAAAAGTAGTACACTCTAACCTACACGCGTTCCTAAATTCTGTCTCGCACAGCTGACTCGAGTGGCGCCTTATTCAAACTCGCAAGAGTTCGAGTTCATATATTTAAACACACACATATATACAGACATATATATGAAAGGCTGGGGCAATCGACATTCTTGCGCGTGTGGAACAAAGTATAAGAACTCGACCAGAGCAGCCGGGTTAACTCACACTCGTGTGAATACACGAGAGAGGTTAGATAGAGAGTAGGTATACGCTCAACTTTGCCAAACTTCCTCTCTCGTTTCCATCTCTCCTCTGCGAACGGCACTATGGATATGCGAGGTCAGCCAGGGTTACCAACTTTCGCCATAGATATACATCAACGAGGAGATGCGCTTGAAACTTTCTGGTTTCGCGATTCTAGCTCGGCATGAGCCAAGGGTAGCGAAAAGGGTCGCTCTCGAGCATCCGAAACGGTCGTGTTGTAAATTCCATTAAGGGTCTACACGATCGAGCGAAGACAAGCCCTACAAATTTGAAAAACTTTTTTGAATTTATTATGTCGTTGCCACACTATATATGGTATTAGAATTTGATCATAGGTCGTAATATTAAAATAAACTGGAATGAGGAGAGTTAAATTTTTTGTTTTCACTACTGAAAATAAGTTCATGAATACGATTTTTATTCTATAATTATAAATAATTATTTATCCCCATTAATATAATACTTATAATTTCTTCGCATTGATAATTTTGTTTGTAATGTTTTTGTAATAGTTTTTTTTTTTAATCCATTTAGTCTCATTTGTTTGTCTCTTTTCTGTCCCAAATTCAGAACAGCATATTAGCTTCGTTGTAGGTTAACAGAAAAGGTTGCATCAACAAGAGAAAACCGTGATATGCGGAATCTTGAATCCAATATACTCGTTTAATTCGACACTATGTAAATAAAGAGAGAGAGAGAGAGAGAGAGAGCGACTCTGTTATAGGCATAGCATGAACAGACGAATATCGCCCACCAAGATGAGAGATCGTGCGACGTAATTACGAATCCTGTTGCTTTAGTTCGCAATTAGCAATTTGCCTCCGGGCTTACTGCGCCATGTCCTTCGATTGGGGGGCAAATAGTCTCTGATTCGGAGGAGCGATTTGCTTCAACCCTCATGCGGATCGTGTAGTGGAATGAGACAAGGAGGAATTTCAAGCCATTTCTGCATCGCAGAGCTGGCTGGAGAAATGGAGACGAAATCAAGTAACATAGAGAGGGTGAACGAGATTAATGCGGAAGAAGAAGCTAGGCGAACGCAGTCAAGAATAATGAAAACCATATAGATCTAATATATTAATAAACGAAAATAAAATTAATTATTTAACCAAATGAAACTTAATAATTTTTCCATAAGTCATAAAAAATTAATAATTGCTGCTAATTACTATTTATTTATATGCGTAAACGTAATCATTTTCATATTTTTCATTCAATTTTCAATTATTTATCATTTTTAAGCTGCAATAATAGCAACAAGTAATTTTTTTCAATTTTCAAATTTTCAATAAATAATTATAAATGGCCATTCTAAAAAATGTTTCAATCTGTCCGTAAAACTAAAATTGTACGAAATTGTCTATTGTGCAAACTTGACACAATTTTTCATTTTTAGCAATAATGATCTCCAATATATTATTTTCTCTTTATATTATTATTCTTTTAAATTATTTCTTAATAATTTTTTACTATTATTTTTCCAAAAAATCATTTTGTAATGGTTTTTTTTTTTTTTTTCAATTCTTCGTGTGCCATTTAAATATTTCGACCAAACCCGAGGACTAATTATTCATTTTTGCGAGTTTCATGCTAACCCCGAAACGCGAATATATGATATATAACTCCGTCGTTGTCAACTAAATGCACGAGACTTTCTCAGCAATATTCATCACGCACGAGAGGGCTCTGCCCTCATCTAGTTGGTGTCGCCTCGTTATTCGTTATGTAAACTCCGCAAAGCTCGTGTAATCAAGATTATTGAGTTATATATACCGTGTGCTGCAATTGTTCTCCCCTTGTTAGCTTTCGGCCTCGTACAGTTCATCACTTCTACCATCGTCACTCAACTCGATAGCATTCTTACTCACTCACTCACTCACTCGATAGTCTTCTTTTTACTGGTGAAATAAAACGTCTATGATGATTCTTTTTTTTTTTTTTTTTAATAAAAACGAATGATCTAAAATATTATATATATATTTCATGCATATTATTCAATTAAGGGATGACGCGGCATCGTCTCGACGCTAAGTAATATTATATAGGGGCGACCAAAGTAAATTGTGTCAAAGATGTTTTTTGAGTTTTTTCAAGCCGGATGCCCGTATATGGCCTTGGTATTACACTATTTTTCTTATGCCTCATTTATATATTACTACCCCAAATTTCTTCTACCCTAAAATACGAGATTTTTATTCGGTGGTGCAATTAATAGATCGAGAAAAAATTCTTACTATTCGGAATGTCAATCAATTGTAATAACACGCATTGAAATCAAAATTATTAAATCTTTATATTGACTAAATAAATTATCATCGCCTTTTTATATGTCACGACACGGCTTTTGTATCACTTTTGACGTATTTCATTTCAATGGAAAAAAATATTGCACATTTTTTAATCAATACTTTACTTTTTTATATAAAAAAAAATCGAAAAATTTCTCATTTTTCCCCCTTTTTATTCTCGTAATAAATGTTTAAAAATATTTTCGAAATTAAATAAATATAAGAATTTCAAAAAGAAGTTTACGTTTAATATGTCTCGTCCTGAAAAATGCGTGGTTGTTATGTCGTAATTTCAACATTTCCCAGCTAACCCATTTGCAATTATACCACCATGACGAGGGGTTATAAGTAACACCAGATAACACACTCGACGTAAGGAGTTTCCATTATTTAACTTCAGGAAGCGCGTTGACTTCGATTTATTAACTTATGAGAAGTTTTGCTGTATATCTACAAAGTGGACTTTACCTTATTTTTATTGTATGTATCGATTGATCGTCGTGATCAATTGAATTATTTCCGCACATAGATTTATCTAAAAAATTTCAGATCCTTAGGTTTGATCTGTCCTGAAATGTCCTGACATTTTTAAGCAATTGTGGTTTTAGGCTCTCGCTATCATTTTTCTGTACCGTAGTGAGTAATATCCTGTAAATATAATACTATATATACATACATCCACATACATTGTATATACATACATATATATATACACTGAAAAACAGACATAATATATATTTATATTCTCAATCCCCCTTTCCCTTTCGTCCTGATGACGTCTGTGCCACGTTTCCCAGACACCGTTGATTAAAAATGTTGTTTCGCGATGCCGCCGCCCCTCGGGCTATTTTCTTATTCCCTTCCCGTGCTCATTGCTCTTCTCCGTTAGCTCAATTAGTCTTGTTTGTCATTTAATGTCCACGTACGTCTTTTTGCTGTCCATCTAACCCACAAGTTTCATGAATTAAACCAAACGTCCATTTCATTATGTATGAGTATTACCTATATATATATACATATAGTTATACATTTAGCTTCGATTATGGCATTTTTTCGATAAATATTCACTCCATTGAAATCACCATGATGTATCGACAGATTGGGGGCAAGTGGCCCTTCCAATTGACAGAAGCGAGGTTCGAGCGCCAAATTGAAATCCACGTCGGGATAATAAATATATAGCGGACCTATATATCTACTATACCAGTGAGTAGCACCTCGGTCGATTTCGCGAAAATGAAATCAAACACTCGAGGGAGATTGAAGTCTGTCGAATTACCCGAGAAGGTTATTAATTTTAACTTTGTTATTTCCGAGTGAATTTCAGATGGATCGGTATATTCTAGCTATATATATATATATATATATATATATCTGATACTTTACCCGTATCAAAGTTTCTACTCTACAGTAATAGAGAGCTGCTCTCCTCCCCCTCCTCGCTGTGCCTATGTGGTTCTCTACTCGGTTTGCCCACGAGCGAATTAGTAACTTAGATGTATAGTGTTGAACTAGAAACTTGTTACGTATGCATATAGCGATGTAGTTGCCTGACACCACGAATCTAAAATTAGACAACTTTTCGTCGCTTTCCGGGTGTATATGACGGGAACAGTATATATTAGCAACACGCCCGTTTCGTCTCGACGAGTAGAGTACCTAAAACCACCGGGCAACTCCGAACCAGCTCTGTCCAATGTGGTCAGTCATTCTCTGGTGTCTATGCGATCGATCAATACAATTTTGCTGGGAAACGGATATCGCGTATACGAACGTTCATGAGCTTGTGGAAAAGTTTTATTGATAATTTAATGAAAATTTTTAGAGGTTATGGAGTCTGGGAACTTTTTCATCGATATGACCGAATTGAGGGTTTAATGCATATGTGTGTGATGTGCCCAATCCAATGTATAATAAAAAGCAAAGATGTCTGCAGAGTCCTGAAGTTGACAAAGCTTCGGATTTACTGAATTCCTGAACCAGTTAGGGTCTCGGTAGGATTAAATTCTTGAAGTGGATATGGGCACTCAGAGCGTGTTAATAAGTGGAAATTAGTTCAAGAAAAAATGCCAACAGCCCTTTTTCAATTTAGTAACTCAATAATTAGCGATTTTATCCAAAGAAAAAAAAAATTCGCTAATAATAAGGACATGTCACTTATGGTATAAACCACAAAATTTAAATTTACATGTCATTTATATTCATATTACTTGAAAGAAAATTTATGGTTCTTTTCATAAGTAACTTTCGATGGATATGGAAATTATTGCCAATATTTCAACAATGATAAATATAAAATACAATAATAAATTAGAAAATGGAAATATATGAAGACAGCAGGCAACTTTTTTTATATCGTGACCCAAACTGAAAATATTGTCACTTTTTATTGCAACAAGTAGACAAAAGTCACAAGTTTATATGCAAAAATTGAGAAAAAAAAAGGTATGAATGGTCAGTTTATTTCTCGTTTTGTCGTATTCTCGTTGAGATGAATTCTGGGAAAATCATAGGGTGCACAGTAGATTGGATAATTGTTGTCAGACGCGATCAGTCGGACGCGCACGTGCGACGACGCCCTGGCCTGACTCTCACTTTCTCTCTTTTTCTCTCGTTATGTCCATCTTCCCCCGCGTTTTCCAGCGCGAAACTCCCGGCGCGTACGATGATGCTGCCTCATCTCTTGACCCGGGCAGCGGGACTAAAGCGCGGAAGTTATCGCGTGCTCGCGCATATCTTGAAGGGCCTTAATGCGTTCATCTCGCTCGAGTGTATCCACGATGAGCTGTATCTTATTATTAAGGGCAATGACCAGAGCCACGTGGTTGCTGAGGGGTACTCGAGAACCTTCGCGAAAATTTCACGCAAATAAGAAACGATATTTTTTTTCACTTATAGAGAATTGCAATTGTTTCAATCGACTTGACCACGCCCAGACTCGTCTATGGACGATAAAGACGACGATCATTTTTATTAAATGATTATTCGTCACTAATATTTTTATAGCAACTATTTGTGATGAAAATTACTATTATCATTGAATATTAAAATTCTTTCGTTATTATCAAAATCAATTTCATTCTCAATGAAATAATAATAATTTTATATTTTTCGTTATTAAATTAAATAGTTTTTATCAAAACTTTTGCCATTTCTTTACCGACAAATAATATTTAATATTTGTTACTAAAATTACTATTATTATACATATTAATAGTACAATATTTTTTGCAAAACACCCCCTTCTCCTTTCGTTATTTTGTAATTAATCGAGTTACAAAAAAAAAGTGTACATCAGTCGTGTTGATGAAAAAATTAATTTTCGATTCGTTAAAGGGGTTCCCGCATTTTTTTCTGTCTCCCTGTTGCTCTTACTTCTCTCATTCTCGATTCAATGAGCCCAGCAGCCTTCGTGCCCCGCGTTCAACTATTTCCGGCTTCTACCGAGAAAAGGTTATTCTGGTCGTCGACTTTCTGCCAAATAGGCCGACCGACTTTACACCAGGCGCCGCTTTTACGACCGTCTCCCCACACACACACTTACATATAGTATATGTATATATATTCACCCTACATATCTAAAAATTGTCACAGTAATTGGCCCCTCCTACGCACTCATTGGCATAACTCGAATCTCTTTCGATTCAAAGGAATTTATCAAAAAGACGGCCAATCACTGAAATCCTCGCCAATAACCCTTTCACTTAGAACGTTTGTGATAATAAATATTTTTGAAACTGTTATCGACAACACTGTAACTGCCCCCGATGGGTTTATCGTAGACTATAGCAACAAACAACCCCGCATCTTTTATTTTTTTAGACTTGGATTTACACAGCTGTTATTGGCATACTTGTTTTTTCACCCTCATATTAAAAGCGGTATAATGTTCCCCGGAGAATTGTCGATAGGAAAATGAGTTACTCACATTCTTCTTGGTTATGGATCTATGCACATATAGATAAAATGTATCGTCCACCCAACGAAATATTATACGTTCATATTTTTATTCGTTATAATTTGCACACTGAAAAAAAATATACTGACAAGTTTTTTTTCTGAGACTTTAACGATATCGAAAATCTATGTGCCCAAAATATTCCCTTTAATCGCGGCGATTACAAATTTATCACTGGGAAAGATGTTTGCCTGTATTCTGTCGAATTTGTCACGAATCAGTTGTCAGAAAAGTCAAATTATCCAGGATGGAAATCTTGTATGGATTATGGTTACGGATTTATGCACATATAGATAAAATATATCGTCCATTCAACGAAATATTATACGTTCATATTTTTATTCGTTATAATTTGCACACTGAAAAAAAATATACTGACAAGTTTTTTTTCTGAGACTTTAACGATATCGAAAATCTATGTGCCCAAAATATTCCCTTTAATCGCGGCGATTACAAATTTATCACTGGGAAAGATGTTTGCCTGTATTCTGTCGAATTTGTCACGAATCAGTTGTCAGAAAAGTCAAATTATCCAGGATGGAAATCTTGTATGGATTATGGTTACGGATTTATGCACATATAGATAAAATATATCGTCCATTCAACGAAATATTATACATTCATATTTTTATTCGTTATAATTTGCACACTGAAAAAAAATATACTGACAAGTTTTTTTTCTAAGACTTTAACGATATCGAAAATCTATGTGCCCAAAATATTCCCTTTAATCGCGGCGATTACAAATTTATCACTGGGAAAGATGTTTGCCTGTATTCTGTCGAATTTGTCACGAATCAGTTGTCAGAAAAGTCAAATTATCCAGGATGGAAATCTTGTATGGATTATGGTTACGGATTTATGCACATATAGATAAAATATATCGTCCATTCAACGAAATATTATACGTTCATATTTTTATTCGTTATAATTTGCACACTGAAAAAAAATATACTGACAAGTTTTTTTTCTGAGACTTTAACGATATCGAAAATCTATGTGCCCAAAATATTCCCTTTAATCGCGGCGATTACAAATTTATCACTGGAAAAGATGTTTGCCTGTATTCTGTCGAATTTGTCACGAATCAGTTGTCAGAAAAGTCAAATTATACAGGATGGAAATCTTGTATAAATTAGCACAGCGTTGCTGTCCATGCCACTCGCGGGTTGCTCGATGTTCGGAGAGAGCTTCGAGTTAATATTGAATGATACAGAAATTCCCATGTGAATATATGTATATATATGTCTTGATTACTGCCGATTCTACGCAATTATATATCTCGCTAACTCGGCACAGAAGAGACGTGGGCAAATATACTGGAGGTGAAATTTCGACGCTGGGGTGAAATTCGTCGGGAAGCTGAAAGCCCGGTGCGAATTCAAATAGAGACACAAGAGAGAAAGATGAAGCAAATTGGTAGTTTGCCGACGTGTCTAGTTGAGCTACGAAATCGCTTTCATGTCGAAACAGAGAATTTACCAAAACTGTCAATTTCTCCTGCGTCACTCGTAATAATAATGTTTTTTTGTAAAATCGATAGAGTATACCGATCGATTGTAACAGCTGTATTACCGTTATTGTTGGCTATTTTTAGTATTATTTATTTTCCATCCTTCTTATGTCACATTCTCATGTTGATAATTTCATCGTATACATTTACAGATTTATCCACTTGACCATTCGTGCGTTTGGTTATTTATAATTTTATCCTCTGGAATATGGTGGCGAAAAATAAATAAAATGTGTCATAAAACGTGGCACATCTACCCTACTAGAAACTCGACAACGATTCGACTTTTCAATTTAATAATTGCAGCTCAATTAAATTTTTAACTGAATTCTTTTCAGAATTCAAAACCTTGTGTATCAAGTTTGCATATGAAATAAATCGGTGAGCCTGACCAGCTTAGACTACTATCACTTCTTGGAAATATCTCATCAGAGACAAAGAGAAAAAAAGCTTAAATAAATTTAAATCCATTTCAGGAAACTGTTCCTTACAATCTTGAAATTGAAATTTTAGATACTTCTGCAGGTCTAATGAAAATCCCAACTTCCGGTCTTAGTCTCAACACAATAAATGGATTGGAGAGAGGAAATAATAAATAAAATTGTGAATCGAGATTTTGGAAGAAAAAAGAAATAAGCTTTGCCGAAATATTCAATATTTATTTGGGTCTTATAGACCCGTCCATTATTTTTTACTTGTGCCAGGATTTTTGATCCCTCAGGATTTTAAGAGGACATTAACGAATTTTCAAACTCTTTTTGTGATTTAAGGTGGCTCCGGGAGGGCGGAGGGTGAGGGCGGCTCGAACGATCTTGCCGGTGGCCGACGAGGAGTTGGGAGCGGCGGAGTTTTGGGCGGCGGCCGGGGTTCCGGCACTTCCGGGAGCGGCGGCGGTGGTGCCGGGGGCCGTTCGAGGGACGAGCCGAGACGGCACACCCTTAGCGGTGATCATCAGCCATCCCTTCATCACCAACAGTTTAACTCTCAGCAGCAGCTTCATCCCCTTCATCCCCATCATCTGCCACCGCCACACGGACAGTACGGCACACCGCCGAATCGTCACACAACCATGGATCTCGAGGTGAATCTTAGACCGCTTAACATGTAAATATATTTTGCTTGGTTTTATTTTCTTTTTTTTTTACATTTTTTTTATTTATTTTATTTTATTTTTTACTTTTTTGCACAAATTTTTCTCCCTAATTTTTGTGTTGCCATTTGAGCTTCTGACTAATATTGACAATTGGATTTTATCATTAAGTTGTTCGAGGGTTTTGCATTGAAAAATAACTGTAAATATACCTTGGAAATATAAAAATATTGAAATTTCAGTTTTAATAATGTTCAGATTGTCGAAAGATTATTGATTACTTTTTTGGTTTATCAAAACATTTTTTAGAGTCCATAATTTTAGCTACTGATAAAAAAAAATCGACAATGTGATTAAAATGGATTTTCCCTCCCGTACAGACGAGAAATAATATTTTTCTATTAATAATCGATGTCACGACATAATTACAAAGTGGTACTCTCATTTTTGTGCTTATTGTATAAAATATTGTTTGCTGGATCCATTTTTTTCCTCATTTCTTGCTCTCTTGTTTATTTTATCGATGTTTTTGCCTCCCACAACATTAATTTTTCTGCTCAATGTCATTTTTTTTTTATTCGTATCATTACTGCCTAGTTTTTAGTAATTCTTTTGATGTCACGAAATGGTAGACAAAATACCCGAAGCGACGTTGTCAGAGTGAAAAATGTCGTGAAATTATTCTTTGAATTGCAAAAAAAAAAAAAAAAAAACACATAAGCTCTTGTCGCGATAAAATTGAATTCCAATCGAAGAGGGAGATTGCGATTGATACTCAAAGAAGAGCTCCGTCAATGACTCAGTCCTTTTGTACGATCTTTGCCATCTGGATGTTAAGAGATGTTTAATGAGATTGCCTCTGGCCTCTTCGTCATTCGTTCCTTACTCTCGTACTTGGTGAAACGTTCTCCGAATGTTCGTAGCATTTTCCGAGATGCCCTATTATGTATTTATTTGTATTTTTTATGTAACGGAACAAATAAGGAAAGTAATTCGTTTTATTGTTAGTATGGCAGCGCGAATAGTACATGACGAGGGATCCTTGAAGTTAATTCCAACCCGTTTAATTCTTATCATTCGAATAGTCTTTTCCCGCAGCATTAAAGTCGTCCTGAGGAAACGCAAAAGTCTTGTCACTTATTCGGTCATTATCGGACGTGCTCGAATGGCTCGCATGTCAATGGACCTAAAAACTAAAAAAAATAAATATCATAGCGATTTTGTTGCTGCATATCTTCAGCGCTTTTCATGTAAAAATCTACCTAGATACGTAAAAAAAATTACTCAGCAAAAAAATTATATTTCCTGCTCGAAATTTTTAGCAAAGTATGCTAGAAACTGGCTCGCATAATCAGAAACAAGTCCTGATCGGTACGGGAGGGTTAGAAAAATCTCCGCTCCAAACGATCCAGCAGAACGTCAATGGACAAATTGAAATTTAACAGACACTTTTTGTGAGAACAATGGAAAACGCCTCTTCGTTTTTTCGCGAACGAGTCAAAGGAAATGTAACCAGTTTGGACGTTGAAACGTTTCTGACTTGCACATCTTGGTGACGGATATTTTCCTCACGTTGTTCTTTCGCCACCCTGTCTGAAGAGAACTGCCGTTCTACCTTGTGCCTGTCGACGACATGATCGATAATTTCCTCCCACCTTCCTATATGTGCATGTATACACGTATATGTAATGCCGATAATCGAGTGTTCTCTCGCATATGGTCCATCTGCCTCTCTCTCTCTCTCTCTCTCTCTCTCTCTCTCTCTCTCTCTCTCTCTCTCTCTCTCGCTCTTGGTGAGGGTGAAGCTCGTTGGCACAAGGTCTTTGATCGGAAAACTCGTCGCGCATCGTTAGTCGAGAGAAACCCGAGAGTCGATGTAAAACTCCCAGATACATTCTCTTACACTCCACTCTCCCTTTTTTTTTTGTGTAGCTCTCGTGGTCGACTATCGACGGTACTTTTATCGGTTTTTTCAAAGCTTTTACAAATGTGACGAAGTTACAAAATCGCGTACAATATACGATAGATCGATTTTATTTTTTTAATATTAATATTATCGTACGTAGTTTAAACGATACAGTGCATGCAGGCTGTAATTATAACGTCAAAGTTTTCAAACGAAGCATCAAAATTCATATACGCGATGTGTTCGTTAATTATTTAGAGAGCATTTTTACTATCGAGAACTTGATACGAGCGTCTGGCAACGCCCATGCAGTTGCACGTTAATTTTAAAAATGTTGAGCAATTTAATCGAGAATTATACGAAAAAATATGAATTTTAGATTTTTAGTACCATTGAAATTTATCAGGAAACTTCAAAATAGTAAATTATAATAATAATACATTATAATAAGTATTATAACAAGGAGGCATGATAAGAAAACCTTTGAAATCTATTCCAACTTATTACTCGTGACTTTTCACTCCACTTTCGAGCCCAAATAGAAGCAGCCAATTTAGCCAAAAAATATTTTTTGAATAATGAAAAATAATCAAATTAATAATACGTATGAGATTTCCCATTGACAGTCTGGCTCCATTGATAGTCTTGGTTGGGTGAACACTTTATAGTGACCCATCAATGGGTCAAGATGTAATGGCCAAAATTATCTCCTGAAGAAGTTGTCTTTTAATTTTTTCTCTCACCTCACAATTAAAGCGAAGGCTCTATTTTGTTCAAATACTCAAAAATTCAAAATTTTTAAATTAATCCTGAATAGGAAAAAACGACTCGTAAATATTGTACATTGTTTGGGGACGAATACATTTGGCTTGCTGCAAATATGCGTTCAACCCAGTCTCGTGCTTTTACCGAGTAATTGGACGTGTTGGAGTAGATTCATGCTATCTGCTCGTTTCAGCGTCATGATTGGGTGTGACGTGTCCAGCATATGCGGTCCTCATGCTATACGCATGTTATGCCCGGCTTAACTCGACAACACCAACGAACCGATTCCGTCCGAGTATAATCGTAATGAAATAGCTCGGTGGACAGAGAATTACATACAGAATTTTCGAGCATTTGCCACGACCAAAATCCAACCCATATTTTCAGTATCTTATCAATTTTGCCCATGAAGGAAATTCGAGTCCACAAATTTCGATGAGAAACGTCTCTATTCGGAGAAGCCAAATGCAAACGTTAATTTTCGATAGTTTGTGGTCAAAGAGAGACCTGCATGAATTTTAGTGAGATCGGTTATTGTAATTGCAATTAGGACTATGATGAAGTGGATCGGCGACAAAATCTCACTTATTATATCTCTTGGACAATAATTACGTATGCCAAATAAGTTTAAGGATATTTGAACTTCTCATTTATCGATCATTTGCATATTTAAGTTAATTGCTGTAGTTTGTATAATCCTGGCGGAACGCTACAGTTGATATCTTTTATTGAATAATCTTTTCAATCAAATCGCGCTAAATATGCAAAAGCAAATGTTCCTGATCAGTTGATTGTGCAGACTTCATTTTTGTATGTCTTTTTTTTTTACTTCTAAATATTATCACCCTATCAATGTTTCCCTAAATTCTCCTCATTATTTTTTTTGTCGATGTACCACATTTTAATTGTATTTACACGTTAAACCGGTCCTCGAATCGAGTCAAATTGATAAATCAGAAAAATTGAATCTCGAGTATTTTTCTTTCAATCCATAATGCTATCGTATTACAATTGTCGACAAAGTATAATTAATAGATTATTTTTGATGCGTGAAGAATTTTTTTTATATCAAGATCGAAAAATTAATTGATTGCTGGATGTAAAACTCATTAAATTGCTACTGATGGATTACACAACATGATAATTTCCATAAAATTCAACGAAAATACATTTTTACTGATAATGTAGATAAAAATCTGTTGGAAAATATAAGCCTTTTTGTCATCTGTTCGGTTTTATTACCACAATTTTTTCACTCTGACTCACGGATAGAACTTTTATTCACTTATGTGTTTCTAACATTTTTCGATGTTTTTTTTCGTGTTTCTCTCATTGACAGATGGGGACCAAGTCTCGCCAGAGAAAGGTAATTCACAATTCTCTATGTATTTGTCTAAAATATTCTAAATTTACGTGTAAATATGCACGATGCATGAGATCGGCTATAAAATTTATTTATTATTTACACAATGTGTAAAAAAAAAGTCGAGTCAATCTTATCGTTATCCCTTTTTAAATATGAGTAAATTCGCAGCAGCTTAGTAAACAATTATTGAGAGTCGTATACATACTATAATAGAAATATGAACGAACTAAATTTAAAAACAATAATTAAAAATCGAATCATAATAAACAAAAAGAATCAAATAATAGTAAATTCATAATAATATCATATGAAAAATCTGTATATATAATTCTGTAACCCTCGCAGTCGCCTCTTCCGAGGGGATATCCACCTCCCTCTTCAACGATGCTCTTCGATGACGACCCGGGCATCATGTCCGAGGTTGAAACCTCGAGCACTGGATTTCGCAGGGGTGGCAAGCAAAGAAGTAGCCTACCCGTTGTTCGAACACCCAGCAAAACTTTGGAGCGACCACTAGGTAATGCACACTCCTTAAATCTATATAATTAAATGTGTGAAACTGTTGCTTACAAGGCATATCCCTGCTATTAATTGCAATTTTACAGGTAACGTGAAAACGTTAAAATGCAGCAACGCTTTAATCCATCCTCAATCACAAAATTTGTTTAATGTCCTTTTTTTTTCTAAAATTCAGTACGAACTTTTTCGTAAATTCTCATCACATAAATTCTCACAATCAATATTATCATTTGAAAAAAAAATGCTCGTAAAAAACTGCATCGATTATTTCAGTGCGATTTCTTTAAATAAATTTCCTTTGATTCTTTAGCTAGAAAATTAATTGTACGAAAAATTATAGTCTGACGAACCAAGAAACTTTAACTCGTTGAAAAAAAGTTGAACTCGTTGAACTCACTCCAGCCAATTCACGCCAAGTTATAACTTTGCCCTTACAATGGCTTCATAATTGTCTGCTCGAACGTTTACTCTTTTGCTCTTTTTAATCGCATTATTAAAATGTCTTTAATAACTCCGCTGCTCTCCAAACACTTTTATTTTTCCTTCAATGATCCAATAATCGCAATGCTAAAGTGTGGATGGGTTTACCTGACAAAACAATGAATTTCTGTGGGCGACTCCCTAGGTCTGGTGTTCCTGCAGTACAGGAACGAGACGAAGAGGGCGCTCCTGCCAAACGAAATAACGAGTATTGACACTGTCAAGGCTCTGTTTGTCAGGAGTTTTCCAAAGCAGCTCACCATGGAGTATCTCGACAGTCCTCATGTCAAAGTATACATACACGATAGCAACAAAAACATGTTCTATGAACTCGAGGATCTCAGGTGAGTCAATTCGTCAATTACCACATATATACATACATATTTATATTATATATTATATATATTATATATATTATATATTTGACGATTTTGTATGTAAGAAAAGTAAAAAAGATGCTACAATTTTGTTGAAATTTTGAACAGCATCAGTAATCCATTGAAAAATTTATTCCTATACGCAGATCTCATCTTCGTGATATCAGGGATCGAAGTGTTTTACGTCTTTTCGAGAGTACGGATGGTGTCGCCGGTATGCCCGGACCCATGGGAGCACCTGCGGGCGGAGTTGGACTTCCGGCCCATTGGGAGGATCAGAGTTACTTCAGCGAGCCCGAGTTCGACAGCGAGTTTCAGCATCAACACATTCACAAGAGCAAGGTAAGCGAGAAAAATAAAAACTTTCACCTCCCCGATCATTCCACCCTCGAGTTTTTCATGAAAATATAATTTTCTTTTTTACAAATGAAACAAATCAAAGTAAATAATTTTGCACGAAACAAATGAAATTCAAATTTGTCTTTGGGCTTTTAAAAATGGAGAGGATGAAATAGAAAATAAATAAAAAATATACTCGTGTTTAGAAATTTTTTATTAATTATTTGGCCTATTCGTATTCTCATATTTTGAAATAAAATTCTGAAAGTTGGGTTAATCAACTACTCTAAATGAACACTTAAAAATCAGCCTCAGGGAATAAACAGCCGTATTAACATTACTAGACATACTTCGGGTGCAAATATTCACTTACTGAGCCCCCCGTTGATTCACTGATAAGATTACCCTGGAGAGAACACAATTAATGGGAAAATACAAACGCAATAATACGAATATAGAGTGTATAATCTGTACATTACGAATCTAAGCAATACAATTTTTTTATAAACAAAAAAAAATCTTAACTATATCTTATGTGTAATAATACCTTACGGCGATAACAGGACACGTGGTGCGTTATCGTGTGCATAGCATTCGCTGAATGTGGTATAAAAAAAAATCTGTACAGTTAGAGATTAAACAGTCTCGCGGCAAATGTGTTATTTGAGCTCGAAATAAATGCCTGAGTATGGCTAAGAGAGGGAGAGCGAAATTCTCACCTTTCAAAACAAGCCAACTCGCCATCCTTGAGTATTTTAATCGTTTTTATAATATATATATTTTTTTAAATCTCGTTGGATCGTACAATTTTCACTATTTTCCTTTTCCGACAATCAATTCATTACAATAAAAAATATATATTAATGCCACATATAAAAAAACTACGAACTGGAAATTAAGAGAATAAAAGAAGCAAATTAAAAAAAGAAGATGTAATGAAAAATAGAGAAAATCAACGAGATAACGAGATGAAATGCCTCGATGGAACGAGACGTCTTGAAAAATGGCAAAGTTCACAGTTTCGATATTTATCCTATGAAGTTGTTTCGTTGAATATTTTCTATACAAACGATCAGATATTCCTTTATAACGAATAATAAAATGAATCTGCGAAAGAGATCGAGACTGTTCATCTCGCGAATACTGCCGAGTATAAATAAAAATAAATCCTCGAGAAAGGAGAAACAAAATACTTGAGATGAAAACGCTTCAAGATGAGTGGAATAAAAGGAAGCGATGAAAATACTCGGGATGTCTCTTTGAAGAATATTTTTCATCATTTACGTGCCCTTTAGATGTAGGGAAATTGTTCTAGCACCTTCGTAACTCATTCAGCGATATTAAGCGTCGTTTTCATTTTAAACGATATCGAACATAAATAAAAATTAAATATACAGTCAGGCTTTCACTAAACCGGAAGATCTCGCGAAAATACGATGTAAACGATGGAAATTTGAAGTAAAAAACTCTTTGTATAAAGATTGATTAAAAATTCGTTAGAAATCCTGTAAAAAAAAAACGTTTTGAAGTTTTAATTGTCTGAAAAGAATTTTCCAGCTGGAAATAAATCTTTCTTCTAGAAATTATTTTATGTCACGATATAAAATAATTTCTTGCTAAAATAAAAATTGAAAAATTCTTATTTTGTTCTTGCTTTCAGGGTCCAGGAGGCTCCCTTTTTTTTAATAACTTCTCATCTTTTTAATTTATATTGGATTGTTCGTTTTTCCATCTTTTATTATCGATATTTTCAGCCTGAATGCAATCTCTAGATATCGCCACGATAAATTTATCTCTCTTCGTGATACTCGATGCCTTGATATTGGCATTTTGATTATTCGTTATCGATTAAAATGCTTTGCACGATTGTGCAGCTGGCAGATAAAGGGCACCTGAATAGAGCTTTTTGGGCACGCTACGCCAGCCCATTACGAGTGCTTTTTCAAATGGTTCGATTGCACAACCACCGCAAATGTCCATCACTTGTTTGACCTCGGCCTCGGCTGGTTCTCGTTCCTCGTTCTTCATCGTTTGTTTTGCCGTTTGTAAGCCAAAACTGGCGAGACCGTTAAAATAATCATTGTTGAGAGATTGGGGAGCGAGGAAAGTATCATCAATGAGTGAACCATCGCCCAATTGCACGAGACCGCGTTTTTTCTTTTCCGAATCACGTTTCACGACCGTCTTATCGTTTGTCTCAGCCGAGTCTTCCTTCGGCAGGAAAGAAACCTGCAAATGAGATTCGTAGTGATGAAAATTAGATTAGACGATGATCCAAAATAGCGAAATCAAAATGGAAGTCAGAAAATCAAAGAATTATTTCATTTTCACGTCTGTGGGTATCTGAGATTCATTAAAAATAAGCGATCGATTAAATAAAAACAAAAGATTTTACAAATTTAAAATGTCGGCTTCAGATTGTATGTCGTGTAAAAAAAAAAAAAATCCGAAATGATGCGATTTTCATGAAAATTAGTAATGGGCAATTTTCGAGAATGCTGATTCTGCTTTCATTGCCGAAATTTCAAAATTCAAAATGACGATGTCAACCGTTCGAAGATCAAAAAAACTATTCGATTCTCAAAAAAATTCGCCTTTTTGAGTTTTCAAAAATTACTGATTTTCAATTCAGTGGCAAAATTTTGTTTAGCATTACAATTCTTGATTTTCGATCATGCACACTTGAGAACCTCTCGAGTTCGTTATTTGGGCATAAGTGTGGGTCGAGCAGTTTTCATTTCTGATTAGACCCATTGAAGTCATTTGATCGAATCGAATCGAATCCGATCGAATTCGACGTGTCCACGAATCCGTATCAAATTCCGGAGGTCTGGCTGTATCAATTCAATTTTATTCATTGTCTCTCGTACCTTTATATCGGCGGTAGTTTCTCTCTTGACAATTTCCTTTTTGGGCTCGAAATTTAAAACTTCCGTGGGCACAGTTTCATCGACAGATGAACTTTGTCTCTTGGCATGATTTTTTTCTCTCTTAAAGAGATTGTGATATTGTCCATCAAGGAAACTGTAGCCATTTATATTTGCCGGTTGGCCCGTTGGTGCTTCGGCATTTTGAGGCACACCGTCATCGAAGAACTGGGTTGGCCTGTAGGCACTCGCGAACGACGGAAGAGCCGAGGCTTGCGATTGAGCTGGTTGTGGCTGGGGTTGAAGTGCAGCGGGATTTATCGGTGGAAAGTCCATCGGTGGTGGACCAGGTGGAGGCAGACTTGGATGACGAAGAGTCACGCCATTCCGGACTAATTGTACATGAGCTCCGGGGTTAACTCTAACCTATTAAAAAAATTATCAACAATATTAACAACAACAAGAAAACATTCAAATTTGAAAAATGAAAATTCCTAAAATTAATTCCCATTAATTAATTAATGGGCAAAAATACAAAATTGATAATTGAGTATTAAAAAATGTGGAATAATATATAGTAAATAATTCTTACCCGATGATTGATCTGTCCTCCTGTTAAGAAAGGATTCATGGGCAATGGAGGTCCGGTAACTGGTGCTTGGGTAGTCGTTCTTGGTCTATTATTCGACGTATCGTGCTCGTAGTGATGAGCATGATGATGTTTGTGGTCTTTGTGTGCTTTTCCCGCGGTTAATGCAACGTTGTATAATTGTACCATCGTCAACTCACCCAGCAAACCACCGGAACCTTTTTTAAAAATATTTTTTATCCTTTAAATTAAATTTTCTACATTGAATAAAATGGATTGATTTTTTTTTTTCGACAACTGACCTGCTGGCGCTCCCTCCCCTTCGAGAAATCCACCGCCAAGTTGTCTCTGCTCCTGACCGGAAATGGCAATACCGCCACCTTTGATCACGTGACCCACGAGCTAAATTTAATCAGTAAAATAAATGAAAAAATATCGTAATAAAATTAGCATATTTTTTCATCTAGATTTTTCATCTAGAACCATTATCAAAAAATTTGATCAAATATTTATAGAAACTGAAGCATTTTTTCCTCTGATTTAATGCTCGAAAGGGACTCGATTAATCAATCAAATATTTTACTACTCATTGAAAAAATGGTCAAGAAAATGTTTATTTGATTTAAAAAACGCTTTTGCACCACGTTCAAAGGAGACTCAATCAACCAAACAAACAATGTTTCAATTCTTTAATACTGTACGTTGGGTGGGAAAAATGTAACGTGACCTTACGACTTGCCATTCTTCGTTCGTGACAGGCGCGTGAATGAAAAAAAAAAAGAAAAAAAAAACAATGCGGAAATCCTACATTCTCTCTTTCGAAGAATGTTACGCGAGAAATATTCCACACGCGTTTAGCAAGATTGCACCAACAATGGAAAGGATGTAGAGAGAGCGAGCTTATCGTTTGATGTCACACGCGTACATCTGTCCCAAGAAATGGAGTACAAAAGTACGAAAAAAATTCCGTGGCTAAATGAAATAATGTAGATCGTGGTGTATTTTTATTCATCCATGTCTTTACCATAACGAGCCAAACACGAACGTCTAAGTCACGCGGTAGAAATATATACTTTCCTCCCGGACGTTAATTTCGTTCACGTCGTTGTTGCTTTCCGCAAACTCGTCTTATCTTATCGACAATCGAGAATCGAAACTTCACGGCTCGTGGCTCTCATGGCTCTTTAATTGACGATTACATACGGTTGAATCAACATTACGATGAAAATTTATACCGATTGGCTTTTAAAAGAAAGAATGTCAAATTCAATTTGTCCAAAGTAACGATAGTGGTGTAATAAAAAGATAAATAAATAACAAGTGGAAATTTCAGCTTTGATAAGAGATAAGAGGATTATAAAGGTGTTGAAAGATAGTTGGGGAAGATCCACTTTGTACAGACCACAGCTAAAAGTTGGATTTAAAGATAATTGTTTGAAAGTTATATTTCAGCGAAATTTATTATTCAAATACACTCGTGCATTTCTTGCGGAAAATTCAGCTTTGATAAAAGATAAGAGGATTAAAAGTGTCGAACGAGGTAGTTGACCAAAAAGCCCTAGATATTCATCGAAAAGTTTGACCAAAAGAAAATTGAACGAGTCATATTTAGATTACACAATTCAATTACACTTTGAGAGCTCATTATCGATGATCGAGAATCGAATCGTTGCGAATCGTGTCCATCATGGCTCATTGATTGTTAACTTTTCAACCGTCAATTATTGATTGAATTCATTTTTTTCGAAGTAACAAAAGTACTCTAATGAAAAGATAAAAACGAATCACCGGACGATTTAGCTTTGATAAAAGATAAGAGGATTAGAAGTGTTGAAGGACAGTTAAGGATGCTCCATTTATAAAGACACATCTAAAAATTAGATGTAATAAAAATTGATTGAAGATTATATTTCAATTAAATTTAAAATTGCATCACACTCGCGCATTTCTTGGCGAAAACGCAGGACAGCTTTGATCAAAGATAAGGGGATTTAAAGTGTTAAACGATAGTTAAACAAGTGCCGAGTATTCATATAAAAATTTGACGAAAAGAAAATTGAACAAAAGTCACACTTCAATTGGAATTACAATTACATTACTGGTGCAAACTGGTTTTCAAGACATTCACTGACCCATTTTATAAGGAAAGTCTGTAAAAAATCCTCGGTAGAGAACATTTTTAAATGAAGAAAAATTCCTCAAATGTGTTCTCTGTATAAAAAAAAAAAAAAAAAATTATAATTACTTTAATAAGAAAAATTAAACGTCTTGGTTTTAAAAAATTACAAACGAAAAATCGAAAGTGTGTAATTTAAGATATAACCGAAATGTATTTCTACCAAAAATTATAACATCTGAGGAATCAAAAGCTTTTATTAAGTTGATACTTTGGAACTGAATAATTCACTCAAGTTAAATTCGCTGAATTTCTTACTTAAGGAAAATTCCATTTTATATCCAAAACGATACTTCAAGTGTTTATGAATATAATTTTTCATAAATTCAATTTTCCTCTTATTCTATATCTCAATTGAAATATTTCGGAAAAAAATAATGATTTTTCTTTTCTTCAATATACTCATGTTAATGACTTGATATAAGCCTTACCCTGTTATGGAAACCACGACCAACGCGCTCGTCGTTGACCCAGATTTGCCATTCGCCTGTACGACCGTTCCAGCTCTGACAGGAGTGATACCACTTGTTCAATCTTAGCGGATAGTTCAATCTGTAGAGATTGTGACCGTCAATATTCATCATATAGTACGAGCTTCTAGCTGTATTTGCGATCCATGACAAAATTGCACGTGACTGATCTCCAGCTGAAATTTCGCATTGCAAACAAAAACGATATTACGTAGAAGCAACGAGAGATCTCGGCGATGCATTTTTAATGCGCTTTTCGTAGGAAAAGCAACAAAATTAAAATTAAATTGGAAGAAAAATTGAATGGAAAAACGAGAACATGGTACATCTAGCCTATACGTAACTTTCTTATCATTTTTCTAAAAGATACGAATTTATCTTTCTAGCTAAATTAGAGTCAAATTAAAAAATAATCTCTCCCCTTTTTTCAATTTTACCAATTTTATTGTTGTATCTAAATAAATTTATTCCTATTGGAGAGAAACTAATTAAGACATGATTAAACGGGCGCATTTCCTTCGAATTTCTCCTTGAAGACAATTACTATGGAATTTTATGAAATAGTTGATAAAATAAATAAATAAATTTTATCAAAACATGTTGTTCAGCCATCTCATAAAATGTTGGTAGAAAAAGCAACAAAATTAGAATGAAATTGAAAGGAAAAATGAGAACATGGTACATCTAGCCCATACGTAACTTTCTAGTGAGGTGTAAGAAGATGCCGCGCCTGATATCCTTTCTAAATACGTGCCGGTGTGTAGTTGCAAAGTGTACACGTGTAGTAAGACGAATAAAAAAAATAAGTACGTGCGTATCTCTCGCGATATCTGAATATCCTTAGAAAGTAACTGACAATAAAACGCTTACGAGTTAGCCTCGACTCGGAAGTATACTAAAATGTTTTATCCGTCATTTAAATAATTTCGTCAAAAATATCAGCGGGAGACAAAAAAGCGAATTGATAAGATTGATTTTTTTTTACCTGCATAAGAAAACAGAGGATGATCGTTGGTGTGATTTGTAAATTTGGTCCACATGCAAAGTGTGAATTCCTTAAGGTCCGGAAGATCGGTCTTGTAGTGAATGTACTGAAACATGAATAAAAAAAAAACAAAGTCAATGGCCATAAATGATTTTTGATCACGTAAATTCGCAAAAAATAAGATGATTAACTATTTAATAATTAATAATATATTATTTATAAAAATATTATATCGTCATTATTAGAATATAATAATAACTTGATGAAAAAAAAAAGTGAATAATTAAAAAATGATGAAGCTTATTAGATATTGAATGACAAAATTGATCATTATTTCTCGGTAAATGATAATTACAAAAATAGTATATTTCATAACTACTGTAATAATTTTTTTTCGACTAATTTCGATCATTTTTATAAACTCTTTCCTCCTCGAGCGAAGTAATTGATCATAAAAATTCTTAAGGGGTCTGAAATTTTCAAGGCCGCGACATCCCACGATTAAAATCTATCAAAAGGTTTTACCGTAAAAATGAATGAAATTTTCGACATAGCATCTCGATGTGATACAAAGTGATAAACGTTTGATTTCAAGTGGATAAAACTTTTACGTTTATCGAAAATGAAGATTGTTTTATATTAGAGAGAGTCTTTCATTTGCTTCGAGAGATAAACGAAGGAAGATCTCCATTACTCGGATGAGTCAGCATTAAAGCGAGTATTCAGTATCCGCGACGATAATACACGAGACACGAGACGTTGAAAATGCGGATGTTGGCTGATGCGGACAAGAGGAGAAGTACCGGACCGGAAGTAAATTTTTTCTCTCTCTCTCTCTCTCTCTATCTCTTGTTCCACACACAGGCGTTACCAACGCAGAAATCAGTGAAAGTTACTGTCTATTAAACGGCATATTACCATACATCGTATACATTTGTCTATCGCCTGTCTAAAACCGTGAGGGTGTCCATTCAATACTCCTACACAGCTGATACGCCCTTATGATTTTAGTCACTCGATATATGTCTATGTAGATAGCGGCCAAGTGAGAAATCGGCTTCCTTCTAAAAATCGACGCTCTTTCTACTCTCACGTTACCCGGTGAAATGAAAAAAAAAATAAGGAACAGAATGAGAGAGAACGAGAATTTTTATTAATATTATCATCATTGTACATCAAGTCCCCGACCAAAAAGGTTCACGTGCGCTATTACGAAAATTTAAACGATCTCTATATCCATAAATAACGATGCTGAGACTCTTGCCCTTAATTATTTGTGAGACACGCTCGACCTACATACCATGGGTCAATAGTTTCCCCATCGAGACTTTCCCATAATTCAAAATTTCGTGGCTGCTGTGGCGCTAGTGTCGCATCCGATTCTAACCTCTTTAGATCGGAAATACCGACGTCTCACCTCAAAATTTCGAAACAACCTTTCTCCAAAACGGTTAAATGTAAGTCAATGAAATTTTGGGAATTAGTGCTTGATGATGGCACGAGATCGACTATATTTTTCATTCAGAAGTTTTAGCTTCGAACGCTCGCTGATTTCCCACTTAACGTGGGCACGCTTAACCTCATATTACTGGTACTAAACCACCTACGTAGTCGCGTTGGTGGAAAAAAAAACCAAGTTTAAGAGGGCGCAATCAGTGTCAGCATTGTCTTTCATCCGCTTATATTCAATTATACCTGTATAGGTACACTTATAGCAATATATATATATATATATATATATATATATATATATATATATATATATATATATATATATATATGCATACAACATGTATAACACGGCAACATCTCTGCTCGTTTGTTACGCCATTATGGGCTCAGGGCTCTCTCGAATATCCATACGAGCGTGTGAACAATTTCAAATACTTCACTTCGAGGGATGAAAACATAAAGTTGAGTGTTTCTGAGCCTGTATTAAATCCATTACATCACGTAAATGGATTATTTTTTTTACGGTTTGCGTACAGTTTACAAAAAATTTTCCGACACCAATTTACACGATAATGCATATTCATAACCGTTATTATTTTATAATTATACTGCATATCGGTAAATTGTATATCGATCGTTTCTACACCTGGAGAAACGTAGATATTTATCTACAGAGTTGATTACCGTTACTATCTAAAATTCATGAATGATTTATTGACATTGTTACTAACAAGATTTCATAGGAGAAAGAAACCATTTATGGATATTTTTTTATTATTATTATTTTGCAGCTGCTTATAGAAATAAGTTACAGGGTCTATTCTGCCAACGCCAATTCCATAGTCATCCCTTTTCTATACCTCCTTAGTCTGTCAATATATGGTCCTGTCAATATTTATTACGTTGGCATTTATCCTGTCACCATTAATTATGTCAATATGGATTCTGTCAATTATGAATCTGTCATCGTTTTCTCGTTCGCTGGCACAGGCCCGATTACTGTCATCTCTATGACCGAAATAAAACCCCATTTTTGTTAATTTCCCATCAGTTGACAAAATCTTTTCTGTGCATTTGTATCGAAGATTGTAACTGTCAAAAATTTAGCTATTAATTCATAGCACACTGTGTGGAAACGTAGCGATAAAACCATTTTAGAGAGAGAAAAAACGCGATCTCATACGTCACTGTTACTCTCCGTTGCAATGCAACTTGCAACGGTATAATTCGGGATCCTACACTTATTGTTAGTGTGTGGATGATATTCCGATGGCATGTGACGATTGCGAAACAAGTTGAGCCGTCATTACACGGAAGTGTGAAGTGTCGTACGTTGCTCTAAAGCTTCGTAGCTTGCGTGCATTGGCGGCACCAGAAATTCTACTCACGTATGCTGAGTGCATCGCACTGTTCACTGCACGTACCGTCACATATATATATATATTATTTACGAGTGTATTCATAGAACTGAATTCCATTTCGTTCACTGTCTATGCAACAATGGCAGTCCCGGAATCTCTGCGTGAATCCGCAAAATACGTCTTCGCTGCTTTACCAGTAACAATACCATACATATATATGTATATTACATTCACAGCATGAGACGAAACGAGCTGAACGTATTATATTCTCGCGAGTCAGATGAAAAATTCTGCTGGTTGAAATTGCATCCATTGCTCAAGAAAATTTATTCATAATTTCGAAAGATTATTCTCGATCGAACATTTTTTGATCGTTAACTTTTTGGCTGAAATTATTTTTAATAAAATAATATTTGAAGGAAAAAAGAATTTTGACGAAAAATTACAAAAAAAATGAATGAATTTTCATTCAGAATTATCACTCGCTTAAATAAAATTGAACTTTGCTCGCCCAGAATTAAAAAAAAAATCTGTAAGCTTATAATATTTTCCTAATATTTATTCTGGATATTTTATTTTTATTTAATAAATCTAAAATGTGTACTACAAATTAGTAAACACTCGCGTTACACATTGTTGTATAACAGATTATTTTATCTCCCCCTTTACGCAATTCTCAAAGTAAGTCAATGCCAACAATATTTTATTCTCTGACATATAACAAAAGAAAACGATTAACAAAAAATTTCGGAGAAAATGGGGCTGAAACACGCAGATCTGGTTTTATTTACACTCGCTTTCAAAAATTTTATGCGTTCCACCTGAGACGGTTAACGCCCTGGTGTTGGCAAGTGTATTATGGACGTTTTGGCGTATGCGAGAGAGCCACCACGTACGAAATACTTGAACACTTTCGTTGGCATCTCATTATCTGCGGTTACACGCAATCATGAAACTTACTGAATTGTTAAACTTTACTTGGACATTATTCTGCACTTATTGTATATGGTTTTAAAATATATAATAATAAAAACGAGTTTTCTCTCAACAGCGGCCTAAATTCTCGAATGACTCTTTCGACCTTTTCTGCATGAATTTTTTGGCCGATAAAAAATGCGATAAATTATTTATTAAAACAACTAAAAGTACATGAAAATTCATGTGAAATACAAACAAATATTTTATTCAACTTTTAACAATTTTTACGTGTAAACATTTTTTTAACATCTTTTTTCGATCTATATCGTTCATAAATTATTTTTATACCAGCTTTTCGTTGCCCGACTGAGCCAATCCTAATTTCCTTTATTTTTCAAAACTTGGGACTCTCAAATATCATTCGCAATAGTTATTTTATCTGATTTCTCAGACTCGACGTAATCGTGGAACACAAGTTTCTCAATTTCCGTTCGTACACCTAAATGCAAACGTGCAGGCAAACTACATATAAATATCTCCACCAAGAAAACACAGCAAGATGTCATTGCAGTGTTTTTCCGCTGGACAATTGTTGAAGAAAAATTTCATTCCATTTTTTTCACGAAAGATTACATAAGGAAAAGAAAAGATCCCTAAAAAGGTAGAAAAAAATGGATTCATTTCCCTTACAATCTTTGAACAAAATTTATAATGCTAAAAATTGATTTGTATTTTTTTAAAAAATGTTACTTTTCCTCATACCTCCAATTCAGTTGTAATAATTTTTTCACACGTTTTTTTTTTTCTTTGAAAAATGTATCAAATGTCCTAAATTTTTCATCGCGTATTCTCGAGCCGGAAACAAATCTGCGAATATATTCCGGGACAGTAATTCTCTCTGTCTCTATTTGGTCCATTTGTGCATGCAAGTGATATATGCATATATTTGTATGTATATATATCAAGTGACCCTCTATATAGGAGGGGGAATTCTCCGATGCAATATCTCAAGTTCCACGTGACGTAAACTTCGATCGGTTAGGGGTGGAGGGGATGAGACGACCATAGGTACCATTCGGTTTCCTGTCTTTGGTCGACTGGGTGCATCCCGCAATTCCATTCAGCCACCTCCCCTATCCCTTCCTTGTATACCTTAAGGATTTCGGAGCGAATAGAATCGAGTAGAGATCGTTCGACCGAATGTTTGACGACCTATTCGAATATTCGTGTGAATGACCTCACACGCTCTATATAATCGCATCCGCAAACTGAATGTTCCTTTATCGTACCCTCTTAATGTATATATACATATACTATATGTGTAGTTATACACATGGAAATATATATATTGTATGGCTCAGACGAACCCGGTGAACTTTCCGAAGGAAAGTGAAATTTATTCGCCGTTTCATGGCTTTCGTGGCGCTTCCCGTCACGAGACACCACATAAGTCTCGGCAAAAAGAAGGATATATATATATATGTATATATGTATGTATCACCATATAACCCATGGAATCGGTTTGGGTTTTTCTACTCTTCGCGTGCACTCCCACTTTTGATGAAAAATTCTTTATAAAAAATAATTTCAGAAAATTGATAAATTTTTTGGTATTATTTATACATGTACAATCGATTATAATGATTCTTATAATTTATACGGAATTTTCTGCTGAAGAGTTTGAATACTCAGGAATTTTTTAGAAATAAAACTTGACTGAAGTACATATAGGTACATTAGTTTAAAAAAAGGTAGGACTGATAAAAAATAAATGCGCGGAAATATAATTGATAACATCCTTCCCGAAATTGCATCAATTTTACAGAAATAAATATAAATTTTTCGTATTATTTATACGTGTACAATCGATTATAATAATTCTTATAATTTATGCGGAATTTTCTGCTGAAGAGTTTGAATACTCAGGAATTTTTTTAGAAATAAAACTTGACTGAAGTACATATAGGTACATTAGTTTAAAAAAAAGCTAGGACTGATAAAAAATAAATGCGCGGAAATATAATTGATAACATCCTTCCCGAAATAGCATCAATCTTACAAAAATAAATATTTTACGATTACGATGCAATAATAATAATGCAAATTTGCATATCGCGGGCATATACAGAATTTACAATTTTTACGAGAATGCGGTGTTGTTATCTGTTTCTCGTAAAATTTGTAAAACACACGTCCATGGACTTTCGGTATTGGCGCTTTCATTGGGATAAAAGCGTTTCTGCACTTCGTGCTTGTATCCCAAGTCGGTCGCGTGTCCCGATACCGTGCAGACGCGTACAAATCAACTTTACTACCGTAATAGAGTTCCACTCATGGCTACGAGTATTTTTCTTCATTTTCGTGGCATAGCTCGCGTGTCTGTCGATTAGAACACGGAAAAATGCGTTGAAACCTCGCTCAAACTTTTTTTTTTCTTTCCTTTTTACTATCCAATAGTTCTTGGAGTTGACATAAAAGAATTGTTTCCATTGTGTATGCGAAAAGCGATAACCATCAATGAAGAATTTCGTCCCGGGTTTCGTGGCGTAATGATACAATAAATATACGCATTAGAATCTCTGGGAGGCTTTTTTTTAAATAACAATTTTTTTTGTTTCAAATAAAAATAAATTCGCGATTGATCGACGAGATGCACTGTGAATTATTTATATATCATCCTTACGTATTTACATAAAATCCCTTTTGTTTTGACGAGTTCGATCACATATTCTCGTTACTGTGCATACGTCATTCAAGATTCATTGCGGCAGCTGGGGACAGCAAAATGAAAATCATAACAGACAATACAAGTCTTTTATAACCCTTTGAGTGACTTTTTCAGTCACACAACTAAAATCTCAACGTACCGAATATTTTATCAAAAAAAAAAATACTTTTTCATATTGCACGATCAAGAATTTACCATTACAAATATCAGCATCAAGAATTTTAAGGGTTGGACAATATTTAACATATTAGAAATTTCCAATTGCTCTGAAAAACGTTGAAGAAAACTTTACAGATCGTCAATTCTTCGATATCATTTCGAAGTGAAACTTTCTTTTGTGTAAAAGTTATCGTACGTGAATCGATAAGAATCAGTGAAACGTGAACGAAAACAGGAAGCTGAATTATTCGATGTGAATATCCTGACGATCGAGGCGAGAAACGTGAATCGTTTGTTGTCCGAAATGCACTTTCAAATCTTTTGAGTATTTTTCACGATTTATCATTTTCAACAGATATATATAGTTAATAGATCAGATAAGTGATACAATTATTGGCCTTTCAAGCAGAAGACAAATTTGGCACTTTGAAAAACATTTCTTGTGGCATACTCGAGTCTCTTTGTATCCGGTGTTGTTCACTACAGAGCCAAGAATTGTCGGAGGCAGGGAGGGGCTCAATTCTATTATTTACCCTATCCATAAATTATGTTCAATGGCCCAAATTCATAAGTTACCTGTGACAATAATATCTCGATTGAATTTCCCGCGCTAGAACGATTTATGAAGTCAGATTTATGAAGACTTTGTGAAATGATTATGATTTATTCACTTCGACTCTCATCTACGTAGCAAAATCAGCACAAAACCAATTTCTTTTGCCAACTGTACTTATTTACTATTTTTTTCGATTTTTCGATAATAAATTTTTCGATTTTCTACCAAAATGATTGAATCGTTCCAAAAAATCATCATATAAGTCTTTAGTAAATTTGTCAAACGTGCGAAAACGACAAGACACTAAACTAAAATACTTATTAAAGTAAACTATTCTAGACTATTACCAACTTATTAATTCAAATGCTGTAGTACAAAAATTCATCTCATTATATTACATTCAAATTCAATAAATGGTCCAAGTTTCATCTCTCTCTCTAATCGACGCGATTCATTTTCTCCTGATTCATCAAAGCATTAAAAATTATTGCATTCTTGAACGACGCGCCCAGACAGAAAGGGTTGAGTGCAGAGTGTCAAATAAAGTCAAGATAAAAACAATTTCAGAACCTTTCTCAACATGGTACAGATCTCGATCTTTTTAAAATTCCATCTGACTTTATCGCACCGCAAAGTATCGAAACCCAACAATATGACACTTTGCTGTTTTACATCTCAAAAAAAAAAAAAAAAAAAATCTCCTATATAGTTTCTCACTCACGATCAAGCATTACATATATCCGATTATTCAGAATTGACGAGAGTGAATAGTCGAAGCTCGGTCGATTCAGTGCACCGTGACGAGACATCAAACGCAAATCACAGTGTTCACTTTACTTTATATACAATATGATATATATATATATATATAAAGGTTATACGGACGTATCAACTTTAATATCAACTCTTTTCAAGACTTATTCACAGACTTATATACACTATAATGACAAAACGATAGAATGAGATTTCACCGTATAAATACACGCTCGTGAAGCAGTCAAAGAATATTTTATTTGCACTGTTGGTCTTTACTTGCTATAGCGAGTTTTTCCAGAGTGCATGGAAAATTATATACTGTCGGTGGATTTTTCACTCGCTCGATTCCATTATCGTACACACTCGGAATTGCAACACGTGGTGAGCAAATTCTACTCGCCAATGCACACAGGTATTTAAATACCTACGTACGTGTTGTGTGTATATATATATATATATATATATATATACAAATGCATGGGTGTATTATACAAAAGGATTGCTCGAACGTGTTTGCCAACAATTACGCGATTTCGCCCCAGAGCACTGAGCGAAGAAGTAGAAAATCACGAGTGCACACGGGAAGATACGTGAGAGGCGCTGGTGCGTGATTGAGATCGGTACAGATTCAGCATCCTTTTTTTTTTTCACATGCTCGAGACTACGTGTATGGACCGTTTTTTTTTGCTTATATATTTGCATATATTCTCTTACGTATATAAATGAATGAGAAATTCCATCCTAATGCAATCTACGTTTGACCCTCACCTACTAAGATTTTATTGAAGATATCGTGTATTATTGTTTCAACTCTGTAGGGCATTTTGATTTTTCTGTAAATTTTTTAACGAATGATTTTCTCAAAGAAATTTTTGATTGGATAAAAATGTTGTCCCAAATTAAAAAATCTGAAGGAATTTTCAAATTTCATATGCCATATTAGTGAAATAATATCTGAATTAATTGATTTCTGTCAGTACGTCTGTTTTTCATCTTTGTACAATTTTATAAATTCATTTTTCATTGTAGAAAAAAAAAATTAATTCATTAATTAAAGAAAGAACGTTTATTAAAAGACTCGACTACTTGATTTTTTCATTGGTGAATTTTTCTTGTCACCCGTTAAGCCTTTTATTTCGTTACGAAAAATAATAATTTATTCGTTCACATTTTCATGGTTTATAACCTAAAGAAAAAAATAAAAAATAAACTCACCTCGAAGTACAATTGTTGATTCATCGCCACTTTGTAGAGGGCGCATTGATCATCGTCCTGTTGAGAATGTATCTGTTGATGAATCAACGGTGAATCGTCGATGTTGTATGAGGCGAGTGAACCCTCATCTCCGTAAGCAACTGCCTCTTGGTGAAGTATACTCGTGCTCAATTGAGCCGGTACGATAGGCCTCCAGGCCGATGATATTGCCAGACTTGCTGGCAACAGAATGCACAGAAGGAACAACGTTGTCTCATCTGTTCGACCCATTCTCGTTTTTTTTTCGTTTCTGAAAAAAGGAAATGAAAAATCAATCTGTTGTGTAATCGCACGAATTAACGACTATTTAAAAATATCCCATTAAATATTTTTTAACGTAATCTTTATTACACTTTCGTCAATTGAAACGAAAATACTTCCCAATGTAAGTAGTGAATAATTGTTTTTTTTTTTTTTCATAAATTGATTTTATAAAAACTGAATTATTAATTATGAGCTTATAATTTATAAAACATTGCATCAATTTTTTTTAAATCCGTGGGAAAAACAAGTGTTTCAACACTGTGGCAAATAAGTTGAATGCAAATTTATCAATTTTTTCACGGTGTATGTGCAGTATTAAATCTAATAGCAATCGCTTGCTCAACAAAGACACGATAATTTTCACGTTCTAGTGTAAGAACGATTAGTTCGCTGACTTAAAAGAGCCAAATAATAAATATTCAAACTACTCCATTCGCGCCAAGACACTGTAAGCACTATATACATATATGGACTTACAATATTACTGTTACATACAATATAGTATAGAAAGTGGGGCACATTATACAGTATTATATATGATTCTCGGCGAGAATGAAAGGAGGTAAGCCAAGTCTCATAGACGAAGAAATGAGACGATTCAAACTCGTTTGTCGTGACGCGATCGTCTCGTTAATCCTCTTCGTGTGTTGGTTCAATCGAAAGTGATGGATTGGTGAACTCGTCACTCTCGTTATATACAAGTGTATATATATATATATATATATATATATATATATATATATATATATATATATATAATATATATCACGTGCCATAGGTATTATGTATGGGGGATTTCAGACCGAATCAACATAATTCTAACCATCACCATTTTTTATTGTGTCTGATTTTTTCCACCTATATTATACAACACAGAAAAATACTCAACGCTAATTTTTATTAGACGAACGTATTTTTACACGAGCACTGCTGGACGTTGACGAATTTTCATCAATTTTTCTAGTACATTCTTCATGGATTTTTTTTGGAACGAGAATTATTTATTCTTGATTAGAAAATAAGGCAAATCTTGTTAAACTCAAAACAAATATTTCACAAAATTTATAATATACTAGTGTTATCTTGGACATGTCTCACTATTTTTTAAATATTTTTAACAAAAAATTCATTCAAAAAAATTCTGAATGACAAGATCCAATTGTGTCCATTTAACAATAAGGGAATAAGGAGTGAACCATTTTTTTCAGTCGTAAAAATCTGTAAACCTATTTCTTTATAATATGCTATGGTAAAAGATAAATTAAAAACGATGAGGGTTACGGTCCAGGCAATTTAAAGTAAAACGTCCCGTATAAAAATATATATATACATATATATCCGTTAAATATATATATCTATTTATGGTATATGGTATAACACGTTGTGCACATGACAATATACAGCACATCTATACATATATGTACATGATATACAATATACAAATATATATGTATATATAATGACTTGGACTACTGGTCGGGAGCGATCTCGAAACTGGTCGCCGTCGGCTTAATTGATTTCTCGTACGATCATGTGTCCCATACATCGTCCAATTAAGGTGACGACGACGACGACGCCAAGGCAGAAGAACGGTCACAAAGTTATGTTTCGTTACGTCTCGTGCCGCCTCTAAACGCACCGTATTAACGTAATTGCATGCGTTGGCTCATTCTTACCGAATATACACACGTTTATTATCTTGATACACATATGAAATGTATATATTTCGTACTGTATATGCGTTTGCAGTGGCACGCGCGATCAAGGGATATTGCATTTCCGATAAGAGACACGCCAACATTAAAGTAACATTTTTTTTTCAACTATTCTTGAACAAACAAAGCTGGAAAAAATTATGGTTTCTCATTTATTTTGAATTCATCAAGTAGAATTTTTCATCGATAACTTTTGTTCTTTTATTCGGTGGTTCTCGTAATTGCATCCTGCGAGAAGGTAAAACAAGCTATGCGAGGTTTAGGTATATATACATACATATATACAGGTTTGGGTATGGCTTGAAGTACTAGAGAGTGCTATGGATAGTCTGGAATGCCAATCAATCCCAATTAGGTCGAACCGGAGGCAATATAGGCGATTGAACCCCTCGATTGATTCCAACAATCGATTTATCTATACTCTATATATATATATATATATATACATATGTATAACGAACGGTACGATACTATGCAAATTTCTTCTTACGTAATCGTCTACCCTTTTCTCAGACGATCAATATGCGATATAAAGAAATTTAGGACATTTAATTAATGAAAAAATTGAGTGAAATCTCGAAAACATTGAATATCATTCAATTGATCTCTAAATTATTGAATTTGTTCGATCGAGGTTCCACGATAAATATTCGCTCTTGTATGATCGTTTCATTTCGCCAGAGCATTAATTTGAGACATGACGAAATGCAAAAAAATAATAGCATAATAGAAATATTTTGATAAATCTTATTTTATTTTATTTTGTTTGACAATAAAATGGCATAATTTCTGAGATATTGAATTTTATTTTTTCGAATCAATCCTTGTTGATAAGAAAGTCAGCTACATATAATTAGTAAAAAAAAAAATCGACATAATCGTATACAATATGTGTCGAGAGGCGATGAGCTTCGATACGTGATTCCTGCGTGCGTATATACTTTCTTCGGCGCGTAATTAGACGATAATGGGCGGTGGTGTTCCTTATTATGCAACATTATTTTTGTCGGCCTCCTTTTCATTAATTTTTTTCTTTTATTGTACACGAGGATTATGACTGCATCGAACATTTGTTAATTATCAAACGACGAGGTATAGAACGTTTATGATTTTAATCGGATTAAATCATTTGCTAATAATTACAAAAATTAATTAATAGCATTATGGAAAATCAAATCAATAAAATGATGTGACAATTGATTGACATAAAATGATGGAAAAATCAAGTAATGTGATAACGTCAAAGATATAATTGATAAAATGATGTTAAAATCAATTGGTTAATTAATTAATCGAATTACGAATAAACTATAAAATGAACAACTAAATGAAAATTAATATATCATTTGTAAGTAGTTGCAAACTATTTTATTCCTCAGCTTGATTACATAATCAAAAGGAATCTCGTGTGTTGTCTTGCGGGAATAAAAATCTATCTTTTGCTGAGAGCTATCCGAATGTCGAAGTCTTCATGTCATTGAATCTCAGGTGCTTCAGAAATTTCTGTTACATTTATAATATGAAACACTCGTTAATGAGTCAAGGCCACAAAGCTGTAAGATCGATTTCTAAATACTCGAGCCCGTTCACTTTGCTCGAATCAGCATAACTCCGAGTCAACGTCGCACCTATGCAGTTGCATTGATAAACTAAAAAAATTCGTAAGAAAACGAGTTTACTCTATTATATTGGCAATTTCGTTCACCGATAAACCCTATAGAATATATATATATATATATATTATCAAGACGCCAATGTTAAATTTTATATTTCATTTATATAGTATCGTTGGAATCGCGTTTATTTTTTTTTTCCATCAGCCTTTCGTTATCCTAAATCTTTTTATTAAATATCTCCAATATTTTACGTAATATCTGGCATGAGACATTCGCAGTTGATTTTCGCACATTCCAGTGGCCTTGCCACTGTCAATCATTCCATTACTGACAACCTTATTATTTCTTCCTCAATGTGAGATCGAATTATTGACGTGCTGATTTTTTTTCAATCTCTTTATTTGTTTCAAAAAATATTTGTCAATCTCGATGTTATAAATTTCTACTCCCGGAAGCAGAAAATTCATGACGATGACGACGGTAGGAAAAAAATTCCGGACGTTCTTGAAGAGCAATAAAGTGTATGGATGTGATATGGTAGAGAGTGAATTTTGACTTGACGCGGGCATTAACCGCCTTGTGAAATTTATGGCCAAAGACGAAAGTTGGAGGGCTTTCACACTAACTCTTTCTTTTACCAACGTTGTTACGATTGCATGTACACAATCGGCTTATAGATACAGTTATTGGCCACCACCAAATAAATTTTTAAAAATGCTGTAAATGGCATACTTGTCCATATCGTTACATCCAACGTGATTTATTTGTTTGACTTGAAATTCATACAGAGTGGCCAATAACTCCACCCCTCACGCTCTATAACACATGCATAAACTCATCGTCCATACAAATAATCAGGTGAAAAAATAATAATTAAAAAAATTTCAAAACACTGAATATTCTTTTGTAATAAAATTAACAACACATATATACAATGTTTTAAGTAAAATAATATCACATAGCCTCAAAGTATTAGTTTAACCCAGTCCTTCCGGTGTAGAGTCTCATAAATAATGTACTAGTTGTATTCAAAATTATTAATAAAATTTTGAAATACGACCGAGATTCGGTGTCGACCGGTGAATGTTAAAAAATATTTATTCGTAAATAACAAAGCTAATTTGTCCGATTATTCAACATCTCTGATTTGTCAAAATCGAATCAATTTTATGGGTTATAGATTTTTTTTAAACTGGCCATAAATATATGTATTCTTGATCAATAATGGGACAGATTAAGTCAGCTATTTTTATAAATCTGTCGCTATAAAAAATTTCCCGTAAGCCTAGCTTTACTCTAGTTAATTATTTTTTTAGAATACATGTACAGGCAATTACAAAAAACTGGTACATTTAGAATGTACTGACAGGTTTAGCTCAAACGTCACTGACAAATTTCAATCGCCAGTTCATCGATATATAATTATTAAATCGAGAATCGAGAATCTCGATAGAAATATTCATCCACTTCCGTTTTGTGTAACGATGCAAGTTCGTATGATGAAAACCGTGATAACTCGAGCGTTAAAAATGGAGGAGATGTGTGAGATGACAGACTGGAGATCGTACAATGAATGGAACCCATAAATGTATATATGAATCAACATTCTGGGCGGACAATGACAATAACTGGACAATGATAATAACAAAAATGTTTGTTATTTCAACAGAGATTTTTCTCTACGTGTGCACATTGACCAGACTTAACAAATGATCGTTAACGTAATTAATACATAGAGAATATTGTAGAGATAACTTTATCAATTTTTTTATTTCCTTTACATGATTGTATGTCAAGAAAATCTATAAAAATAATGTATGCAGTCACAAACAAAAGCTCGATTCGATGAGGATTTGAATACATTGCTGGATAAAAATCTTAAAAAATTACCGATATTGAAGCTACTAAAAACATCGATTCTAAATAATATTAAGAATACCGAATATATTTTAATAAACTGGTTTTAAAAAAATCTGAATTACCATTTGGTAAATGCAAAAACATTGTCTGAAAACTTTTTTTTTTGTTATGAGATGTAATTATTAATTTCATTGAAATTTATGGTTTCGGGAGTCTAGAGGCGCCTACTTATGAAACTGATCGGTCGACGACCTTGAAATTTCGGATTATAGGCTTTCTACGGAAATATCAAAAATCCACAACTTTCTCTCGATTAAATTTCAAATATACTCTTACCAATGAATACGAATTATCTTTCTCCGATTTTAAAATACTTGGAAGATGGTTGAATTCATATTATTTTATAAATATCATTATTAGTGCAGCTGATATAGGCTCGAATTCAGTAATAGGCTCTTTAGTAAACTTTTTGATGCAGAATTTTCGTACTCAAGAAAACGTTCAGTGATAGAAAACAAAATAGCTCTCCTTCCAATGATCGTTGAGATGCCAATCGCGTTGTTATTTTATGACTCCGAGCTCTATGGTCCATAAACTTTGAGCCATCTTTCTTTTTTAATTTTTTTTTTACTTCTGCAAAAAAAAATCGGATGGGTTTTCCATGGTGAAACGTGCAATTACAATTTTACTGATAAATCCGCTAGAGTAGATTTGAAAGCTACCATCGACTTCGCAGTTATCGAAACAAACATCACGATTAATTAATACCACATTTGAGAATTGAGGAAAAAAAAACCTCTGCAAAAGTGAATGGCTGAATAAAGTGAGGATAATGAATAATCGATCAACGATATTCACAATTTCAGATTTATATCGATCAATTATTTTTTTTAACATATTTTTTAAATTTACTTACGGCGATGAAATATTTGAAATGTCACATATTAAATAAGAGATTGACACAGTGTTTTATTAATAAATCGCGTGAGTTCTAAATCATACATTTTAGAAACGGTTTTTCGTGCGTGTGCCATTGGCCAATATATGTGAAGCGAGAGGCGCGTAATCAGAGCGTAAAACCGGATTTTAGCTCGCTCTTTCAGGTATTCTCACTCTTGTAAGTTTCTGTATATATGTACACGAGGAAATGAGGCTCAAAGAACGATATAGACACTTTTTGTATAGATACTCGTAACGAGAGTGCTCGGCAGGAGACAATGAAGAATATGGATGGAAACTTGGAAAGTAGAATTCGCGAATTACTTCCCGTGATCTTTAATCTAATTAATGTTTTTTTTTTTTTTGTTTTTATTATTTCCCATCACAGAAAGTGACACTTTCTAAAAGATGTTCCGACGAATCGTCAACACAAAAATTTAGCTGTCTAAGAAATATTTATTTAAAAAAATTGTTTTCATTGCTTCGCTATTTTTAATTTGTACGAAAAGTTTCATTTTTTTCGTCCAACATTTGAATCCAACCGTGTATCATAATTTCGCATACAGTTTAGCAAACATATTTAAAAATTAAAAAGAATAATAATTTTTCGAGATAAACATTAATTATGTTTGAAAATTCGTGTTTTCTTACGAGTCTTGAGAGAAAAAAGGTAATGATCCACGTTGTCGACATCGACCTACTACGCCAGCCGACACGCGAGTGTTAATTGTAGACTTCCGTGAATTTACTTTTTATATCAAAGCTCTACATCGTAAATATTTGGGCATTCCTTTTCCTTTTTTGGCATATTATATAATGCTATTGCCGCAAAAAAAAGTTACAATCCCGGATATTTATAATTCTAAAAAAATGTCTCTTCGTATTTTTGGCGATCGTCAAATTTCTCGATGAATCGACGTTCGATACTTTTAGCATGATTTAGCTTGCTTTGCACGTGTGCGAATGTTGATCGCGAGTATCACTTTCGGTCTATAATGATCAGATCCTCCTCCACCACGTAGGAAATGCATATAAATTTCACCATAATATATGGGGCATTCCACATCAAGTCAGCGTATTTTAATTCAACAATTATTTCAGTTTCCTATGTAAAAATTATGTTCTCACACTTCATTAATTTGAAACGAAAAACGTTTTTTTTTTTTTTTTTTCAAAATGGAAAAGCTCATCCCATAACTTCCGTCTCACCTTTCTGATGAATTGGCACATTTGTCTAGATTTAAAGCCTTTTGGCCGAAAATCACATGTCGCTGATTTTTGGTAACTTTGAAAATTGTCTTTAACTCACTTAAAAACCCAATTTTTTGTTTGTCAAAAAATGAAATAGTCTAAAAAACAATAATTATATATTTCGACAACGATATATTATATCTCACTTATCATGTCATCAAACAACTCCAATTTATATTATACAGGAAAATATGAAATAACTAATTGAATAACAAATGGGCCATTTGACGTGGAATGCCCCGTATATGTGCGGTACTTGTAGAATCAACGACACGTGTACTTGAGCATAATACGCGCAATGAGACGAGGGGTGTTGGCAAACAAACATAGTGCAGCTAGTGCAGAATATGCCACGTGCTCACGTGAGTCCGTCGACCTGTCACGTGCGAGTTGAAAAGTCAATAAATAAATAAAAATTACAACCTCGTTGTCGTCACGATAAAATTTTAACGTGCACTATTATCGTTGACTAAAATCTCAATAATCAAAGATGCATTTGTCAAGCACTTAATAAAATTGCAAAAAAAAAAAGCAAAAAACATAATGAAATGTTTTTAAATAAGGAACTTGAACAAAAATAATTTTTTCATTGAAAAATAAGCGATTGTTTATTATCCCAGATAATGAGAAAGTATTTAATTTAAATATGATTGACACTGTTATGAAAAGCTGGCACAGAATCATCCACCTGCTTTACGATCTAATTAATTCCTACGAGATTACTTTCGTTCGATGGGAAATTGCTCAAGTTCGCTAGACCCGTTTGACTCTTCTCAAGCTCTTAAAGTTTTTCCGAGCTTTTGCCCCGTCACTGTGAGACGCACGAGAAAGATGAAAGACTAGACGAGAGTCGTGAAGTATTTAAGGGGTCTGCAGGGTCGAGATGAGCCTCGAAGAGTACGCGAAAATGATGTTGCGAGCTCTAAGAAGCTCGAGAGTTTGACGTTGATGCATCAACGCTTTTCTGCAAACTTTGAGAGCAGACTCGACGCGACGAGATTTTGACGGTTATAAGGGCGCAAAGGTCGTTTGTCAATTTACGAGGATAACTAAAGTTTTTCTCGCTACAATCTCTGTGATTTACGTGCAAAAAATGCATTGCTGGATGAAAAGCTTGCGACATTAATTAATCGAATATCCCGAAGCATTTCGACGAAAAATTCATCAGAATTCATAAGGTTATTAAAACTTCACTTTTTGCTGGCAAATGAAATTAATCAACAGAGTAAATTGTTTGCTAAAAATCTAATGAAATTGCACTTGGTAGTACGAACAGATTGTTCATTCGTGAAAATCAAAAGAATCGTAATTAAATGTGTCATTAGTTCCTTTTAACTCGATCTAATTTAAATTTAATTTTTATTTCGATGGACAAATATGAATGAAAATAAAATTACGCTAAAGCCCTATGTAAACCAAAAGGGCAGATATGGCCTATTTTTTGGTTTTTTTTTTAATTCAAAGCGAAATCAATTAAATTACCGTCACGTTTATACTCATGTCAAAGCATTTCAATATTCACGTCTAACTTTAACTAGTTCTCTTTTCTCGCAGATATTATGTATATATAGATATATACTATATACTTTAGTCAAGCATCAGATACTCGTTATTTTTTATGACGATCGATGCGTGCAAACAAGAAAACTTTCTCGGGCAATTTTGCATGTATGGCCGTATACAAAAAAACAAAAAAATCGGCTATATCTGCCCTTTTGGTTTACATAGATTTTTAGCCTATGTAAACCAAAAGGGCAGATATAAAAAAAAAAACCGAAACCAATTAAATTACCGTCACGTTTATACTCATGTCAAAGCATTTCAATATTCACGTCTAACTTTAACTAGTTCTCTTTTCTCGCAGATATTATGTATGTATATACTATATTATGTATATATATACCATATACGTTAATCAAGCATCAGATGCTCGTTATTTTTTATGACGATCGATGCGTGCAAATAAGAAAACTTTCTCGGGCTATTTTACGTGTATGGCCGTAATAATTTGATAAACGACATGACATAAGACTCACCGGTAACGAGAAATCCGAAACCTCGCGATTTTTTCTGGGCTCAAGTGAGCGTCGGTTAGATCCTCGCGGTCTCGAAACAGAAAGGTAACTGTTCGTTCACGATGCTCGACGCTATACCTCGTAAGCTCACGAGGAGGCACAAATCTCTCCTACCCGTTACACCCGAGGTGAGAGAGAACCCTCCGGCTTTCCTCACAAATTCCATCACCGGGTTGCTATAATCTCTTACCGTCACCTGCTAATGACACAAAAGTTATAATAATTGTCCAGCTCGAGTAGACGAAAAAAAAATATATATTATATGGTAAAATATTTAAAGTATTTCAGGACCCAATAATCATAATAAATAAATAAATAAATGACTAAATCAATAATGAAAGCAAATAAAGTTGTAACTTTTTTCGTATAATAATTATTTTTAAATTGGTTTCTATACCATATTTTACAGTCTTCTCGTAAGGGAACACCCAAGTCGAGGGCTAGTCGAGTGCAGACATAAAATAGTTATTGGTCATAAAAAGATCCCACAAAATTATTTTCGGACCGAGAATGATCATAAATGAGGAATAGATAAGAAAATATATTATATATGAAACAAGTTGTGAAAAAAAAATATTTCTTTTGTTAGCTTAACATTTATGATTATTTTGTTGCAATTTTTTTTTGTGATTTTCTTTTAAAAAATCGCCCATATCAGGACCAATGACCGTATCGCTCGTTTCGTGGCCTGTGTAATCGACTTATTACGCGCTCACCGCACCCCACCATAACTATACATTGAGTAAAATTTGTATATTCGTGTGCGTAAGTTATGGCCAAATATAAACGGATGTGTGCAGTTACGTGGTAATTTTTAATTGGTGCGCGTAAGAGAATATTGTCGAGCACGGAAATCTGGGGGCTCGCGCTTCCGGCCATACCGGTTGATCGGCAAAATGATTACTATATAACATGAATTTTACATTTTAGCGAAAAAAAAATGAACCATCAATTTTTTCTATTGGCAAAATAACGTTTTTTGATGATATAAAAATTTGTACATTTTTAAATATTTTTGGTGTAAAAAACGTAATGAAAATTGAAGGTTATTTGCACTTTTATAAATAAGTCTCGGATAAAAAATTAATATGTGTGCAAATAAAGCGAATTATTAACGATGGGTAAATCTCTGCTGAAGATTTAAAAAAAAATTTGCTATTATTTCCTTATTTTAATTAAACGAATAATTATATAAAAGTGAACGGAACAGAAGATATTTTTTTCATTAAATAGACGTGTATGTCGATGCAATTAATATTTGCACATGGAGCGCATTGATGACGATATAAATATTCTGCACGAATGAATATTGTACCGCAGACGAGATTGGTTGCAGAATTAATACAGAGGAAATATCCGTGAGGTACTTACAATACGTATGTGCAATCACTTTATTCGTCAACTGCATGGGTCGACAAACCTGCCTGTTGCATATTGGTCGAGCTGCTACCTACGCAAATTAGTTTCTCATGTGGTGACATTATGCCATTTTCATTTACTGCCTTGCGTCAAATGTGCGTAATAGTTTTATGCACGGTAATAATTCGATAATGACGATCTTGCAATGGAATTAGGTCAATAACGAATTTCATCAGCTATGCAGTCTCAAAGATTCATGAAGAAAAATGATTTTATTATTAAATTATTCTTAACGCTCATTATTAATTTTTAATTATATTTAATTATTGAAATAAATAATTATCTAATCATTTCGATGATTGATTAATTATTCAAAAACGTTATTTATTATTTATTAATAATTATTGCTCAATAGAGGTGAGATTAAAGCTCTTTTTCCCTGTAAAAGAAAGAACTGCCATTCATTGGCCGCGTTCGAAAACGTAAAACCTCACAAGGCGGTTCTCGCGTTTTGTTTGTGCCATCGAGAGCACACGAGAGCATGTGGCCCGACGTTCGAAACTTTCACTCGAAACTCCACAAAGTCTCGCCGGTGTGATCCGCACGCTGGTCTCGAAATTCCGGGTTTGAAACCACGGGATTACCAAACCCAGAGCGTATATCCGGACGTTGAATCTCGCTGTTGTTGGTCATATATGAGCATGTATGTATATTGGGTTGAGGCTGTCATACTCGGGCGAACTGGGGCGGAATGGCTGCTCTGTCTGGCCCACTGGACCGTTCTCGTTCTCTTCGAATCACCATGATATACACAAGATTCTCGTAAATCCTTAAACCGTCCGACTAATTGACAAGTCAACGATCCATAACTATGATATGCTTTTCCCTATTACAGTCCAGTCTGAACTGATTTTTTAGTGAATGACGAACAAAATTGTTGACGTTTAAAAAAATACACTGTTTTGGATGAAAAAAATATTTTAAATATATTTAAAAATCAAAGAACATTTTGCTTATTTTGCAGTATTAAAAATACATCCTGTAAGCTAAGATGGCCACTGTTTTTATGAAAAAAAAAAATCTAATTTAAAAAATGTGACTAAAAATAGTGCTTATTAAAGATGAACTAGGAATCGTTTATTAATATTTAAGGAATAAAATTCATTGCAGTTTCTTTTTTTACAATAATTATTCACGATTAATTTATTGCAAATTGTTCGAAAATAATTAACCAATATGAGGATTTTTAACTGATTCCTAATTCTGAATAAATTGTGAATAATTATCAGAACAAAAATTTCATTCTCGATTGTCTAATGTCGCCCATCTCTGGTTCCATGCATCCGTGACTCGTTCCAATTAATCGTGGTCCATTGATCACAATCTCGTGTGAACGGTATTGCAACGGAAAGAAAGTTTTTCGTGTCAGACACTTTTGTTACACGACATTGGGAAATCAGTGTCACTGTCGAAGCTCTTTGGCAATTAACAGCACGAAAATACAATTTTCATTGTTGAGTACATAATAAATTAAAAAAATAATTACGAAAAAAAATTCTAAATGAACAAAATTCATTATAAAATAACAATTAGCCAAATTATTCATTAAAAAATCTCTACTTTTTCATGCAATATGATACATACATATATATATATATATAGTGAATTAATCATTTCTCGTTCAATAATTCAATTCTTTTCTTTTTATAATTTTTTTTTAGTAGATCAATGCCGATTTCTAGTTACAGGTTGCCTTTCTATCGATCAAAAGTAAATCTTTTCAAACTCTGTCAATAATTTGTTCGTTCTAATATCCATGTAACTAATCCTTGGATAGATATTTATTTGTGGACCACTTTCGTCCATTCGACAAGCCCACTCTATGAATTTATGGGGCTTTTGATATCCGTGAAATAATTTGTAGCGCAACCCAACCAACCAACGGAACTCATTCGATTTCCATTTTCGTGATTTGCCCTCTTGTGTCATGTTTTAGTGACCGAGAGAATATAGAGAATACGAGAGTCCGTGGATTCGACGTATGAAGGTTACTTTCGGTATTGCAAAAAAACAATGAATCGAATTTAAGTGTGCGTCCAGGTTCAAGAACATTCGTCGAAAGTGACAGATGCATGTCGAGCCAAGAGCCAAGTGATTGTAAATAATGATCAGCTCGGGGTTCAAAAGATACAAATTGATCGATGGACGAAAGTAAACGATCAATTAATCCTAAACCACAATGAAACCTGATGAAACGATAAAAAAAAAAAACAATTTGGCAAAATTGATCGATCGAAGGTCAAAACACATTTTTTTTTTTTCAGTCACTACCATTCTTGGAAGTCATTGAAAAAATCCTTGAGGTGTTCAAATCAATTGTATGACTTATATGATTGACGAGATAGTACGAGGACTCGTGTGTCTGGGGCTCGGTTCAAATTTTTAAAAAGCATTCTAAACCATATCGCCATTAAATAATTTTTTTAAAAATATAAAAATTACATCCTATAAATGATTTTCAATTTTTTAATTTTTTTAATTAATTATCAACATATATATATATATATTATTTATCGATATATATATTTTTAGAATAATATTTGTAGTCCGTTTTGCTTAGAAAACTATTTCAACAGATAAAGAAATAGATCTCAGCTTTGACAAACTCGTTTTCAAATAAATCTTTTTCTCAATGCAAATGCGTCGAATCGTATGACATTTTTTTCACAATATAATTGTATTATAAATCTCATTCACTCGAAGTGAGCAACATCGCGCATTTCCGATCGGCTGTTTTTCCTTTTGCAAATATACTCGGGGAAAAAAGAGGAAGATTCTTTTACCGGCAAGAAAAAAAAAGAGTCCCCTCGCCTCGACGAGTTACGCGAAGCGTGTTGAATGCGATCAACGTGATGAACTCTCGTTAGTCAGTAAATCAATTGCGCGCTCGACCGATCGCCCCGCGTTCTTTTCTTGCCTATATACAAACCGCTAGGACCGTGCTAAATTCTTGTCAGGCAAAAAAAAAAGAATGGAAAAAATAGAACGAAACAGATTCAGCACCAGAAGGCTCTTCATCAATTTGTCCATTAGGAAATCTTAGTCGACAAAAGGAAAAAATTCTGCACTGCTTTTTTTTACAATTCAACGATTCGTCTTCTCGCTCCTAATATTACGACTAATTGACCAAGTTGTATTGAAATATGATTATTAATATATATTTTTTTTTATTTCATATAAAAGTTATTTAATTCTAATTTATAATCTCACATTTTTATTACCTACACAAGCGTTCCTAAATGTTTCTTATTTGGAAAAATGTCTTTTGTCATTGACATCGTTTATTTTTAGCACAAAAAATTCTCTTAACTAAAATATATATTTTTTAATTTAATAAAAATGTTTACTCAAATAAATATATAATTTTGCAGTTTTAGTGCAAAAACGTTCGAACAATGTCGTAAATTTTAGAAAATTTTTCTATAATTTGTTTTTCTCATTATTTATCGAGACGAAAAGTCTTCAGGCGAATCTTCAGCTTGTTAAATTTTGCCCGAGTGAACAGACTTGTTACACAAACTGTGAAACCTGCCAGATTCACGACATTATTCTATACGACCCTTAGGAAACTTTCGAAGCTGTTGAGCAAAACTTTATAGCACTCGATAGAAGGACAAAGTTTGAAAAGTTGGCACAATGCTGACGAGGATACAAAGTATGAAGATGACATCTTTTTTGTAATGTACCTTAGCTCGATGACACGAACTTTACGGTGTCGCGTGTGGTAGAGAGAGAAATGCACAAAACCTTCTGAAATTTATATTATATTTAATATTGATCACATAATTTTTTAAAGAATATTTCACATCTTCATTTATAACTGATTGTGAGGATCTTGTGGGCCTCCAATCGCAGCAACAAATATAAAGGAAGAAATAAATAAATATATTATTATGTATAAGTGATCATATAAAATATAGCTAAAACAAGCTTTAATTAAAAAAATTATATTGTTTTACTATCCCGATTGGAATAAAACTTTTTAATATGCGATTACGGGTCACGCGCTGCAATATACAAAAGAAACATTTTATTAACACAATATTCGGGTATTTTTTCGTCAAAATGTTAAAACTCCTTCGAAAAAAATGTCTCGATAATTGCATCGATGCTGCTCGAACTTAAATTATCTTTCCTCTAAAATACGAGGCGTGAATAGTTAATGTTTTTTTTCGAGATTTTTTTTTTTCCTAATCTATAATTTTTCTCAGATTCCTCATGATTTTGCACTGGTAGAAAAATCGATACGATTCAATTCCGAAATCGATTTAGGAATAAAGTGAGGCGTAGCAATGTTTCTCAGATTCGGTCCAAGCATGGGCATGAATAATTTCGCACATTATGTATAATATATCTATACACATAAGAAATAGGCAGGAACAGCTGGCAAATGGCAACTCTCCAAATTGCTTCATATCTCACGTTTTTCTTTAATCGCGAACGATCTACTTTTCCTCGCAAAATTTAACACATATATGTATAGTATATAACAGCATATACAGCGGATAAAAAATTGTGACGACAATTATTAGACAAATTATTCTCCACTTAAAAAAATTTATCATTGCCAAAGCCCAGATCAGCGAGCAAAATTAATTTCATTCGTCAAAAATTAATCATACTGTGCTGCATACGTAATCCATTTTTTTTTGTCGATTAATAAATTGTGGAGCAGTTATTTTGCCTTGAAAATATTTGCTAAGTGAATTCTCGATTTTGGTGATTCTTCCTTGAGTACTCGCGACGTGATCAAGTTGACATAATCGCACGATGGACAAAATTAAAATTTTAGTTTAATCACGTATGAATTACATACTCATGAGCAAGTCCTATAAATCATCTACCCCCTTGCCTGACACTCACAAACACTCAGAAGATTCGAAACAGACAAATACAGGCACTCACAGACACTTGCATATATACTCATAGACATTTGCACACAAACTTGCACACATGCTCACAAACACCTCACAGGCTCTCACAGACACTCCGATTGCCCTAGCCGAGGATGCAAAGCACCCCAGCTGCAATAACCCACTAGTCTAGATATCAATATCAAGGAAGATAACGATCTATCTTCACTTTCTACAGGCATCGTTAATTAAAAAAATGTAAATTTATATTTGTTTCAGGTAAGCAAACCATTCACAAAAGCCAATTTAATGACTTCGACGACGATGACTTCGATCGGTAAGCGAAATACGAGTGTAAATATATATATATACATCGATACAGTATGATGGAAGTTTTAATGTCTCTGAGGTATTAAAAGTATGCCGTCTTTCACCGGATTTGTACTTTTTGCCAAAGAACGCCTCAGGTTCCAAATGGGACTGACGAATAAACGCAAGAATTTCATGTGTAATTAACCCAGCATGTCTTTTCATACGTATGGACTCTCTCGTCACATCGACTATTCTAGCTCGAAAAAATATATAATTTCTGAATCTGCGCACACCTGGACAAGATAAACACAAAGATGGCCATTTCGTCCAACTGAGTATTTTCAAATCTCATTACGTAAAATTTAATAATTATGTGTACTATATATAGTGTTTTTAACGAGAGGTGATTCGAACTAAGTCGAGAGTAACACGAGAAGTCTAAATTGTCATTAGATTGCCATAACTTGATATTTATACTCGTTGTTGTCCCAATCATCTTGCAAGTTAAATGCAACGTGCAACGCATATATTTTTTAGTAGTGAGCCTGGATTTATATACACATTATCGTCATAACTACACATTCCATTCTAATGGATATGTGTAGAAAAATGTTTATTCATTTTCCGTGCACTCATTCATAATACTCACGACTCTATACGTTTTATTTATTTATCCTGTTTAAAAAAGTTTATGTTTATTTCCAATTTATTTATCGTTCATTATTCTCAAGGAGAATATTTTTCGAATTGTTTCTCAGCATCAATTAACTTACACATATTTTCACAATTGTGATCATTTTGACGAGTGTCAAAAAATTGATGTTCTGCGGTAAATTTTCTTTCATTACAAAAAAAGTATTTACATTAAATTTTCATGTCAATTGTGAATTATTGTCAATGATATTAGGCTACAGAGTGGGCTTAAAATTGTTCATCCGTATCACAAAAAATTACTGTAATTTTCTTTAAATTGTTTGGTTTGAAATTATCGAGAAAAATATCGAACACTTTCGCTCATAATTCAAACAGAATTTTTTTTCTAGGCGGTAAAAATAATTGCATTTTCTCTACAGCTTTATGGTATTTTTTACCTTTTTATTAGAATAAAAAGCCGCTGTATTGGGCTTATGATTGACTGTGTCGAATATTATGATAGAAACCATTCGAATTAATTTTTCGATATGTCTGAGTTTTTTAATTAATCCAATTCTTGCTCAAATTGAACGTGTTTAATTACGATGTACGGATGGAGGCACTAATTGCTATCACCACAAGTGCGCCTTGCCTCTTAATCACGATGAATTTGCAACAGCTCGTACATATAAATATGTCTACCTTCACTTTTACTCGTCTCAGTTTATACTCTGCTATGGTTTATTTTTTTTACTATTTTTATCGATGCCCTCTTGGCCCCATTCGCATAAATAAAAACTGTCGACTCTCATCAGCGATCTCTTCGCAAATGACAGATATATATACATATTTGTTACCAGCATATCAAATGTAATAATTGTGTGTACTATATAGTCTTTTTAACGAGAGGTGATTCGAACTAAGTCGAACCGCAAAATATAGCAAAATATTTTTTTTTAACATATCTTAATCTTATTTTTTATTTACTTCTGGCATATCACTTACATGGATGTAACAAGTTTTATTTACCATTGATGTAAAAGTGTTCCACTTGAATATCATTCAGTAAAAAAGTGTTCGGAGTTTTGTCATCTTACAAATAGCAAAAAAGTCTATTATATTTACTAACTTGAAAAGTATGGTAGAGTTGACTAATGGGATGCCTTTATTCTTTTATTGCAAAGATTGACACTCATGATTGGGAGAACAAGAATAATCATGACATATAACACAAAGTACGTGAAGGTTGAAATGTAATCACAACAATTTGTAGGAAAACATCACATTCTCAATGGAGTATTTTCCCCACAGCAGATTAATTACAGAGAAATCCATTAAATTCCTATTAAATGAAAAATAAATCGACAACAAATTTCACTGATATTTTATTATTATTTTGTTCAAATTTGATCCAATTATCTTTTATTACATATTTGCAATAATTAAGTTCTACTTAGTTCCATATTGAAATTTGAGCACTTATCTATTCAATTTACTTACTACAAATGTGATAAGAAAATTTTAGACTTTCACGAAGTTCTTGAAAGGCATTTTAAATTTCATTGCGTAGATGTCGTAGATCGCACGTGGTTGATAGATTTTCGGGCAAATGGTCATTTCTCTAAAAAAAAAAAAAAAAAAAAAAAAAAAAACTGAGGACGGACAGGGGATGTCTAATGCCGATGCGATTTCACGGAAGTTCTATCTATGCACTTGGTATTCTCGCAACGTGAAAAATGTGACCATTCCCGCGATCACGCAATCGCGATAATTTCCGAACGATTCGAGGCATTATAAGAACGTCAAAGTGATCGTGAGAGAAAAGCATCAATGATAGAAACGAAATCGCAATTTCGCAATCACGTCTCATGCTCTTCCTTTAGTTTTATATGACCGCGAATCGTCTTGATAATATATGCGAACGGGATGAGGGGAGAATTGACGGTAAGCATTCGCGATACAAATATATGGGGCATTCCAGGTCACATTGAGAGGTCATGATCCTCAAAATTTTTAAATATTCTTTTTCTTTTAGTAGGTTGTAGGGCAACACAAAAAAATACTTTCCACCAATTTAAATTATTTTTTCAAAAATCCGTCCAATTGTTGTCAAAAAAATGTTTAATTAACATTATTTGACATTATTATCAATTTTTCGGAAGTTTTTATGGTAATTTATTTTTTTCAAAAAAAAAAAGGACATTTTTGAAAATCCCAAGAAGATGTTCGAAGCATTAGGCACGGGTGTAGTGAAAGTAAAAATAAATTGAATTGTGTATTCTTTCTAAAATTTTGATCAATATTGTTTTGATGGACATTTGTGTGAAATATTTTTGTCATGTTATACGACAACAAACTAAAAGGATAAAGAATTGCGAGTATTACGTCCCTGCCAATGTAACCTGCAAGGCTCCATATGCACATACGACGTAATGACGAACTACGGGAAAAAAGAAAGCTCAGCAAGTAAACTAAATCAGGAAACCAAATGCAAATAATCATAAATTAATCCTAAATGTTTCCAAATTCTAATTTAATTCGATACCATTTCGTATATTTAATTAATTCAGTTTTTATTATAAATTGAAAAAAAAAAATTTCGGATTGCCTTTTCAATTTAATTCTTATCGTGATGAATTCTTCATTAAAAGTTCACATCTTTTTTAAATGAATTTTCCATATTTTAATTATTAATAACAATATGAGAGGTAAAAGGAAAATGCTGGAGTGCATTTTATTATTTCACGATCGTATTTCTCAAAGTATCGCGGGGGTCGTTAAATTCAGGAAGACGACGAAGATCTCATAATTGATTCTTGTCGCTTAACGAGGGTAATTTCGGTGCCTTGGGGGCCTTATTCGACATTACGCAAGGAACGTTTAATACACTTCGCCCTGAAGCTACGCGAAATAAAGGGAACTGTGGAAATGAATGATATAGCCACATCGCTAGTTTCGCCTTCGAAAGTAAATCGTGCGGCACCTTTTTTAATGAACGTTCATTCTTGAGGTAATGATAATTTTTTTAAATGCCATTTCAATCATCGAACACTTCTGGCCACATTAATACAGCTCATATATGTATATATATATATATGTATTTTACTCAGTGAGAAACGTATATCGTTTGTGGTGCCTTGTAAATGGCATCTTTAAAGATATCCAATTTTTTTTCTCCTCCAGTTCCGTTCATAAGAATAACGCAATCAAATAACGTTTGCTTAATTCCGACTTTGATGACAGAATGTATTTTTTTTAATTATAATTTTTGAAATAATTGTTTTTACCATCCTAGAGTTAAAAATATGACAAATATCATAAATACACAAGTGCACTGCAATTTAAATTTGTATTTACTGCCACTTTTCTTTAAACTCGTATTCTAATTATATTCTTAATCATTCTTATTAGATTCTAAGTTAAGTGAGATCCTACTCGTTATCGTGAATTTTAATTTGCTTTACTTGATAAATTCAACTGTTGTCCATAACGCACGGATTATAACGAGTTTTTATTTTTATCACTATTATCACAGATCAATGATAAATATTCGAGGCGTAAAAAAAAACGTAATATTTTATAAATTTAGATAATTTCCGGAAAAATCGAGACGAATGATCGAAATACATCGGAATGTCTCTGTGCATAACATCATCGACTACTTGGCACGTAACGTTTTATGGACAAACAGAGACGAGTGCTGGATTAGATTGTCGTAGTCGTCGCTCGAGCTATAATAGCAATTGCAATTCCGATCCGGGACTCTCCTCTCGCATAATCGATTGCTCAACCCTCAAGTTTCCTTAACAACGAAAGAACGCAAAGCCAGTGAGAACTCGTTCTACCAGTATACATGCACGGTCGTTTGATTTTCCCTCTATGCTCTTAATCGTAGAAAATACGAGAATTTCGAGCCCAAGAGAGCCTTAAGGCAAATCTAGTTTTAACACAAACTCGTATATACTACTCATTCTTCGATAATATGGGCATCGTAAAAAAAAAGCGAGGCAATTCGCGTTCTTCAATCAAGGCGTATTATCACAACGAAAATTTACGCGATTAACGTATAATTCAATCAAGAGCTTATTATCAAAAGATTATTTATCAAGAGCTCTTTGTTTTTCTTTGTGAAATAAGGTGCCAATTTACATAATATTTCTGTAGAACGAAATTATCTTAAAAACAAAGTTCTGTATGCAAAAATTAATTTGGAAACAATTTGCGTCATATATACAAATTTTTGTATAAAAAACATTCTATACAAATGAATTATTTCATTGAAAAATGATGTATGATTAATTTGTCATTGAATCAACACATTATAAATAGTTGATTTACACGTAATTATAACCTTACTAACTTAATGAAAAATTGTTGCATAAATAGGTATTTCATGACTTAGCATTTTATTTTTAAAATTCTATAAAAAAATTGGTGTAAAATTTGTCGAAAGGCGCGATAAGAGCACTTATCTGAAACAAACCCAGTTAAAGCTAAGAACGTGCCAAATGAGACATAGCATAATTAGGTCATTATGCCAAAATCTCACTGTATATATCGTGGAGTTCTATGAAAAAAATACATATATGCCATAATGGGAGGGATTTCTTCAATACGCTAATAAAACGACTATTATATATTGAGGAATACAAACGTTCCGACGAAGGACGAATCACCACTCGTTTTTAACCCAGTTTCGCTAATGACGCGTTCTTCTCGAGGGTTTTCTCTTTCTCTCTCACTCTCTCACTTGCGAAACATGAATCGCCCTATCGCAGTAACAGCAACACAGTACCAGGTACATTAATGTACACATAAACACGAAACCTCGACTCTTGAAGTTCATATTCGTATTGAGAAAAAAAAATTAAAAAATCACGATTCGCCCAGCATTAATTTTAATCGCAGCCAAAAAAATAAATTCTGTGGCAATATTTTCCCATACAAAGGAATTAAAAATGATTTAAATTCATCAATACAATATTAATAATTTCGAGCTATTTTTAATCATTGAAAAATTCATGATTTAATTTTTGTTTGCAATCATTGCTCATAATTATTTTACTGTAAAAATGAATTTTTAATGATTTTTCATTCAATCGGGGCCACAGATGGAGTCATTTTTCGTGTCTTTTGAAATTGACACGGAATGGCCCATAAATGATTAACAAGAGAATGATCGTGCAACACGATACTGATTGACAAATTGTAGCAATCGAGATAATAAATATGCATCACGAGTTAGCGTTTCATGAAGAATGTAATTCATTCGTATAGTCGACAGTGCGTGGACAGCATAATCGTTGAACGGTATATTAATCAGGTCGAAAATTTGAACTCTCGTGCTGTCTCTGTGGACACAACCAGATCATTCTGTCTATCTTGTATAACGTAATACAGATCGTGATATTATTAAAGGCACCGAATGGCAAAACTCGCCTGTCTGGAGTACATGAGATGGCCTTGCGAAATATTTTTTCGTTAGATCGATTCGATACTGGAAAACCGAGCACACGTAATTGACCGAATAATTGGTTCTCTGGCTGCAATCCAATACGCGACAAAATCTGTGTAACGATCTCGACACTCTCGATTGGGCTGTGAATTCGATATTTTTGGCCGGTGGCTATTTTGCCCCACGCTATATATAAGCCCTCAAGACATGAATTTTGCTTCGAGTGCTTCGAATCGAAATGATCACCGATTCACTTGAGGCTATTTACTCGATAAATCGGGTGGGTTTTTGTGTTGCAATTATAGTATTATGTACTTTTATATATGCTTGTTTTGACACAATTTTTTTATATTAGGTTACAATTCGTTAAAAACAAATTAATCCCTCTCGTATGATTAATCATAAAATTTAGAATAATTGATATAATGATACTAATAATTAATTATGTACATAAGGACAATTATCAGTATTATTAGTAGAATTTTCTTCGAAGACTATAATTGAAATAATCCACAATAATATTGGGACTATTTCAAAACTCATCGTAAAACAAATTCCAACTCTACTTATCGAGTAAATACTCGATATTCGAATTCTCATTGCAAAACAAAATGGCACTCCACTTATCGAGTATTTCCACTCGATAAGTGGAATTTTATACATTTCTATGTATACTCATTTTCGCGCATTTTTCAAATTAGATTATCCACGCAATTTATTACAAGAATGCTAAAAAAATTATCAACTTATAGGAATAAGTATGGACTTGATATTGTTCGTAATTATTAGTATGATTATTTGTATAATTTTTTATATGATTCAACTGACAATTTTAATGATTATGATTATGACAATTTATAATTATTTTCATGCTGAATGTGGTTAAATATATTTACTAATTACGCGGAACTCAAAAAATGATCTAACGTACATTATCCAGCACCCATCATACTTAAATATCTGCGATGAAATATCTAAGTAGATATGAGCGTAGAATATACATTTATATTGATATTGCATATTCGTGCTTTCACCTTCGCCTCGTTCTCGTTTATCTTCCACTCTGGAAGGTTCCGAACACGTCTGATGATTTTCCGAAACGTACCAGAAGAACGTTACAAACAGCGTGAGATCTCATTACGATTCTAAATATTCCAGAGATATATCCCGTGGGTAAAATGAACCTTGCGGTTAGCCAGCTGTGTGCCTAGTAAAAAATGCCTGCAGGTACTCGCTCTAAACGCCTAAATGATTCTAGTCAAGTGGATTCGAAATTATGAAAAATCGGGGAATACAATACGATACAGAGAAAATGATTTTTTTTGGGCTCGATCGTTTCAGACCGAAAAAGCGATGGGGGTAATTAAAAATAATTTTCAAGATAGTATAAAATTATTCTTATAATTACCGGATTTTTCTCAAATTTATATTCTTTCGCAATACTTATCTCTATAATTATTCTCTGATAAAATAATTTCTAATGATTTTTCATGATAATTGTGCCCATCTCCCCTTAGATAAGCGAATAACTGGTTCCGTTTAATCTAACCAGGTTTAGCGAAAGTTTCAACTCGTCGGCTACATATCACTCATATATCTGTCGCCAGTGTATAAATCTCACGCACCTCGGCGGTGTGGTAATTTTACGCAGTGTAATTGTCCACGTTGTGGTGCAGTTAAAGTACACCATCAAATGTATAGCTACTCGGTATTTCCATTTACACATAGGGTAAATATGGGAAATATGGATTACCAAAATCGTTCCGTCTCAAACATCTAACATCTACCATCAAAATTGCGTTTAATAGGTGTGGAATTTCTTTAGAAAGTTATACTCTATAAATTTCTGGATTCTATATATTTTTTTAAAATTTTAAGGGTTTGAAATCATCTTCAGCTTCATTCAAAAACAATCAAGGCCAGGCTTCTGACTTGTGTGACTATCTTAAAGCCGCTAAAATCGTTAAAATGAATCAAAAACTATATTCGACGTTAACGATCATAAATAAAAATTTACCATCGTACATATATAGACATAAAATATTACTGCCCTACGTGTGGTCCATGTTGACCTATGTGACTATCCTTGAGCCGCTAAAATCGTTCCGCTAAAATGAATCAAAAGCAGGTGAACGAATTTCCACTCAATTTCTGCCATTTACCGAGCGACAAGTAACGTTAATATAATATAAATAATAAGTAATCAGCATAAATAAAAATTGACTATTATATAGACAGAAAATATGATATTTCCCTCCTACGCGTGCTCCATTTTACAAAAAGGTGTTACAAAGGTTTTAAGTTTTTCAGGCCACTATTAATTAATCACAGCAGCAACCGGTATCGGGTTTGATAATTTTATAGGAATCTCGAGGACAGGTTCAAAAATCCCAAAATTCCATAATTTTGGCAACTACACATTATAATTGCCACAATTCGTGAAAAAAATCACACGTTTGACTTTCTTAAATTGCGTCAGTTTTAGTACCTGCCTTTTCTTAATGTTCTCATAAAAAAGTTTACACGATTTATATATTTATTTTTTTGACAAAACATTTTTATGTAAATCTGCTGGGCCATATTGCCCCATGAGATGCGTGGGTTGATATATATCATATGCGGGAGTTCTCGTGATCTCGTTGTCTTATTTTTTTTTCATCTTCCTGCAATCGCAAACTCCGTGAGTGATTTTTTGGTGAAAGTAGCGACCGGCGACCGAGAGAACCAGAACTCTCACGGGGAGATCGAGAGTCCGGCTCTCTCTGTCGTTCGTGCGCTGCTCTCTCGCGACCCACACGACGCCATATATATATATATATATTATTCACGACGGTGAAACCTAAGATCTATATATTTCCCCATTACGACATAATGTAATCCGGCAGATCGCGATTGCGTGATTTCATTGCACGAAATCTCCATCCGTCAACCTGTTGTATAGGCATTGCATATATATATATATATATATATATATATATATATATATATATATATATATTATACGCCTAACATGCTCGCTGTATTATGCACGATTTGCAAAATGTGTCGGTCAATAAATGCGGGCCTAGCGTGTCTCGCTTATTAGACGAAACGACTAACGAAAGGATTTGTGAGTCTCACGGAAGGATAAATTTATCTAAAACCGAAAGCGATGGATAAAATATTAGTTCAGTCACATCTTCCATAGTTGAAAAAAAAATCTTTTTTTATGGCAATTAGGTATTTGATTGAACGTTATTTTTAGGGATAGCTAGAATTTGTAGGGAGATTTTAACTTGACGTGAAATAAAATTTTAATTTGATCGAATTTTTATTGTTGGAAATAATTATCGGATTAATTATACAATATACAATTTTTTAGTTTAATTATTTTTGATAGTTGTGATTTGTCGTCACATTTATCCTGTGAAGAGAAATCTTCACTCGGACACGATATAATTGTATGTTTTTTTCTTATCGAGTCAATAAAAATTTAAATGACCTAAATTTTCCGTGTCTACTTTTTCTGGCCTGTGTTACCAGCAACCATGAAGATGCCACGATCTTGAAAGTGCCGAGTCAAAGACACTATTTTACCTTGCAAAATGTATATTCAGTGATGCAGCACCAATGCTATTTTGCAGTATATACTATACATAGCTATATATATTCTTATCTATAGTGTATTTATATATGTATAGTACAATGAAGAGAATGTGAAAATACATGCATCAGATATACGTTCGACGTTACTGTGGCAAGTTCCACCTGACCGAGCGAAAGTTGTAAACACCCTGGGCGTGTACCAAATGATCTCTTTAGAGTAGTATTTCAAAAAAGATTTATTAACCACTGTGACCATACTTTGGCTGCTCGGCAATGTGGATAAAATCGCATCTAAATTATATTATACATGCCTGTTGGTTTAATTTAATCCGTACAACTGTATTAGCAAGGAGGAAGAAAATTCATAACTGTCCTGTAATGGTACTTTACGACTTTTAAATTCTTCTTCAAACTCGTGAGCAAGAAAAATTAGAAAGGATGGTCATAACAACGTACGCATCCTTGTAATTTTTCCAAAAAAAAAAGAAAAGAATCGACAACATGTTTTTCATACAACTTAATTTTACATAAAAATCGGTAGCATCGATCAATGAAATGTGCAATTGAATATAAGAATGAAAAAGAAAATTATTATATTTATGAAGCGATTTTTGTTGATTGCAATTTATTATCACGGGCAAAGATATGGATTTGGAAATAATTTCCCATTTTTAATTGATCATTTATCGAGTTTTATTGGTATTTTTTTTAAGTCAATAGGAAACGGTGAAAACTTATCACGTTATGTCACTTGTTGATTCGTGTCACACGCAACAATACATAAAAATATTTCCACATATTATTATAATTATTTGACAGACTGTGATAGTGAAAAGGTGCGATCGATGATCTTCTAAAATGATTTATTACCTTGCCACGAGGAGAGGAAAGTAATGTCGGAGACGGTAGACATTATCGGAATTAAATACGTTCACTGTACGTATGCTCGATGTAGCGGAAGCTGATTTACGGCCTACGCATGAAGATACCGCGAGTTTCACGCTGCATGTCATTTATTTTGGTAAATCGCGACAAGTGAAAGTTATATGCATGCGGGACCTTGTCTTTACAGGTTTTTTAATTCAACACGTAACAGAAAGAGTACTACATTTTGTCACAAATTAATAATCATGTTTTACTACTATCTTTAATAAGGAATTATTAAAGGACTGAAAAAAACATTCATAATTTTTGTAATTAATGAATTGTTACAAAAAAAATTATTTAATTTTTGTGAAATCAATTTAAAGAGATTTTGAATAACAATCCTAATGTTAATGTCCTATTTCACAAACATTTTTAAAGTTGCTAATATTTTTTTTTGCTATCTTAATAATTGAAATATTTATTTATTAATTTTTGTATTTTCGGAACAAGCTTCGAATTTTTGAGTCTTGTTATAATTTCAGTGTATCGAAAAAAACTACGATAGCAAGAATTTTTTTTTTTTAACAATCTTGAAGTTTCGTTAACATTGAAAACGAATTGAAAAAAAAATCGCTAAAGCGTGTAAAAGAGAAAATACGAATGCAAGAATTTCGAATCAAAACACTATTCCGAAATATTGCCTAAACGGGTTTTGCAGATTTCGCTGCTCTTCCAGCCTTGGACTTGAACGATGAATTTCCTACATAGAGACCTTGGGCAGACATTATGGAAAGCAACGTTAATACGTGTATTTTGTCCGTGCGATAAAGCAGAAAGGGAGAGAGAATCGAGAGGTGGGGGTGGGGGTAGAGATGGAAAATAAAGGGCAAGACATAATTACATACATCCACTTATGCAAATATTCTTAAACGTAGTTTTTATATGAGGTACCGGAGCATTAAAATCTACCGCAAAAGAGAACTCGGCTATCAGAATCGCCAGAGCATGACATTGTAATTTCTTGTCGTGAATGTAATGTAAATAACACGATGCTGTAACCGCCCAGCAAAAAACCGACTACAAAATAATAATTATATATCAAACTGAATCGAAACTACTCCATTATAGGGCTTTTTATTAATATTACGAACTCGTTTAGAATTAATTTCTTGTTAAAAATCAACTTTAACGTGTAATTTAATAATTTTTGAGCTTGAGTCAATGAAAATCTGAGAATCGAAAAAAGTATTTTTTAGACCACCCAAATTTCAGTGTCAAACACCCAAAAAGGTTTAAAAAAAAAATTACCGATATCTAAAATGTCAAATAAAAAAATACCATTTTATTATTATAGCGACATTATTTGAGAAATGGCTATTTTCCCGCGAACCACTACATTCCTCTTTATTTCCGCCATTAACACCTACATTATAACTCCAGCAGATCGATTACCAAAGGTTTCCCAGGTGTTTCCGTTCCCGGGTTATTTCTCACGGCTCAATAGTTTGGTGCAAAATGTGCAATTACCTCTCTCGGCGTAGACGTGTTGAGCCATAGGGTCTGTGGAATTTATAGCACGATCGACGGAAGCAAAAAAAAAAAGCTTGATCGTGAAACACAGAGAGAATGATTTAAAGCCGAGTTATGCTATTCGATATCATTGGGTACTGACCAATTTTGCCCGATTTACCATAAAAATAGGCACTTTATATTTATATTAATCGTAAAAATTATTAACAAAGGTACAAAAAATTTATTTTTACCAAAAACTTAAACTACACGTATGAAAGTTACACCTAATTTAACTTGTGTATATACATAAGTTGTGTACATCGAGTTGTTAAAAAAAAATATTACAAAAATTACAGATATTGCAAAAAACTGTTTGAATAAATTATATGTTCACGTATAGTCAATTAAATTGATTGTCTCGGCAAAATTCTAATTCATTTGTCGTTCGAGATGCTATTTTGAATTTTTGAAAAAGTTTCCATTTAAAAACGAGCCAGATAAATATTATTTTTTTTTAATTTCTCGTAATATCGATCCTAGCAACATTTTTGTTTGATTGACAGTCCAAAATGTGATTTATCTATACGCGTCGAAAGTGTCGTATGCCTTTTTATCATATTAAACGACATTTTCAATCTATAATCTAGTAATCTAATCTGCTCTTTACATACATACATATGGCTATTTTAGAGGCTCGATCGCTTATCGTTGACGATATCAGCGGATTTTTGCCTCTAGTAACACGAAATATCGCATCCACCTTGAGCATTCCCACATGTTTATAGCCAATCTTCAAATCTGGCCATTTTTTAAATTTCACTACTCATGCCATCTCCTTTTCAACTACTCGTAGCTCACTTGAGTAGAAAAAAAAATGTCCTGGATAAGTCTCAAATGAGTCGTAAAAAAACCTGTCCATGAAAGGACCAGATACGTACGAAATTCTTGTACAGTCCAAAACTTTTTTTCTTTCAAAATCTCAATTGATAATATATCTTCGTGTCGCCTCCATTTTTTTAAATATATTTTACGAAGACCAGAAAATATACAGATGATTAAATTCTTGTACCATATTGTCACTCATGGAAAAATTATATCTAGAAATAAAAGCGACGTGTCATACTGTCCATCGTCTATACATCAGAAAGATTTTTTGAATATATTTAAAAATAATAAATAAACTTTTGTCCATGAGCATATGGAAAGGCCGACAGAATCTTAAATATATGAAATTAATTAAAAATCGAGATTTTAAAGAAAAACAAAAATCGTACTCTGTGCCACAACTTGTCATTTAGTTGGAACTTATGCATGTGGCAAGATTTTTGTAGGACTCATTCAAAAATTCTGTAGGACGATTATTTTTTTTTACGAAAAAATGGAAAAACATTATTTTCCAATTTTTTCCATCCCATAAAATTAGGTCATTCGGAGCAACTGACGACTGATTATATTCTAAAAGTTGCCACAATCACTTTTGGCATTTTTGATAATTGCTCCACCAAAAACTCGAACGGGTGTTCTCGTCCATGAGATAAGCATCAGTTTGCCTCCTATATGGGGACTTCCACGTCCCTGCTCGCAATGCTCGTAGCTCATCTCGACGAGTTGCTGACCCAGCGGTTTTTTGTCCAATTTCTTTCCAGCCGAATTCTTGATTTCCCAATCGTCGAAAAAATTGGACTTTCTTTTTGTTCGTGACTCTTCGCTCGGTACGCTTCGAGCAGTAATAACTTTTGGGACATGGTACAAGGATCCTTGGCTAGATGAAATTGGCTCGGAATATCCGAGTGCAGCCAATGGTATCTTGTCGAATACCGGATGTACTGACATGACGCGACGATAATTTCGAGTACCATATACAGGTACTTGTAATCTTGCTTCATGACTGGTCAGATCCGTCTGACCATGAAAAGAGACATCCTCGAGTTTGTTCCTTTCGAAAAATGGCCTTGTAGGCTCGAAGGCCGATGCCAGGACGAGATTGAATCCCAGAACCGCGCCCTCAATACCTTCCTCAAGGCCCTTGTCGAAATCCGTATACTCTTGGCCCAGAACTATATCCCCATTGCTCGGTATGACGTGCCCTGCCATCTGCAAGAATCATCAACATCAAAGAAACCATTTTTTTTTTTTTGTTTAATTTCAACGAAATAATCGTGAAGAATTATCAGTAAAAATGCATTTTAATAATTATAATGGAATACGCCAAAAAAAAAAAGATTATTTTACGATGAATATTAATATTGTAAATAATTCAATCATTTTTACAATTGCTGACGAGGAAATTAAAATTTTTCTTGATACATTATAATTTATAACGTTTGCAATAATAATTCATAATGATTTTGAACATCAAATTATTCAATTGATTTTTTTTTAATTCGAACGCAGCCTCGGTAATTCAGGGTTTAGAAGATTCTTTGCGAGCAGTAGAAACAGTAGGTATTTACACAGACTGAGTCTACAGGTACATAGAGAGATGTGTAGACTGCTCGTCAGGTAGAAGCGGCCACCTATATCTTGACTCTTTTACTCGTTCGCTGTTGAAAACTAGACATATGCGGTTCGCGATAATGTAGGAAACTGCTGGAAGACAGTATGGATTTTGTATAAATTGGAAAATTAATAATTATGGATAATTTTTGGTCTTCAAAAAATTTCGAATTCCGAATGAATGCTCTGTATACCGAATTATACAAATAATTATGAATTGTCCTGCTAAAAGACTAAAAATAACTCATAACGCTCAAAATCCAGTACAAAATTCAAATGTGGAAAAAGTCATCAAGATATAATTAAAGAATGATATAACGTCAAATATTTGTATGCATTAAAAAACAAGGAAAAAAATTAAAATCTTAGGAGATTTTTAAAAAATATACCTTCGTTGCATGTCCATCAATTTTTGTCTGTCCATCAATCCATAGAGCATAATGACCGTCCACGTTGTCCCAGCTCTTGCAGATGTGGTACCAGCGATGTTCCATTATGTTAGTAGGATACGCAAAAATCTCGATATTGTTTATCTCGAGATGAACGCTGCGTCCATACGACGATATCCAAGCTCGTACCAATCTGTCCTTTTCATGTTCTGCGTATTTAAAGAAAAAAAAAAAAATCTATTTTTATCTCGTCTAAATGTGAGGCGCAATTTAGAGTTTAATTGTGCCATTGAGCGTAGTCTCGCATAATGTTCTCATAGATCGATTCGTACGAGGGCCCAATTACGCAAGTGAAACCGACGAACTCGTCGATTCGTCGGATCGTTCAACTAAACGATCGATCATTTGCTTAATTTTTCTTACTATGCAACCCACTCGACCTCGTCTTGTGACGTCATTACTGAATGCTCGTGCTTATTTCATCGTACAGGGCTCTCCAAAAAGTGGGCCATGGCTGGCTCGATTTATATGGAAGAAAAACATTTCTTTTGTTAACAATATTTATGAAAGGATCGACCAATACTGAACATTTTATATAATCTCGAGCTTCGAACAGAATTTGCATAAAACTCAAATTTCCAATCATCTTTACAAAGAGCTATATAATTGGAAATATATACCGAAAATTTACGGTAGAAGAAGAGGAGAATGAGTTATATGCGTGACTGTGGCATCCGTGACGGCATAATTAAAATTCAGATATGAGCCCTCGAGCATTGCAGAATCTGTTAGTTATACGTATGAACGTAGCGAGAGCAACGCCTGTAGGCTATATTATGATCATCTTCGGGAAGAGCTAATTAGCGAAAGAATAATGAGAATTTTACAGAGCGTTGGGACGTTCGACTGGTCGCCCCAACGCTCTATAAAATTCTCAGACGAAAAAAAATAAAAGTCTTGAAACTACTGCTCGCGTTAAATGTCATGGTACGATAAAATGTTATTACATGCTGTTTCGTAACTTGATAGTCAGCGAGTTGTAATTTTTTATTAGTGTTGTCTTAATTTTGAGTAATTATGGTCGAGCACTCATTATAAGATTTCTATAAGTATTGCCATATAATCTCATTTAATTTAAAACTGTGGAGTTGCCTTTTATAGAGCTTGTCTGATAGCGTACGGGGCGTTACTACTTGAGGGTCGTTACATTATCGCCCCATTACGTGGGAGACTCGTTTAAACGTAATAAATAAATAAATAAAAATTATAAAAATAATGCGTAGGTAACACTCATAGAAATAGACGTTTAAAACGTAGATAATATTTATTCCAACTATTCATAATATCTCGTTATTATTATATCGTGCATTTTATGACAGCTCTCCAACAGCGTAGAATCGACCCCACTGACATGACGCATTACATTTTTAACAAATTATTTTACCGCACAAAGCGGTAATTTACTGTCATTTTTAATCAACATTACGCAACACAAGCGCTCCAAACTTGTAAATTGAGCTCACGCGGCATTTGGCAGTTTAATAAACGTTGATTGGTACTATGCGGGACTTGACTTATCGTTGCATCAACGTTACGCACGAGATCTGTCTAAATATATAATAAACACGTTGAAGGAAAAAATTCTTTCGCATATTTCTTACCTGTTTAAAAAGGTTATTATTGTTTATTATTATAAGTTAACAAAGTCTTTGTTATATCATTATAACCGATGTCACACTTTATGTTGAGGCATCGAATTATTGCTTTTGCCACATGAGACGTGATAAAATTAATTTGTTTTTTAAGCAGACATAGGAAACCTCGTGATACAATATCCTTGAGAAGGTGCAAGTTTTTCTTACATATAATATGTAATAGTTTTCTCTTTTAACGAATAAAAATATGATTGTCTCGAAAATAGACATTTTGTAATTTTCATACTCTACACACATTATTCATATAACGAAACAGTCTCTGCAGAGAGCAACTGGCCTAAATTTTTCCTCCATCTCCTTGAATAGCTAAAAAAAAAAAAAAATTGCTCAATTTATTGATCCCATTTTCGTAAACTAGAGACTCAAAATTCTGTATCGATAAATATTACATTATCGTAAATGTATAATCAGATAGCTCCGCAAATACTTTTTTTACTAAACAAATTGTGCTGTCATGACCGCGTAGTGCCATTTAGTTTCGGAACTATACATGCTTTAATAGGCAGCTTGTCCAGCAAGTGACGAGGACGTTTTTCTTTTTCATCATTATACATATTTGTCTGAGCCGATTCGGGTCGTTACTACTGGCGAGCCTCCTGTATCACTGCTTGCGTATTGCGCACGAATGGGTCCGCCCCACTGCGGACTTTTACTACTAGATCAGTGCAACGCTGTATGCAGTTATACTTGAATCGACTGCAATTCATACAATATATATATATATATATATATAGCGTCCCTTGTAGAGGAATTCTGACGCGATTACGTGCCTCTAAAATCATTCATCCGGGGAAAACTCTGTGACGACCAACACGTCTTGGATGTCTGACTCTACTTTCCACTTTTACTGTACGCATCGCGAATACGACGTACATATACGCATTAATAGTATATGGACGTCTTGAACTCACCGCTACACGAGGTACAGGAATTTTTTTTTGCACGTGTATTTGTAGACTTGCATAGATATATGTATATACATATATAAAATGTGCGTGTATTAGCGCTTACTCGAATATGAGAAGATGGAATGCGGGTAGGTCAGGTTTGTGGACTTGACCCAAACGCAGAATGTAAACTCTTCGATTTCTGGTACTGGCAATTCCCATCTGAGAAACTGAAAGTAAATTTGAAAAAAAAAATCCAAGCACATAAAAAGACATTTTTTTTTTATAGAAAAAATCATTTTCAACCAATACTTTGCATATGATTAATGTTTTTTTTTTACATTAAAAAAGGTAACACTCTCTTTCATGGTTAAATACTTTGCATACTAACCAATACTTTGCATATGATTAATGTTTTTTTTTTACATTAAAAAAGGTAACCCTCTCTTTCATGGTTAAAAGTTTAAATAAAATAGAAAACGATAGAATTCTAATTGAGAAATTAAGTGAATTAGATAAACAACAAAGGTGACTAGTGGTTTGTTTGATTTTTACTCTATGGGTTTGTCTCTTTTAAATTATTATCGCAGAAGTGTGACCCTCGAAAGGGCAACTTTAATTCGAATCTTTTAGTTTTCGATAGAAAGTGCACCTCAAGTTTCCATATTATACCCATAAATACTACAAGAAATGAAACTTTTCTTTAAAAAGTATTGAAAAAAAAAATGTATTTTACGCCTCGTTAAACGTTCAGGTATTAAAATTATATTGCATGTGACATATAGTGTATTGTAAATCGTCTTTAATATAATTTCTTTAGCCCATGATTAAACGAAGCAAAACGCCGATAAAACTCACTTGAATATATCCTCTCTGCGTGAACAGAGCTTTGTGCAGTGGCGTGACATTTTTCGTCCTCGTACCGACAAAATTTTCCGATGAATTTTCGGTCAATGTGCTCCGATACTTTTCACTTTGTCCCAAGTCCAGTGTCAGTAGTAAAACTGATATTATTCCTACGAACCGGAAGCTCAAAATCTCCAGCGTCATTTTTTGTTTATTTATTTTTTTGCCTGTCGTTTTTTTTTTTTTTTTTTCTTACGTAAAACACTTGGTCGTTATTTGCCAATTCTATGACAAAATTGAGATATTGGCAATAGCGAATAGATAATTTTTCACGCTCAAATAGGGGCCCTGTACACTTTCTCAAACGGCCTGTTCGTTCTGGAGCGTCCCGGCGTTTTGTCACAACGAGAAACACGACTAAAAGACAACGGGCCTACAGACGTGAGAACGTATCGGTATGTGAACGAGTGGAATAGACTCAGAGGGCGCCCGCAAGTGTCTCCCGACCGGCGAAATCACGCGAATTGCCTATCTCGCTATGCGAACAGTTCCCCACAAGGCTTGATCCTTTATACATATATGGGTGTATATAAATAAACGAGTGAATAATATCGAAATCGATATAGAATCAGAGGCTTTCTCGCTCTACTGATCGCGAGAGCGAGAGTCTAAATTCAGTTTTAGTCTCTTGCTCGCATTGCCTCTCGATTCACCACTTTGACTATTCACTGGGTCTTGAGAAGGAGCCAATTGGGTTGTTCTGTGATCGCGCTTCGACCTCGCTTCGCCCCAAGACCTGCCGGTCAAAATCCCACCAGTTTGTTTCTTTTTCTCCAATCGTTCTGATAATCGCTCGCTCGAGGATACGTTAAATACCATAAATATTGTCCGGAGGGGACTGCAATCATTTTCTCGGGAAATTTTCATACATGACCCCATATCCCTGGGGTCTTCGTGATTGCAAGACTAAAAAATAATAAATTAAAAAAATGATATATGGTCTCGTGTTCGAGTTGAACTATAATAATTTTTATTTGAACATGAGTTATTTTGTAATTTTTTGAAACATTAGTATTCGTTCACTATTAATTTACTTTAATTAATTTGTCACCGATGATTTAGATGAAATTTTGAAAAAAAAAAAGTGCAAGTACATGAAAATTAATTAGTGAAAGAAATAAAAAAATATTTGAACTAGATAAAATATTGAATTATGTATATAAATATAAATATTTCGACTTTATTTTTCTTAAATCGTTCATTAATCGATCGATTAAGAAGTTAAATAAATTTTAGTATGTGATATCAAAGGTTCATAAACATTACCATTCAGTCTGCAATAAATTCTCATTTAGTTGGATTTTTTGCCAGAGTTTAATAATCAGTCGCTGTTTCTAGTAGATGGCAACGATGCCAAAACTGCCTGAGGTCTCGCTTTATACTGTCTACTCGTAATTACGTATGCACATATGGATCAGGTTACACTTACATTTCATGTCAGCTTAAGATTTGATGCTCGTCATACTCGGGAATAATTATTCTTACGGGCAATTATCACTCGTGACGATAAACGTCTTTATATAATAAATATGATGTGACCTGAGTCTGATAAAAAGGAATTAATCGAGCGATCAATATAAAAAATTTGCCAAAAAGAAATCAAGTTATTATTCAACATTTTATTTGATTCGGGGAAAAATTTCCATTTCGTTGGGGAATTCCAATTTCACGAATAACATTTCTCTCTGCGTTTTTGCAAAAGAGAAGATAACTTAAAAAAAAATTAATCTCAATTTTTAATAGAAGCCAATCATCCCGATGATCTCTAAATTTAAACCAAACTTTTCTGCAATCATCTGCATTTTTATTAACCAAAAAAAAAACATGGAAAAGTTAATTGTTACCCCCCACTCTCGCTCCGTTTACCCTAAAAAAATAGTAAACCCCACATTTTGCGCAAATGTCCAACGTTTTTTGTGCGTTATATCGATTCGAATCTCTCGACACAATCGTCCACAACCAGCTCTCACTGCACACAGAATAGTCCAGGCTCGTTTAATTGTCGCTCAACGTTTTTTCTCTCATTTCTCTATGGGCTGCGGGCTTTTTCTTTTTTGTTCACCGCAGCATCCTCAGCATCGTCGACGACATCGATCCGGCACACTACCACCTAGAGCACACACATTCCACATTTCACTTTGCAAAGTCGACGATGTATACGTATTTTATGTAGAATAGACACATTTACATTTAAATATATGCCCATATATGTTCATATATTTATATATATATATATATGCACACGCACGGACACACATACACTTATATATATATATATATATATATATGCATGTACAAGTGTACATATACATCGATAAATCACATATGGCTATATATATATATAGCCATATGTGATTTACATACATATATACTTGTATCGGTACATACAGTACTATTTATATTCCCGACGCATTCGCAAACTCCGCGAGTAAACACGTCCGACGTTTCACCGGAGATTTCCGCGACTCCTCTGGTCGAATGTGCATCGTGTCCCTCCACGCTCGCGGTCCTCCTTACTTCTACAGTCCGGCATGCGATAGCCTCGTATGCTCTTGCCCCGATTACCGCTACCTGCTCGTTTTCCAACTTGTGTGTTACCTGATATCCGATCTTCGTGTCCACCACGTTCTTCCATTTTACGCAATAAACCACAATACACATGGGCATATCCATTTTTACGTGTTGTGATTCACACACGATGAATCTTCGTCCTTGAGACCATCACACACACACACACACGTAAACTTTCGGATATGTCCCAATAGTTTGAAAAATCTTTCGAAAACGTCTTATTGGAATATAAAATTTTATTTATATATTTATTTCAATCAAGCCTTGAATTTAATTGAGATGAAAAAAAATGTTGTTTTGGAAGAAATTTATTCTTGTTTTTTAGTGTGACAAATATTTTAAGTGACGGTGTAACAGAATGAATTTTAAAAGGAAATGAACTGTGTGTGAAATGGAAATGAAAATATTTTTGAAAAATGGCAAATCGTAACAGTTAATTTTTTTTTTGTTCGTCGATCTTCTTATATTATTGGATTTCGGTGAAATTGATGATTTTTTTTTTTTTGCAGTGACAGATTTAACGAGTGATGTGTTGAAAAAAAATCGATTACCTATGTGGTGAAATAAAATACGATTTGTATAATTTTGTTTACTGTGATTGTGAGATACAAGCAAAGACTGACATAACACTTGGCGTAAATTATTAGTGTTACGAATGAGTTTGCGTCAATAAAGAACGCCTGGAAAGAAAAAAAAAATATATATATATATATAAATATAGCAGGGGCTCTAGTTTGGATGAAAGGCGCGCGTGTGCGTGCCCAGGTATAAAGAGAGCGAAACGAGTCGAACGAGTATATCTTTTTATGGAATCGGCATTGACGACCCGGAGGTGTACGGGGCGTGAAGATATGCTATCGGTAAAAAAAAAAAAAAAATCAAGAAATATTTCGTATATATACATTTGTAATAGTGACGTATATAGGTGGACTGAATATAGCAGGAAGAGTTGCACTGAATACTTGCAGATGAAGTATTACGGTATATTCAAGAACCATCGAGTCACGCACTGGTAGAAGTCAGTACACTCGGAAAACGTTTTCATTTTTCAGAAATTATAATTTCTAATTCCCGATAAACGTTTGATTCAACGCTCTCACGCGAACTCGTTATAGTTGAGTTATTTGTTTTTATCGTCTGGAAAACACAGACGTGAAACTTACAGATGATAAAATTGTACGTTTATATATTTGATAGAAATTCTCACAATATGGCTACGGGATTAAATGAAAAATTTAATGGGATACAAATTATATAAAAGAGTACTACAAATATTTATTTAAAAAAATGAAACATTCCGCTGAAAATTTTAGTGATTTAATTGGAAGGTTAAAAGAAAAATTTCATGGAGAAAAATAATTATTAAATAACTACGAATGTAATGAAAAATAAGTAGGCTAATATCTGGTACAAATTCTGATTTGATTGCTCATAAACAAAAAATACAATTTCGTTCAATAAAAATGAATTAAAAAATTCTACGAATATATATATATATATATATATATATATATATATATATATATATATATACGACCATCAAATTGAAATACGATAAAAGATCAATTTATTTTTTCTTCACTACCTCTCGTATTTTATAAGGTCTATGGTATTTTGAAAAGGATTTTAATATCCTGCCAATATAAATATAAAATGTTAAGTATCGTTTTTAAAAAGTGCCATTTGCACCTCCAATCCTCCACACTCAGAGTAAATCGACATAGCCGTTAATCATTATTTTACAATGGAAATTCGCCGATAGTCCTGCCCTCCCAGCCTGTCAATGATAAACAATAATCGATCCACCTGGAGGCTCGATAAGCCCCCATGAGGATGCGCAACCATGGTTTGGGTGGAACCCAATGGAGTTAACTTCAGTAATTGATAACGAGCCTGCAATTAAAGCTACAATCGGTCACTAGTTAATTCGTTTGCTCGATTCTATTTAAAAAATATTTTTCATACAAACATACGAATAAATAATTCATTTTTAAATATCTTACTTAAAAAAAAATGTAGCCCATTTATGGTATAATTAAATTTTTTCTTCATTCACAAAAAGGGAAACTTCATTTAAAATGGTAAAAAAAAAAGGTTATTGCAATATCACCATAAAAATATCTGAATAGCTCAAGAGGTAATTTGAGTGTTGATAATCATTAAGGGTGCGACACGTTTCTCCAATGGGGCCAACGCTTTTGTTGCACTATAACTTTTAACAGTGCAAATTTTTATCCACTATGCAACGATATACAAACCCACGTTCCATAGGGTCACGATATGCACAAAGCTCTCCCATTATTCGTTACACTGATATAAAAAATACATATTCGATTAATGGACTTAAGTGCCATCCTCGTATTAGTCGATATGAATAACCATCAAAAAAACCGATCGCGATATCTGCATATCTTCGCACTGTATATATCCACAGTATCGATATAATTTGTTCTCAGCACGAACCGATCGAATTAATATGCGACCGCACGTACTTTCCAAGTGCCAAACGATCCACGAGAATTTCGCACTCTGTGTGCGATACATAGTCCTACATTGTTCTACAACTGGAAGAGGGAAATTTCCCCATCGAAGTAAATTTGCTCCCATTGTCGATACTCGTGTATTTGTGCATCGAGGTAAAAAGAGACGAACATGGGGTACATGCACTTTCATCGTAGCTGCGTGAAAAAACCGTCTGGTCTTTCTTATACCATCAGTAAACCAAACCAGGCGTGACTCCTGTAGCACACACACACACAGACACATATATATATATATTTCAATTCCACTCTCTGCCACAACTCGTTATTCTTTTTTAACACAGAATTTGTCAGATTATAAAAAGAAACTTCGCCTTACGGTTTTCTAAAAAACGACTTAAAAAATGTTTCCATCATGAAATTGGTTATTTTTTTGGCGTTGATATTTAGAAAAAAAAAATTATCTACAAGTGAAATAATTTGATCTACTGGCAAGAGCTCGTTTTTATATATGATGATTATTATCATTACGAGAACACTTTTGTGTAAACTCTTGAAATAAAACAACCGATTTCGTATTATTAAGGGAATTTTAATATAAAACCAATAAGAGCGGGTAAAGCCAGTAACGTTATGTGAACATAAGAGTTTCATCGTCATCGCAATTCGTTGCCTACGCTACAATTTATTGTTTTTTTTTTTTTTTTTGTGGATGATTAACAAACGACTTTCGGTACGCTACTCCTCCCAATGTTAACGATCGTGCACAAAGTTTCAAGACAGAGAGGCACAACTGGCACACGTTCATTTTTGTCGTAAGAAGAAATAAAAAACAGTCGAGAGTCGCGCGAGTATTTCTCGGCCTCGCTCTCGTTCAATAAAAATTCCATTTGCTTCACTAACTTCCTTCTAACTCACGTTTCATCAGAGTGTGCGTTCCTCGTTTGTTGGTTCTTTTTCTACATCTTTTTTTTTTTTTTCTTTCACCGAACCACAACTGTTTTTTTTTCACCGTCATTGCCGTAACGTCATCGAGTGTGAATGGAAAATGCTGATTGGCGAGCAAGGTAAAAAAAAAAAAAGGAGAATAATTAGACAAGCTGCTTGTAAAGGGTATAATCGTTTTATACTCGGCAACTGGACCTGACAAATTTCTTCCACCATACTATGACGGTAACAGGGACGTACGTTAATGTTTGTAGGACGACTTTGCGCGATAGTCGCAGCCTCAAAATAAAATCACTTGCAAATGATTTGTTTATAGATCTTAGTTGAATTACAAATCTTCATAAAGTGACTATTTTCAGGCTACTTTTGTCGGCTGCCTGCAGTGTCCCAGAGAATTGTAAATCAAACGGCCTGGCTAGTAAATATATATATATATATATAGTCCAAGTGGGATAATTACGAGCCAAATAATCATTGAAAATGGACAAGTTTTACGCCTATAATTGGTAACTGTTGTAGTCTAACTTTCAATTGCCATGGCATGGGCATTCACTTGAAATTAATTATTCATTAGTGGTGGTTGTCACAAATCTTCGTACATGGACTATTTTAGGTCACTTTTCTTAGCAACCTGCATCATCTCCAAATATTCCAGATATAACACCCTGGACAGTAAATAGTCCAAATGTCAAATCTGAATATTTCTACAAAATAGATCAATCATACAAGCCTATAATTTTGTTAATCCAACCTGCCGCGATATGCGTGGCCCGAAAATCAGTCAATGGACTATAATGAATCGTTTATCTTTGCAGGAGGACCAAGAATTTTAATAGGCAGATTATATTTGGGTAACTTTTTTCGGTTGGTTGCAACGCCTCAAAAGTCTGAGAATGGAAGAAGACATGGTGACCCGGGTAGTCCTGAAAATAGACCAATTTAAGAATCATTGGAAAATTGTACTTATAATTGTAATTCAATTTTTATACTCAAATTCGATCGTCATTATTTTCTGATAATTACACACAAAAATAAAAAAAGGCAATAGGATATAATTAATTGATATGCTTATAAAAAAACTATTTTATAACTGCATGGCACGCGAGAAAAAAATAGAGTAATTATAAAAATTACCTGGAGGTACTTTTAATCACATACCTCGAGTCGACGAATTTCATTCGGAAGGGAACTCCGAATATTGCGTAGAATAATTACATATGTATTACATGCACGGTCTCAACATTTTCTCCATTGCAATGTAAATAAAAAAAAATAAAAAAAAATTGGAGTTCCAGATGTAACATTGACGGCTTGGGCAAATTCATACGGGAGTGCGCTAAATCAATATTCTCGTATGAAATTATATTTAACTCGGGTGATCTGCGTCTGCGTCCTAGTTGTCGAGCTTATACGAGAACCCACGAGTGTCTGAAAATAATAAAAGATTAGGTGAAACAGTACGGAGGACGTTAACGTGAAAGGATCAAAAAGCGTGTCGAGCTACGCTATAGAGATTAATTTGAGCCATAACGCGACGAATGCTCTTCGTTATACAATGTGTGGAACGTGACGCGGTGCCATCATGATGATTTTAACATGAATGAAGATACAACTTAATTATATTTTATCATAAAATCGAGGCAGGAAAATTTCTACCCTCGAAAATATTTCCTAATGTATATTCATAAGTATTAATTATAAAATTGCTTAATAATTTAATTTCTCGACTATACTTATATATTATTTATTATTATTATTTTTTTAATTCGTATTTTTGGACAGCTTAATTGTAATTTTAATTGATATTCTTATTGTTTTAATTGTTTCAGACGTCTAAAAATTCGAATTCGGGCAGCGGCGGTTATTACATGGGAGGCAGCAGTACATTGCCACGCGGTGGTTCACTGATGCGTGCATACAGTCCAGCGGCCTCGTCCGTTGTAGCTGGACCGAATGCAACTCCGACACAGCCAAAGGCCCTTGGTACACCCGGTAAGAAATTGCCTCCTGGCTAGAAATAACTTGAGGCTAATGAGTGTGCGATTAAACGATTGGTCGATAGCGGGAAAACAGATTAACAATTATGGAACTTTTGTCGCAAGTGGACTCTGAAGAGATTTACATTTTGAGATTAAGTTACGATAGTAATAAATGTGCAAATATAATAATTTTGAGGAGTATTCTAGGCCGAAAACGAGATCAACGTGTAATCTTTTTAAATCTGAAATATCATTGGTGTACTTATAATTTGTTCACAAGTATGCTTGAAGTATTTAAAATGGTAAACTTTTCTTCGATTTGTTCAGTCACTTTGATTAATATTTTTTGCTACTTCTCACATTAAACGACTTAAATATAAATCTTTCGGGGTATTTCTATACTTGATCCGGAATTCCGATCAGTTTTCTCCCGATCGAACTTCGCTAATCGTTAGATCGAAATTTTCTACATAAAGTTAAAATCATATCCTCGGAATTGTTAAAAATCTCTTCTCTACCTTTTTTCCTGCGCACTTACACATGATACACAAATTCAATCATTCAATAGTTTCCTATAGGGAAAAGTGGAGGCCCTTGTGCCACGTTTTTTCAGCTGTTGTTTTGAAAATACTTTTTTATTTTTTTATTTGTACATTTATAGAGCCAATTGATGTAAAATATTGCTTCAAACGTCTATGAAACTCGAAGATTATGAAATTCAGTATGTCCGAATTAAAAATTCATTTTATATAAAATATTGACAAATGACAAACTCGACCCCACGCGTACGGTCGTACGTGCGTGGGGTTTTGTGTGGAATGCCTTAAAATCTGTATAATTCATGAGGCAAAATGGCGAATAGGCACCAGTCTGCCCCATCAGATATACGAAATATCATTTTTAATGTGCTTTGGAGAATAATTTTATTTTCATTGTAAATAGAATTTTTCACATTTCTAAATATGTTTGACGAATGACCTTAATAAATGCCACCCCACTTGTTATGGTTGGATTAACTCTACACGACGTATTACCAATATTGCATTGTAAATGTTAAAAAAATCAACGTTTTATTACTATTTAATTCAATAATTGCAGCTCCCCTTAAGCTGTAATGAAGCACAAAGCGGGTCTTTAATGGCCGTAAAAGTCCTAAGTTCGAAATGATCTTGAAAAAATTGTACTGAAAAAATCTAACTTTAGCATGGCATAATCACATTATTATTTTTTAGTAGTTTCTCTAGACTTCTATATAGTTAACTTTGACACTTAACTGATTTATTTTACTACATTGATGTTGGAAATGAAAATTTGATTAATTCTTCAAGTAACGACTTTTTAAAAATTGAACTACCACATACGACCCCGTGACACAAGACGTCCCACTTTCCCTCGGAATCTTGGCAAAGAATATGGAGTCTGTAAAATCAGACTTTTGAAGTATCCATATATAGGAACATTGAGTTTGCTGCATGCATTTGCAAAATAGTTTTTCCGTTTCATTAACACTTTTATTTAAATGGCAATTTTACGAATAAATTAAGCATGAGATTTTACGGTAAATATTGTTTTGTCGATTGAGAGAAAATTCAGGGATTTCCAATTTAAATGGCAGGCTGACTATAGAATAAATTTAATTGATTTTTTTACTCAATAAATTTATTGGAGATCCTTAAATTTTATTTTCAGTGCAATTCAATGCATTAACAGCTCGTGGGTAAAATGACAATTTGATGGATTACAAGCATGCAACACGTTTCCACGTCATAAACCATTGCGCTTCCTACATTACAAAAAAAAAATCGCTTATAAAATCAATTAGCTCGTTTGGCTCACCTGGAGATGTCAAATGACCATCGTTCTGAAAATTGATCAATTGACCGTCAATTTTTAACATACTTTTTGTTCATATATATTCCCCATCATTGTGTGCCCTGCATTTTGTATCGTCACTTTTCATTGAACCACCAATTTTTTTAAATTACTTCTGTCTCAATTGAAATTGACGATCGTTCTGTTTTTTGCTGATTTTGTCAGTTGTTTCGTTTTTTTTTGTCCTAAATAATTGGCCAAAGAATAGGTACATTTTAATTCAGCAATGACCGTCAATTGATGGTAAATTGACGAGCTCCCATCTCAAGGCTTAACCATTACATTAATTATAACAGTTTATCAATTCGATAATAATTTATGATTAATGCTTATCGCTTTATGGAAACTCAACGATCATTGAGAGTCGAAAAGAGTTCAAAGTATCAAATCTTTGTTGAATTGTTTTATCGAGAAAGCTAAAAAAAAAAAAAAAAATTAACGCTTTGCTGTTTGCAATTTTTATAATAACGAATTAAACGAAAATGGAACAAAAGTGAAAGAGCTTCGTGAAACTGGGTACGTGGTACATTGCTTTTTGGTTTCAATGGTTGGATAGGTGGTGGCGGGGTGGCACCAGCCAAGCCGCTTCGCAGCTACCAATGCGGTAAGAGTCCCCTCGGCAGCCTTGGGGGCTCGGCACGCTTCTCTAGAGACAGCTCGGTGTCCCTGTATAGTATACCAGGTCAGTAGAATCCTTAAGCTAGGCCAATCACCGAGAGATTCCTTCACATGATATAAATACAGGATGGACAACGATCATCAAGAAATTACGCGGTCCTAATTCAATTCGTACCAAAACAATTGATTCGACAAAAAAAAAAAAAAACTTCGTAATTTTATCCACAAATAAAATAATCAGTAAAACAATAACCGACATAACAATTCATTACGAAATTGAACTGGTGATTAATAAATTATTTATAAATAAAACATACTTTTTCCCAACAAATATAATATTAGGAAATTGCTAATTAACATTATTAATTGATATTCGGATAAAATTTTCATGGGATCAATTGGTTTTGGGATATTTTTTTCTAGTATCGATACGACAAATATAGTCACTAAAATGGAACTAACCCAGAGGATATGGTTTGAAAAAAAAATTATCTTATCATTTTTTTCACATTGGCCATTCTATTAATTATTGATCATTCGACGTATGTACATAATATTGATTGACGTAGAAAATCATGTGTATTTTGCTAATTTTGAGTATTGGTAGTGTCACAAAATTCGTAGGGTTGATCAGGGTTATTGCGTTATCTCATCGAGGTGACAATAAATATAACCTGCTTGGACCAACTTGCATTATTTTTTTATCATATAAAACACCACATTGGTGTCTGATTTCCAAAATCGATTATGACTCGTGAAATGCAATTGCTGTCGTGCATGGTTCGAGAAGAAATAATTCCCCATGAAAAAAAATACTCGCTGTATATATATACATATATATAAAATATAAATGTCACATATTTAATATATTCGAAAAATATATTTTCTGGTATATTCAAAGTACGCTTATAAAATATTTCCGATATATAAACAGACTAAAAGTCAAATATATCGAATATATTTTTCGATATATTATCTTTTCATAAGGAATGTTAATTTATCATTGCAAATTACACTGCGGTGATGGTGAATCTTTTTGTAGACCAGTAGAATTGAATTGGCATTTAAAAAAAAAAAGGTTGTGAAGTATTTTTGAAAAAATTTTTCATCAAATTTGTAAATGTTTCTGTCACGTGGCACACATTTTCTCGTGTATATAGTCGGTATATGTGGACTATACGTTGTCCCATCATCCCTTTATTTTCCGATCTCTTTGACGTACTAAATACCTGAGTACGTTTAAATGTAATTCAACGTGATTGCATCGAACAAGTGAATATATATTTAAATAATTCATAGATTGATATATTTAATTTTTACGTAATTATCTACGTGTCTAGTGCGGTAAAAAAAAAAATGTGTTACATATACATATATATATATCAATGTTGCGTAACTCGAGGCTTAACGATCCGCGTCTGGTGTGGTTTTGACGTAAATTATATGAATGAATAATTTGTCAGATCGGCTACACGGTGAAAGTGGCTACATGAGCAGTCCGGAAAGAGGTGGTGGTGTTGGCTCAGGATCTGGAAGATATCCTGGTGGACCATACAGTACTGGCAGCAGTTACGAGGAACCCTATTATTCGCAATATTCCGGCACCGTTACACCCGTCATTGACGAGGAAGCCAGGTAAGAAAAGTTCGAAAAATTAATACAAATTATGTTACCAGTTTTTTTTATAATTTATTTTTGCAACAAAAACGATTGCTGTGCAAATTGAATTAATTCCTGTAATACGCCCCCCCCCCCTCCCCCACCTTTATTTAAATGTTCACCCTGCAAATACGAGCAATTTGATTTTTTTGCTGTGCGAAGAGTTTGGCAAAAGTTTCATTTGAAGAAAAATGTGAAAATTTTTATTAATCTTTTTCTAAATTGGAAGGATTTATTCAGTCATTCAGACGAGACGAATGATCGTTTCTATCGAAAAATTAAAAATTTCATGTAAAAATGCAAAAAAAAAAAACACATAACTTATTTTGTATCGCGAAAGGCAAGCCACGATAATTTGTTAACCATTTGAGTTACACTTTTTTCATTTCATACGATATTAATGACAATTTCTCGATGAAAGATTTTATGATTAAGAAGATATTAAATTTTAAGATCCCTTATTTTTAGATTCAGTATGGTTGAATCGATTTTTAAAAAGGGTTTGATTTAGATTACACGAGTGTATTTTTTTCTGAACAAAGCAGGATTTTTTGAATAGTTTGAAAATTTATAGTGGATACTCTACAATTAATAATTTCTATTAATTTACATGTTTCACTTTTAATTATCTTCTCAAAGTTCTGCAATAATTAACGAAATCAACGAGACTGCCGATAAATTCATTAAAAGTATAAAAAATTTGAAGAAAAAATTTAAATGGCTCAAATGTGTTACAGTTTGAAAATGTTCATTCGCGAATACCAGATGTAAATTAAGTCGACAATGCGATAGCTGATAGTGTGGGTGTGTGTGTTTGTTGTGGGTGGTGCAGCGATACCGAACTGTTGGAGGAATCCTACAGCCTATACGGCGTTAAACCACCAGGCCGTCCACCTTCAGGTCCCCCGAGATCCCCATTTCCTCCAGGAGCCCCGGCTCTGCCTCCTGGCCAGCCGTACGACGTCACTCGGTATAAAGCAATTTTGATGAAAAAGAAAAGAAAAAAAAAAACAATTGATAATGCAAATGCCTGTGCCCGTGAACGTCATCTGTTTTGCTTCGTATAGCCTCGTAATCGTAAAAAAAATTTGCTTTTGCCTGAGCCCTAAAATTCATTTCCTTACTCATTCGATATTTTATTTATTATTTTTTTTACGTGATTCCTTATTTTTTAGTCTTATCGAAACGGTTTTGAATGTTGTCGTGCATGGAAAATATCAAATGCAGCGTAATTAGTGCGAGAGTGATGAATAAAAAAAAGTTTGTTATTGTTTCGCGTTCCCACAATGGAAAATACATATTTTATTATTCATATTATTATTATTATTACTATTATTATTATTATTATTTATTATAAGATACCGTTTATATTCCCGGAATGGCCGCTTCTAGAGTTAGAAAAATCATGAATTTTGTCCTTAGTACAATATGAAATGCACATATATGATCAATCCATGCGAGCTGATGTTATGCGGATGGTAAGAATATGAATTGCAATGTCGCGTATAATCTGCACTGTACGATCGTCCCAATGCTTTATTGTATATCGATATTGATAACGATTCTAAATGAACATGTTAATTTTATTATTTAATTAATTTATTAATGTTAACTAAAATTAAATAATTAAATAACAATTTTTAACCCATTGAAGCTCAAGTTCGTAGATCTCGAAAATCTATTACAATCTTTTGGCTAAATAATTTTTCAATGGTAGATTTTGATCAATTTTTTCGAAATTCTTGTATATGATGAATTTATTGAAAAGTTTGTTAAAATTTATAGAGAGTGTCAAATCTGTAAAGAATGAAAATCATTTATAAAGACAAAAGAATTATTCGTTAGTATGATATTTATCATTATTAGCAACCAGATATCAAATCTGGTTGACTGATTATTATTTAAAAAAACGCACGAGCTACAAAGCGTTAAATGTTCATTTCATTCGCTATATCTAACGATTCGTAATTAATAATAATAATAAAAAAAAGGAATGCCTTCTACTTAACTAATCGTGCATTATTTCAACTATTTATTTAACGATAAATTACTTTTTCAATAGGATAAGGGTGGAACAGATGGAACGTCAGCTTGCTAATTTAACTGGGCTCGTGCAAAAAGCTCTAACTCATGCTCCACACACGAGTCCCTCGCCAAGGGACTACTTACAAGTCCCGGCAGGACGTGATCCGTACACAAGAACTACAGGTACCCCTAACGCTATTTAAGTCTCATTTACATCGATAATTTAATCATCATAAATCGTCAAATATAAGTACTATCGATTAATATAAAATATTCAATTTAACACGAATATGATAAAAAAATAAATAAGAATTTAATACTTTTTTTAATCTAATTACCATCTATCGTATTTTACCAATTTTTGGTCAATAATTTTCGGTCTCTTTCGGTCAATTAATAATTGCATAAAATTATACTAAAAACTGTGAAGATTATTTCGCATAAAATTGATCGAAAAAATTATCGATTTACATAATTAATACACGGTATACTTGGCATACATTTTTGTTTCTTTCTAGAATCGTATAAATCATCATCGTAGTGCACGTGATACCACATTCGTTAATAATGACCGTTTTTATGGTCTTGTATAGTTCGTTTTTCTTTTCTTTTTTTTTTGGTCTCGTTACTTCGACCATTACGAAGACGAAATACCATCGCTCTTGTATACTCAAATATTTTCCATATATAGAAATGACTGACGTGTCCTTGGCTTTAATTAAAATATCGTCGCCTCATAATTAACGTAGACGCTATATAAATATTATATGTAGCGTACTTTCTAGATCAAGGATCAACGAGTGAAGGACCACACATGTAATGTAAAAAAAAAGGAACACAAAATGTACAGAACAATGATCGTATCGATTGTTGGGAAAATTGATCAAATGGCCTGTATGAAAAAAAAAGATATATGTCACGATCTTTATATCAGTTGGTTCACTTTTTTCCCCAAATCTTCAGAAGTTTTTACATAATTTTCCAGGTCTCACTGCAACTTGAAAATACTTGAAAATAGGGAAGTTGCACAAAAAAAAAATCGATGAAAAAAAAAGTTCTGTTTTTGTTTATTAAAATACGATTTATTAATCGTATTTTAATTGATTCAATTATTCTATAAATGTTTGGAATCTGTAGTCTATCACTTTATTTATTTCGGGAGCATTGAGTTACTGATATACTACGATTTATTTATTCCCAAACCGCAGAGATTTTCAATCTCCAATATTCTTCTTCCTCTTCTGCGCAAACATTTTTTTTTTTTTTCAATTCCCCTAATTTTAAGTATTACGAGAAAAATCCAAGAGTTTCGGGGAAAAAATGTCTGACTTGATGACGAATGCCTCGTATGGGGCATACCGGACCGGTTACTTGTTATGTAACAACTATTTCAATCTCATATAAAATACATTAATTAAATAATTTCGATGAATGTTCTCAATTAATAATTAATTATCTATCGTTGATCTAACATTCAAAAAATCGAAATATTTATTGAATAACGAAAGAATTATTTCATATGGAATGACTAAAATCCATTCTACCCATGAGGCCTTCCAGCTCAATTCTCACAATTTTCGTTCGGTCTAAAAAAAGCCTATGTATGCCGTGTAAATTTATACATTGTAAAATAATGAAAATAACAAAAAACAAACAAATGCCAGTACTCCGATCCAGGTCTGAATGTTCTTAACCCTGCTGTAAAACATGCTTTGTTATTTCGTCTAAACGCACACCAGGCGCCGGGGACGAGTTCGACAAACACTCTAGTTCCAGCTCCGCCTCACTGCCAGGTGTGTCATTCAATCTTTCTCTATAACTATCACCATTTCATTCTCACTCTCTCTCTCTCTCTCTCTGTCTATTAATTCTCTCGTATTAATAACGTCAATTATCTCATTACTGCTCTCTATCATTAGTTCATTCACGTATACATAAATTAATAAGTGTAATATATCACATATATATGACGTATTACAGATGACTCATACTTAAGGACTGACGTTAAGCCGCCGAAATTAGGCAAAGGTGCGCTTAAAACTTTTCACCGATAGCACGATTAATTTTTTTTTCTTCATCTTTTCACTTTTGTCACATTGCACTTTTTCTATCATTCCACGAGCTCGTTTTTTTTTTTTTTTTTTTTCATATTCCAATCAATCGCACTTGGCAAACGAGCATGAAATTTATCGGCTTTGTCACACGAGTAACCAGCACAAGAGTCGAGAAAAGTTGTGGATTTTTTTTTTCACGCAAAGATTGAAATTATAATTTATTTATTTTTTTCGTTTTTGTGAGTTACGTTGGAAAAAATGCTTCGCTCGCAATAACGTGAGACTCTGATGATTTTCATTTTTATTACGACGCACCAGACAAAAAAAAGAGCACTTTGATGTTTGTGATTATTGTTTTGTTTTTCTTCGCTCTTGAGATGTTAACGAGATTGGGAATAATTGTGAAAAATTTTATTAACGAAAGAAAAATAATGTATTGCAGACAAATCGGTATCGTTCGAAAAATCAGTATCCTTCAGTGATGAACCACCAGATATGAATTCCCCAAAACAACATTCACCGCAACATGCAGGTAATTCACTGATGCCCGTATCATCATTGCATGCATTACGTTATGTATTATATTACACCAACGAATTTGAATTCGTTGATTACACATAATTCTTTTATATCTGGGGCGTTCCAAGCCAAATCGACAACGCTGGGATTCACACAAATTTTTCATGATGCTTTCATTATGTAATAAAAATACGTCATATGAGACAAGATAAAAAAAAGGACCTACATCAATTTGAAGATTTTTGTAAAATTCGGTTAGAATTTTGTAAACGAAGTTTCGAATTATTGAAATTATCGGTATTGCTTGAGTTATTGGATGTTTTCGATTGTTTTGAATTTTTTACAGTAAACTCTTTGAGGAAAAAAAAATAGAAGGAAATCCTTGAGATCCTTTTGAAGATGCTAAATAATCCTTAGATTTCCATTCTCATTCCTTGCTCGCATATTTTGTTTTTCAGCAAATAATTTACTCCCAATTTAAAAACAATTGATAATTCTGTTTTGATCGATGGCTGTTTACTAAATGCTCCGTTGATCGATCTTCCTTTAGTCTGCAAAATGATGTGAAATTTACATTCTCCGACAAGATACTAAAATGAAGAAAAAAAAACATTTCAATTATGAGGTTTCCTGTGGATTTTTTTGAGAAGTTCTATTTACGTAAAATTACTAAAATTGCGTGTACCGATGCAATAGTTCACAGGCTTGGCTGAACAATTCAAATTTATAATATTGCAAACTTCAAACACTCGTGAAAATTAAAAAAACAAACTTTATTTGCCAATTACACTATTTACTACTTTTAATGCTTAACTGCACTCGGCATACTAATTTTACTAACGCTGCAAGCATAATTTTTATGCGATTAACGAATTCTGCTTAACCCATTCGAGACGGCGATTTTTTTCGAACACGGTCCCCAGGAGCAAATTTTTTTTTTCTTTATAGTGTTCATATTTAATTATTGCACACACGGGGTGCAACCGGTCTTATAGCCTCGGAAATCAATTGCACACACGGTGTGCAATCGGTCTCGAATGGGTTAATCGATACAAGATGGCTTCAGCAACATCGATCCAGTACTAAACTTTTTCAAATTGTCTTGAACACTGCGTGAAAATATATCTCAAGATTCAATTTTTGCGATTCCTCATCAATGTTTATCAATTTACTTAAGTATTTTCCACGGTAAAATTGAGAAAAAAAAAATTGACTCAAAATCAAGTTTATTAGTTTGAGGTTCGATTATGTGAAATTTAATTTAATTCGAACAAATATTTATATTCAAGATGAATAAATTTTATATGCAGCAAAAAAATCTTGGCTTAATTGGGCCCCTTCAAATAAATTGTTTATCTAGATGAGATCCGACATTATTCACATCACTTGATTTATAATATCAGCTGCCATTGAAATCATTTTTTTTTTAATCCAATTTTCACACACAATTTTTTGCTAGTACTTAATCGACTGTATCAAAATCGCCTCAATTTAAAAACAACAATAACAACAAAAACTCTGTTACTAACACAATTTATCCTAAAATTGTGCAATGCAACCAGCGGACACAAAACCTCCGAAACCAGCTATAAAATCCTCGACATTGCCACGGATGTCTTCACAAGGTAAATTTCTTTTTGCCTCTTTTTCTCTCATTCAATTTACGTCGAGGTGAAATATTTGGCTAATGCATACTGCTGAAAAAAATTATGAGAGAACGAAACGACCAATTAGTTTTACAGTGTGTTGCTTTATTTTTGTTTTTTTTTATAAAAAAATCTTATTTCCGTTGAATTTATATAATTAGTTACCTTAACCAAAATACTACAAAAATATTATAGACTCAATTATTAAAAAATCGTAATGTGAAGATTTAATATACTCGTACTTTTATTAATTTTCATATCTTAATGAATCAGTATGAAATAATTGCAAATATGATCAGAACTCAATGACAGATTCATCGTGGAGGAATAATAATTTATCCAATTGATAATTACATTTGTTAAATGATTTTTTTCATTTGCGGTAAATTGCAGAAAGAGACAGACACAAACCTACTCCACCACCAAAACCCGTTGCTCTAGCGGCTGGTCAATACGTTTATAGAGATTTGGCGCTGACACCCGAGATGTACAATCAGTTGAGGGGTTTGCAGAAAAAAGCGAAAGATCTTCGTCAGGAAGTACGAAATTTACGACGCATGTCACAAGCACAAGCGCACACGGTTCGAGAAACTATCAGAGATACTTTCATCACTATACGGTATGAAATAAAAAATTAATCGATAATTAATTAATTACTTGATTGATGAAATTTTCACAATAATTCGTTCATCAATGATTCATTAATTTATCCATTTAATTGATGATTTTAAATTTGTAATTTTAATTATTCATGAAATAATACTTTAATTTAAAAAACATGTAAAATGAAATACGTTCCTGATTGATCATTGTAAATTTTTAGGGCAATGTTACTGTCCGGTGGTGAAGCAGCTTGGGCAGCAGGGGATACAGAAAAAATGAGACTTAGCCGCGAAGAGGACCTCTACAAGCAAGAAATGATTAGGCTGGAAAAAGATCTCACGTGAGTAATAGAAAGGAGAAAAAAAATTCTTGTGAATTAGAATTTTTGTAACATTTATTTCTCATCGATTTGCTCATTTCGATAGCGAGCTAGAGAGTACGGTGGAGGAACTACGGGGCAATGTCATAAACCGAAAAACCCGAGTCAATATGTCGGATGTTGAAAATATGGCTTTGATCCTCAGCAAATCCAGGTGAGATTATCGAATTATCATATTATTTTGACGAAAAAAAAAACAATGTTTTCTCAAGAATAAATAAGCAATGACACGCGCCAGTCGATATTTTATGTGTAGTATAAAATTGGATTGATCGCAAGGATCTCTCTTGTATATTATCATCCAAAAATAAAAATCTTACTCCTATTTGTTTTTTGCCCTGCCGGTAATCGGGGGTAAAAATCAATGCGATAGTCTATACGGTTGGAAAAAAAAATCGAAAAAAGTCCACTCTATCAAAAATATCAAGTATATTGAATTTCAACAATGATAATGCTAAAAAGTAATTAAAGAGATATCCATCTCAATTTTTAAATATTACACCTCGAGAATTTTCAGTACAGTCTTCGTACTTATAAAAGTGATCGGTCAATTATCCTGAAACTTATTTACCCTCGTGTTTCAATGTTTCAAGCTTTATATTGGATTTTTCCAAATAATAACAAAATTCAATTTGTAATTACTATTTATCCATTGATTCATCTTTCGTATCATTGCGATCTCGATTATTGAAAAAAGAAAACGAAATTGGCATTCTTCAATGCGTATGTTAATAAATATAGATAGTTGACTAAAGCAAGTCTTGTCGTCGAAAAATAAAATTCAGATAACTCTCTTTTTAATTACTTGTTAGCATTAGTTTTGTTGAAATGAAATATTGTTCGTATTTTTCAGACAATTTTTTTTTTACATTTCAATCGTATCGCAAAGTAATCAAAATTCTCATTGGGCCTAACTTTTGATTAATAATGTATCGATGAAAAATCCTTAAATATCATTAAGAATTTAAAAAAAAAAAAATTATAATTTCTTTGTTTTTTCATATTTTCCAGCAAAACTGTGGCAGACCTGAAGGTACGTTTTCCAGGCCTTCAGGAGGGCATGAAGGGCCTCCTGAGTTCCGAAATGGAGAAGGTCGTTAGGGAGGAAAAATTCCTCAAAGAGGAGCCCGAACGTCTCGAGTCAGCATTGAGGAGATGCAAGAAGCTTACCGGCACTCTCGTCACGCTCAAACGGTACTTCCTGATACACCGATCGAACCTCTTTCATACGATCAACTCTACGTAATTGTTCTAAATATCTTTATTATACACAAATAATTATCCAAAACTGAGACCCAATGACGAGGAGACGAAAAAAAAATTCCAAATATCGTCGAATTGGCCAAAGTAGGGAGAGATAAACGAATCATTATTATTTTTTATTTTTTTATTTTCTTTTTATTGATATTGTTCAGCTTGGCATCGGTGCAAGAGCAGCGATCACCAAACGCAGCGAGCGTAGATGCCGAAGAAACGCCACCGATAACACCAACCTCGGCCCAACATTCTAAGGTAAAAATGCTTTGTGACACTTTGCTAAATTTTTTTCATTTTTTTAACGATATGAAAACTTTTCTCACTATATCCTCGATATATATAAATACCTTATTCTCCCTCATCCCCGTGCGCTGAAAAAAAAAAATCATACGATGCATGCAACTCTACACCCCACCTCCGATTTCTTGCTTGAAAGATCTACATATATATATATATAAATATGAATATATATATATCAAGAATGAATAAATAAAATATATATGTATCGATGGTAGTTAATTGGCACCGCGATCTTATTGAAATCCCAATTTTTATTCTTCTCTCAAAATCTTTCAGAGTTAATTTAGTTCTTTCGAGTAATTAGAAAATCTTCATCAAAAGGAAACAAAAAAAAAACAAGATCAAGTGTAATTGAAAGACACATGAAAACAAAAGAAAAGGAAAAGAACAATTTTCTTTCGATGAAAAGGTGACTTTAGAAATTTCATTCTCAATCTCTCGTCTTTTCGCATCTGTAATTTTTTCTTCTCAAGTTGCATTGTAAAATCATCTATTCGATCGCAATTGAGCGTAGATATTCTTTATCTTGAGTGATCTTGTTGGAAAAAATGAAAATTGAAACGAAAATTCGAAACTATATCTTTGATACAAGCAAATAGGAGGTTCCCGCAATCAGTTTACTTCACAAATACGTGAGTAGTAAACAAGCCGGTATATACATATATATTATTTTTTTTTTCGATTAATCATCATTTTGCGTCACTGAAGTAGTTAGGCGACGAAATTTCTATGCTTCGTATAGAGAAATGTATGATATACATTATAGTACTATTGCTATTATACTACATTTACGTATATTCACTACTAATGTTGTAGTTGAAAATGAGTAAACACACTTTTTTGTGAAGTAATCTGAATTTACCGCTTGTCCTATATATCCAACATTGCTAAGCGCATGCAAAGAGTGCTAGAAATACTAATACTAATATATGCATAGATATCTATGATGATGAGTAAATATTTATGCATCACTAAACACGGACTTAATAATATCATTGAATAAAAAGAAGAAGAAAAAAAAACACTCTTTGACATTAAGAAATTTATATAAGTATGATCCCGTATTAAAAAGGCAATTATGAAAAATTATAGCATGTGCGGTCAAAACCCTTGCCCGAAAAACAAAGAAAAAAAACAACGTGATAGAATTACTGAAATTCTCTTTTCGTCGAGTCGAAGTCCAGTTGATTAATTATTTTACGGTTAATCATTAATTTACGATTTAATCGATTATTTTTCACCATTTACAATTGATTTACAATGGATCGATTAATTTACATTTAATCGATTATTTGACGAATGTTGATCCTAAAAAATTGATATTTCTTTTAATTTCCGGTATACGTAATTCGACTCGATTGAATCTGAAAATCATTTCTCCCGCACACCTCTCCACACCGATGATAAAGATGCTACGTTTTCACGTCTCTTGTCGAGCACAAAAAAGTACAAATGAGATCTGTCTTGCAGCATACATGCATACACATATAATTCAACTGTAAGATAGTAGATTTCCCACAAGCACACTTCTTTTAAAATTTCCAATACCATTACAAATTTTTATTGCTCCAACTGAAATTTTAACGGATCAACTGTATTTTCATTTGCTCGATGAAATTACAATTGGTATTTAACAAATTATATTACTTTTCTTTCCGGTTTATCTTTTATACGAAATTGAGAAAAATTTGAGATAAATTAAGAAAAACACTCTTGAAATTGACGTTACATAATGACGATTTTTATTTGCCATTCCCTTCGATTTTATTAAACTTTGAAATTGTCATCTTGAAAATGATTTCGGAAATACTTTATCGATTTATGATCGACTTTTTTTTGTTACACAAAAAAATGTGGCAAAAAATAATAGCATCGATTTTTTTTTTAACGATTTGTGGAGTAAAGTTATTTTAGAAAAAAATAATAATTACTATTTTTTCAAATGCAGAGGGATTTAAAAAAGTTAATCTTTTTATCGCTAATTTCAGAGTGTGTTGCTAGAAGAAAAATAACTTGAAAAATTGCAAGTGAAAGATCTGACAATTGGGCCCCTTCCGTAATAATCAATTCAGATACAATTAGCTTTGAAAAATTGAAGTTAGGATTGATCCTTTGACAGTCTCGAGGAAAAGCTATTTTTAAAACAATCTTGAAAATAAAATATTCCGTTGATACTTTAGAAAAAAAATTAACATATTTTTAATTGAGAAGTTCCCAAAATGCAATTTGGCATCAAGCTATCGTTTCAAGTGAATCTTACAATGTTAAAACAGTTAAATACGATAATTGATTTCGGAAAAAAAAACCGAACCTCACATACATAAACAAATGCAGCAAGACAGAAATATTAGCGGGGGTTTCCCCGAAAAAAAAAACAAAAAACAATTGGCATAGTTCTGGTGCACACAGAATTCGATCGGTAAATATAGACGCCATTCTTGCGTCTGAAATCGATCGAACACGCAAATAAAAAAATTAAAAAAATGAAGATACAATTTACTTTTAAATTTAAGCAATTCGGAGCCAAGTGTCACGGTAACAGATTAATAGTTTGCTGGTGCCTAAAGACTATATTTTATTGGTTCTTGGCACTGTTTCTTAAAAAAAAAAAAAAACAAATACAAAAACAAAACAAAAAACTATTCTTATAAATACGAAATCTAATGTAAACCTTCTTAGATTACCATGCGACCACTATTTTTTTTTTTTTTTTTTCATCATTTTTTTTAATTTTTCTTTTTCTCAGTTCGTCCTGTTCATCCAGATTAACAATCTGAATGTTGGATATTTTTCGCGCACGCCGCGCGTGATTTTAGGATCTTAGATGTTAGTCTCCACATACTATATTGTCATGTAGACCATTTTAGCCGATGCTTTGCTCGCTATTTTTTTTTTATCGACCTCTCCTTTAACTTGGGTACACTGGAAAGTAAATGACAATGAAACAAAAAAATAACAATGAAAATAATACGTAGAAAAAAATTCATTCATATTCGATAATATTTAATATTGACCGCAATTTCATTCACGAAAAATCACGTAAACGAAAATATTCCGATGAATCTAATACAGTCGACGTTCACTTCTTTTAACAAGTTGGGTCCGCGTCGATAATGTATTTTACGTGACCAGACTCTCGTCCCCCACTATCGACCGCTCATAATGCGCTGAGCGCTCTGCGCAGTTATCTAAGCTCGTACAGTAAAAAGTATCGAGCGAAACAGTAAATACATAAGCTCAAAAATAATTGACAAATATTTTGTTATCCTGACGTTTGAAGATGACATTTTTTTTTCAGACATGTTCTGTTTTTGCTATTCTTTCTTCCTATTTACAATAATTATTGTATGAATCAATATTATTACGGAAAAGACTTGTTAAAATGTAGACATTGGCTTAAATCATGGATTAGATAATATTGTACAAAGAATATTAAATTATAGGGACTAGGCGAGAGTAGCAGAAATTTATCCGCCAGATGTCATGGCGACACTTGTGATTTTCGTTTCGTTAAATACGTGATCGAAAACGGAATTAAATAGATAGTCGCTTCAAATAGATGGCGTACAAGTAGCTGGACGTCGACTGTATCGTACACAATTAACTTTATTTAAATTACATGGCGTCGAGACTCTAGCACATCTCTTATTATATCTCATTATCTACAATAAAAAGTATGTGGGGGTTTAAAACCATTTTTTTTTCTTTCATTTCTTTCATTTTTTTTCACACATTCCCAAAATGGAACTCGGTGTCAAGATATAATTTCCTGCAACTTGTGTTTAATTGAACTCCCTACTTAAGCCTACATATAATTTACCTTCAAAACCAATTCGGTGTTTGCTGTGTCCCGATAGAATAGATAATTTTTACATTTAGTCGAGGATGTGACAAAACATTTTTTTCTCGTTCAATCGATAAATTCGTGACAGGACGCAGAAGCGGGAAAATGACGAGAAATAATTTTCAAAAACAGAAAAATAAAAAATACATCAATGTTTTGTCAAATCACTGTGTGTTAGTTGTAACCCAATGAAAAAAAAAAAAAAAACAAAAATGAAAAAATCTGTGTCATGCCTTTTAATGCGTTTGCTGTGTAGCAACAATGTTCGATCGCACTGCGAAAAATCATTGTTGCCACAAACACAAGTTTTCCCCTCTCCCAATAGAAAGAAACAGATTGCAAAAAAATAAACTATGAATAAAAAAACAACAAACACCAAAAAAATAATACCTAATATACACAGATATAAGTCCCAACACAACAACATTGACAAACACGAGCACCTTACGGTGCAAAGTCACTTGAAATACAGAAGAAGAAAAAAAAACGAAAAAAAAAAAATGACAATACAACAATAGTGAACGTATAAATATTAATTTTTATAGTATGGCTGGAAGTGGAGTACTAACTTCAAGGAGGCCATACAGACCAGTCACGAGTAATTTTTTCATCATATTAATTCATTATAATTATTATTCTATGCTGTTTTAAATATATATATACATAAATATATATATATATATATATACATATATTATTTTATATATATATATTCTTATCGTTCAATATGTCTATCTCCATATGAATCATGAACGAGATCATCTTCATCCATAGAGCTTAAACTATTCTGCAAAATGCATTTAAATAGAAATGAACCTTCAGAATATATCAGAATCCTATTTTCTCGATAAAATTTCACTAATTTTTGCTTCTCTTTGTTTGTACAAGAAAAAAAAAACCACCATCGTCGCTTCGAACTTGTGAATTTGGTGAATTATTGAGATTGCGAGTGTAAATTCTATCATCGGTTTGATTTTTCCAGTATCGATAAATCATATGATAAATACAAATTAGTTTGAACCCTTCTTTTTGGTCTTAGACAAAACACTCTTTAAACAAAAAAATCCACCCTGCTTCTCGATTAAGAGGTTTTCGAAAGAAAAAAAAACGAAATTCTTTTCTTTTTTATTTCGCTTAAAAATAAAAATTGTCAATTCAAATTTTTTACTATACATTTTCGTCATCTTCTATTGACATTTGGCAGAATATTTTGAGACTTCACCGATGAATATTTTTCCATTACACGTGTTTTACAGTCGTCTCAGCATATGTATATATGTGTGTATATATATATATACATATATATATATATATATATATATATATATATATATATTCATTCTTAATGCGTGCTTGTTCTCAAATTCGTTTCATTCGATATTATATCTCTGACGTTACTGTTTTTTTTTCCTCTTTCTTTCGTTATTTCTTTCTTTTTTTTTTCCTAGATTTTTGCGATCTTTTTTATAACGCACTGCTATATTGAACAAAAAAAGAACGATATATTTCTTGTGTACATAATTCGTCACACAGCGATGGGTGTTGTCATTTAAAGATACATGCGTGCAAAATAGAACGAGTATGTATGTTTGATCCGTCGTTTAGAAAAAAAAGAAAGAAAAAAAAAAAACCAAGAAGAAAAAAGGACCGGATCGTGTTAAAAGGCAACATTTACGCTGATTTTTTTTACAAATTTTATTCCAGTGTGCATTCGAATAAGGCATTATTGATAATGTTTTCGCACTCGTCATGTAATATAACTATTATGAATTTATAGAATTTTGACGTGCAATATATTACTCTCTAAAAACGAAAAAAGAAAAAAAACTTCTATCGCTGCTGCTTCTCAATTATTTTCTAAAAACTGTTCTTCTTCTTGGCCTATCGCAAAAAAAAAAAAAATCTCTCTCGTTCTGTCTGAATTTCAATTGTGCCAAAAATGCTCTCTGCAACTTTCGCTAATTCACTTTCAATGATTTGTTAATTAAAAAAAAAAAAAAAACAAAAGATAATGTCGATAAGCAGAGGGTCAGGTCGTTTCGCATCACGATTGAGCGTTAAATTAAAAAAAAAAAAAAAAAAGAACAAAAGAAATATTGTCAAACTGTTGTGAAACACGATGCGCAGCAACCTGAATTTATCCGTTACTTAATCACAAGACACACGCTCTCCAATCCACTTCTTATAGTAAGGTGTATTTAAATCCCGATGTTTCAAGGTTTACATTGGATTTCCCCGGATAATAACAAAATTCTATTCGTGATTATTGTTAATTAATACGATTATTATGTGATTATCGATGCGTTCGGATCTGTTGAACCAAAACTGTGTATTTCTCCTTCTCTTATCATCCATTTTTCGTATCTCCGTGATCTCGATAATTAAAAAAAAAAAACCAAATTGGCATTGTTCAATGCGTATGTTAATAAATATGTAAATGTAGATGGGTGACTAAAAGAAGTCTTGTCGTTGAAATTATCGAATTCTTAATATTTCGTAATTTCATAAAATTAACGATGGATAAAAGAAAAATCCACGAAAAAAACGGTGACATTTCTTTTTGCTACACCCTTTTTACAAAAAAAAAAAAAACAAAAAACCAATATCTATTTGTATATACAATAATGACGTAGAGTAATAGCGTAAACCACTGTGATTTTAATGATTAAATAATATAATCGATCTTAAAAGAAATTTTTTCGTTTCTTCTCCAGTATATAACAATTGATTTGTATACTTTAGCTTTTTATGTCTGGGTTTTAAAATAATGTGTCCGACTTAATTAGTACGTAAATCCGTGACATCTTTCACAGTATTTTTTGTGTATCCCATTATTTTGTAATTAATCATTGTTTTTTTTTTTTTTTTCGTTCTTCTGTAATTTGTTCATTTTCTCATAATCTTGTGTTTTCTTTCTCTTTGCCTTTCCACGTAAATTACCAAAAGTACACTTTTCTTTCTATCGATACTATACTCCTTTTTTTTCTCTCTCTAATTCCATTACTACTGCCTTACTATAAGGATTGGACTGAAGGTTTTGTCTATGTATTTTTCATTGGCCGATTTTTTTATAATTTTTTTTCTCTATCTCTATCTCCGTACTCTCTTGACTAAAGGACTGTGCACGAGTGGTAATGCACGTCATTGCATGTTCATGGTATGATTTTGTAATTTTTAATTTTTTTTTTCATTTATGTAAAATAAGTTACAAGCACATAAAAGAATCTTTTTTATTTATTTTACCTTCGTCGCTGAGCCAGATCACAATATTTACGGGACGATTATTTATTAATTACACGATGCTAGGTGCTAATGAAGAATTGAGTCGAGTATGAAATTTAACACGAACAAAATTCAACACAATGTTTAAAAATCCCTAACGGTTTTATGTTAATATTATTTCTATAAATTAACAACTGGTTACAAATACTTTTTCTATTTTATTCAAATTACACGAGATCAGATTCAAATATGCAATATCCAATATTGTTAAACATCCTATTGAAATAAAATATAAGGTGTTAAACCTTTTTAGATTTCAATATTAATGGACAGAATCCATAATAATAGCAATTTCGATGCCTCGGACGTACCAGTATGGTATGGTTTGGCTTAAAGGCAAAAAAAAAAAACGTTGATCGCATCGCATTACCAATTATATCGAACATAAATTCTTCATAATTACCTATCACGTTAATTCGTCAGATTTTTATTTTCTTTAACCGGAACGGGAAATTCATCATCTCGAATCACTCATTATGTACAATCAGTAAAGCAAAAAAAAATCGTTTCAGCGACACTGTGACGCGTTTGTGGATAATTTTTTTTGAATTTTTGATTTTTTTGCTTTTTTTTAAGTTGACTAATACCGGACAGGAAACGTTGCCGAATGTTAAAGAGTCCCAAATGAGTACAGACTTGTAACATGCACAACACACATATACGTATAACCGACCACAGGTAACTATCTAACCGAATTGATATTTATTTCGTCAATTTATTTTCCAATATTGTTGTTATTTTCTTACTTTTTTGTTTTTTTTTGTTATTTATAATTTTTTTTTTTTGTTTCTGATCATTAACATGATTAATCGGGCGGCTCGTGCGTTTCGCGTTTCCACCATAATTATATCGGCATGCACGTTTTTTGCACATTTTTCGTCGGCATGATAGCTAAAAAAAAAACATGATATCGAAGCGTACATGAAATATCGATATTTATAAATCTTTCAAAAAAAAACAAAAAAAAAATCACAAAATTGTTTCATCGGTGAAACAATTAAAAAATTTCACTGATAAATTCGACAATGTTAAAAAAAAAAAAAATCTGCGAAAAATTCATGTACGAATCATAAGAAAAAAAAACAAACAAACAAAAAATTCATCATCATCATCATCATCTTATCATTATTGTGTGCCCGGGCAAAATATCTTTCAAGCCTTCTTTCTTTTCTTCTCTCGCACCCCCCCCCCCCCGCCCCAACCACCTCACCAGCTGACAATTTGAAGTAACATTGAATTTTCTGGCTTAAAAGTAGTTCTTTTATCGCGTGGAATAATGCAGGTAGTTAGAGCAATTTTGTCGCCATGTAAATCCTGTTGTATTTTTTTTTTTTTTTTTTTTTTTTTTTCTAAAAACAAAACAAACCAAATTTAAAAAAACTCCTTCCCCTCGAAAAAAAAAAAAGGTACAAAATATGTCCGAAATAGAAGGCTCGGAGATATTCTGATTCCCCATTTGAATGATGTACATATTATAAACGTATATCACTCTGTACATGAAACAAAAAACAAACTTTTACATAGCTATTTAATTTCCACTAGAACACGTTATTAATCCTCCTGTATTTGTTTCCAAAAAAACGAAAAAAAAAAAAAAAAAAAACCGAAAAAAAAAATCATCAACGGGGAAAACCATCAGACAACTGCCCCTGTGCCAGCGGAACGCACTGTCGTGGGGTCAGCGGGCGTCATCGGGGGAGGGGCCCACGTTATCGAGTCATCCACCCCCCATCAGCAGCGTCCGGAGAACGCACTCGACGCTCTGCTAGATGAGCTACAGACATTTTCGAGGCCAGCATCACAGATGAGCCAGGCATCGGGTATGATCGTCCAGTCATCGACGAATCATATGCCAAATTTGTCTGAAATCGGCAGATCATCAAGTCAAATAGTTCAGAGTGGTGTCAGAGCACCCAGTATGTCTGACATTGGTCGCAAGGGCAGCATAGACTCATCAACGAGTCTCGCGATAATTCCACCTGGTCATACAAATACCCTACGACGATTGCACTCTTATCCCTCTTCGTCGGACACTGACACTTCACCACCAATTGCCAGACTCCAAGTATCGGACTCTGGTGCAATTTTACCACCGCAAAAGCCCCCAGTACCGGAGAGAAACGCCGAGCTTCTACAACTAGCGACATCTAGGCGAGTTCCACCACCACCACCGCCTCGAACAAGTTCGAGATCTCCTCTGGCGAGTCCAACGAGCCCCCAATTACCGCCACGTAATCCAACTGGTACGCTTCGTCGTGGACGTGGCAGCGCAAAAGAGAGTGGAAAACCACCGATGGCACTGCCATCTAATGCTACAAGCTGCGATGAAACTCTACCACCAAACAATATGCTCTCGACGAGCAATTCAAGCTCCTGCGAGAGCATTAATTCCCAAGAGGGTCTACAAAACAAAAAAGGACGCCAGGAACAGCTTGAGCAGAGACATCAGGAGCTCTTGAGAAAACAAAAAGCACTTCAAGAGCAATACGCTCGTTTGCAACAATTGCAAAGAAACGCGTCGGGACTGACGACAGTACCACCAGCGCCACCTGATTTATTGAAGAAAACTGGCTCGGAGAGCAATTTATTGGCAAAAATGGGACTTGGAATGAGCACCACGAGTTCTGGGTCGCTGACGAGTTTAACGACGAAAACAAGTGTTGAGGGACAGCAGCAACAAACGCCCATTCAGCAGCAGCAGCAGCAGCAGCTACAGCAACCACAACAACAACAACAACAACAAAATCAGATTGATCCGCAGATTGTAAATGTTAGTCAGACGACAACGAGCAAAGTCTACGAGACTGATATTCTGTGACCGAGAAGTTGGCTATTGATATGGAGCCTCGCGAGATTCGAATTTTCAATCATGATACTCGTTACGAGCTAATCGAACGCCCTATTTATTGAGACAAAAAAAAATTACTCTGTGAAATGGAACACAAGGGAGTAGAGTATGCGAATGTCGTTTCTGTACTCGCGGACTTTTTTTTATCTCCATTTTAGTTTATTGATTTTTATGAATTTTAACCGAGTTATTGCGCTGCATACTTTTTTAGAGAAAAATAAGTATTTAGGCATTGTTGAGGGTGAAGGTATGAGCGTGGGACTGAATCATGTGGATAGGCTAACGAAGCATCGCCGACAGCGCTGCCGAATTGGCAACTCTTTGGTCAAAGCTGTAATTTTTTCTTCTTCATTTGTAAAATTACGAATGGAACGTAACTTTTTTACGCGAGATATAGAAATTATGAGATTTATGGTCGAGGCTTTTTTTTTTTTGCTGTATTTCAAGGCTATCGGACAAAGTTTGTCAAAAATGGCGCGACTACGTTTGAATGAAATAAAATTTACGTGGCCGAGCTGCAAATCATTGCATGGATCAGCCAAATTTTTATTTGATTTAAATAGCTCATCTTCGATTCAAACAGATTGTACTGAACCTAAATAGATCAATTTTTCTCAGTGCAGCAATGCTTCGCCAGCCAGGAAGAGACGCGTTAATATCTCTTATTCGGATACGGTCTTCATGATTAAATTTTACGGATCTGTTAATAACTGTATGTTATATCGAGGAATAAAGGCGGATAAAATAATTGTCACTAAAACCCAGTCGGTCGACAATTTACAATCCTCAAATATAACAAATTTTATAGCATCGATGAATATTTTTTACTGGGTCTTCTCATTGTTAGAATGTGCACATACGCTTAAAAATATGTACGCATCAGATAATCTTTTACAAAAAATGTTAAGTTGCGACGACTGGGACAGAGTAGTTGCAATTGATCCACCAAATTTCATGGCGACACTCGTGATTTTCCAAAAAGTATAGAGATCAAGAAAAAAAATCTAATATCGTTGAATCTTTTATTAAAATTTTTTAAATTAAAAAATAGCTAAATTTGTTTCTTCACGATGTGTACATACGTGCAAACGAGTGAAACACGAATAGCAGGAGTTTTAGGGATTTTCTAAAGTTGCTAGGATATTTATATACATATATTAAACGTATAAAAAAATGAAGGCTCGGAAATAAAATGGCGAATTTACAAAATACTAATTTAATTGAGATCCGAAGCTCGCGAGACGAGACAAAAGCGCAACTCGACAAGCAAAAAAGTTCTCCACCCAAATTAATCATCAACTTTTCCAGAGTGTATGCTCGAATGACTCTCGAGTAATAATAGGCTCTCGAGTAATAATAGGCAATCGCATAAAAACTTCATTAATGAATGAAAAAAATCAATATTAGTAATACAAAAAAAAACAATTATAAACTACGTAGAGATTAGACGAGTCGTGGATATTAGACGAATGAGAACATGATAGAAGATCATTGAATATCCTAATTATAACGATGTAATTGACACGAATTTGAATAATGTATTTAAGATTGCTCGGTTTTGGCTGTTATATTGATTAGATGGTATAGATGTCATTACGGAGCAACGCTACTCGGATTTTGTAACGTATGATTTTTTCAGTGTCCCATCTCATTCCCATCAAATTCTTCGGAAAAAAAAACCAAAAATAAGAAGACGAAACGGTAACGCCGTGCGAATTCTAATATATAATTCAAATTCGCGAGAAAAAAAAAGAAAACAAAAAGTGGTACGTGTTAATGAGCGTTATCACGAACTGATGCTGGACTTGAAACTCGAGTCGAAATACGACGTATAAAATTAGTCCGGTACTATCGTAATAATAATAGTAACAGTAAAATAATGATAATAATAATAATAAATGAAATAATGATACTACGGAGAGGGAGATAAATTTGAATTAATAATTCATTCGATCAATGCCGTGGGAGAATGCAAAATTTGGGCTCCTCATTATTATATAGGAAGCAAAAATGTACGTAACGATATATATATATATATATATGTATATATATATATATATATATATATATATATATGTCTTTGGATGAAACTTCATTTTCTCCGAGTATCGTCTCGACGAATGGATAATCATATAATTTTATCGATCTCGACTGGAAAAAAGAATGAAAAAAAGTATAGAAAATTTTCTTCGATTTCATGCAGAGGGAGGTAAACGCCGAGTAATTACAGTATTATTCAATGTAAACGAACGAGCCAACGGGGGGATTGCGAGGGATGAAATTATCAAGATCCATCGAATCCCAGAAAGAGAAGAAAAAAAAAACACACTAATTGAGAAATTCTCATCGGAAACTCGTATATTTATAAACTCTATAACGAAATCTTATCATTAATAACGAACGTATTGTTGACAAAAAATAAAATAAACGAAAACGACGAAAAAAATTAATAATAATAATAAATCAATAAACTCGGGAAACAAATCTAATTTATTTAGATGAGACTATAGTGAAATATGAATTATGTGTGACGTCAAGAGTGGGGAAAGAAAAACCTAACTTAAAGCTGATTTGCATGGAATTGCTTCAAATTACCAATGATGAAGCGTTTTCGAATATCTACGAAAAAACACAAAACTTTCACCCGAAAATCCAACCTATCTTGCATAAATGAAGAAAAGAATAAACAAGAAGTATTGTTTCAATCGCCTGTGCCAAGACATTTGTAGTTTTAATTTGAATAATATACGATATACAAAACCTCGTTGGAAAATTTGTGGATTTCTTTTTTGTTTTTCTTTTTTTTTTCTCCACATCCACTGGGTACGTAATATTTCTAAGGACTATCTAGATTAATATTATATAAATATTATACATACCTATGTACACACTATACAATTAACGAGGTAATTGAAAAGATAAAAAAAAAAATAAACGAAAAACCGATTACGATGTACATCACGTATCACAATCGACGACTGAGTGCTATGTGTTTGTTAGATTTATCGCAAGAGCATTTCGTGTAAATGATGTTGCATCAAATACATATATGCATTTCTCGTTTTACAAACAAAAAAAAAAAAAATAACGTAAATGTAACATCCCTCAATTCTCTCTAAGATGCGTGCGTATGAAGCGAACGACATCCATCTTCATCCTCACGGTATATGTGCCAATTAAATGGTTTTTAAGAAATCTTTTCATTTTTGATTTTTTTTTTTCTTTCATGGCGATTAAAAAAATTTGTCACGGATATCGTCGTTGGAAGATTAGCCAATATCTGACGTTCGATAGGTTTCTATCGCGATAGCGTTTTTTTTCTTTCCCAAAAGAAAATCGTTGCAAAGAAGATAAACGACTTTTTTCTTCACTTCCTCTTTTTCAAAGCAGATATATAATTTATGCAGCAGATAATTTTATGGTAGAGTTATTTTTTTTTTCATGTTCACGAGCTACGTTTTTTTTTACATATAGGAACGAACGAGTATTTCGCGTAACAAAAAATCGAAATTCGAACAATTGTAGTCACAATCATCCAACTTACTTTCATTCTTCAGGGGAAGTCGCGAACCCGATGCAATGTCATGTGGAAAACAAAGATAAAAAAAAACGGAATTGTGTGCAAAAAAAAAAAAAAAATATTGCTCAAACAACAATTCTGAATGGCGCGAATATTATTAATAACAGATTACACGTAAGGTATGAGAATTACAAGAGATAGCAAGAGTCGAGACAATTTATATACGCGTGTATGAAACATTTTAAAAAAATGTATGGACTAAAGTTAGAATCCTTCAATAATTTTCAATGTTTCGTATAGATTTTTTTTTTTTGCCCTGACTACGATAACACAAAATAATTTACCAAGTCGATCCCCTTGACCAACGAGCGACATTTCACAGACATTACATATTTAATGTGTGATTTAAAAAAATTAGGTATCTTCAAAATTGAAAATGTCGAACTTTTGAAATGCAAACTGCGAAGATTTGAGCCAATTTTTGTGCAATTCAGGGCTCTTTTGCCATGTGTTGTTCGCCATGGTGAATCAGATTTGTCATAAAATTAAAGATGAATCGTTTTAAGCTCAAATTTGCAATCAGTTGTTTATAAAACCTCAAGGAACCGAGTAGTAATCCTATTCTATTTTTTTATAACGTATATCCGCTATTTTTAATTTTGAAATTTTCCTCCCAAATTCAACAATCGATAAACACATCCGAAGCTTTTTTTAAATATTAAGGTCGCGATCAATTAAAAATGCATCGCCCAATAGATCAATTAAGAATGGACAAAATCTATTTCGTTACTTTTCGAAAAATTCAGTTATGTCAATTAATTATCAATAATTTCACTTGATTTTAAATGAACCGGAACAAAAAAAAAAAAATGGTACATTTCGCCAAGAGCAAGCAGAAAAAATTCACGATAAAAGTAAAAACATGATACTTATGTAACTTTATGTGACAGTCTATCTCGATCGCTACAATCCTCAAACAAAATATCAACTTCATTAATAAAAACCATTTTTTTTTTATGCTGAAAAACTTGGCGAACATTTTGAGCATTAGATCGAACATAATGCGGACTTCATAAAATATTCACGTGCACTATTAATTTGCGAGATTGCCTCGTCAATCTTTCTAAATTTCTAATCAGCCGCCAATCATCAACTATACTATAAACAGCGCAGCAAAATAATTAGCTTCGTAATTTAATAAAAACAGAAAGATATTTTACCTTTTAATGGCCTAATAGCTCTTAACGATACAGAAATTTATTTCTTCTCTAATATAAAATTCTTCATAACGACAAACTCAAAATGCTAATGCTATTTTTTGTTTAGTGTATCATGCCTCGCGATATTTCGTGCATATTCACAAAGTACAGTACAGTAGATTCACAAAGAATTTATTTGCTGATAAGAAAATTCATGACTGTCACTTACCAAAAAAAAGACAGTACAGTTTGTTTTCGTAATAAAAAATTGATATTCTGCTTCGATCGAACGCAATAAACGTTCAATTTTAGTTATATTAATTCTATTAATATACAGTCAACTTTGTACAGAGCTAATTTTTATGCATGAATCATTTGTCAAATCGAGATCAACTTTTCCATATTTGTATGTGAAAGAAAAGAAGAAAAAAAAAATGATCGCGTATGTGTCGTCGTCAGTGGCGATTAAGTAATTTACAAATAGATTAAATCCCTTCAACCCCTCACCCCGCGCATACATCTCATTAGGAATGCACAGAATGAAACTTTAAATAAGAAACGTTGTATTTATTATTGATATTATGAATCATTAGTGTAATATTTTATCTGAAAGTCCCCACCCTCCTGTACGCAAAATTGAATTGACTTGTTACATTTGTAAATGTTTGTAAGTAATTAAATAATAAATTAATCACGGTATTGATCAATGAGGTAAAGCAAAAACGTGAGACCCGAAAATTCTGCATTGCAATGAATAAATGGAAGAAATGTTGTCATCAAGCGTGTTTTATCGTTGTTATGAAACTTTATCCATGTTCCATAGGTCACAGGAAGCTCAACTATTATTTTTAATTCGGATGTCAATTATCCTCGATGAACTGCAAAAAATTGTGCACAAGGATTTTCGTACTGAAATTTTCCTTACTGCCCGAAACTGACTGGTCCCGATTAATTTCCAGGTTGCTTAACACGTTGAGCGCGAAGCCAATTTTGCTTTGCTTTCCATTCAGGCGACCTGTCCGTCCCCATGGGCTGACACGCCGCGCTTAACGTCTCAACTTTCATACAATCGTCCCCAAACCCAAACTTATACAAAAAAAAATAATACTTAATGAATACGAACAGTAGTTTTTCTTAGATCGTCAAAATCTTTCTGTTTTTTTCTTGATTTGTTTTTATTTATTCATAATCAATTACATCACCATTTAACAAGAATCCTTTCATAAGCCATGAGCTTTTTTCACACCTTCCGCGACATCTTCTCTAGCTTTTATTATCTCTCTCAGCGCTTGTAATGAAACCTCCAATTTTCCTGCGATAGGTGACTCTAATCTGGCATAACTCTGAATATACTGGATATCGTCACCGTCGTGCTGCAACGTTGCGGATTTTGCTGTTGGATGAATCTTGTTGTACAGTTTTATTAAAAGTACGGCATCCTCGAGTTTCTCTGTGGTAATATATTCGAGTAGCAGATTATTGATATTTTTCGTCCAGACAAGATGAAATGCGAATGGACCAAAGTGACGGGTCGAATGCAAATTATTGAAATGTTTCTCATTGTTAATCGTGGTATAAACGGCTTCTGTTATACGATGAAATTCCGGATCGTTTGGCTCAAATTGAATACAAGCACGATCCAGAACAAATTCGTATTCCTGCCGGCTTAAGAGGTCCTGGAAACGGTAAGAAATTATTGAAATTTTATGCATGGGCATAATTCATTCCTCAAGCAAATTTATGGATGAAAAAATATCATTTTGATTTCGTGTCACAGCGGGACACAGCGTCAAAATAATACGACATATGACTAAATCCTGCTCATCCAACTAAACTATAAATTCCAATATGAATCAATGAATAATGAAAACATCTCTATGAAAAAAATGAAAATTGCTAATTAATATCAACATCAATTGATAATTGCTCATTACTTGTCTATTATTCAACAGAATGGATGGTTTATTGATAATTAATAAATAATAGACCAAGGTGACAAAATTCCAATAAGCTCGTCTCAGCTTATGTAACATTTCTCGATCAAAATCATATTGAAGGTGTTCTGTTACAATCCAACGTATGCTTAACCCTAGATCGCATGATCCGCTAACTCATAAATGGACTTCAAAGCTCGCCTGGGGTGGAAAACCACCGCGGTCATGCATTCTAGGGTTCATTATAATCAGTATAACAATAAGTGGTTTGTGATGGTCTCACCCATCCGTCGGTTAAATAATGAATAAATTATATTTTTCAGTGTTATAAAATAATGGCATTTCGTCACAGTCTTATGTTTCAGTGTTAAATCTTTGGCTTATTTTAAGACAGCTGTATCTTAAAATATGCCAAATTAGCCTGAGTTAGCCGAATCCTTTCTACTTTCAGAATGGGCACTTGTGCGATTAACTGTGTAATTGCTTGTGCGATCTCGGAGGCACATTTGTGTTTTACCATCACGCCAATACAAAATTATATTTAAAACATTCATTCGGCAATAAAAATGTCATATTTTTCAATGCTATAAAATAAGTTTTTGTCTTCATTGTGTAATTTTTTACTGTTAATTTTTTGCGTTATTTTAATATAGTTTTATTGCAGTCTGAGTTAATCGAGTGTTCTGCACTCTTACAATGAAGCACCGTGTGAGTGTCTGTGACTGCTTGTGCGTCTTCGGTGACATGTTTTTAATTTATTATTACGACGAAAAAAAATTATATTCAAAATACTACTTCGTCAATAAAAATATCATAAACAAATAAATATGATATTGTTCAGTGTTATAAAATGATGGTGTTTATTATGTCACTCATATTTTTTACTGTTCATGTTTTCTGTTATTTTAATAGAGCTTTATTGTAAATCGTCACTAACTAACTATGTGACATACTTAGTGTCATAAATGACCACCTCTTGATACTTGCTAATAGGCAAACTTCACTTATTTATCCGATAATTCGCATTTATTTCTACACATTTTTTTTATCACAAAGGTTTTCAGTGTTCTTTTACTTTAAAAAAAACAAAGAATATCATCCAAACGATAAACAAATAACGAGTGCTATTGCAAAAGCAACAAACGGTGTTAATCTTGGTCATCTCTTCCTTGCCATAAAGTTTTTTCAAAGTGTTTTTCTTGAGTTTTAATAAAAAAATGAAAAATGTGATGATAAGGAGTGTTGGTTGATTTTCTTCAACAATAAATATCGTATCAACGCTGAGATAAATAAATAACGAGAGACTATTTTAAAATAACAAAAGGTGGAAAGTCTCTGGAGATACCTTTAAATATTCATCCTGGAACATTCTTGGAGTAAAGTATTCTCGGCCTTTCATTGGATAGTACACCTGATTGAAACGATGTCTTTCCTCCCATTTTGCGTGTCTTAGAGTACCATCGGTCTCTCTGACAACTATTATTCTTTGAAAATCATCCATAGGAAAGGTTATGTCTGTAAAGACATATTTTGCTGTATCGTGTCCCTGCAAAGCAGGATCTTTCGACAAAACGCGCTCAATTTCTTTTCGTTTCTTAACAACAGGAGGCATCTGCAAACGTTTCATTCCACGCTCTTCGGCCTCCGCAATTGACTGCTTGAGTTGTGCGTCAGTCATGAATTTGTACTCAGGATCCACAATCGGAGTAGCATCCTTGCGCCTTTCGAATATTTTCTTTGGATCAGGACGAGTCAAAGTTTTTAGAAGATTTTGCACTTGTTCATTGAAGAATAACGGAGCAGGATCTTTCTGCTCTGTTGCATGTCAGTGAAACAAAAAAATTAATAGTAATAATTGTTTGAGTTTGCAGCAAGCTCAACGAACCGTAACCGTAACCTCAAAAGTTTAAATTCAATGCTCGATTTAAAGGCTAAAAAATGTTTTCTTTACCTGATTCTTGGATACTTGTACTATATTTAAGGCTTTTTGATGGAAGGTTGTAGTGTGCACGTCGCAAAATCGAGTAAGAATTACGGGAAAACATTGTTTTTCCGGCGGAGTGTATAACTCGACCGCCGATACCAGCCATGTTAATGGCTATGGGGCTCACGAAAATCAAAAGCGTTTAATTGGATGCACCAACCATATAGCGTTATTATCTCGCAAATTCGATATTCGATTGATGCCAGATGTAGAAAGATCGACCACCGTAAAGTTAGCCTTTTTACTATAACTTTTTTATTATTTTATATATTCAATCGATTGGTGGTGATTGGTAGCACCTATATAAGGTTAAAAGTTGAAGTTGAAAGGTGACATCGTGTTACCTATTCCCACAAGTGGTTTGCGTACAACTTTTTTCTTTATTTGGCCAAACTATTGAATACCAAACGTTTTAGTTAACGTATTCGCAACCACCGAACAATTCTGCATCGATTAAGCCTCTAACAAGAGAAATTGGTTGGTAAAAATAAATTGTTCGGCCAACTTCACGCTAAAATTTGTTTTCAATATTTTGATAAAACTATTAACAACGAAGATTGAGGCCTCAATCTTCGTTGCTATTACTATATATTACAGTACGAAGAAGACGTCGCTAGCGTTCAAGTATATATGATTCGTTAGCGGAATGTTCGCGAACCAAATTTGGGCTAAACTGATCGGCCACGGCTTGTATGCAGGTAATCTTACCACAAAAATTTTCGTGCAAACAGTATTGCCGAAGTTTTGCACCTAAAAAAATGTACAAGTACTCGGTGTGTAAGTTTTTGATTACTGCATAGGGTGACATAAAGGATTTTTTGCATAACTAGCTTTGAAGGTCAGTAAATCCATTTTTATTTTACAGATAACTGGTGGCAATGCAAACTGTAATTTTTTTTTTGGAATTTCAAAATTCTAAGAATGTCACCTTATAGGATACTACTAAGTGGATTATGTACTAAAATTTTCATTTATTTGGTTTGATAGTTTTGCAATGTTATTTGCACGAAAATTTAGGTCTGCTACGATGGTAAAAAAGAGCTTTCACATCCTCTTAACTCGCCGCTACAGAATGAACGCGCGACTTTAACAGCATTCGACAACTTACTGCTATCTGGCAATATGGGGCCTTTTTCATTTCTGATTCGGAGAAAATTCTTCTCCGAGCCAAGAAATTCCGATTGCTGCTTCACCGACATATTTTTTCTCCCTTCCTTCTGACCAACGAATTCAAGAATTCGTTGCTCTTCCTCTGACCGAAAATCACTGTTTACTCTGAGTTTCGTCCTTCCGTGATTCTTCATAAAAACATATAAATACATTTGTTTACGATGCTCGATCAATGGCATTCCACACGACACCTCGTCCTATTGTCCTCTGTCTATTCGAAAAACTCAAACGGTCAGGGTGATATCATTCTGATTTGGCTCGTTGACTCGATACAGTGAATTTAGTAAGCCCACAAGATTCTCAAATGAATTTTGGACTTGTGTCGCCGAAGAATGCGAACAATTGTAATTCTCCATCTTTATTGAAAAAGGACAATTTTTTTACAGCAGGTAAGAGAAGTGAATATATATACACATATATATATATATATATATTTTTTTTTTTCTACAGTACATATTACATATCTTTATGCCCTTGAAAATAATTTATTGCAGACCGTGCAGCTAAAATTTGAGCAAATACTGAGAAAAAAAATGGTGAGGCGTAAGAACTTGAAAAGAAATCATGAGAAACCAATTTCGATGAATGCCCTCGAGAAATCCTTGACGAACGAAGCTGCACAGAATTCAGAAATTATGGAAGTCAAGACGGAGAGAGTGAAAGTTCTAGAGATGTGTGAGGTGATGCAGTCTGAATCGATTTTCGAGGACGAATTGAGATGCACATCTACAAAAATACCGAGTGTAGCTCAACAACCATTTTTTTCGGAGCAAAATGAAACCGAAGATTCTGTGAACAGAATCATCGATCATCATCCGCATCATCGATCTCCCGAGTCCGTTCTCTTTGAATCAGAATCGATCGAGCTCAATTGTTGCAAACAACTCAGTCCAAAGATCATTCCGAGAATCCCAAAATTACGACTCAATTTGGACATTCCCGAACCAGATCCTGGTTCAGATGAGGACGAAAATAACAAAACAAATTCAATCACGGAAAAAATTACTGGGTCATTCCACCATCCTGAGGGAGAAATTTCAAACGAGAGCCTCAAGGATAATATTCTTGAAAAAACCATTTCCATCGACAAGATATTTGCAAGGAATTTAGAAAAAATTGACGATTTGTTGCAGCGTGAAATTTCGAATTATCCTGAGACTATCTCGAGTTTTGGATCTACAAATTCGGACATAATGATGCCATCGAAAAATCTCATGTCAGGAAATAAGAAAAACAATATTGTCTATGGAAAAAAATCATTTTCCGTCATTCAAACTACCTCAAACGACCGGAACTTTCTCGAGCTACCAGAAACTTTCTCGTGCTACTCGATGGGACTCAACCGGGGATTGTCAACTTGTATTTCCGTACCTTGCGAAGAACAAAAAGCATGCAATTTCTTTGAAATTCCACTAACAACGGAACCGGAAGTCAAATCTTCCGTATGCACGATTGATATCAATGATGAACTGCCCTGGCCGGGCAATCTTCAATGTTATGGAGAAACAGACAAACTCATTTTTCCTGATGTTGAACGGGTGGAGCTTATAAAAATTGAAACTGAACCGGAAGTGAAGATGCCCACAGAGAAAATGGTTGGATCGAGAGAATCGGAAATTCGTAGGAGAGCAAACGCCGAAATGAATGATTATTTTCTCACACGAACTGGCTCACCGCCTACAAAAAGATGCCGAACAACTTTAATATTCGATGATGTGAAACAGGCAAATATCTCATTTCCTCCGATCCGAGTTCATCAGCCTCTTGTTCCTCTAATAAAGATTCAAAAGGACCAACACTTGATGGAAAATATGAGAAATAATTGGAACAGTTCGCCCGAATCAGCGATATCGGTTGATCTTCCGGCAGTTTCAGATTCGGACTGCAAAACGATGGAAGTGAGTATGACGATTGAACGAAAGAAAAAAAAAACAATTGCTGATAAATGAATTTTGTCGTCAGACGGAAACGCACGTGACTATACAACCGAATTCTTCGGATGAGAGCGTCTTGTACATGGAATCAAGAAAGTCTCTGATGTCTCGAGTTCGACAATGTAAAATTCCCATAACGAGAATATCGGCCTTTTGCGAATGGCTGGCTAAGAAGATAATAATTTTGATGAAAAAGGTAAAAAAAAAAAAAACGATAACGTTAAAAATTGAAATATCGTTAAGATTGTCTAACAATAAAAAATTCAGGGTTACAGGAGAACTTGCCGAGCCTTTGTGTCTCTATTCGTATCGACTCCAAGAAGTTTACTCATTGCTGAGGAAGAATGGTCGCAAGTTATATCATTGATACGAATGGAAAATGAGAGAATGATGAACATACTCACTGACAAAGTAACTCTCTTGTCCAACGAACTTGCTCAGGTTGTTTACTCGCGTTTTTTGTGAAATTATAAGTTAAAAAAAATATATATATTTTCTTCTCGTCACAAAACGATTAAATCAATGCTGATATGACAAATTAAAGGTTCGCGCTAGTAGCGAAACATCCCTGAAAGCTCTGACGACGGAAATGAGCGAGATGAAAGGAGTGAGCAATAAACTGGCAGACAACAATGGCGCATTGACGAGGGAATTAAAATCTTTTGCTGAAATAATTGAAAAATCACAATCGATACAAAATTTCAAAACTGCACCGACGTTTGCACCGCCACCACCACCTCCTCCTCCACCTCCACCACCTCCACCAATGTCGCAACTGATCACGCCAACGACGCCAAACAGCAGCAGAAAGAGAACACACAGTAGCCCAACGAGAAAATGCTCGACCCCGTTGACCGGTGCAAGGCCACCCATCACCGTCGAGGATCTTCTCAAAGTAACGCTGAAAAAGGCACCCCAGAAGCAAAAGGCAAGATTATGTTCATTTTTCATTTTTATTATTACCCTGCGAGATTATCGATAGTGCTTTTATTGAAATAAATGAACGATGAGTTTCCCATACATCAAGAGAATTGAAAAAAATTATCAGCAAGTTTTTTTTTTTTTAACAACTTTCCTTATGACCGGAGAAATGCCCTTATGTAAATTGGGCCCATAAAAATCGTATATAATTCGAGACAAAACAAATTTTCCGAAAGCTTTTTAAATCTTTCTACAAACGAATCAGTAGCGTCGAGTTATGGAGTAGATCGTTCATAAATGTTATTTCAAAGATTTCACAGAGTTCTTTTGATTTCTCTTTCGACAATTTTGGGCCAGTAATTTTTTTCAAGATCCAGGAATCATGGACAGACAAGATTTTTTTTTTTGAGCATTTAATTATTACTCTGTGAGATCGGCGATGGTGCTACTATTGAAATTAATGAACGTTGAGTATCTCACCCTCTTATTGTTAGTGATCGGATTCAAAAGTGTACCTTTCTAGGGTTAAGGGGATGTGAAGATCCAATTGATGGTAACAAATCGATCTCCCTACTTTCTCCGAGATTTTTGACATTTTTGACAAATGCAAAATTGTTTTTCGTGCATCTGTTAATTCTGCACAAAAGTCGATTTTTCTTTTTTCCAAAATATTAAGAATCTCGAGTCAAGTAGTGAAGACGATTTGTCACTGTGTAGGAGAAAGGCGTGGGTATAGCTGAATGCCTTAAAAAAAAAATTATTACATGTTAATTTTTTTTTTCTTTTCATTCAGGAAAATCGAAAAAACACAACACCAGTACCACGAGGTCCTGTAGTATCTCTGGACATGCTTCGAAGTGTTAAATTAAAATCGGCCAGGCGCCGATCGGGCGATCACAGCGTAAGATCACCGAGACGAGCTCACTCGTTGAGAAATCGTCCAGCACCGAGTCTCAGTCTTTCGCCAATAATGACCGGAGCTGAGAGTCCTCTGGGACGAATTTTGAGGCAGGTCGATGCATATCCGAGACGAGGATCAAAAAGAGCACTGAAGAGTCCGACCAACAGTGAGAACGATCTGACGAGGGAAAGCCCGAGAAAATTTGACGCGGCAAGGCATAGCAGGTCGCATTCCGTTATCGCGTGATTCGCTGTCCTGACAATTCTGTAAAGAAAAAAAGAAAAAAAACAAAAAAAAAATCACGACACGGAAAGGCACGGAAAGGATGAAAAATAAGTAAAACGGAGAGAAAGAAAAAATAATGGCCTATACGAAATCATCGAGATAAGATAATTTGCCGATGACTCTACGAGACACAGGCCTGTCCTTCGAGTCACGAATAAAAATATTATGTATCGGCAAAAAGAGTTCCGCCATGCCCAACTAAAAATGTACATTGACACGATGAGTTTTTTTTTATTATTTTTTGTATCGTATTTTTATAGCTTTTTAATGAAAAATTCGCGAGTGACGAATGTAAATTTTTGAATTATTGCATCGTTGACTATATTTAAGGGGACATGAATTATATTTATATTTTCTAAAAGAAAAACGCCTGAGAAATGTATATTATTTGTGATAATAAAATAACGATGACACGCCATACCCAATATACAGAGTTGTAATCAGTTTATTTCTTTGAGTTTTGTTTGTTTTTCTTCTTTTCACGTTTTGCAACTTTTACAGAAAACAAAAAAAAATTGCATTCTTTTACGGATTTTGTTTTCATTTTATTTTTGTAGATTGTTTTTTTTTTTTTATCGTTTAATTCTAATACAAAGCGAACGTGAGGTTCGATTAGAATGAGTTAATTGTCATTGAAATTTTATTTCATACGTATGCTCGAATTGGTGAGAAAAGAACAAACACACGTGACGCTATTTTCTTTTTTCGTCGCGTTCAAGCTTTATGGCATAATGGGAGCTCTCGCGCGTTCAATCGGATTTTTTTTTTTCCTCAATCAATTTCACTCGTGAAATTTCATTCTATCAGGAATCTTGAAATTTTACATTTATTTTTTTCAACCTTATTCGCCTTTCACTTTTCTTTTTTTTTTCTGTTTCGCTTTCTTCCTCTCGATTGCAAAAGTTAAACCTTAATTACTTCTTTCTTTTTTCTTCTTTCCGCTCGACACCTTACATCATTAATATTACCTCGTACTTCTTACTTACGGTATTATCAATATTACTTTAATGTTATTCTTTGTAATATATTTTTAACATAATTATCAATATTACTGATATAATACTTAAATGCAGGGGCACGCTGCACACTCACACATCAATATACTCCTCAATAAGTATATATTTTCATTGTTCATTTTTTTTCCCTTCCGACTTTTTGTCTCTTACAATATCGATCTTATAACTCTAAATGCCTCCATTCTCCAATTTGCGCGTAATGATTTGCCGAAATGAAAACAAAATCCGAAAATGAATGATATAACGTAATAACTGCGAGTTGGATTAAACGGATTTGTCTTGAAATCGACCAATTGTCTATTCTTCACTCGCCCTCCCTCATGACCGTTTTTTGTTCTTTCTCGCTTCACTTACTGATTCTCCTTGCTGGATTTACCACCAGGCATAGTGATAAAAAAAAAAACAAAAAAGCAACCCAGCGAAACTGGAGCGATAAATATTTTCGAAAGTGGATCCATATCGGTTTTTTGACGGACCGATTATCGCGGGCGCGCCGCGATAATCGGTCCGTCAAAAATTCACAATTTCGCGATGTGTCGCTGGATGAGAACACGAAAAAGAAAAGAAATATGGTTTCGCGAAATTATTATTTTTCTCGAAGGGATGAGAGCGTTATTGAGTCCTAAAGTGGAGATCGGTTTTACGGATGTACGAGAAGGAAGAGAGATAGAGAGAAACAAAATCGTGAAGAGAGAATGAGTTTTAAAAAAAACCAGATTACAGAGAGCCATTTATTCTGTTATTTCTTTTTTTTTCATACCACAGCTACCGAATACAGTTCACATAAGTGGAAATATGCAAACGTACATTCACAATTACAAGCTACCTAGCTCGCTAGGCTTATTTCATTATCAATTTCTTTTTTTTTTTTCTTCCATTGTCCGCTTTGACTTTTTTTTTACATGGTATGAATGTAGCGCCCTAAATTGGCTTCTCTTCAGCGATGAGCAATGGCTTTTGCACGATCATCATTACCCTCATTTTTTTATTATTTTTTTTTTTTACATAATTCGATATTTTGTTGCTTGTTTTCTTTTCCATTTTCTTCGGGATTTCCATGACAATGAGACCGTTCGGTGAGGAGCTTGCTCGTCGAGTGTAATAAAACGAGACCAGAGACACGCTTTTAGCACACGTTCAATTGTGTATTGTTTTCATTTTGTATATATATATTTTTTTTTCATTTCGTTTCTCTTTGCACATAAACATCATTTTGTTTCCATAATTATTCGAGTTACAGAATCGATGAGAAATTTCATTTTCATTCATTTTTTTTTTCTTTTCGTTGCGGTTTGCCTATGTCGCCCGAAGATCAACTACGTGATATAAATTAAATACCCTCCCCTCTCGTTTGGGGGACAGGTTTTTTTTTTAATTTTTTTTTTTCCAACGGTACGGAGAGATTGCCCCGTAGCAAGCTCTATCTTTGATTACAGATGCTAAGCTAATAACGAATACCGACGAGATTGTTATTTATTGCAATGGGTTTGAGATCCTTAAACGCTACTCTCGTTCATCTTTTTTGTTTCGGTTATGATTCTTCTTTTTTTTTTCTTTCATTAAATTACTTTTTTTTTTGTTTTTAATTTTTTTTTTACTTTGTGCCTTTCCCTTCGATGTGGGACAATAGCGTTTCTTCGTGATATCCGAAAAAAAAAAAAATATGATCTTGATTTTTAGTCTGTCTCTTTCTCTCTTTCTCTGTCTATATAGACACAAATGAAATGTGTAAAAAACACAAGAGGACTCGACGACTTCCGGAAACGAACGGAGCGAGGGAGAAAAAAGTTGTCGCGATCAATCGAATGTAAACGAGGAAAAAATAAACAAACAAAATAATAATAATATATAATTGCAACGTGTTGTAGTCTGAGAGATTTTCGTAGGAATTTGCCCGTCGGAGCTCGATATATTGCCATTTACGATAAATCTCGAAAACGAGCAAGGATAAAAAGCTCATCTTACGAAGAGAGGTAGAAAGCGATAAAGATTGACGATGTGACGAAGTGGGTGTTTTGTTCTTTTATCTCCTTTCTCTCCTTTTTCAAACAATCGCGCTCGCTATTAACAGCGAAGACACGGAGGACATTTTAATATCTTGGCAATTACCAATTACATAGTGACAGTTCGAGGGGGAGTATTTTTTTTTTTATTATGTTTTTTTTTTGCATCACGAATGTGGGACTCGGTCGACTGAGAAAAATTCAATTCGAAAATACGCCATGCAAAAGGCAAAGACGGTCGAACATTTTTTTTATAAGATTCATGTTCTTTGTTTCGTTCACGAAAACATTTCGTCGATTTTTTTTTCCCCCTTTTTTCAAGATTTTTATTTCTCTTTGTCTTTTGGGTTTCTCGCATTGATTCCCCTCGTCATGATTGTTCGAAGGAAATGAGTTACTTCTCTGCAAGAAAAAAAAAATAATAATAATAATCGCATCGAATCACTATGCATATATATTACTTGCGCCGGGTGCGTAGATTCCTTTGCCATCAATCTCACTCACACACTCTCTCTCTCTCTGCGTGCTCCTTTAATTCATTTTGACATGGTATTTTAGTGATTTTTCGATCGTTTTTCATCATTAGACAATTTTATTTTATTTTATTTTATTTTCTTGTTGTTTTGTTGCTGTTGCTGGAATACATATACGTATTTCAAATCACGCGATCGCTAAAGATTCCCTCCCTTCATTATTTCCCACCTCCGTCATCACCCTCTCATCGTCGTCCCTTTTCCGCTCCTCCTTCTCTTCCTTCGTATCCCACCCCGACCACCTCCCACCTGCTAAATCGTTTCTTCGTCTTCTTCTTCTTGTTTTGCTTAAAGGTTATTAAGAGTTTGTTCTTGTTTGTTGTTGTTGTTCTTGTTGTTGTTTTTTTTTCTTTCTTGTGTCTCATTTGTATGCGCAAATAACACTCACTGCAACTAGAGTTACGATACATCCTGATCTTCCACATCCTGCGTCTGCTCCTTCTGTTCACCCTCACCTGCGAGAGCGTGAGGGGTGGAGAAAAAAAAAGAGAAAAAAAAAAACTAATTAGTTACAAGAATTCATTTAGCTTAAAAATGGGTGATTATTGTTATTATTTTTTGTACCGTTGGTCATGTTTTTTTTTCCGAGCAAACAACGAGAATTTGGCTAAGGCTGAGCGTCTGCGGTTATTGGGACAGGATTGGAAACTTGTGGGAGTGGATTCTCAGTTTCGTTGTCTGGATAATTTTTTTGGTTTATTTTTTGAAAATTGTAAAAAGTACTGTGAGTGGACTGGAATAAATTGATAATGAAGAGAATTTAGTTAATATACCATCGCCCTGCATATCCGAGGTCCATAAGGTGAGGTTGTCCCTGAGGAGTTGCATTATGAGGGTGGAATCTTTGTAGCTCTCCTCGGAAAGTGTATCGAGCTCGGCGATCGCGTCATCGAATGCAGCTTTCGCGAGGCGACACGCCCGATCGGGACTGTTCAATATCTCGTAATAGAAGACGGAAAAGTTTAGGGCTAATCCTAGACGTATTGGGTGAGTTGGTGGTAATTCCGTCATCGCTATGTCGCTCGCTTCTTTGTAAGCTATGAGAGATTTTTCGGCGGCTTCCTTCCTGTCGGTGCCGATCGCGAATTCCGCCAAGTAACGATGATAATCGCCCTTCCTACAAATTTCATCGTAAATTTTGTCAATTACAATAATATTAAATTCGTAAATTTTGGAGATTGGAATTGTGTTAATTCGTAATTTTGGTCATTAAAGGATCGGACAACTTTGTCGATTATTTTCGTAGGAATAGGAGCAAAGAAAAAAACAAAAAAAAAGAAAGAAAGAAAAAAGAAAACCTTACATTTTGTAGTAGAAGACTTTAGACTCGCCGGTTGATGCATAGGGAATCAGATGTTTGTCAAGTACACCGAGTATATCAGCACAAATGTCTCTGAGCTCTTTTTCAACCTGAGATCTGTACTGACGAATCATCTCAAGCTTGTCCTCGGCGCCCTTGCTCTCCTCTTTTTGCTCAATGCTCGATATTATTCTCCAGGAAGCTCTTCTCGCTCCTATAACATTCTTGTATGCGACAGAGAGCAAATTTCTCTCCTCGACCGTCAGCTCTATACCGAGCGAGGCAACTTTCTTCATCGCCTCGACCATCTCTGAAAATTTAACGAACAATTTTTTCATGAATTTTCGTAAAAGAATTTTAATAAATATGAATAAATCACGTGATTTTTTTTAACAAATATCAATAAATCACGTGAGAAATATTTCATTACTCGTCAAACTGAATGAGTTTTATTGCATTCATCCTCTCATCCTCCCCGTTAATATTTTTCTCTCTCTCTCTCTCCTCTCTCCAAGCATGACGAATATTTTATTCGAAGTGTATGATTAAATCATGTGGAATTCCAAACTAATAATATACGCTTTTCAACCAGCTTGGCAAAACGTCGAATTATTGCTGTAAATAATATAATTTCGTTGTTTTTTTTTGAGAGATCGGCACTGAAAAGTGGATAGGATTTTTTTTTTCTCTCTTTTTAATTGCGAATGGAATTTATTCGAGTGTTCAATTGATAGAATAATTCGTGGAAATAGGGAAGGGGATGGGCCGAGGAGGGAAAGTTGGGGAATGTGAAATTAAATTTATGTAATGAGGCTGTGAATTAGTATGAAGGCGGTATAGGGTCCGCGGTTATACAGAAACAGAGGATGGCGGGTACAGATCAATACTTTCCTTCAGCTATGACCTCCCGTTCTCTCACCCCCTTGCCAAGCGCACCCTCCGCCGGCGCTCTCTTGCCCCGTCTCTCTTGCTTGCTATCGCGAACCCTCAAATTTAACCCCCTTCCTTCACGCCTGTTCCGAGATCCTATATATATATATACGCATTATTTTACCGTTGAAATTCTACATGCATTAACAGAGAGTTCTGTTTACTAGTTTTTTTTGTTCTGTCTCGATTGTTCCACAAACTCGTTGGTGCAACGAGCGCGATATAATGAATGAAAAACTTTCTTTTGCCATTTTCCCAGCACGAAACGTTCGATCCGCGTTTGTCGATGTCGAACGAGCATTTTTTTTTTATACTCTTTTTGTTGATGAATTAATTGCCACTAGAGCTCTTGTTTCCGGTACTTGGCTATGAATGCGAGAAGAACAAAGTCATGTGATTTTTCAATTTCTTCGATTAAAAAAAAAAGGGGGAGACCAAATGTGGCATTAAGAAAAATAAAATAAAGAAAATTACGTACAGACAAATGCTCGCAATTGAATATAATTTCGAGAATGACAAAGTGAAATTTTCAACTGCATAATGAACGACAGACTCATATATATATATATAGCTATGAAGAAACTCTTATCTCATTGAATAATCTCAATTAGTTGAAAACGTGACAAATTTCCGACGATACATCGTCTATAAAATTATCGAGGATCATTTTTTCAACGGGATCAATAGTACGAGTGAGAAACGCTAGCTTGTCGCGGTTTCAGCAAGCATGCGTACGACCGGCAACGGGAACGACGCCAAAATTATTAGCAACGATACGAGAAATTTTCATAGTTGCAAAAAAGGTCCGCGAGAGGGGACAAAAAGTACATTAATAAAATAAAAATGGTAAAATATTTTTTTTTTTCTCTTCATGCATCACTAAAATCTTGCGAGATGAAACCTCGAGGATTTTTCAAGCATGCATTTGTCCAATGACGAAATTCTCCAGGTCTCTCACTCAAGGCCGAGGGCAAGAGAGTCTCGCGCACGTTACTACGTACGTAGTAAGAACAGGAGAGCTCTGTCTCTCTCTGACGAGAGAAATCGAGTGAGTGTGTGGGTGTTTGGTGGGTTTTCTATGCGTCACCCGTGTGTGGAGGAACGGACTCGCGGCGAGCGGGTTATCTATTATAAAGCCCGTGTGCATAGGAACGATGGAGAAAAGGAGACAGAGAGCGAGTGGGGTGCGCTTCGCGTTACACGCGAAGCACGCCTAGCAACGTTCCTCCCGTGCGAAACCCCCTCCTTTTTTTTCACTCAAAGAAGAGATCGTTCCCGTGGCGCACAGGAAGAGTGAGAAATGTATATGTAGGTAGACCGAGAAAGAATGAGAGGATCGAGCTAGTATGAGAGAAAGGGGTGGGGAGAAGAGGGGGGTAGGGAGAGAGAGAGAGGCCACGAGAACCTTCCACGCGGGCGTTCGTCGCTGTGTGCCAATATAATCCTCAAGGCGAGAATAAACGGCCAAGGGTTCTCGCTTCGGGACGTTTAAAGACGCTCGTGGATAATAAGAGAGCCACACAGGGGGGAGGGGGGAGGATCCCTCCAGAATCACGAGTCTATCATAGGAATCAAGGCACACATGATAAATCCAGCGAGAGAGAGGGAGGGAGAAATCGTCGGGTGTCGACGACCAAATCATACCGGCTTCCCAATGTCGTCGTTCGCATTCTCATCAGTCACTTTTGACGTTTCTCTTCTCAAACGCTTCTCTCTCTCTCTCTCTCTGACAGACACGCTACAAAAATTTAAGGGTGATGATCGCGCCATTATTCTCCGAATCCGAATCAAACGTACATTATAATCTATGTTTCTTTTTTTCCTCTCTCTCGCTCGTGCAAGACTCAAATTTTATTTCAACGCTTCGCAGCGACACTTGGCGGCAAAAAAAAGTACGATACATGTGCAGGATTTTGCACAATTTTTCGGTTTAGTTTTAGTGAGGGATGATGAATTTGCAGAAATAATTATTGTATATATTTATAGATAGATTTTTTGCACGAAGCCTTGGATCCCTCCAAACCCCCTGCTCTTTTTTTTTTTTTTAATCACGATACATCGCGCGCGCCTATTTTACAGCTTCCCCACCAGCGTTGTCGCTGTCGTCGTTGTCGTCGTTCTCACCGCTGCCGAAATGATTTTTCAATGAAATTTTCAGGGTACGCGTGCCCGAAAACGGAGAGAAATATGTGCTCACCGTCGTAGCGTTCCGCTTGCTCGGCCAGCTTCGCCTTGTAGACATTGTCCTCCCGTTCCGACATCCTGGATGCTAGCGGATTTCAATAACCACGGGGATCAAGTGCGTCAATGGTCCTCTCCGTCGTCTTTTCGTATCGTGAAGAAAGAGACAATTTCGTATTTCGTTTTTTCTATTTCTTTTCTTTTATTTTCCTCTATTATATAGGAAAGACGCACTGCCAAACGATGATAGATATAAAGATAGACAGAGTGAGAAAGAGAGAGATAGTGAGTGTGTGAGTGAGAGATGAAAGGGGGGAGGATTACGTGTGTGTTCTTCGGTTTGACGGTTTTAACGGACGGCTTCTCGTACGGCCGCTCGCGAGCTCACTGACCAAGATGGCGGCGCCCGCCAACAATCGAAAGCAGTTCCCCCCTCGGCTTGCGGCGCAGAATCGGGACACGAGAAGGTGAGGAATGGTATGGCGGGTGAAGGAGTGAAAGAGATAGATAGATTGAGAGAGCGAGACAACGCGAATCCAGGCGAGTCTCTATCGCACAGCAGCGCTCCACTCTCGTTTTGCGGCGGGTGTATTACTACGCGCGTGTGTGACGTCACACGGACGAAACGCCACCGGGGGCAGCAGTGAGGGTAGGAACGGGGGGTGGGGGGGGCGGCCGATGTACACTGGAAAATGGCTCTCGTAGCGAAACGGGAAGAAAAAAAAATTCAACACCGCACCGGAGACTTTCTCGCTTTCACTCGATGATCAATTGAGATGTTGTTTGTTTATCGACTATAACGATTATTAAGACGTTTTATAACCGTTTCAATTCGCTAGTCGTTAAACCGGCAAATATAATACGCACAGGCTTTCTTTTTTTTATCGCGTAAACTTCACCCGAGTCACACAACACGCTCGGTTTATAACTTGAATTATACACCGCTGCGGAATGCCTGGAGAACACTGACGCCGGTACGACGGACGAGACCTGTCTGTCTTTCTCTCTCTCTCTATCTCTCTTTCGCTTCCTGGAAAAGGCCCCAGCGAGGAGTTGCGTAGTGAGCGACGACGGCTTCCGACCAATAGAAAATTTCCCCATACGTTGATTCGCTCCTGAGACAAAACGCCGAGGATCATCGGTAGATGGCCTAACGCGGCAATTTCAAAATATTCCCATATAGTCATTTTTTGTCTTTAACCACAAAATATCAGGTTTCCTTTTTTCTTTTGACAAGGAATTTACGCATGAGTTTCGTTTATTTTACTTTCTGTGTTCTTTATTCCCACAACTTCTAACTTTACAGTAAAACTTTTGTGTCCGATAGACCGTTCTTTCGTTCAGAAAATCATCGAAAATCGGAAGAAAAAAAAAAGTCTTGTGCATCCCTCAATAACAGCTCTTCTAAATCCGCTGTAATCGCGTCATGTGCGCAATGATTATCGATCTTTCCATGTTTTTTTTTCTTTTTTTAATTTTTATTCAATTTTAGCTAGGAGAATCGATATCACTGTAGCATTTATCTTAATTTATCTGCCGTATACAGATAATCCGACTTTACCTAGGAAGTAACTCGGCTTTTGGTAGGATCGATTACGCGATGAATTGACCCACCTCTCTCGTAAAACAAGTTATAGCTCTCTCTATATATATATATATATATATATATATATATTTATACATATATATATATCGGTTTAGTTCATGGCTCAGTCGAGTATGTATATCAGTAGTATGTTTTCCAAATATTCAAAAAGAAAAATGAACGATTGTTATGTAAAAAATGGCGAAATAATTATCATCTAAACGCATAGAGAAAAGTACGATTCTCTCTGTCCCTCTCAATCTCGTTTTCTCGTTCGAACGATATATCAGGCATCCAAGATGCCAAATAGTAAACAAAAAAGCTGATATCCACGAATTGGCTGATCTCTGGTAGTAAAACGCGAGGTAAATCTTAGGCACTTATATGATAGCAAATCTATTATTTATATTTATATATCGAATAAAAAACAGACTAAAAAATATAACGGCGGTGTTATTTATCATTTCTCTTCAACATTCACACGCTCTCTTTCAGAAAAAGCTTTTTATAATCAGCTTACAAACAAATTATCTAATTTACAAGCTTTAATCATTCAAACGCGGAAAATTATTCGTTCTAAAACGTATCTTTGACCTTTTTTTCTTTTTTACTTCATTTTTAATTACTTTATTCCCTTATGTGATTGTTGGTTGTAATAATCAATTTGTATTTATAGTGTTTTACAAGTAATATATCATCTTCCTTTGTTATCGACTATTAAAATTATAGTACAGCCTGGCAGGGGGACAGAGGGGGGGGGGGGGCGAACTTAAAGGATAATCGTCGTAAATATTGAGTACGCTAAACGACCGTTTCGGATCGTCTCGCAAGGTAAATTTCGCCTTTTTTTTTTCTTTCTTTTTACGAGAAAAAAATGGCTGTTTTTCTTTCCTCTTCTTATCCATATAGGAGCACGATAGAGACGAGTCGAACAAAATGATATCCGCGTGGCCGTGATTAATGGGAGGTGAGGGCCGGAAAGGGTTCTACAGTAGGATTTTTTTTTTTTTTTTTTTTTTAATGTCATTATTATGTACATACGTCGATATATCGATCCCCGTATATCTTTCGTATATGTGGGTAGAAATATCAACGAGCATGAATTGCAGGTGGAAATAGAAAAAAAAAGTTTTTTTTTCTCTTCCCTTTTAGCTAAATATTGTGTACAAATCTGCAAGCCTCCCCTTAATTGTTGATTGCTATATATATATGTATATATATATATTTTTTTGTCTGGAAGCTCGTACACCGTTTTTTGTAGTTTTACATTTATTAGTTTCATGTTTTCTTTTTCTTTGTTCTTCTCGCTCCTTTTGGGGTGTTCACGGCGGGGACAGAGCTCACATATTGTTTCTTCCTACTTTTCTGTACAAATCTTTACGCTAGTTGGAAAAAAAAAGCTACGAGGAAATTCCCGGAAGTGATATTTTCGAAGCAATAGCTAAATGATGATGTATAGGTATATATTTTTCTTTTTTTCTCATGGTATTTTTTTTGTTGTTTCTTTACAAAAATCAAACGATTCGTACTTGATACGCATCTACTTTTTGTTGTTTTTTTTTTTTGGGAGTGGCGCAACAATGAAATTTACACATACGACTGGGGAAAAAAAAGTTTCATCACGGACGAATTGCCGATTTTTCGTCCGAAATAGTGGAAATGTCTTGGCATATTTCTCTAAGAAAAATGAAGGAAAAAAAAACTCGTCCACATTGGGACATCGATATAAGAGATTCACGAGTTTTGCCGTTACCCTGACCTCGACCCTCTCTTGCTACTCGTCGTCTCTCAGTCGAAAAATTCTTATTCAACTGTCCCTCAAAGATGGGGCGGGAGGGGGGGGGGCGTCGCTGGGTTGTTTTTGTTGTTGTATTCTCTCAAATTTTATTAACCAACGCCAGGACAGACTAAAATATATTTGGACATCTTGACCAATCGCCTTTGTTCTTGCAAATCCAATAATCGCCATTGTACATATGACACAGGCTGTCTGTGTAAGGATCCTGTTGCTTTATGAACCACAATGGTTCGTAGGCCTCGTAGGGTAATCCTGAAATTTAATCAATGAGAATTAAAAAAAAAAAAAAAAACGTTTCCACAATTATACAAAATTACAAATGACCATTTGGTGATTTAATTATGAATTTTCAGCATGTGATAAAATATATTTAGGGTAACCTTGATCTGCCGCCTTTTCCGCGTCGTTCTCCCGGGCTCGTCTGACAGTTCGTTGTTTCTCCTCGAGACGCAACTTTTCCGCATTGGCCTCGTCCCAATGCCCGTTCTCCATTAATCTCTGATCGGGCCTGAGACGCGAATCCGTTGGCGCGACTCCCTCCTCGGGCTCATTTAATTGGCAAGCCAATTCCGTGAAGAAATAATACTTTTCGCAATCCTCCCTGTTATCAAGAGAAAAATATTGGATTAACGTCAAAGTAATTTCGTACGAGATCGGTGAATGAGAGAAAAAAATTTGGCAATTGGGCATTTTGAATACCCTTTTTGCAAATAAATTTATTACTGATTAAAAAATATTGTTATGTTAATTCTACAAGAGCAGAATATATTAATTTTGTCGCGTCAAATGACCGATTTTTCGTAAAAATGTGCCAATTTTTTTTCGGAAATAAAAATCGGCCAAGCGGCTCGTTTTGTGACTGCAAAATATTTAAAAGGTATTAATAAAACTGTCGTAAGAAAAAAAAAATTATAAGGACCATTTTACGTGCAGATTTTTCTGAAGTCGTGTGAAAAAAATAATTGCATGCAAAAAAAAAAGAAAAAAAATGGAATGTCCGTAAATTTTCAAATTTTGTATCAACTCACGGTGGCATATGACGCTTCCATGCAAGCGTGTAGGGTCCCGTTTTGTAAACAGGATTGTCCGGACTACCGGAAGTGCTGATTACCGGGGCAATTTCGATTTTGGTGTCCCACGTGCCTTGAACGACCCATTTGACCTCTTTGGACGAATTCATCACGACACCCTTGACCTTGCGTTGACTGTCTCTCGAGAAATACGAATACGGTATGTACTTGAGATGACACTTGATGCCATCCTTGTGATTAATTATATCCATGTCGCCACTCTGATCTACCCATAATTTTCCTACGATTATGTTGTGCACCGTACTCGTTACTTTGCGCCACGTATAATGATTGTCGGAGTTATTGAACTCGAGATGCGCCGTTCCAAGAGGTATAACCTGTGAATTTTTAACTTTTTATTTATTTATTTTTTAATTCATTTTTCCACCCAAACACGGTTAAGTATCGAATTAAACGAATCATAAAAATTTTGATACGCTGTGAGGCATCGAGACAGTGATCCAACTTTTTCTATCTACGCAAAACTTATGTGATTTACATGAAAATAGCCATAATTCTTATCGGAGTGATTTTTCGTTGTTGGAAAATTTTCCATGCAACATATTTGACACGACAAAATATAAATAGGAAAAATATTTAATCTTCACGTTAAAAGCCAATTTACACACATCTGTACTGTACCGTGACCGTGAAAAAATATTATTCAATGCTTTTTCGGTGGAAGTGTTTAAACTTATTCGTAACCCTATCAGTTCCAATCCGTTCGTGTCCGTATCCGTGCTCAGTGCGTGTACGCGAACGATATTCTCACTGACGGTGAGACCGCATTGACCGATCACAAACATATCTTTCGACGTAAAGGTAGTACGCAGTATTAGTACGAAGAAGCATCGTCGGCCACGATTGTGTGTAAAAAAGCGTCACGGACACATAAAGGATACGGTAGGGTACCGTACGGTACGGACGTGTGTAAATCGGCCTTAAATCGAACTTTAGTTCAAAGACGTATCGTCGATCGCTGATTATATGGTTGTGTGTAAACAAGCGTCATGGACACGGTACGGGTACGGAATGGTACGGATACGGAACGGACACGAGATGGATACGGATGTATGGACATCAGCCTTTTTAGAGTCGATAAAATAGAGAAAAATAAAATAAATATTGGCATGAACCACATAGAGTCCTTGTATAGTTAGTTCGTTCTCTATTTCGGTGCCTGGACCTTCAGGGGATAATTCAACCATTCCGGGATTCTCATTATTTTTATTTTTTTTTCCTTCACGAACGTGCGAGACCAATCTTGCCTGCAAATATTTTCCGCGAAATTTCGAAGCCATCGTGAATTCCTGCCAGCATCGCCATTTTCGTCCCTCGCAATATTGTGCTACCATCGGCGGATGATGAGAGACCTGCTCCGATATTGCCCGCCATCCAAGATCGTCCGTTCTGTCACACTCGTATGTCTCGCCGAGGAGCGGATTAAACGGTTTTCCGGTTCTTGAGGCTGTCGTTGAGTAACTCGAGACCGTGAATGCCGCGACATAAGCCATTTGTTCGTAGCTATCCGTGCACTCGGCTGCCCTGTTTAGGTAAAATCAATCATAAAAATTTCTTGAAACTAAAAAAATAATGATAAATTTGAAATAAAAAAATATATTTCGCAAATATAATTTTTGGGCCATTTGGAACATTTGAAGCCACGAGTCATGAATATCTCAAATTTTTCTCCTGCAAACTTTCCATTGTGAGGCAGCAAAAAAATTATAAAAAAAAAGACAGCAATTTATTTTCCAAGTAATATCTATTGATTCGTACCTGTCGAGTATCTCTGCATACTCGTAATCCTCCGTTAATCGTTGAAGCATACTCAATGGCTCGGAAAAATTAACCGGCATCGGTATCTTCGATAACTCTTTGCCAATACAATTTTTCATAATGCTCCAAAGATTTAAAGGATAATTCGGCTTGTCGGGTACTCGCGTTCGACGTTTTCGCTTCGGGACTGTCATTAACCCGGTGCTACCTCCTCCATTGTTAGATTGCCAGGCCGTCTGTATTTAAAAAAAAACACATTTTTGCGTTTCAATATCTTCATCTTCATTACTTATCAGTCAGAGATAGGATTAATCGTTCTGTTTTTCTGGAAATTGGTACATTAATTTCGTACTCTTTCACGCAATTATCAATTACGCAATTAATTATATGATATAAACTCGCTCAAATTGCTTCTAATTCAACGAAAAAAAAAATCCCATAGGATTGATTTGGTAATTGAAAATAAAAATAAAAAGGTTAATTTTTTTATTGTATTTACTCACATTGTCCAGTTCTATGGCAGCAGGACTTTTGGCTGGCTGCGAGACAGCTGTAGAGTCGGTCACGATGAGATAAGAATCGGCGCGTGAAGAATCGTTTCCGGACATTGGTGCTGGATCACCCTCAGAACTCGAGCCATCGTCACTTCCCTGCGAGTCGTTTCGGCTTCTCTCACGAGAATTGCCGGTACCGCCGCTTGGTATGCTCAGTGTGAATGTCTCAGATTCTTGTGCATCATAAAATTCAACACCGTCCTCCTCGTCTTCAGAGGGCGATGTGTTTGTAGGAACGTCTAAATTTTTCCACAATAATCGTAAAATCACGCATAAATTTATACGAGTATAAATGTTCGAGAAACAAAATGTGAATTCTCGAGAAAAAAAAAAAACAACAATAATTTCATTTTTTTCTTCTTCTAGAATGAAGAAATTTTTTCAATTTTTAGTCCTTCACAATTTATCAATATTCACCTGGTTGAGCTCGACGATTTATTTATACCAAGATTCATTAACCTTTGTAGAACATTCGGGGTCCCCGCAGAATTCGCTCTAACGCGCCTGACAACCGCGCCGTTCTTTCATCGGCTTCCCTTTCCCCCGCGCCCCTGACTCTTATCGTGTTCGCTGGCTTATCAACTCCCCCCGTGTTTGATTCGAATGTTAGCCCAACTCGTATAATTTACTTACGGTTGGCTCGTGAGAAAGCCCCACCACCACCCTCCCCCCTCCCAGAGACGTTCGAGAATCGGTGATGAGAAATAGAAGGAACAAAAAAACAAATAAAAAAAAGAAGAAATACCAACGAGCGCAACGAAAATTGCAAGGCCATCCACGTCAGTCTCAATTGCACAAAAGTGGACTTTTGTCTCTCGATGTGAAGGATGAGCAATGCGATGACGTGACTGTCGCCGTAAAATGACAGTACGGTTTTTTTTTTTTTATTTTTTTAATTACTAAATCAGTGTTTGTGTTTGTCTGTGGCTGTTCGAGGAGAGATTATATCCATATCCATCGATGCGAATCCTCGATGCTAGCATCGAACAAAGTACCGTTTAGCAGTATGAGAATGAGATTGTCCCGCCATCTAGCAGAGTTACAAGGAAGCATGGCAAAAGCGCGGGAAACATGGGAATTTTTGAAAATATTGGAAAACTAGCGAAACGATCTAGTCAATCCATCTTGTACGGATTATTTTGACACCGGGAAATCTCTTGTATGATAAAATTGCTGAGGTGAGACTCTCTCAGGCGGTAAAAAAATCTCTAATCCATTTTTCTTCAAAATTGCATTGATATTTGTGGGAAAATGCAGCGATGCAGTTATCAATTGAGTATGAGGTATGAGAGTTTCGAGTTTTCTCGAAACTCCTGCCATGGAGAAAACTTGGATCGAAGATTTAGGCTAAGGAGAAGGCCTGAATTGAGGTTTAACCTTCACTTAAGGTGAGATGTAATACTGTGTTTGCTAACAAAAACTACAAACAATGGCATTTAGAGATAATTAAGATTTTAAGGAAAAGCACAGGCCATTCAAGCATTTGGCTTAAATATTATTTTCCTCAAAACTTCAATCGCCTCTGAATGGCCTCTGAATGGCGTTGGCGAAAATTTCAGCTGTCTCTCACATCTGAACGAGTTCCACATCACTTTAAGACGGAACTTGTTCATTTCGGATATTTTGTATAGGATGAATTTTGCTGCACTTTAGATCTTACACGAGTTAGTGGCTAATTGATTATTATTGCTAATGTAATTTTTTTTTTTTAATAAAATAATAAAATATCATTACGAGACGGTCTGTGTCCTCCTGCTGGTGTCGCAGATGGCAATGCGTGCTGAGCTGCTTCCTCGAGATGCGAGTGTTGACGTGCAAGCTGCTCGACCATTTTCTCTATCCGTACTTTCTGATCACGCTCGTGTTGCAGCATTTTCCTCCATTTGGGCTCCTGCTGCTGCGCCAGTTGCAAATAGTCCGAGCTCGTCTGTAAAAAATATTCTTCCAATGTCACTATATATGTAACCTTGCTCCTTCCTCTAATCTCGCTTTTAGAAATCTCTCGATAAAATTTATTACAGGAAAAATATGCATCTTGTTGGATACATCCATAAATATCCCTCTGCCGGCACACTGGGGCTTTGAAGGCAAAGTGGAAATTTTAAACCTGGATTTCCCCGAAATGAATTTCAATTTTTATTTTAAAAAGTTTCAAACATTTAACAAAACCGATTTTTGGATATTGCAATGGACACTTTGAAAATTGACCTTGAATTATATCCAATTTTTTTAAAGCTCGGAACACTTTTAAAAAAATCTCAACGTGTCCTCAAAACCGCAGTGTGCCGGCCGAAGGTGTGAAAAATATGCGGAGGGATATATATATATATATATTGTGAAATATGCGTATTATTCACACAAATATTACAATATTCTCATGGAATTAACTTATATCCAAAGATACGTATTTTCAATATGAGATATATTTGGGCCAAGACTTTCGTGTAACAGATATATCTTTCTTATGAATTTTACAAAATATGAAAATGTATAAATAACGAACTCGAAAAGTGTTTTTTTTTTTTTTTTTCAAGTTCTCTCTGCACGAAAATCAAACATGTATTTCAAATATTCTATACATAGTTATAGAGAACTATACATTATAATTATATAGTTATGGGGGTTTTTTGAAATTGAAACTGTACAGTGTATTAAAATATATAGTTCTAGAACTGTGTATATAGTTGAAATTTTTCATAGAATTTTTATATATTTTTAGTATCTTTTCAAGATAAATTAAAGCGTTCACAATATATATGTATCTCGTATGAATATTTAACCCTATCGCTACAGCGGGCAACTATAGTCGCTCTTCGCAAGTCGCCACTTATATACACGAAATTGTCAACTCGGTGTTGTTTAGGCGTAAGACGTAGCCCCGAGCGCTGAAAATTGTTCGTGTGCAACGTGTACACTTTTGGCGCGGCGTCTCGTTCAGCGAGAGCGTTTTTGCAAAAAAATACCGCCATAGCGAAATGGTTAATTTATCGAAAAAAAATATTTTTCATTTTCATCAGAAACATATTTATGTAGTATACTTAAATTTTTTAATTCTCTACTAACGATGAAAAGCAAAATCTTTGAGACTGAACGAAAAAACTTACGCTTATCATCGCATTAGCCGCAATTCTAAAAGCTATAGCTCTTTCGTGAACGGTCTTGATTTTGGCGGAAAATTCGGGACACGGAGCATCGAGAGATTCGAGATCAATCAGAGCACGCTGAAGACTCGTTCCTTTTTTGGATATGAGCTCGTTACAGGTTTGAAGATCCTCAAGACGTCCCGTAAGATCCTTGATTATCGAGGCCTGTTCACCCTTCTGATTCTCACTCTCTTGATACTCCTCCTCCTCTTCTTCTGAAATAAATTCAATGTCTCTTTTTGAAAACAACAAAATTCCAAACTATCAAATAACTTAAAAAAAAAAAAACTAAAATGTCTCATAAATGCTAAACGATCAAATCTGTGCATGAAAGGAGAGAAAAGTATGTTCAGTATCATGTACCAAATTTTTTTCTTTTTACTCTTTTTTTCCGAAGTAATCTGTGAGACATTTTTGATAGAAAAAAAAAAAATCTCGTAGGAGAGCGATAGGAGAGTTTGCATTTAGTCAAAAATCTTTCATCAAAGAGGATTAACGAACCTGATTCCATTGCCTGTATGGCTTTGGCTTTTGCAAGCTCTAATGCTGTGACCCACTGTTGTCGTTCAACCTCGGTTGCTGCTTTTATGTGAAACGTTTGCGTACCACCGTTGCTCACGACGAAAGTACACGCATCGACCGTGTGTATTAAGGCCCCGTGCAATGATATCGCTCCACGACAGGTGTGCGCCATTTCGGCTGGATTTCTAAACAAATTACGTGAACACACGAGTTTCTCTATGCTACTCGCCTCTTGCTTAATCGATGACAATGGAATATTCCGTAATATCACGAAAAAAATACAGAAAGCTCATTGAGAAAAAAAAAAAAAAAATGCAGAATAACATAATTCTTGACACAGATTGAATTTTATCCTTAAAAAAATAATCGTAAGAAGATACGAGTATCAGTGAAAAATTCAATTTAAGGATTTGAAATTTTTACATGTTTTTGACGATCTCATAATCTTTGTGCATTAAAACTTTGTAGAAATAATAGTTTTTGTTTGTTTTTCAACAGCAAAAACTCCCGGACAATGTTTTCCAGACAAAAATGTCTCATAGACAAAATCTCCCTCGACAAAATATCAGCATATCTCGGGATTTTCTCCATTTATCATTTGAGCTACCAAAATTTGAGTCTTGTGTGTACCGAAGATTTAACAGTGAGAGTTTTTATATTGTAAGTTTTAGTGTAGCAAAATTGGTTTAGACTGGGAAATTTCTAATTTCATTAATCCAATATGTATTTCTTTATTGATTTCATTTTTCATATTTATTCCTGTTTTTCTTTATTTAAGAAGATATTTTGTCTCTGGGAGATTTTTTTGGGGAAATTACAACGTAAAAGCATTATAAATTTTGTTTTTTTCATTCGAATGTTTTACAGCAATATTTGCTAGTACACAAAAATGACAAACTCTTTGAAAATATTTTTTTTTGAAAATAGCAACGTAATATTTATTTGTAAAGATAAAAAAAAAACTACCATATATGTACGAAACAGTCGAGCCTCCTTAATTGTATGGAAAATTAAAAAATAGAAAAACCATAAATTGCTCGATCAATTCGAACTGCATTTTTTCGTGACTGACAAAATTCGTGATTGGGGACATAGGGAATGATGTGTGATTGGTAAAATCGCAGGTGAAACCCATTCACCAATGCCTTTTACAAACTGCCGATCTGAATTCTCTGCAGTCGCTCCAAATAAAAAGTATACAAATGATAGAAAACTGTATAGCAAAAATAATATAATGCCTCTCGTTCCAGCCTTTACATAATTAAGGTAAATAATAATAATAGCAATAATAATAATAAAGAGGGCATAATCGATACATGCGTCTTCCCGAGGGACGATCAATTGAATTTCATTTGGAGCAGTATTTCGAATTCAATTGGGCAAATTGAGCGTATTATTATCGAATGGTCCAACTTTCAAGCGCCCTTATAACATGAGTCCCATTGCCTGTTTAATTCGTGAAGATGTGTAAAAAGCTCCCCGACCATTTCTAAACATTTGTGCACACGAATTATTTCGAGTATATCATTTTTTCTTTTTGTTTTTCCCCATCACGCAAATATGTCTGATTGAAAAATTCCTTTCATGATGTTTTTTTATTATATTTGTTTCACGATGAGCGAAAAATCAGCAAAAATTGAAGCAGCTTATATTTGTTTTTTATGACTCGTTAGTTTCACAGGTGAAAAAGAAAAAAAAAAGTGAGAGACGGCCGGACGTTGGCGTTTTGTGAATCCCTGATATACAATTAAACACGTGGTATGTGCGTGCGTGTTTGTGTGTGTGTGTGTGTGTGTGCGATAAGAAAAATATGCGAATATACCAGGAGCCATGAGCACAATCATACGTGATATGTTAGGTAGAGGATGAAAAAAAAAAAAGAAAAAAAGAACAAAAAAAAAAGAAAATCATTTATTACATAGCAAAAATTCACGAAGAAGGAAAAGACCGAAAGCTCGGCTCAACAGTTGGAAATAACTCGAGCCTCGTGATTCCATCGACATATACATAGTTTTATGCTCGATATATACATATATAGCGTTATGCAACATCGTGACTCTAATAAAAACTCGTGTGACATCTTCCTGCGCGACATACGCCCAGAGAAATAAAAATATATATTATATATATAATATATGGACTATATATATATATATATATATATATATATATATATATATATATATATATATATATATATATATATATATGTATATATATATATAAGTATATATTGTATATAATATACAGATATAATAAAATATATAGATATTATATAATATATAATATATAGACGATACAGAAACAAATTTCGGACGAAAAGCGATGGAAAAAAAAACAAACGATTTCGAGCACGTTTTATTATTGATTTGCGAATGATCGATGTGTGAACAATGTCAAACATTGAAACACGAAGATGAGAGACAAAATAAAAACGAGAATGGAGGATGAATGGAGGAGGGAAAGATGAAAACGAATCGCGTGAATGAATTATTCGTGAAAAGAGATTGCGAGGTTTTTAGAAATGAGAATCTCGACGATGTTTGTCCATCTGCCTCAAAGACTTTAACGAACTTTTTAAGTACGTGGAGAAGGAATTTCGTTGGTCAGCTCTTGAGAACTTTTTCTTTTCTTTTTCTCATTTCGCATCGTTCTTTTTACCTCTCTTTTTTTGTGTTGGTTCCTTTCATTTGTTTTTGATTTTGTTTTTTTTTTTTTTTTTTTTTACTTACTCGGAGGCTCTGCCAGCCCTCCGCTTGCGTCGCGTCGATATCTTTGGCCCCCCTGTTGGTTCAGCCCTAAACAGTCCACAAAACAAATAGTCCCACGTTCACTTTGTGCACATTGTTTGATTTTTTTTTTTTTTAATTAAAAAAAAAAGTTTTTAGTTTTTTTTTTCGTCGTTTCATTTATATTGTTATTTTAGCTTTGTATTGGTCGAAGCTTCATCTACATTCGATTTGAATTCGAGGCCTTGGAATTGAAGAACTTCAAGATTTTCTTTTTCTTTTTGTTTTTTTTTCAATTTGGCTGTTTGATAAGTTTTCTCATATATAATAATTGAATCGAATGAATTTTTCAATTGAGACATCAGGACTTGGATATTGCGACGCACAAGACAAGTACGTAACTGAAGATTCAATCTGGCAAGCAGATAAAACGTATACAACACGTAGAAAAAAAAAAGTACAAAACAAAACATGAGGAAAATTCAACATTTGCCTCGCCCTCATTTGGCCTATCTCCCCTCTCTTTTTTTTTCTTCAATAAATTTTTCTCAATACGAAAAAAGATTTAAAAAACATTAACATCAATCTATCGGAGCTTACCAATAACGAACGAATACATCTCAACCAATGATCTTACACGAAGACTATGATAGACGATTGACGATACATCGAGCTAAAAATAATGATGCTCGTTACGATTCCTAATGAACGGTGCAAATGTTTAATTATATATATATATGGAGTAAGACGCGTGCCAAGGTCTGTAAGGCCAGAGAGGACATGGTGTAAAAAAAAAAGCGCCAATGGCACTAACAAGTCGTCGTTCTACTAACAAAACACTCTGTTGAAACAGGCCGACGAATAAATTACTCATTTGTACAGCAGAAACGTGCGATAGCGATTTATGAATTTCATGAGTGCGATGATAAATAATAGATTGCAAGATAATGCTAAACTATATTACAGATGAGTTAGAAAATGAAGAAAAAAACGATATATATATATATAACTATTCATGCGAGTCCATATTTTAGGTCAATGACCAGTGCGAACTTTCTAATCTATTCTAGTTATATATCGAGATTGGGTAAATCGTTTATGGGATAACAAAAAAAAAATATACATGCGAGATAACGAAAAAATACAAATTGGGAGAAATAGCGAATATTCAATCTTCAGGCTACGTACATAGCTTGCATAGACATTCAAGACACACGTGGAGAACGTTTTCTTGTGAGAATTACAGTAGAAATATAAAAAAAAAAAAATTCTTCATCGACACAAACGAGATATCTTCTTTCTGTCAAATTGCACAATTTTGCGATCAAAACTGTAAAAAATACTCAAGAGGTCATTCGTCTCTAACATTGTCAATAAACATGAATTTTGTTGAGATCATTTTTTTTTTTTTACCAAAATTTTTGAAAAAGTTAATTTAAGCGTGTAAAAGTGTGAATTAAAATAAAAAAATATCTATAATCGACACGAACGAGATGATATTTTCTTTTCGATAATTGCACAACTTTGATCCAACATATAAAGTAGTCAACCGTTAAATAGCCTCCGATAACATCAATGCAATAAAGAAATTAATTTTGTCATGATCAATTGATTATTATTTTTTTTTTTTCGTAATGAAAATTCTCGACAAATATTATATAAAGGTGTAAAAGCGTGATTTACGAGAAAATTTCACCAGATTCTCGCTAGGTAAGGTGAAGAGGGCGTGGAATTAAAAGTTTTACAGGATTAACGTGTCCATGCTGATCCACCAGAGTAAAAGTTTATTTTTTTTTTTTTCGGTGTCTCATCGTCGTAATAAAAATTATAAGAGGATTAAAACGATAAAAAGAAGAAGAAAAATAAATCATTCATTGGTTTATCGAAGCGGAAAGTGTAACGTTTTTAACGTAAGAAACGTCGTGTGTGTCTCATGGTCGAAGGGAAATACATAATAATAATATATAGATATATACTTAGAATATATATATATATAGAGAGAGAGAGAGAGCGCGTATATGTGCGTGTGTGCGTGAATGTGTGTGGAAAGATCTTTCGCGAGACAGCTGACTCTCGTAATGTTGATTTATAAGTGACAATAGAAATACCTGTAGTATGACAGGAGGCCATTTGACAGAATGAACCATCTTCGTTGATAACCTTTCAGATAGTTTGTCCACTTGAATAGCCAACCCTTCATATCCTGGGTGCCGTGTTGGGGCTTCGTGTCACTCATTTTTTTTTTTTTATAATTAAAATCTCTCCTCGAATTTTCTCTGCCTTATGCACTTCCGTGTCTGTGAGTATGTATGTGTGTGTGTGTCTTAAAACGTCACTTTCGCCGAAAATTACAATCTTCGGGACGTTTTCGTTTTTGCTTTTTTTTTTTCACACACCTCGCGCACCTTACGACAGCACCTCGCCACCTACCCCACGTTTATTAAATGCGCTCCGAACTTCACGATCCACGTATACACACATCAAATGGCTCGTCGTGTCATGGTTAGTTTACAACTCAACAACGGTATGATATGACGAGATTATAAGCGGATGCCGCTAAATATAATAAAAGAGAAAGAGAAAGAGATCGACGACGACGACGAATAGAGAAAAGTCCGTGAAACCAGAAAACCGGAAACAAATGGATACTCACCCATTGTCATTTGCTTTGGTTGAGTGACGCTAGATGTCGTTGCGCGCTATTCAAACATGGCGTCTGGCCTCAGCAGTTTCGTCGACCGTAGTTTCGTTTCGCATTGCGATTTGTGTTTCGCGTTCTCCGTGTTTGTATATTTTGGCGGTTATTCTAAAAGAGGTGTGCTTAAAAGAAAAAAAAAAATTGACTTGTGTCATTTTGCTGCAGAAGGAATTTAATAAGATAAGAAAAATGAGTGAGTGCGAAGAATTAATCGAACGCGACCAAATAGACAAATCCATCGTCGTGGAGGAGAAAGCGAACGATGAAAAAAAGGATACCGGTGTTCGTATAACTCGCAGGCAAGATTTAACTGCTTATTTCGAAAAAAGCGATCACAGCGTTAACAAGATTCACTGTACAGAGGTAATTTCGCTATTCGATAGATGCGATAGATTTTAAACATCAATAGCGTTCCTAACCTCAAAAAATGTAATCACTATACGTTATAATAAATATTACACGAGACCCACGGCATGTGGGCACGTTACTGGTGCAAGTATTTATAGAAATTCCAACGAGTACTTACCCATGATCCCTTCTTCCTTATTCTTAAATCCCAACCTAACCTTTCAGGGTACAAATAAACACCCGTGAGTCGATATATAGCTGGATTTCTTAAGATAAACAGTGCCATGCTTAAAAGATCCAATTGAAATCAATACGAAAAAGCAATTCGAACAGAAGCATCGATTCTGTTGAACAGGAAATACATCCCTTGAATCGGATATCCATTGAAAATACGTTTTTGTCAGTCCATAAAAATACAATCCTATTTTGGATGCGGGTTCAATCCTATCGTTTCTTATTCATTGGCAATAGGAAGGTCAATTGCCCTCGTAGAATCAGTTCATTCCCATTCAAATTGAATCCCATCCTTCCTTGCTGATCCTTGAATACCCGCACCCTGCAAGGGTACAAAATATCTGTGAGCCGATATATAGCTGAATTTCTTAAGATCGTATACCAGTTAAATGAGTGTATAATTTTTTACAATTATTTTTTAGAACAATTTAAAATAAATTAAATAGTGATTATAATACAGCATTATGTCTGTTTCCTCATAGAGCAAGTTTTTTTTTCTTTCAATCTTGATGTCAGACTTCTTAAAATGATCCAAATGATCAAAAAATCATTAAAAAAAAAAAAGGTCTGGATGTGCTGGTTTGATAATTCGAATTGCCGTATCTCGGAAATGGCTTGTTTGATCAAATTCAAACCTTGCACACAAGTTGGGAAGCAAATCCCCTTTGTTCCTATCATATCTCATGTTCATGTATCTCATGTGGTTTAGATTTTATCCAATTTACAATTGTTAAAATAAAGTCTGCTCGAAGTTTCATAATTTTTGGGCTATCGATTCATTACTTACCACATAAATAGGCTATTGAACAAGGACGTTTGGTATTGAGTTTGGCAAGAATTTATAAAGCGATTTAGATTTTATGAAATTGTGAATTTTTCAGAAAATTTTCCTACACCCAACGTGAATTAAATTAATCATCAAGTTTCGATATATAAAACTTTTTTTATTAATGAAATAACTTTTGTAAGTTGTAGGTGGCACATAAATACTCGATTTGGTGAAACTTAACCAAGAGATTAGGACTTGATTTAGAATGCGTTGAAAAATTTGTAAAATTAATTCTCGAAATTAAGTGAAAAAAGCTCGAAGCGAAAAAACGAAATTAAGTGAAAGTTCCTGTTGCGAGGAGTCGAAATAAATTATTAAAATAAAAACTTTGTCATCAAGGATGTTTCTTTTTTCATTTTGGCAGTTTTCAATTTGCATTTTTTTGAAACTAAAGCATGCTTTAACCCCTGACATGCAATGAGTGCAAAAATTTCACCCTACTAAAATTTCTCGCTCTTGGAGGAGATAGTAAATACCGGGCAGATGGTTCTTCCCTCTTATAGTATTTGTCTGAGACCTTCAACCATTTTATATAAAATCGTTTGAACTTTAATTAAAAAAAGAAAAGATCTCGCTAGGTTTATTAGGAGCCGAGATATTTAAAATTAATTGCAACTGGGTAATTTTTACACTCATTGCCATGAGAGGAATACCATATAGATGTTTGCATGTCAGGGATTAAACCTGATCAATTTTCATTCATGCAGGTAGCCAAAATCTGTCGAGATGACCCATGCCAATTGGGCGTTGACGAAGCTGGACGAGGCCCCGTTCTGGGTCCGATGGTATACGGAATAGCTTATGCTCCTCTCAGCAAGAAGCAGCTCCTCGTAGATTTGGGCTGCGCCGATTCCAAAACACTGACGGAGGATCAGAGAGATGGGATATTTGATAAGATATGCGAGAAGCACGAAGAAATGGGCTGGGCTGTAGAGGCGATATCACCGAATATAATAGCGAACTGCATGTACAGACGTAGCAAAACATCACTCAATGAAGTATCGATGGATTCGGCGATAAAATTAATAAAATTAGCAATTGCCGCTGGAGTTTACATAACAGAAATTTACGTCGATACGGTTGGTAATCCCGAGAAATATCAGGCCAAATTAAAAGACATATTTCCTGATATTGAAAAAATTGTCGTGGCAAAAAAAGCCGATTCGACTTATCCGATTGTCAGTGCTGCCAGTATATGCGCCAAGGTATCCAGAGATCATGCATTGAGAGCTTGGCAATTTCGCGAAGGTTCGAGTAATGGCGAATACGGAAGTGGGTATCCAAATGATCCACTAACAAAAAAATGGCTCACCGAGAATGTCGATCAAGTTTTTGGATTTCCTCAACTCGTCAGATTCAGCTGGTCAACGGCCGAAAAGATACTCCAGTCGAAAGCGCTCGATGTCGAGTGGGAGGATATCGAGGAAGATGCGACACCCAGCGCACCGAAAATATCCAAATTTTTCACCCGTACATCATCAAATTTCGGCAAATCTCAACAACGAAAGAAACATTCCTTCTTCGCTGATCGATGTCTCACTAATGCTATCGAACTCTGACCGATTCTTTTTTTCCTCCGATCCATAAAATACACCTTCGACGAATCTCTCATAAATTAATTTCTCATTATCTTCATGAAACATCTGAGCTTTTGTTTTTTCCATTCATTTTCACATTTCGACATAACATTCTTTATTATTGATATAATCGTAATTGATCAAAAAAAAAAAAAAAAAAGATCGTATCGTTTGTTTATATACATATTTACAAATTCTTTTTTTTTCTTACATATACGACACACTCAGTGAGGAGGCTAAATAGGGCAGTTACATTTTTTTTTTCTTCTTTTCTTCTTTTCTCAGCAAGTTTGCCACAGGCATTTCTCTCGCTGCACAATATCTCTACGTAATGTCGACGATCGATTAACAATTGGGAATGTTTTTTTTTTTTTCCATTCAAATTCGACGCCAGAAATTAGATCGACAGATTATATCCGTTTTATATTCCATTCTCAGTGATTTTTCCGTCCTCTCTCTCTTTTTTTCCAAATTCTTCGATCTCAGTGTTAGAGAATACATAACTAATAATATTTATGGCTTTAGAATTAGTATAGAAGTACGAGTTATTATTATTATCGACTAGATCAATAAAAGCTAAAAAAAAAAAACTATCTTTGAAACGAGACACGGAAGTTTTGTCACGATAATGCGTTTGAGCATCGACGGGAATAACGCTTGTGAGACTTTTTTTTTAATCTCGCGCGCTTTATCCGGAAAATCTGACAATTATCATATACATAATATATTTATTATGCACATATATATATATACCAACTATAATGCACATTGCGCGGAGACTTGATGATTATTATTTTTTATTTATTTTGTTTTTTTCGTGACTAGCGATCGAACGATCCGGCGTCTTTCGATTGTTACGATTGAATATCATCTTTATAGACGTTTGTTTTTTCCTCAAATCTTTGGATATTATGAGATATCGATATACCGGTTGGGCATATATTATATAGTGTATATATATATATATATATATATATATATATATATATATATATATAGTATATAATATATATAGTAATTATATATTCTCTCAGTACGGTACGCTAAGTGCGATTATAAAAAATAGAAACAACGATAATTTTATAGAAATTATATATATATATATATATATATATATGTATGTATGTATGTATGTATATATATAAGTATGGGTGTAAAGGTTCTTTTGGGAACATTGAGAAAATTATGATAGAATATTAATGCATGAATCATACTATTATATGATTCAGGCTTCAGCGCACCAATTCAATATTGATAGAAAATTCCATTAGGTAATTCTTCAATAATAATTCAATATTCCTTTGGATGATTATTTATAGTAGTTTGGAGGATCGTTCTAAAAACCGCCATTATATACGAGAAACAGTCCTCAAAAGAACCTTCATTCAAATATATATATCGAAGTGTATCTCGTTGGAGTGATGAAAGACTCGATGAGCTCTTATCTGGCATAATGTCGTCATTTCCATCTTCTTCTTTTCCGGGCAACAGAGTACTCGCAATAGTAGATGCATCGAAAGAATTTCTCTTCTACCGTAGAGTCAACAGTCCTGTGACGACGATCAACAGAAAACATCCCGTGGCTCTTCGACTCGATCCTGCTACAATGGAATCACATATTATTCTCGATTCGTTATTTCCCCTATTATTCGCTCAAGGCTCTCGTATAAATCGCCTTTCTTACATTCTCTCTCTCACTCTCTTCCTCTCTTCTCTATATATCTGTATTTTTCTCTCCTTCGGGAGATATCCCTGATGTCGGAAAATCATCATGGATATACGATTCTCTCCAATGTGGTGCAGGATAGGAAGGGGAAGGGTGCTTTTTCGCGCAAATGCCTCAAGGGATATTATGTCGTTTGTAGGATCGATTTACCTAAAATGTGTTCGGCGTGCGTGTGACCCTGGGCTCGGGTCTCTCTGCTCTCCATTACCGGTGCCTTGTAAGGTCTCTCGCCCTCTATACTGAGCTCATTCGTCTTCCAATAAACGGTCGCTATCGTTGCCAAACACTTAATCTTCATGTCTCCCCGTTTGAAGTGTTTTCTCTGTAGACGAAATTCAAGACCAAGAACAGCGGTCTCAAGACCCTCACGATCGACGTCGATAATGTGAGGTCCTCGTAGCGATTGTGGGTCGACCTGTGTCAGACGAAAAATTCACCATTTTTTTTCTTCTTTTTTTTTCGAATTATTTATAATAGCAGAGAGAGAGAGGGGTGTCGGGAGAGGAGATGGGGGAGACGACAGGTGCCTATGGTGTGATTTTTATCACGAGAGCCCCTTAATGCTCCCTTTTTGCCACAGTTCGGAACGACCGAGGTCTCGAATTTTGTGTCCTAAGTATTATGCTCGTAAAATGAAAATCTATTCGTCCCTGGCCCTATTTATACAATGCTCTAATCGTATATTTTGATTTTATCTGACGCAGGACAAGAACAAAAAAGAGGGAAAGAAAGGTTCGATTTAATACCGTGAAAGAAAAAAATGAAAAAAGAAGAACGTATAAAGGAAAAATTCTCAGGAGAACTCACCGGCTCGCCATTGATGAACCAGCTGAGCATAGCAGCGGGCTTAGATCTCACTGAGGTGCAATTGAACTTCACGACGTCGGATACCTGATAACGAGGTCGTCCGGCACGTCCGGTTATCACTGGTCCGGCTTCAGGCAGAGCTTGAGAGAAAATTAAAAAATTAGCCATCCATAATTTCACATTTGATCATGATAGAGGTTGAGAGAAACAATCAATGATTCATTGAACACCTAGCGCGATTTGTTTTCGCTCGAAAATCGACAAAGAGGTTTTTTGTAACGTGGATTGGCGCTGCGAGGTATGAACTTTGCACAAAATTTTAGAATTATATTATATATTATATTTCGGAAGTTTTGAGTCATGGGTATGTCTGGGTTCGATTAAAAAAATTTCCTCATTTGTGGCTCATCGATCTTTAGACGCTGATGGTTTATAAAACTCACCCTATGCTGGTATTACCGCGTTAGGGTCGTAAATCAGCAAAATTGCCAGGGCCAATTTAACTTCCAATATTATTATCCAAAAATATGCAAAACAAATAGGTGAGAAATATAATAAATTACTGGGTCTCAAAGACCCATGTGGTGCGGTTCTATTATCATTAATGAAAGTATGATTAATGAACTTGATAATAATTTTTAAAAATCAGATGATCGGTTACTTGGTTCTTTACTAGCATTAGAGAGATCTTACTGATTAAGGCTAATGAGGGAATTGAGTGAGTCAACATTTTACGAAAAGAAAGGAAAACTTTATGAAAAAATATTGAAAATTGGGAATTAGCACGCTGTCGTTCTGATTATATTTTTCTTCAATATACAGTTGGTTAAAGGTTCGTGGAATGTGTTGATGAAATTTCTTTGTCGTATGAATTTTACATTTTTTTTCATCGTCTCATAACTCTTAATGGTAGAATGTAGCAGGGATGGTCACGAGGGGTGATTTTTACGTCCCAGGTAGTTTTAATACGCGCTTTCATTAATGCCGCAAGCCACAGATCGTCCTTTAAACACGAAAAGTGTGGGAAATCAATCAAATATTTTTTCCAAGATAATATTTTTCATTTCGTCGAAAAAAAAGATTCGAAAAAATTATAATTTTTATTATTATATTATATAATTTTTATTATATAATTTTTACTATTGGTATTAAAACTAAGAAACGCCTCGTACTAGCTTGTGTGCATTGACCTTTGTTCGCTGATTTATAAAACTCACCCTCTCCGATTATTATCAGATTAGGGTTGATCATCATCAAAATGGCTTTAATGAAATTGACTTTTTACGCTTTTCCAATATTCTTTAAACAAGAAAAGTGTGGGAAATCAATGAAATATTTTTTTCAAGATAATATTTTTCATTTCGTCGAAAAAAAAAAAATCGAAAAAATTATTATTTTTATTATTGGTGCCCATTTTGCCCCAATCTTTCTTGTATTTGATTTCGACCAAGAAAATCCTCGTAGCTTGTATGCATTGATCTTTGTACGCTGATTTATAAAACGCACCCTGTCCGACCATTATCGGATTAGGGTGGATCGTCATCAAAATGACCAGAGCCAATTTCATTCCCAATATTATCGTCGAAAAAGTTACAAAGCAAAAACGTGAAAAATAGTATAAATTGCGCGTTTCTGAAATATCCATGTGTCGCGGTTCTATTAGGGTGAATGAGAGTATCAAGTATGGGAGAAAATTGGATTTATTCATGAACTTTCACCTCATTTCCCATGAGGCTATTCCCATGTTACAGATAAAACTTTGAGGCCTCAATTTTTGCCAAGTGCCCCTTATACAGGAAGTGAATTGAGGAGCCGGAAGTCGTCTCCCTCATACAAGTTAACTACGAGAGTCTATCGGTTGAATTGTTCACAAGTTTCCCAGAATTGAGGGCATCTTTGCCATAGAAAGGGAGCTTCGAGAGTTTGTCTTAACAAAGTTTTTCTCATCGTTTGATCTCGGAAGATTCTCAGAAGTTTCATCTAATAAAAAAATCAGCAATTTTGCTTTGTGTGCACAAAATAATAATCGGTCAAGTTTCATTCACTGATTAACTATTATTTGAACTCGATTTTATTTCTTTGTCTCATAATTTAGGACATTTAAGCCGATTTTCACATCTCTACACAATAAAGAGGTACTGGGCCCATTCATAAACATTCGATCAGTCCCAAATTCTCTATAAGAAATTATATTTCTGTCTCTCTCGTCTCCAATGATTGTCCATGAGGCGTCATTCGTCCAGTTTGCCTGACTGACTCGTCTGCACGAGTCTATCCACGACCATTTCGATCTGTCCACGATTGGGCCCATTACCTTACCGGTTATCATTTAACAGAAAAAAAAAATTCTCACCAATGACGAGCATATCCGAATGATCGGACACCGTCTGAAAGGATGGAGCCTCGGCCGAGACTTCGCATCTGTAACGTCCCGAACTCATGAGATTCACCGAGTTCAATACTACGGATCTCTCCGTCGAATTGTGAATCTGCAGAGTGGAAAACATTCATCTCGTTATTTTCCGGCGTTTCGTTGAATTCGAATAGGAATTTCCATAATTAGCGCATGATTTTTCGATATATATATATATACATATATATATATATATATATACATACACAAATATTAAACGATGCACTCCAAAAGTTTGTTGAAATAAATTGCTGTATATTTTAAGTAATAATGCTTTCAATAATACTTATTTATTCGACATCAAAAACTGTGGTTTCATTTCAACCCACTGCGCTATATTATTTTCATGTACCAATAAATAAGTATATATTATTTAAAGGAGTATTTCTTAAAATAATTAAGACACCTTATTCCAACTAACTTTTGGAGGGCAGAGAGACGTATACGAATAATTTATACACCGACATACGTATATACACATATACGAATAATTTATACACCTACATACGTATATACACATACGCGAATAATTAATACATTTAGACAAGAGATCAACGACAAAATGGAATGAATACTTAAAATTCGAAACTTTCATTCACGTTGAGAAGTGAAAATACGAAGAATAAATGACCAAAGTCAAGGAATTATTTGAATTTAAACTTACATCAACAGTGACACCCGGAAGTGGAAATACCAATACTGGTGGCATGTCCTTCGGCACATAACGATAAAATTCATTGCCATCCTTGTACCACTTGACTGAGTACAGTGTCTCGCTGTCCAGGTTGAAAGTGCACTCGAGCCTGACCATCTGGCCTCGTACCACGTGCTGGGGTATCAGAAGTTCCATCATTCTCAGGGCATCGATTCCTGGATGTGGCCATGTAGAAAAAAAAAAAAAGGAAACGAAATATAACAACTTTATCAAGGAGCTGAGATAAACTGCCCTTCTGCTTCATCTCTGGCACTTAGACAGGCTTCTTTAAATTAACTTTAATTTAGATAATATAACTATGGATTTTTGTATAGACCATTTTTTCCTGGATGCTTGGATGACTATATTTATATCGTAGAAATGGTTCAGGCATCGCAGGATAATATTTTTTTGTGCCCTCTGGCTTGTGTCAAATTCACTCGTGTCAACTTTCCGATAGATGGTCGTGTCTGCACGATCAATCGGCCAAATAATAATATGAGTATAGATTTTTGTACAATTCATTTTTTCCTGGATGCTTGGATGACTATATTTATATCGTAGAAATGGTACAGGCATCGTAGGATAATATTTTTTGTGCACTCTGGCTTGTGTCAAATTCACTCGTTTCAACTTTCCGATAGATTGGTCTTCTCGACCAATCGTCCAGATAATAATACGAGTATAGATTTTTGTACAATTCATTTTTTCCTGAATACTTGAATGACTATATTTATATCGTAGAAACGGTACAGGCTTCGCAGGATAATATTTTTTTGTGCACTCCGGTTTGTGTCAAATTCTTCGCTACTAATCGGCCGTGTGTACCGTAAGATTGACACAAAAAGAATCTCGAGTCCCGAGCAATTTGACACGTACGAGATTCCTCTGCATCGTTAATATAGTCTCAAGTTTAAAAATAAGATTTCGCGTTTTCGATCTATTCTCATTATTGAAAAAGGAACATCATTTTTTTTTTTTATGGCTTTAAATATCCTTGACCCTTCGTAATTCCTTGTGGCAAAAGTATTTCTTTTATCTTATCTATATTAGGCAAGCAATGAATTATTTATCGGCTAGTTTGTGAAGGAAAAGTCGTTCGGTGATTATGAGCAATAAGTAATGAGCTGGTTCAGTAATGTAAAGTAAGTGGCTAAAACCCATATCTCAAATATTGCTTTTAAAAAATCATCGCCCACTGTGATGGTTTGGCAGAGGGTTCCACGAGTCTTTACAAAAATTATTTATTGTACAGAGACGATTGAGAAAAAAATGCTTCGGCATTTTTTTTCGGATGGAAATTCAACAACCAGATGCATAATTTTAACTTTCGGCAATAATCTTTGCCACAAAATGGAGGCATGCGCATTACGAGAAAGTAGCTTGGCAAGTTTTATTAATTTTGAAGGGTATTCTAGGAATGGCGCCCTTACTTAAGATCTAAATAAGTCGGCACCGTAGTTAAAAGAGATAACTCTGACTCATTCGTACTTAAATAATAACTTCTGGGTATTATAACGAATCTTATACCCGCCAATTATAATGAAAAAATTCATCCTTAATTAGTGGCGCTAGACGTTGACGTCTCGAATTCTACGAGAATTTTTTACCAGCGGGGGTTCGTGCAGGGTCACGCGATTTGTTTCTACGTTTTGAGTCTCTGCTCTTTCTGTGCATGCTCCAGGGCTTCACCGCATAAAACTCAACACGACAAATTTTAATTCTTTCCGGTTTGCCTCTCGCCATGCATCACCACCATCATCGAATCATCCCCAACCCCAAAGCTCATCAACTCGTCTCACCAATACGTAATTTACCACTACATCCCTCTTGGCAAAGTCTCGCCTGCGCCTGGACTTTCACCTCTCCCTTTTACTTTGTTCCTTTTTTTTGAATGAGTCAGAGGAAACGACTAAAATAATATCTCGTTGCGATCTATGAGTGACCCTTTAGGTTGTGCAAAAAAAAAAAATATGGCAAACTGACTTTGCCCACACTTTTTACAGAAGTCCTTTCTCTCTCTCTCTCTCTCTCTCTCCCTCCCTCTCTCTCTCTCCCTCCCTCCCCTATTCAAACCCTTCTGTTCTTATCGTCGTCATTATGGTCAATTCAGGGTACGACGATTCCGCACGTTCAGTTTCTACAGCTAAATTATTCTGCACTCTCGTACCCTGCTTACAAAATTATGCAGTTCTCTACCGGATCCTTCATTGAGAATATGCGCACACGTGACTATATCGCATAATTTTCCAATAATCATAAATGAATCATTCAAATTAATTATTCGTATATTGCAAATGGTTCATTTGATTTTTCTTATAATATTTCTCGTGCATTATCTCAGTTGAGAAAAATTTAATCCTATAATCTAAAATTTTTGTTAAATTTCTTTAATTTAAATTCGTCTAATGAAAAAATATTTCGTTATCATTCGAGACGTTCATACTGTCTAATTTAATAAAAACCCCACTATCCGTTCGCGGCGATCTTACACGTACTACGTGGCAACTTTAGATTCGGCACGGCGAGCAAATAGGACGAGCATAATTATATATGTGGGTTGCCAGGAGTGACTATATATGTATATAGATCTAGTACGTGTAGCATAATTTTCATTCGTATATAGAATCGTTCATATATCCTCTCTCTCTCTCTCTCTCTCTCTCTCTCTCTCTCTCTCTCTCTCTCTCTCTCTCTCTCTCTTCCTCTCTCTTGTCTGTTTTGCTAATGCACGCCACGTTGTGGAGGCTCACGAAATTGCCTGATCAAATGGTTCAACTATCTACTAGCTGATGTCTCGCTTAATGCTTCATTGTCATCGTACAATTGTCAAATTTCACAATAGTCATACCGATTGCGAGCTCACGGCTCATTCAAAGTGTATATCCATGAATTTTCTATATGTGTTTTATGCATGAATATATATAGATACATTACGTGCCTCTCGATGTGGGTTAAAAAAGGGGGTGCAGGCTTGGAGAAGAAGTCAAAGCAGGTCTGCAGAGTGAGAGAGAAGAGAGAAGTACGGCGAATAGGTCGAAGAACATCGTACTAAGGGGTTGATGATAGTAGTTATATATAGGAAAGTGCCGACGCTCGTTCTAATTAGTATAGCCGCATGTGTGCATACAAACCACATCTATAGGTCGTGGGTAGGCTCACAGGGCGTCTACGTTTGACTTGGAATTTCGTCAGGGAACACGCGATATACAACATGTACATTATATATATATATATATATATATATATATATATATATATAAAATGTACATACTCCACAACATAAATATACAAGGCATTCAAACCCTAATCGACCACCTTCACAATTTCTAATCCCACCTATATTTTTTTGCATCATTTCACCCAACTGATTGCAATCGGTTGTTAAAAAAAAAAAAATCATACTTCAACTGTCAAAGTTATAAATTTTCGAAATGGTAAGTTTAATATCACGTTTGCATAGGCAGTAAACAGGGAAAATTATTCATTTTGAAGTCAATGTTTAAATTGTGCTAGATATTTAAAAAATAATTCCACTTGTTTCACAATTAAAAAAAAATAATTACATAAGTTTAATTGTGCGCGTGAAAAATCATTTTACGTTGTCACGTGATTTGTATCGATGACAGGTAGAAAAAAATCGTGAACAAAAATATTCTTCACTCAGTTCGGTGAGGAAGAATACTTTTTGCTTCGATACCGCGGATCGAACAAACAAAATCTTAAGGGTTGGACACTGGCTTTGGGATGAAACGCCCAATATGTGCTCTTTGGTAAATATAGTTGTGGAAAACGAGATGCCTGTGGGGCTCAAGTCTACCGAGTTTACCGAACATATACGGATTTGAGATGTATATATATATATATATATATATATATATATATATATATATATGAGGATATGCGCGTGAGTGCGTAATAGGGTGGGTGTAATACACGTATAGATGGGACATTCCAGCCCAAATGAACAAGTCCCTAACTCTTACCCTCTGGGATTTTGTCACCAATTTTTTAACTGGCTGCTACATCCTAAAATACACCCTAAAACCCTAAAATGCTCGTAATATTTTATGTAGATTTTTTTTACAATCAGCCTTTTCCAGTCCTTACTCGATAATCATTTTATCTTCATTTAGACGCAAGAAATTTTAGACACGATTTAAAAATGTGAACAAATTTAGAAAAATCCTATGGTAGATATATAAATAAAAATGTAAGAATCATTCCAGATTAGACCGCGGGACTTGGTTCTTTTTTTTCCAATCGTTCGAGTGTCGAATGAAATTGAAGAAATCGTGAAAAAAATGAAACAAAGCTTGAAAAAAAAAAAAAATGGTGATATTGAACTCAGGATGCTTGTGAATGATTTCAGATTTTTTAATTGTGTATTTATATTCTGTGTAATTTTTATTTTATCAACGAATTATTATGATAGAGAGGCTGGCAAAAAAAAATCCGCGAGAATGAGGGTCACAGAATCGTTGATTTGGCCTGGAATACCTCATATATATATATATGTGTGATTTAGAGTGCGTTATAGATCGACTACAATACAAAAGTTGGTATAAATTGCAAAACGTGGTAAATGCAAAACAGGATGCATTCAGACCGGTAGTGTGAGCCAACTCACGTACACAAATTTCTTCTTGGATGGCTGGTGTGCGGCCTCTTATTCATCGTCGATTCGTGGTGAGAGGAGGAGGAGGAGGAGAAGGCACAAGGGAAAGTCTTTTCAACCCCCCTCGTGTACGTTCGAGAGTGACTATCTCTCTCTCTCTCTCTCTCTTTCTCATTCTCTTTTACTCCTCTTGCACTGACTCACACACAGGAACAATCCTAAAAGCAGTGTACTCCGGTCTTTCCCACTCGTTTTGCTACCACCCGGTGTGTTCAATATGCATGAGTTATCATTCATAAGGCTGACGCTGGTATGAATCACACCCCGTTAAAGTGGTGTAAAGTATAAAATAAAAAATAAAATAAAAAATAAAAACAAAAAACTCACGACTTCATCGTTCGTACTTAATTTCTCTCCTCTCGTTGTCGAGCTCACCTCGCTTTATTCTTCACCTTCAATTTTCTCGTCAAACCCTCTCTCATTTTTCTTCACTTTTTTTTTTTTTTTTTACATTATATACTCTCGTTTTTTTTCTCCCTCAAGTAGCTCCAACCTTTAGAATTATACATGCTCGGTGTATTTACCACATTTTACTGTAATAGTCGGGGAGCGTATAATATATAACTATATGTATACATGATTAACTAGACCACGTACAGGCTTCAAGTATCGCTCTCGCCCCACTCGACACGCTCTTAAATCGTGCAATTATGCTCTCGTCTTCTCTCTCTCTCTCTCTCTCTCTCTCTCTCTCTCTCTCTCTCTCTCTCTCTCTCTCTCCTTTTTCTCCTTCGCGCGCGTCTCGCCCGTTTTCTGAAACGATGTCGACGACAACGATGATATACTAGTTAATATACTCTGTATGGGACAGAAAACAAGCTGAGAGAGACCTCGGTTTTTGTGTTATACAACCGAGTTCAAGCAAGCTTGCAATTTTCTCAATTAAGAGAGTCCCTCGTTTATATACTTCAATCTCCACCCCCAAATCCTCTCGCTCTCTCTCTCTCCCTCTCTGTATAACTCTCTGTTCCATTCCTCTCGCACAGAGGTTGTCCGGTTTCGCAGTATATATAGGCAATTCCGAGTTTACGACACTTTTTTTTCCATGTCTTTTTATTTTCATCAATTCTCTCCGCAGACAGTAGACTCGGGACAGACAGACACAACGAGGACTCGACGAGTTTGTTTTATTTTTATTTTCATTTGTTTTAATTCTCCATCACCCCTTAGCAACAATGCGAATCATCGGACCGTGCAATTAGATTTTTGTCGAAGTCCTACAGAAACATTCGAAAGAGAAGGAGAATTACGAGAGGACAGCAAATAAGAGAGAGAGAGAGAGAAAGAGATGGAATGAGGAGGATCATAGCCTCGAGGTCTTGATGCCATGCTCTGTTAGAGAACTCCGGAAGCCACCCCTGGTGTGTTCAGTCACGGGTGAACATGACTGCTGTTGATGGCGGTGGTGGTGCTGGGTGGCGGTAGTGGTGGTGGTGGTGGTGGTGGTGGGTGTCAAGCTAGGTAGCCCCAAAGGGGTACATGTGGAATGAGAGACAACACGGTGAGGTCAGGTGTCGCGACCTCTGTCTCCGTCTCTTTCGGTGGCGTGTCCAATGGAAAGTTGATTCGGTTAATTTCTCTTCGTCCAGCAACTCTTCATTGTACTCCCTCCCATCGTTACTCATCCATATACATATATACATATATATATATATATATATATATATATATATATAGAATACATATATACAAACACATATATACACACACACACTCTAGTGATGCTTTAAGAGAAGAGAAATTGAACACCCGATTACTCCAATATAGGAACAGACAGATAGAAATAGCCTGGAGGAAAAATGGGATAAGATGTGCCAAAAGAGAGACAGAGAGAGAGAGAGACGGAGAGATAGCGAGAGGGATGAGATGTAAAACGAGACGCAAAACAGTTGCTACGAAATTGTACATTGATGGGAAGCCATAAAATCTGTCCAGTGTATGTGTTTAATACGTTATTTCTATGTCAATGTGTGTGGCATTGACGTTTTCGACTCCCTCTCGACGTTAATTCGCCTTCATCCTCACCTCTGACCAATTCAACCCTTTTTACGATAGCGGGTCGAGAGGGTAGTTCGACTTGCTTTCAAATGCGTGCGAGTAGAGGGCAAATGGGTGTCGTGTTGCCTTCCATCCCTTTTGTAGCTCTCTCTCCCTCTCTCTCTCGAATACAATCCGTTTGTACATCGAGTATACGATCCCTCTATTGTAGGGATAATACGTGCACAAACGTACATGAAGAGTCGAGCATGATATACATGTATCGATTACCTCTCTGTGCACAATTTAAATTCTTTTATATTAACCCTTAAATGGCACACTGGTGCCAATTTGTACGATATAAATTTTTCATCCTTCAGAATGAAGGGTAACTTTGGCGTATAACGGCTCATCCCTGCTACTATAAATATATTTATACCCCCACCAGAAAATTGTACCCCAAAAGCAGTTAGATTACATAGAACAGATTATATAAAAGATGCGAAAGTGAGATGTGTCATTTAAGGGTTAATGACAATTTGCTTCCTTGTGAATGAAAAATTGGTACTTGGTGAAAAAGAAGTTTTGATACCGATGCTCATTTTTTTGTTGTTCTAATCCTCCAAATCATTGTAATATTTACAAGAAAAAATTCAATTTATCGAAAATTGATTAAAATTTATCGGAAATTTGATGAAATGTTGGTTAAACAAATCTAGAAAAATATCAACATTTATATATTTTACTCGAATAATTACGATCAAATTAAGCAAAGAACCGTTAAAATGAAATATTTGCACAAACTACATTCTTATTATTATTTTTCTTTGATCAAAGAGAAACTTATCCGTGGGGAAGCCAACAAATTAAGAAATAGCTTTGTCGACAATGGAAATTAATATGCAAAAAGTGGATAAATTTATAATTTGCTAAATTCTTTTATGAATATGAAAACGGAATGTTGAAATAGTAAAATAATTCCAAGTGATTATTACTTCGATGTCAAAGGATACCCGAGTTACCAATAATTCATGACGAAGTGAAACATTAATCAGAAAAAGTTTTAAGAATTGTAATTTCCTTCCTTTCTGTTTCAATGTTTTTTTATAGCCTGATCTGTTTTTTTTTTTGTTAATTCAGCGTTAGTTTTTTTTTTTTCATATAATGGTGACTGATGGACATGCATAAATTTCGCTTTATATCCCCTGCAAGGTGTGTTTATCATCCAGTATGGGATGTATTAGGGATCCAATATGGTATTAGAGATCCAATATGGGATGTATTAGGAATCTAATATGGGATGTTACAGATAATATGCCCGAGGCTTTGAAGGTGCGTCTACATGCGAATCGACTTGGTAAGGGATGACGAAATGGAACGATGAACTATAGCTATCATTGGCTGAAATGTTATCCGTTTCGATGCATTTCACTGTTCGTATTAACGCAAATGGCTCACGTGTAGCCTCACCTTAATGCCAAATAGAGACGTCAATGCCGCTAATGTCGGATTCACTCTTCCGTCCCGCTGCGATGATGAGTCTGATCAGAGCCCTTAGTACCCTATACGATTCGTGGTACTCTCTAGACGATCCAACCGATTCGTCATCTATCGTATAGCAGTGACTCGAAGCTGCTCTCTCCCCATCTCCTTCTCTCTCTCTCTTTCTCTCTCTCTCTCTCTCTCTCTCTCTTTCTCTCTCTCTTTCTCTCTCTCTCGATTGTGCTAGTATGTGCTGGAAATCGAGAAGGGTTGTGAAACCTCCCGCGCGTTCTCGTATTATCGCGATACAGCCTCGGAAACCCCTTTATGTACGAGGGCTCATATGCTATACTGGTGTGGTGATTCGCTCGGTCTGCTGTTGGCACGCTCGCACAGCCTCGAGCTATCGACACGAAACGAGGGTTGCAATCGGCTCAATATATACATATATATATATATATATAAATATATACACACCGTCAGGCTCTACGCCTATTTCCCTGTACGAGGCTCTGATGTGATTGGTATAGGAGGATATAATATGGACTATCGCCCACCACCAATACAAAGCTCGTTTGAGGTTTCCTGTCACATATAGGGTTTCCATAGTATGGCAAAAGAGAGACAGAGGGACAGGGAGTTTATACAAAGTGCCTCCGGGACACCACATAATGTGTGCTATTTGCTCTTAATTATAATCGTTATTTAATCCTCGACCTAGAAATTACGACAATTCAGATTGCTAAATTTGTATTATTTCTTAGAATTTGAAAAAAGACTTGCTCATTTTCCATTGGACAATTGAAATTCTCATTGAAATTCGTTTAATTGACACGCAAAGACTGACAGGGTACTTGCCAATAATAGCTCATTTTCTGAACTAAATTCCTAAGGGTCGATCTAGAAAGAACTCGGCTGAGTGCAACGAAACATTTTTACTGTGTTACCTGACGTTTGTGAAGAATTAAGGAGATGAAGGGAATCACGCAGAAGAGATCACTTTTCACTGGTAAAATTGAGCTAGAGAGGGAAAGAGCAAGAGCGAGAATGAGAGAGAGAGAGAGAGAGTACGTTTTAATTCGCTCGTGAATATATAAGCGCAGCTATAAATTCAACAGTTCTATTCGTATCCAAGAGACAAGTGTGAAAGGGAGGGAGGGAGGGAGGGAGAGGCAGAGAGAGGCAGAGAGAGAGAGAGAGAAAGAGAGAGAAAGAGAAAGAGAAAGACAAAGAGAGAGAGAGAGAGAGAGAGAAAATGTATCTGGTGAGACGATGCGAGAAGGCTCCTTGGTCGTTACTCTCATCGCTATCTCTTGACTCAACCCGAGGACGGGAGAGCACCGGTAGGTACGTACTAATAACGTCCTTCCAGGACGACACTGGAACGTTTTACTTCTTTTTTCCTCTTCTGGATTTCCTCTCGCTCTGCTTCCATAATCTTCCTCTCTCTCTCTCTCTCTCTCTCTCTCTCTCTCTCAATCCTCTCTTCCTCTCGCACTCCAGCCGTCACGTCCATTTGGTCTCTCTATCTATTTCGAAACTCCTGGAGGGTGAAAGAGGCGCTGCCACGAGGACAGGACATAGATGAAGTCTGCAGATGAGAACGAGAATTGTCCCTGTGTGTCTGGGCAAGACTCCTGAGCATCGTGACTCTGTACTGTGATGGTATATGCTAGTTTTAGACCCAGATATAGATAGAATGAGGAAGAGAAAGAGAGAGAGAGAGAGAGAGAGAGAGAAGTGGAAAGAAGAGATCTAGCGCACAGAGAGATGAATTCGTTGGGTGTTCTGGAACGGGCGTGAATTTCGGAAAACAGAGAGAGAGAGAGAGAGAGAGATGGTTAGAGAAAGAGTGAAACTGCAGGAGCGATAGATGTTGTAGCTATCCAACGCTAGAGAGAACTCGAGGCGTGGCCAGATAGTAATCCAGGAGCGACAGTAGCACACAGCGAGAACCAGGACATACCATTTGTTATATATATATATATATATATATATATATATATATATAAATGTGTGTGTATGTGTGTGTATAAAAGGAGTATAACTACTGGAAACTGGGAAAATTCGTCTCTGCTCTCGCTGGGTGACAGACCGATAGACGAAGTAGGGTCCGCCCGCCGGAACTTCATTTGCGAAGCGACAAAGGCTTTCTCTAACTCGTTTCGTACAGAGATATCTCTCATTCGTTAGTTCATTTATTCGTTTATGCTTCTCGAGCTTTTCCCCCAATTGTTTACCCAATCGGGTGAAACGAGAAATCGTATCCCATATCCACTGTTTACGTACTTTCATCTCTTCCACACTCCATGCGACCAGTTTCAATATTGTCTACCCAGTTTTTTTTTATCAACTCATTCTCAAACATCTTTGATTATCTTGATTCTCGTGTGCTATATATGAGCTCTCATTCTGTCCGTTGCCCAACAAAAGTCTATTTGCGAAATGACAAAGCTCCTCGGAGAACAATTTCTAGATCGCGCCTTGATCGTTCGCTGTGATTTGTAATTTACGCTGAAACTCTTTATTGTAATTTACACTTGCTGGTCCCGTTTCAATATAGAATTCAAAAATTGCAGTAAAGACGAGATAATCGATTCTCGCACCCTTGTCTCTTTTTCCCCGGAACCATTGCGTATATTTTGTATTTTGCATCGGATTTCTTTCCAATCGGTTTCTCAAATTCTCCTATTCGAAATTTTCATAATTATTCGCTCGATATTTTCGGTATTATAATTAGAGTTTTGTCCTTTAGAATATTGTGGGCCAAATGTGAACGAAAGATGGTTGGAAATCGATATGCTTTGTGGATTGAAATTGGTAAAAAAAAATAGGAAACAGGAAGTTGGAGCAATAGTCATGGACAATCCCATGGACACTTGCCAGGACCTTGCATACGCATTCATATATATACACAGGCAGCCCTTGTATGAAGGTGTGTAGCAGCCGAACCACCCAAAGGCTAGTAGGGTCAGTGCACCAGTAAATGACCAGACCCCAGTGAATGAACATCCGTGTTAAAATCACTATATACAGATATATTTCGCGTGAGGTGTTTGTTTATTCACCGGCTTCTGTCCATATACTGGTGCACTCACCCTAATATATATAATATATAATGTTAGAGCAGAAGTCATCTAAGGTATACACGATTGAGGGGAAACATCTTTAATTATCTTAATTCTCGTGCTATATATGAGGCCTCATTCTGTTCGCTGCCCAACAAAAGTCTATTTGCGAAATGACAAAACTCCTCGGAGAACAATTTCTAGATCGTGCCTTGATCCTTCTCTGTGAATTGTACTTTAGGCTATATAGAGCTGTATATTATAATTTACGCTGAAACTCTTTATTGTAATTTACACTTGCTGGTCTCGTTTCAATATAGAATTCAAAAATTGCAGTAAGGACGAGATAATCGATTCTCGCACCCTTGTCTCTTTTTCCCCCGGAACCATTGCGTATATTTTGTATTTTGCATCGGATTTCTTTCCAATCGGTTTCTCAAATTCTCCTATTCGAAATTTTCATAATTATTCGCTCGATATTTTCGGTATTATAATTAGAGTTTTGTCCTTTAGAATATTGTGGGCCAAATGTGAACGAAAAATGGTTGGAAATCGATATGCTTGTGGATTGAAATTGGTAAAAAAAAATAGGAAACAGGAAGTTGGACCAATAGTCATGGACAATCACATGGACACTTGCCAGGACCTTGCGTACACATACACATTCACACACACTTACACATACATATATATATATATATATATATTTATATATTTATATATATATATATATTTATATATATATACAAACACAGGCAGCCCTTGCACGAGGGCGTGCAGCGAACCACCCAAAGGCTAGTAAATATAATATATAATGTTACAGCGGAAGTCGTCTGGGGTATACACGATTGAGGGGATTCGCGTAGGGTTTCCTCTGCACCTTTAATTAACGCACCACCACAGAGCCGAGAGGACGAGCGCCGCGTCATAGAGAGAACGCAGAGAAAAAAGAGATACGAGAGTGTCACCGCACCCGAAGAGACTTGTCACGGGGGGAGAAAAAAAAACAGACGCACATTCACCCACAAAAGGTGCGTTATAATAGAAGGGGATAACGACGAAATACAGAATAGGTCGAGTGAGCAGGAGACCGAAATATGGAGAGTAGAATGCAGAGAGCAAAAAAAAAAAAAGAAGAGAATAATTTCCGGAAATTTGCTTGTACTGTTTGCCAGTCAAGCGCGTCTCTTTGCCTCGTCTCCGGTAAAACATCATTCAGTGACACTGAGAGAGACATTTTATACGTTTTGTATGTGTATGTATATACATATATGTATATAAGAACATACAGCTCGTCGTGGTTCGAAGCTTTTTATACAGAATTTTTTCGCCCGCATGTGCATCAACTATATATACATATAACAATATATATATATACATATAAAAATATATATACATATAAAGATATATATATATATATATATAAATGGAGCTGAAAATGGAGTTATATATATACACATATGTGCATCAGGATGGGAGAGAATAGCATAGAAATCATTGACAAGCGTCCACAAAACGCAAGCAACCAACGAACCCATGAAACAACCGGATACGAAGCATCCGCAAAATTTTATCAGCAACTTTGATCGCTAGAGCCCTGTAGAATTGAATGCAGCGTCAAATATCAACGCGAATAGTTTGCTGATTTTTTTTTTTTTTTTTTTACAATCCGTCCTCTGCACTGTCGCGTATCATTCGATTCATTTGTTTCGTGAATTTCGAAAAAAAAAAAAAAAATTCTAACCAGCTGTCATCGGTCATAGCGACCAATTTAATGGCCAATCGTGCCAGCACAGTGTCACCGTCAAAATATTCCGAGCGAATATGCGTGGGAAAAAAAAAAAAAAAACCTTTTACGCTCGGTTGAATTGCGTGAAACGAGTGATAAAAGAGTGGAAGAGAAACCAATACGTTTTTTTATACAGAGAATGAAAAAGTAATGAATTTATTTCTTCATACGCGTACACGTAATTTCTTGTGTTGGAATTTTACGTATTGTACACGAGGGAAGCTCGAGCCCCTGGGCAATTCCACTTTGCTTTTCTTGCTGAATTGCACATTATTTCTTTTCAGTTTTTTTTTTTTTTTTTTTTTCGTTCATATACACTTATATGTATCTATTTGGTTTTTTTTTTGGTTTTTTTTTCATCTCCCACTTGTGTCTCGTCATTCTTCTTTTGCACTGAGCGACGAATATTTCAACCCCCGTTGGTTTGCTCTTCATGACTCTGTCGGTGGGTGTACAGAAAGAGGAAGAAAAGAGAGAGAGAGAGAGAGAGAGAGAGAGAGTGACGATATTTATCAGGTAGTATGAAAAAGACACGTACGCACACCTCCTTGAGCGACTCTTAAATCACGCTGACATCAGCTTTTGCCTTCTCACTCTCCCTTCCTCGCGTCTTATTCTCATCGTCGACATTTTTTTCCCTGTCTTGCATATACGGTGGTTATCTACGGTGCAATATAGAAGGTATAGTCGCATATCGAGACTCTTCGTCGTCTCAACGCGTCTCGGGGCTTTAGAAAAAATAAAAAAAATATATATAAAAAAAAAAAAAAAAATCCCCTCTTGCTATTTGGTCTCTGTCTCTCGACACTGTCATTCCCTTCTTCGTTCCACCCATGTATCTTCATGTATCTTCGTTCCATCTCTCTTCTTCCTTCTCATACTCGAGAATATACCAAAGTGTCACGTGTAAAGAGAGCACAACCCCTATATAGTATAATGGAGAATGTCTCTCCCTCATCCGTATGAAAATGTTCTCGACCTTCTATACTCATAAAGCCCATCGATACATAATATCCAGAAGGTTGAATTTATCAGTGACGCGATACGTAAAAACGAGTCGTATAATTTCACCATAAATCCCCGTCTTCTCTGCTCCCTCCGTCCCATTAATAACCACAAAAATAATAGAAAAATTGTGAGAAGAAAAAAAAAAGAAAGGCAAAAAAAAGAAAAAAATAATGCTGACCTTTGCTGACGAGAAAAGTCAGGGAAAATTTTCTTACCGATAACGAAAATTTCTCATAAAAATGTCACGAAATAAAAACAATTTCATTAAGAAGAAACACTCAATCACACTTAATCCAGGAAAATATTTCAACGAGATATATTTTTCGTTGCTGAGACAAATTGACGAAATCTCCGAAAATCTCACTTCACTGTCAAAATAATATGTTTTAAAAAAAAATAACCGAGGAAGATAAATCTGTGAATTGAGAGGACGGATGACTTTTCCAGAGGCGGAAATTAGTCGTTTCGGCTGTCGCAGACAGACGTATTCGCATATATATATATATATATATGTGTGTGTAATGTGTATGTATAGGCAATATACATATTTATATAACTGTATGTGGTATGTATATTCTTCACAACGTCGCCCTGCGTGGTAATTTGATGCTTTTGGCCAAAGTGGTTAAAGCGCACTATGTATATAGGAAAGAGGCTCGTTGTGTACACATGACTGTGACGCTCTACGAGTTGTATTTTGTTGGCGAGTGAAGCTTTGAGAGTGAGAAGAGAGAGAGAGAAAGAGAAAAAAAAAGAGAGATATGAATAGGAGGTGGAGGCGCGTCTCGAGAGCTTCCACCGTGGCAAAATCGATCCTTCATCCCTCGGTGGTGCAGCGGAGAATTTTCTACCAGCAAAATAGCTAAAAGCCAGGAGCCCTCTTAGTAGTACAGAACGGCTCTCTCGCAGCGTCGACAAATATTTTCCTGACGTAGCTTGGTGTGCACCCAAAACGCAGAGGGACGCTGCATGTTGCCTATATATATACATTTACATATATATATATATATATACATATATATATATATATACATATATGTATAATATAAGATAGCATGAATGTTCTGCATACATATATATGTATAAAAATGAAGCATAAGGTCTAGAACTAAGAAACTTTCAGGGCCCGATGCACTTTCGGTCGCACGCCGACTGGAACGCTCCCCCCTTTAAACTCCAAAGCCGGAAGTTTCTATCTAGCTGGACGATAAGTTTTGCCTGCCTTGCTCGTTGAACGCGCGCGTTACGCTTCGTTTACTTATCGCCCGCGATTTCTGGCTAATGCCAACGAGGTTGAATTCGTTGCCAATACACACGACAGTCCCTACAGTCCTCTTCATAACAGAAACACTTTTCCATCCAGACTCATGAGAATTATGACGAAGAGGAATGAGTTTTCGTGTTATATCATAATTGAAATGAATCAATTAGGAATTAGAATACAGCAGGACCTGGTTATCAGGAATTGCTAGGGGCTGCAGGCCAAGTGAATTCCGAGAAAAGTCATAAAATCTGGCGCCTCCACTACAACTCATCGAGGCCGCTTTCACAGTATGTGTGAGTGCGTCGGTGAAATGTAATGCAATGATAAGAAAAAAATGTGCAAATTTTTTAAAATTGACGGATTATTCGTTCTGACGTCGTTTCTACATGATTATTTTGTTTTTACTAATTCAAAAGAGCTAAAGAATTATTTCGTGATCACCAAAATTATGGCCTGATACGAAAATAAAGCGAGAAAAAGATTTAAAATCGCCCTAAGTTGAAATATATCTCTGACTGATTATACGTTTGCAGTATTAGCTATAGCTATATATTACAAAGGACTCGCTCATATATACATATATATATATTATATGTATATGTCCTTTGCGTTAAAAGGATCTGATTTCAGAGCCCCTTATACTCTGCTTTATGTGCTATGCGCTATGAATCATCACGAGCACCCACAGCAAAAGCCAGCGCCGCTTATACGTCGTCATCATCGTCGTCGTGGTCGCTCTGATTCATGAAATCGATTACACGTGAATACGAGAGAGAACCTTCCTGATATATACTATATAGGGCAGAACGGGGTTATAGGAGTGCTAGGAGTTTGATGTGTAATGTTCGTGTCCTTGTCCGTTATAAATTTGCAATAAATTTGTTTACAATTGTTCCAACCCTCTATAGTAAATCGTGCTATGGTAAAAAATACTATGAGTTACCATATTACCGTTTCGTTTTGACGAAACGGAATTCATATTTTCATGTTAACAGTATACACGTACGATTTCCAACGGTATAATTATATTGATTTTCAGTGTCCTGCATTAGATCGATTCACGTATTTTTATAGAATGTGTATTGGGGATGTACGATAATGTTTTATCAAATATGAGTTTTCCGAAATAATTCGAGACCTTATTCGGTTGATTCGGTTGATTCGGTTGATTCGGTTGATTCGGTTGATTCGGTTGATAAACAAAAAAGTTCCAGCCTCCATCTCGAATTGAAAAGTTTGGGGGTTGGAACTCCTATTTTCATGTTAACAGTATACACGTACGATTTCAAACGGTATAATTGTGTTGATTTTCAGTGTCCTGCATTAGATCGATTCGTGTATTTTTTATAGAATATGTATTGGATGTACGATAATTTTTTATCAAATATGAGTTTTCTGAAATAATTCGAGACCTTATTCGGTTGATTCGGTTGATAAACAAAAAAGTTCCAGCCTCCCTCTCGAATTGAAAAGTTTGGGGGTTGGGGCGTATTGTGCCATTACTTCATCTGGGGCGTATTTTATTCGTTATCGTAGTCAAAGTCTCGTAATCAATCTGGACTCGGGGAACGACCCTCTTGTTGATCTGGATTTCCAGAACGATGACGCCGACTCTGAGAACGATTCCGCCCGATCTAAACTTTACACGAATGATGTCCCCATCGAGTTGGATTGCGGGCCTGATAAATAATTATTTCTCGAACATCGTGAACCGCAAGATTGTTGAATGGTTCAAACGCTTTTAGTACGTGGCACATTGCACTCCGTATGGGGGTCGTTTTGTGCAAAAAAAAAAAATTAAAAAAACAGAGAGCGTTGATAAAATAATTGCTGTATCCCCCTCGATACTCTACGAGATATCGAGGTGATTCTTTTAAACTGCAAGTAAACGATCATAAATTTCAAGACTATTATTGATTTTTCAGTACTATCAACGGTATAAAGGGAGCAGACGAGTATCGCGTACGTTCAAATTGGCTCATATCCCCCGCCTTCCCCCATGTGTACGTATATATATATATATATATATATATGTGTGTGTGTGTGTGTGTGTGTGTATGCAGCATGTATTGAGAAGATTTTCTCTCACATGTATAATCGACTTTATGATCAAAACGAATTGTACATATATATATATATAAAATTGTATGCATGTCAAACCCCAAGACTTTGACAAAAAGCGACGATGCGTGTAGACAACAACTGTGGCCTCCACGAGATAATTGCGGAAGTAATTTGTGTCGCGTTGGCCTCCCACAGAGACAGCAACAGCAGAGGCAGCCCTGATGATGCTGTGGGTGCGTGCAATAGACGTGTGAGTTGTATTGACAGCCAAAACGAGGGCTGATAGCGACGAAATTCGAGCTCTCGTTGTTGATTTTACGGTAAAGCCACGAGATTTATTTGTGGCAAAGAGAACGGTCAACGAGTATTGAAAAAAAAAAAAAAAAAAATCAACGCATTCTATTTTCAATTTTTCATTCCAAGCAAAAATTTCATACATTACTTTAGGTTTAAATGGGATGTTTAATATCGAAAATTTTTATATTTAAAAAATATACGTCACATATCGAATCGTGCTCTCAATTATTATTTATGTATATATCACATATAAAATAAAATCCACTAAACGATTCCATGGATTATACCTACCCTATTGTATAAAATATGATTTTGCAGACAGTTTAACACTCATATATGCACGATTCATCATTCCAGCTAACATACATACATAGATACCCCATAGTATGACAGATACTCGATAATATTAAATCCTTTCGGGTTGGCACACACGATTTTGCAATAAATGCAAATACGACCATCCGCCATTTTTGTACGATGTATAATATTGGGAAATATGTATTACAATATTGTGCCATAAGGGTGGGATTGAATCGTGAATTCAATCCTCGGAGCTCATCGGTATTCGCTGTTGGCCTCCAACCAGGATCATCATCGACTCTCTCTCTCTCTCTCTCTCTCTCTCTCTCTCTCTCTCTTTCTACACTTTGATCTGTGGCTCAAGATTTGTTATTTCTGGGGTGACTTCAGCCTCTTTAAGCTGTCTCGGTGCTTTCACCTTCGTACAGCCGGGTATCAGTATCTTACTCCAAACTTTTTCTCTTCCCCTAACCCATCCGCCCCTTCTGTATTGCATTGCACGTAAAATTGTTGAAAGATAGATGAATTCTATATATGTAAAAAAAAAAAACAAGAGGATAAGATCTTTGGAGGTAAAAATTCGGCGAAATCTATAGAAAGTAGAGAGGCGGAACGTTCCATCCCTCGTTGCGGTCTTTTTTCTTCCCTCCATCCTCGGGCTATCTAGTCGAATGGGGATGTGACGCCGGTTTGCCCACGTAGCACATTGTCTCAAATTTATCTTGTTGAAGAATGAAAAAAGAATGGAAAAAAAAAGCAAATTTCGATGGTAATAGAACAGTAGGAGGGTTGAAGCATCAGGAGGCTCAATTTTTCTACTCTTCCAATGTGTAGGGCGTGAGAGGAATTACTGCGGCACTTTATACATGCATATACATATATATATATATATATATATATATATATATATATATATATATATGTGTATAAATATATATGTATGTGTAGAGGTTTATGTATTCATTTATATATGTATATACGTGTGTGTTATAGAGGCCAGAAGTGAACCCGGAAGGTCCGAGAAGGTTTGAATTTTCCCTCCGAGTCGTAATTCGCATCCTCCCCCGTGGCTGTTTTACAGACACAGCCCTTTAACCATAAATCGATTTGACTAGAGGGTGGAGAGAGAAAGAGAGAGAGAGAGAGAGATAGAGAAAAAAAAAAAAAGGTGCGTTGGAAAACCAAAATTGCGTACTATATATATGAGGGGAACTATCTTCTCCGCCAATAGGGCTCGTGCCATCCTCTTTTTCTCTTTTTATCGCCTTGCCGATTTTATTGAACGAGCCCAGGAAAAATCTCATCGTCGGGCCGGAAGAAGAAAAAAAAAATCCATTCTCGCCTGCTTTGCCAGCTGGAGACCCCGTGAGCTTTTCACTCCTACCCTTTCGCGTCCTCGCTCTCTCCTTTTCCGACGAGCATACTAGGAGCCCCGTAAATCGGAGGCGACACGCAAGTTTGTTCTGGGCGTGCGAGAACCAATGAGAGAGAGAGAGAGAGAGAGAGAGAGAGAGAGAGAGAGAGAGAGAGAGAGAGAGAGAGAGAGAGAGAGAGAGAGAGAGAGAGAGAGAGAGAGAGAGAGAGAGAGAGAGAGAGAGAGAGATTGATTTTCATCGTTTCACGCGAAACGCTCGTGTACGTACCGTATAATAATTTCTCGTCCCTATAAATGTCTATAAACGATGAAAGTATGTTACTACAGTGATTGGCACCTTTGGAAGGAGGTTAATCGCGATTATCTGCTCATTTATTAATTTTCTCATCGATATTTGTTTGCTCGTTTATTCATTTTTTTTTTTTTAATATTATAATTTGTGATATTTATTCATAACTCGATCTCATTTATCGATTATGGTTTATTTCTGCCTCTCCCCATCTCGACAAATGACGATGATCAGGTCTGACGGTTTTATCCGTATCGCTCTATCAGAAATATATATCTGCTATCCTTGTCTCGAGAGAGCGATTCTAAATCGTGACAGGAAAGGAAAAACCAAGCAATTGGACATTCTCTCGTCGCCCTCGTAATGAGAAAAAAAAATCATCTATATGTATATAAAAATATAATATGTACATATATGTATACCGTGACGAGAGTAAAACCGATTTTGCTATACACGATCGATGCATCCCCTCGTGAATTGATCTTGGTATTTGCTTCATGAAAAAAGTTAGTCGTGGAAAAGTGGATCGGACCGGACATGTGGTGAAAAAGAGCAAGTATATGCATAATATGTGAACGAGAAGACCCTCGTTCCTGGACTATGTTCTCCTTGGGGACGCTCTCCTTTCATCATTTTCATGGAATTTGAGGCTGGCCAATCGTTGATGAGAATGAGAAAACGAAAAAAGTATCAGAAAGAAAAATACTTTATTGTTTGGTTCAATACGTAATAAAGGTGTGCAGGCAACGATTGATCATATACGGAGAGTGCAATATGTCTCTTTATGTCGAGTATCGAAGTGGACAAATAGGAAAATACGTTCGAGTAATAGAAGCTGGAAAAAGCTTTCGGCATAATAGAAGGCAAAAGTCGGGGGTGTGTTGTTCGATATCCGTACTTTGACCAGACAAGTCGAAGGGTCAGTAACAAAAGTATGAGAGGGTCAGAAGCCCCCGAGACAGAGAGAGAGAGAGAGAGAGAGAGAGAGAGAGAGAGAGAGCGCGGAGTGAGAAGAATAATACTTGGATAAAGACAGCGGAGCCGTAGTCAAGTTTACTGACTAAACACAAAAGCAAGAGTTTGTGCATGGTGGTGGGAGTTTTTGGCCCGTAAAAGGACACTATACGATAGATGTCGAAAGGGGTGGAATAAGCTCGTGTACTTGACTGGTGCTTGGTTTACGACGCTAAGAGGCAAAAGGGTTGGAGGATAAAGAGAGCAAGCAAAAAGAAGGGTGTACGGAGGAGACTGAGAGCACCAGAAGAGGGTTTATAAAGTGACGGAGACAGAGAGAGAGAGAGAGAGAGAGCTTTAGTGGCAGGATGGAAAAGGCAAGGGTGAAACGGAGGAAAAGAGCTCAATCTAGCTTAGAAGAAGCGAGAAAACGTCGCGATCCCTCCAAGGCAGCCACCACCACTGCACATACAGAGCTTTCCCGGTGAACACACCGCACAAAGCAGAAACGACATCGTCTCTTTACCGGCTCTTCTGCTACCCCTTTTTCTCTCGCTTTATCCTTCTTCTTTACCGGGTCTCGTTTACTCAATAAACACGAAAGCTATACGTATATATATATATACAACACACATATTACTCGGTGTATATATAAACAATGGGGAATGGATGGTGAGAGGCCTCACTTGTCTGACATGCGGCTCTCAGTTTAACATATGTCGAATGACTCCATTTTGTCATCCATTCTTTAGGACCTCGATTAGGATAACAAAATATAAAATATAACATTCAGATCTTATTTATAAATTTGCCTAATGTATGCAGTTTATTTTGAGGCTACATGCAGTTATGAATTTTAAGGTCATGTGTATAAATTATTTCACAATTGGTTCGATTTTTACGTACGATGTGTATTGGAGGAGCATTTCTTCGTGCTGATTAGTAATAATGAAAAAAATTTAAAGGCCATTTTACCAAAATATTTGGAAAATAATTGTTATAAAACTCGTTGATTTTTTACATTGGCCAAAAGTCTATAATAAGGATTTACCGCAAATTGCGATTATTAATTAGAGGTCAAAAACCATTATTTCTCACTATCGTACTGACTGTCCTATATTTGATAAAGAATAAACATCTCCGGGGGCTTCTGACAAAATATAAAATACAAGTCAAATTGATTATCCGTTGGCTCGGAATCGATTTGAATGATATTTTACGATCAGATAAGACAATATTATCCAATGGTTTTCGCAAATTGTCTCATTGGATATTTCATATATACGTAGAGGCAGAATAACCACAAAAAGTTTGTCAAATGGTGAAATTTTTCATTTTTCTTTATATAATGAGTATATAAAGTGCCTAAATAATAAAAAACTCGGTATGAATAGTTTATGAATTTATTTAAAGGGGTTGAATAATTTGATGACTGCTTGAAATATTTATTTATTTATTTAATAATGGAAAATCATATATAAGTAGAGTAAATCTTTTCCAATATATCTTTGATATTTTATATAGTTTGAAATATTCATATATGACATTTGAATATATTCAAATTCATATATCCATAATTATAATTTATATGACAAAACATACGAGTCTCGTTATGCTTATACCATGTACAGAGCACTATACTTTGGTGGTATAATTATTACGAATATAATGTCAAGTTTCATGTGAAATATCCAACGTCCGAGTCATGGTCGCTGCTGTTGCTGCATCACCTCAAAATTTCACTGGTTTATATATCCATCTAACTCATGCGCTACCCTTCGTGCATATTTTTTTTTTTTTTTTCATGCTTCTCCGCTCTCTCGCAACTCACACGCGTTTTCCACTTTATCTCTCTGTCTTTCTCTCTCTTGCGGTGTTTTACCGCATATACACTCATGCGGAGCGAGAGAGCCGGGTGTGCTCATATATATGAGAAGCCAGAGCGCCAGATGTTTCTCGTCACGAGAGAGCATACGTAGGAGTCCAAGGGAAAAATGCTTACGCGGAGCAAGAGAGAGAGAGAGAGAGAGAGAGATAAAGAGACGAGCGAACGATGGACATGAGAGGCAACATATATACGGACGCGTGCCGGCTGCTCGTCCACCGTTCTATCGCTCAACAGTCGTTAATTGAAAAAACGAGTCAATTTACGAGTGTATACTTCGTACATACATATTTATATATATATATACGAGAAACTCTCACTCTTGATGGGTTAGATATATATATATATATATATCTATCTAACCCATCAAGAGTGAGTTCCTCGTGAATTTCGTGTACGAGCAAAACACACCCGGTTCTTCTTCGATTAATCTCAAGACTTCCCGAGGCTGATATTAGTTATCGAGAATTTCGAGGCAGACCTGCTTGTAACGAGCTCTTCACCGTATATATATATATATATATATATATATATATATACGACGAATTAGCCGAATTAGAAAAGGTCAAAGACATTACAGAGCTCGGATAAATAATTTAATTTCTTATAATATAGAATTATAATGAGCAACAATAGATTTTTTTTCTCGCCCTACTCGAACTGCAAACTATAAATTTTTGCATCGAGTCAAAAAATTAAATTGGTAAAAAAAAAAAGAAAAAAAAAACGATTTCCATGGATTATATGATATGCATACAGTACATTGTGCATCATATAATTAGTTCAAGGTACACTTTACGATAGTCTACAACAGGATGAATAAATAATCCTCTTGAACTCCATCTGCAGAGTACATTATTTTTTCTTTGTAAACTTTTTTTTTTCCCTTGCTCTATACCAACCCTGAGGCTTTAGTGGCTGGCGCACATTTTGCCACGATATGGGCTGAAGCGTGCTCCACGTACATGCCAGACGAGTACATTTTAGCTCGCTGCGAAAAAAACGCACGACAGAGTGAGAGTGTGTGTGTGAGAGAGAGAGGGAGAAAGGGGGGGAGAGAGAGAGAGAGAGAGAGAGAGAGAGAGAGAGAGAGAGAGAGAGAGAGAGAGAGAGAGAGAGAGAGAGAGAGAGAGAGAGGGAGAGGGTTTAGGTTAATAGCTACATACGCATATATAAAGGAATACAGCGGGATAACTTTATTTTCTTCGTTAAATATTTGAACTGCTGGCGAGAGAGGTAGAAGGAAAAAAAAGCTAGCTAGGGAGGACGAGAAAGTTCAAACTCAGTAGGGATAATATGAATATGCATGTATATATGTGTACATGAAATTTCGTGTGTACGTGCGTGTATATGTGTATCAACACACGTGGCGTATATTATTGCACGTAAATTCTGTCTATGGTTTATATAGCCCGTTATCAGAATATATATATATAGTAACAGAGTATCCTGTAGTACCCTATGTTGTGTACTTTATATTTCGTTTTTCCCAGTAAAAGGGCTGAGTTGGACCGTAGAATTTTTCTCCCCGCGTATTATAGCGGCGTAATATGCGGAAGTACACTTTTACGTGCGGAACGAGTACCCTCGGGATAGAGAGAGGAAAAGCTCCTACGTACAACATACGTGTATGTACAATATATATATATATATATATATATATATATATATATATATATATATATAAATATGTGCATATACAGGCGCGTGAACTGGGCTGGACTGTTCTTGTCGTTTTCCATCCTGGTTATGGTCGTGTGTGTGTACTCGCTATACTGGCACTATGTACTCATACGGGAGTTTATATACCTAATGTATACGTTCGTTCGTCCATCCATCCGTACGTATGACGACGACGACGACGACGACTACGACGACTACGACGACTACGATGACTACGACGACGACGACTACGACGACGACGACGACGACGACGTCGACTACGACGACGACGACGACGACGACGTCGACTACGACGACGACGACGACGACGCCGACGACGTCGACTACGACGACGACGACGACGACTACGACTACGACGACTACGACGACGACGACGATTTCGACGAAGAGTCTAACGTGTGCGCCCCCAGGAGAGAAAGGTTTTATTTTTTCAGTATATACGACACGTTATAGCCCGGAGCAGCTTTATGAGAGAGATAGAGGGAGAGAGAAAATGCTGCAATGGTGGACCGGTGGAGTAGAACAAGAAAAAAGGAGTGAGCGAGAAAATATAAGGAAGGAAACACGAGAAATGCTCAGAGTGAGGGAAAAGCTTCGGATGTTGCACATTAACTCTCTCTCTCTCTCTCTCTCGTTGTGTCGCCCTATACGCCTGACCCATATTCTCCTTGCAGGTGATTTCGAAAAAGGGGTTTTACAGTGTACAGGAGAGACACACTTTGTTCTATTACTGTAATACTATACCCGGTGACGATTACATCTGGATCCTGGCTTATTCTATTGCAATTAGTTTTATGACACTTGTACAGTTATAGTATTATATACGGTTATACATATCCATAATGCACGCATTTTGCTCACAGAAGACATACGTTCACCAAGCATTCCTTTTGCAATATGAGCATTTAATTGCTCCAGTCTATCCTCATAATTGCATTTATATTGTCCCATGATAGAAAGCTCTCAAGCCAAGCGCTTAAATAATCGTGGTCGCTTGTATTTTGTGCCCTTCCATTTTGTATAACTGCATCACCATTTTACTCGCACATTTCCTCGCGGGTCCGGAGCAAAACATTTTCCAAACCCAGAATTATTTTTATTACAACTGATAAGGTTGGTTAAAGCTGTACAATATTGAGCTCAAAGGTCACCTCTGGACATCTCGATGGTTACTTGAGAAGATTTTTTTGTTATATTGGAAATCCTACGATAATGTGATACCATTTGAGACCCCATATAGTATGTATAAGTCGTAATTTCAGCGACCATCAATCGTATCAAATTTAAAGCTATAATTATTTATCCAACCCAAAAATCATAACTATAACGTGACTGTACCGCGAAATTGTAATTTCAAACTTAAAACACGAAGGGAGACAAGTGGCTCAGTGGATGAGGCTCAGGTTCACACGCGGAGGACCCCCGGATCGATTCAGAGCCAACGCTGAATTTTTTTAAAAAATTTTATCTGCAAGCCTGATGGTTAAGGACCCACCTTAATAAATCTGGGCCCAGAACATTAATAAATTTAGGCCCAAAAATTGCAACAAATATGCTTTGTGGTTTGGTTGAGATCCAAACTTTCAGCAAGGACGCTAAAGCCCCTTTCAAGATATAGATACTTCCATTTTGTTTCATTTAATTTTTTTCTCTTCTGTCAAACATTTAAAGTACTTAACGATGAAAATCTTTATAAAGAAATTGTTTGGCGAAATCAAAGATTCCTCTGTGAGATAGAAAAATTATAATTTCTAGATCGTGTTTAATTTGACATACAAGAACTGTAAAGTGTCATACCAGTTTATCAATCATGGTCAATTTTCAGTAATGTTATAAGTTAAAAGTTTGGTTAAAGTTAAATCTCCAACGAGGAACTCAGTAATACCGATTCGCTTATAACATCCCAAATATAGCGGATGGGTGGAGGGTCACGTGCGCGAGTACGTATCAGGCATTAATATAGGTGAACGATACCAAAAGCACTCTGGCTCTCTCACGTACATATTAGAAGCTATATGCGCACGATACATGGTACATTTCCTGGTACATTCAATGTGTGTTTGCTCTTTCGACTCGTTGGTTTACGACGTTTGCCCGTTCCGTTTACGTTTACCGCGGAGCACCAGCAACCTCTCTCTCTCTCTCTTACTCACTCTTGCTGGGCGCTACGTGACCGCATGACGTCCTGGGTAAATTTGTAGGGGCGCTTACCCCGGAGCTATATGGCAAACCCACTGTCGGACCTGGTTTAACGTGGTAAGGGCATGGTTATATTTGTATATATATACATACACATATATATATATACATAGACACACACACATATATATACATATGTATATACTGCATGTAGACATTCACGTATATACACTTACCGCAAGTTCGCCAATCTTTCTCTGTCTCTATCTCTTCTCCAAACCCACTACTAGTGTCCTCTCTCTCTCTCTCTCTCTCTCTCTCTCGCTCCCTAGCTCCATCGATGTTATAGAGCATCAATGTTAAATCTTCCATCAACCCTTTCATCGCGAGGCAAATTAGTATAATAATGCACAAACTCGACGAGAGCTTTTACATTTTTATTTTTATTCCCAGTCGTTCTTTTGTGTATGCTCTCCTCGTTTGTTCACTGCGAAAGTCATATCAGTGGGAGTGGTAAATGTTTGAGGAAAATTTATTCACGTGTGTGCTGATGCCAGCGTTTTTTTTTTAAATAATTTTTACCATCAGTCGGAAACATCTGTTGATAGAATAATCAGTCATAATTGAAATAATCGGTGGCAGAGTAAGATAATATGGAATTGACAATACGTTATCGTGCTATTTACTGCAATAAAATTTGCTCTGCTTTTTCTGAAACTTTGCTAATTTACGTTTGCAACATTCAGGCAAACGTCATTGAGACTTTTTTTTTATTATTTCTATTATTCTTCTCTACTCTATTCTATTATTTTCGAATTAAAATACATCGCAATCCATTTAAGCGAAAAGGACGAATAAAAATCCAATTTTCAAGCTGGCAATTATTATTGGTTCGTCATAATTTTTGCGCATTTACAAAGCTTTCTCTAGGAGCAAGCCAAAATTGAGAACGTCACGTTTGCAGAGGCAAATATTTTTAAATGTTCAAAAACTATGAGACAGCAATGTTTAAGTTTCAATTTGCACTTTTTTTTTAGAACGTTTAAGTGCTTGGAAATATGATTATTTAATTATGAATATTTTCGTTCATACGCTTTCCGATAACTACTGGGATAAATATCAGAATTTTCATAGTCTGTAAAAAATAATTTAATTTATTTGCTCTGTATTGAGATTTTTAGTTTTTTTTTCTGGCTCGTTTCTATTTATTGTCATATCGTTTTACGTATGGCTGGCGCATATTTCTACATAGCTGTCCCCCGATATAGGAAATCTGATTATTTCGCATGATCGATAGTAATAACTCGAACCACGAGCACATTTATTCCCTGGTTCTCTAGTATATCTTTTACTTTTTGTTGCCTCTATCGCTGGCACTTTTTTCATTCTCTATGTGATTGTGCTCTATGTGTGCGGCGCTCGATTCGTCCTCCACCCTCTATATATATATATATATATATACATCACATATATATGTTGGTTAATTTTTCACTCCATGCGATCCTCCTACAGCATTTGTACCGAATGCTCGATGTGAGAGCGGTCATAGCGGCTGTTACTACTACTCGTATGTACGTTTGGTTGTATACGCTAATTTTTCACTCGAGTGCCTCGCGCGTGTGAGCAATCTCCCTCATCTCTCGCGAGGCACGCTCGCTCTCCCTACTCTCCGTTCTTCTCTCCCTGTCTCTCTTCACGCACCACTCACGCACGTTTCAAAGCTCGTGATGATGTCGCGGCTTTGCAAAAAGAATTGATTCCCTCGTCAATTATGTCCTACATAGTCGAATTCACGCCACAAAATAGAGAGGGACACGAATATTCTCCCCATATAGTGAGAATTAAAAAGAAAAAAAATTCCATGCGACATTTCAGATTTTATTTCATTTTTAGTAAATCTGTTTTTCCTCCCCCTCTTTTTTTTTAATGAATGACTTTTCGTCTCCTATTACGGGTGTCATAAATAGTTATCCATCCATCAGGAATATGCCCGATACGAGTGGGACATTTTTCACAATACCATTATCGTCAAGTTATATACGATATTTTATACATACTGAGACAGAGTGAGAGAGAGAGAGAGAGAGAGCGTATCACTTTCTTTACCATAAGCCTCATTTCTCAATCACATTGCACTTTATATCACCAACGTGATTAATTCTTTTATGTCCCAAGCCCAAAGGTGTGTATGAGGTATTATTGATACAAATAGAAAATTTAACAAAATAAATCCGATCGTTGCTTTCGTCCGTTAGCGAAGCGCTATATCGGATCATATTTTCGTCTACCATTCAACATATTTATGACGAAAATCTCTGGTCTTTCGTGATCATATTTTATATACATATATATGATAATATGAAATATATAGCCGGGCTTTGTTTTTGCTCTGGTATAGTTGGGCCTTAGGATAGACAGAGATAGAGTACGAGACAGGAAAAACGTGAATCGATAAAGCGATTTTTTCCCCTCACACATACGTTTAATTTTGTATGTATGATGGAGCTGAACCGTATAAAGTTTTGTCATAATTTTTTCTCTCTTGCTACAGGCTCATCGGCCTCTGATGGCCTGTCTATACCCATCTCCACCCTCCTCCCTTCCAACTGCCTTTTACTACCTTTTTAGCTGTCCGTGATAGTATATCTCTCTATATCTGAGCAACAAGAATATCGTGTAAGAAAAAGTGCACCATGAAGAGGGCTGAATATACGACTGCGACTACGAATACGACTGAATCCCTGCAAGAGACGCGTACCGGTCTCCATAAAATACACGAATTATACATGTGTAATATTTTGTAGTTTTTACTATAGTGTAACTTTTTTTTCAGTCCTCCTGGGTACTACAGTTATTATGATAAAATATTTGAAAAATAAACGAGACTCAACAGTACTCAATATACCTCCTCGAGATTTTTTTTTCCAAAATGTCGATACACCTTTGAGAAAAAAGGAGCATTATAGCTTTTTTGTAGTTTTTACTATACTGTAACTTTTTTTTCGGTCCTCCTGGGTACTACAGTTATTATGATAAAATATTTGAAAAATAAACGAGACTCAACAGTACTCAATATACCTCCTCGAGATTTTTTTTTTCAAAATGTCGATACACCTTTGAGAAAAAAGGAGCATTATAGCTTTTTTGTAGTTTTTACTATACTGTAACTTTTTTTTCGGTCCTCCTGGGTACTACAGTTATTGTGATAAAATATTTGAAAAATAAACGAGACTCAACAGTACTCAATATACCTCCTCAAGACTTTTTTTTTCAAAATGTCGATACACCTTTGAGAAAAAAAGGAGCATTATAGCTTTTGTTACCGAAAAAGAGAGTCTCAACAAGAAAAGGTCCGGTGAATTTATAATATTGTAATTCCCCTTAAAGCATTTTTTTTTGACAAGCCTCACTATACAAAGTGTCTTATGGCGCAGACGTTACATTCACCAAGAATTTTACATTCATCTGCAAATGAATAGCAAAAATATAGCGCAATTTATAGTAGATATTCACACAAATATTACAGAGCATTCTGTATATAAATTGTAAAATTGTCTGATTGGTTATGTATATGAGCATAACAAGCGAATAAATCGACATTACGTTCGTCTGTTAGCTGGAGTTATAAAAACATTTAATAGTTGGTAAGGTGAATATATAACGCTGTGGCAACATATAGGAAACTTTAATAAGTTCACACAGGTTATTATTTTCATATTAAAAGTCTGTGTATATTTTTCAAGCCCATTAACAGTCGAATGGGTTTGGTAAGCGATAGTCACGCAAATTTACTGAGTTCCAATGAATGTTCCATACACTGTATTACACTCAGTTCTCGACTATTACTTCATTCCTGACGTGAAATATGCCATTATCTGTCTAACGATGTTTCATGTTTTACGATCACTTATTTTTGTTACAGAGTAATTTACCAGCAGTTGCATGATAAGCAACGACATTATTACAGAAATCTTGATGAAAATTTTTTGATAGTAGACCTTCATCATTGAGGTAAAAAATTTATCATCATAAACATTGGAAATGGCGAGAGAAGATTGAATTTTTACGTTAAAACTTCATCATTTATTATATCCTTTTTTTCCCCATGATATATATATATATATATATAAATGAAACTCAAACCATATAATATCCAGTATGAATAATTCAATAATTAATAACAAAAATAATAATTCTGCTGTGGGTTACGAAATTTTTTAAAAGGTCAGATCTCTGTGCATTAAATCGCGCTAATGTCTGACCACACGAGGCTACAACCACTCGATTCGATTCCCTTACCGGCTATAGCGAGAACGACGAGTAAGCCTACATGGCTTATCCTCCGAGACCAATCCATGCTGAGGGCTCGTGATGATCCCTGCAGAAATTATGTGGCACGTGGGGCCCTTCCGGATAAAAGTTGACGAAGGGATTTTACTAAATCACTGTACACACGTACTTGTTATAATTATTTACATAAGAGTTATATGCTGTTATATCCCAACAATGGAAGAGTTGAGGCACACGAGACAGTTTGTTTCAAACGTTCGTATATATCTATATATGTTTATATAGAAATGCACAAAATACACGCCACTCGAAAGTTGCAATTGCACAAATCTCTCTCTCTCTCTCTCTCTCTGTCACCCTTATACTCACATATCCGAGATATAAAAGAGAGAGAGTGAGCGCGAAAATTCACCAAAAGTTCGTCGATAGTTCCGCAGTCCCACCTTTCCACTTCCTGCTTTCCACACCCTCCGGTTGCACGTCTGCAATGTGTGTGAATGCACTGGCGTGCTGCAAAACCTCCACACACACACACATACACACACACACAGAGAGACACACACCTCTAGGACCAACTACTGCACACCCACTCTTCTCACTCTTTTCACTGCTTCTCTCTCTCTCTCTCTCTCTCTCTCTCTTTCTCTCTCTCTCTCTCTCTCTCTCTCTCCCTCCCTCTCTTGTTCTCTCTTGCTCTTTCACTCCAGCCAGTTCCTCGTATATCAAGTCCCCCGGCGCGATGGCTCCGTTTATCACCAAATTATCCAGCCCCGAGAGCACCGCTGATAATCTCTTCGCTATTAGAGAGCCATCCAGAAACACTGCCGGCTTTGCGTCATTGATCAAAAACACCCTTTTTTCAAGTCTGCGTGTAAGTGTGCGAGTGTTTGTAGTTGCCGTATTGCATGCAGAATGCTTATCTACCCACCTCTTTAATTAGAGTCACTCGTCGCACAGAAAAAAGCGCATAATCACTCGTGTGTGTGTGTGTGTGTGTGTGTGTTGGTGTTTTATTTTTTCATTACTTCACTGTAAGCCTTTGCTTTTTTTCAATTTATTCGTATCCACACAAAAATTGTTTTTCATTTTTCAACGAGAAATTTCGATCTTTCTGCGATCAATGATCGATTATTGTTTATTTATTAATTTTTTTTTAACTCATCATTGAATTATTTAATAAGCACAGAAACACTTTACAAGCTTTTTATCGCATTTGAACTCTTCTCTAAAGAGAGAGAGAGAGAGATATTTAATTAAACGATTTTGAGCAGTCGTTATGACAAACACGAGGTTGAACGCGTGTACAGCGAATGGGGAAAAAAAAATAATTAGGCATTGGGAATAAATAAAATTGTTGTGATGTGCGAACACTGGCCGTGCGTGCGGAGAGGCGCGCACCGGCGCTGTTTGACTACTGGCCTCCTCGGCTTGTTTCGACTATGCTTTTGCTCGATCGCACGGTCGAGTCTTCTCGGGCTTTTGCTGGTTTGCCGCGCGCGCCCTGGTACTGGGGTGTCCCGATGGCACCCGGAGAGCCAGCAAATGGCGTCACTCCTTCCACGCTATCGCCGCACACCCACCGACCAAGGATATACGGGGGTAGAGAAGAGAGAGAGCGAGGAGAGAGAGAGAGAGAGAGAGAGAGAGAGAGAGAGAGAGAGAGAGAGAGAGAGAGAGAGAGAGAGATAGAAGGCGATTCTGGTGGTGGAAGCAACCTGAGCTTCGAACGACTCTGGCAGTGTTAGTAATACGCCTACAGCACCAACCAATTTCTATATGTATTTTATGTGTATATATGTGTATGAAGAATCTACAATGATGTAGTCCATGTAGCGAGAATGCTAACCAGTACCGGGGAAGTTTCGTGCGATCGTGAAACTGTTGGGGATCAGAGAGCGCGTGCGCTTACGAACCAACACACGCAGACCAGACCCGGACCTTTGCCACTTTATATATGCATTATATCGGTACTACATACATGTATACATGTGCCTAGAACTCTCGGGGTTGATGGTTAAGAGGGCGAGTGAACCAGAAACGTCTTTTGAAAATTTGACGCAAATTCCCGAATTAACGTCAATTTTATAATTCCTTGAGGGAAATTAAAAAATGAAGGAATCCTGATAACATGTGAAAAGTAATCGAGGGGTTGTTTCAAATTATATATTTCATTGAATTTTATTCTTCATAAGATGCTTAAAAGCTTTAGAGTTGAAGGACATTGCTATGCTGTGGTGCAATCTCATTTGGATGCTTGATGAATGTAGACATCACAAACGTGATCTCTTGCAGGTACAGAGTGTACAGAGGTTGAGGGTCAGAGAGAGAGAGAGAGAGAGAGAGAGAGAAAAGCGGAAGAAACGAGGATAAAGATTAGTCAAATTAACTGCATATTTACGAGACGTGCTCTAGTTTTTCCTGTCGTCTCGTAGCTAAAGGAGGATCATGGTGAAAACCAACCCGCATTTTCCGAGAAAATCTCCGTTCGTTCTAGCACGGGGCGACATTCGTCATCCTACAAACTTATCTCACTGATCCTTCTTTGTACTATTTTTTTTGTTCTTTTCCATGATTTTTATTTGCTTCATTTTCTTACAGAGAGCAAATTGGAAGAGCCTTGAAATTTTACCACTGAGACGAGACGGATTTTAAAATAGAGTCTCGATCACGGATATATTTAGCAATACGAGCGACGATGTTTCGCGGATGCGATAAGATCTATTTCGTTTGCGAAGGTCGATCAAATTCACTGGGCTATGACCCTCGCTATGTCTGCTCTCTGGGGGCCCCCCAAAACTCTCGATGACGTCGTCCCTGACCCTTGTACTGACCAGCATACGCACAAAACTATATATACATATACGTACATTTCTATATATATATACATATATGCGCTGACCAACTAAACAAAAACTATATATATACATATGGACATGTCAATATATATATATATATGCGCCACCCCGAGGACGCATTTGTCCAACCAGCAGCAGCCAAAAAGTAGCAGCTGCCTAATTTCTATGCTGTTGTACGGCGCCCGGCTATATGAACGAAACTAAATAAGCACGATTCGTTTACCGGGAAACAAGGCGCGAGTGACCCCATCATCAGGCTCACTCGTGCGATGCCATACGGTCACGGAGGCGCTTCAATTAACGCTCTAATAGTCCATTTTTTGTTTTTTTTTTTTTAATATATATTCGTGGCATTGGAATTTTTTTTTAGACATTTTTATAGAGGGGAAAAAGGAGAAAAATTGTCTGAACGGTCTGAAGGATTCCTTACATTGGATAAAATCGTTATTGAAAGGGTTTGACGACCGTGCGAGTATTTCAATCCAATGAAGCAAATAACTCACTTTGGTCCTGGCTAATATTTACACGATACGTGTATATCTATATCTTTTCACGCTAAATTATCCAATATTAGACTCGTTCAATCCTTAAATTGGTGAATAATTGAGGTAACCGCAGGGGCTGGCGGCCAGCAGTATTTTCACCGGGTCTCCCCGAATAACTGGCGAGAGATTAAATTAAAAGCTTTAAAACCGGCCTATTATAATGGTGGATGATTTGGTACCGGTGTATATGTATAATATACGAGAACGCACATATATATATATACACGAGTCTAGCTCTGGTGTATCGCCATATTAAAAGGATCTTGAGATAATTGAGAGATATGTAATTTGTGCAATATTTATTCTTTATTATACCCATGGAGTGTATGCGCGAGCTTTGACCATTTTTTCGAACCCCTCATGATAAATTTTAAATAAAAATTAATTTTTTACATTCTTCATTAAAAATATTATTTTATTTATTACATACGTGAGAATTAAATTAAAAGTTAATTAAAAGTTGACGGAGAAATAATTTCACGCTTGTTTTATTTGAAAATTTTATTTCTATTCTGAAGTTTCGAGGAAAAGAAACAAAAAAAAAAAAATCACTTTCATTATGCGATAACTGATGAACTAATAACACGCAAGATGATTTTTTTTTCTTGCGGCATAACAATGATCGTCCTGAGATCTTTGCAGATACGTCTGTCAAATTCGACGATTATTCAAACCGCGCGTTATACATTTATTTTTCTCTCTCATTTCTCTATTCCCTCTATTAAGCTTGAGGCACACGGACATACACGCGGATGTAGAAAAAAAAAAAAAAACTGGCGACATAACGGAAGTACGAATCTTTTGTGTGGTGCGCGGCACACTGGCTCTTTATATACTGCTGATACCGCTGCTGGATTGTACGCCATCCGGAGACCGATATACAACTCGTTGTGTATCGCCCTACAGTTGGAACTATACCATAATGGTATTAGGTGGAGTATTGTTGGGGAAGCGAGTGTGGCGCAAACAGGACGTTGACACGGTATAGAAACAGGTAAAGGAAGAATGTGTATTGGAATGTAGTGCCAGAGTCAGACGAAGGTGTTGGAAAAGGCACGAAAAGAGGAAGAGAGGAAAGGGATGGGACGAGAAAACCTATGCTCTCGTATTTATATATATATATATATATATATATACGAGAGCATAGGTTTTCTATATATATATATATATATATATATATATATATATATGTATATACGAGAGCAGAGAGGTTCTCTCTCTCTCTCTATATATATAGAGAACCTCTGCTCTCGTCTGGTGTCTCGTCTCGGTCTATATATATCTATATATACATATGGGGGGGGGGGGGGAAATTTGGGCTAAATCGTCGCGACCATTTTCAATTATTTTCAACTCCTGACTGCCTGTAGAAAAAGGTATGGTCTGGTAAAAAATCAGGAGTTATGCGCGTTTCACTGCGATCAGCTTATAGAGGCTCCTTTGATTGTCCTTTGATTTCTCTAGCACGGTTGAAAATCGCTTGAGAAATTTTTCCATACACTTTCCGTGAGTGACAAAGTGAGTTCTTAGATATAGTTCGTCAGAATTCATCGTGAAGTCGATGAGATAAATTGGTTTGCTTGGCATGACAAATATGAACATTGCTGCAATGAGGTGGAGATCGATTATCTACTATTTCACGTTTGGGTCGATTGTTGCTCATTTTAATATTCAGTATTTCAGGCTTACTTCCTGTTTTTCGCGAAAGTTCGATCATAACTTTTTGCTTTGGTCATCGACTGTTGACGATAAAAAATGACGTAAGAATAAAAGTAATGAATAGCGATACAGGTACGCAGCCGAAGTTAAGGAGCGCAGAGCACGGACCGATCTTGGAGTTTTCTGCAGTTTCCCTGTGTCTGAATGCAATTGGCACGGAGGCTTTTTTGTGCAGCCCCATTTGAAACTAAAAGGAATAAAACATACAAAATTTTGAGATTCATGGAGTCATCGATTTAATTCAAATGCACGATACAGGAGCTTCGTCCAGCCTTTCTTCTCTCGGTGGCAACTCTTCTGTCAGTGAAATGCATCATCTTTTTCATATTCTCAACCCTCTCTTTTTCTCATCTCTCATTTTCTCAACTCCTCTCACCCCCTTTCTATCGTTTTGGATGTCTCTGCCAGAGAGGCAAGCTGTGTTGGCGACATCGGGAGATGTCTCGTCGTTATACTCACACAGACACTTCCGACGACAGACGACCCAATTCGTTGCTCTGCATGTACAATATCACAATTTCGCACAAGACGAGGAGGAATATATTTTTTGAAACATTTTCCTTCGTCTTTTTCTTTTAATGATTCAAACGCATTTGTGTTTTGATGTCGTTTGAATCTTTTCTTTTGCATTTGTGTCAAGCGACAAGAAGCATCAAGAGCTTCTACTTATTATTGTATATTGAATTGTACTGCCGATATTTTTTGCTAAGCTTTAAGTGCTCTACCATCTTTCAATCTGGATAGACCGGAAGTATTTTTCTCTGTTGAAGGAAAGCCATTTATCGAAGTAGAAACAGAGTATAGAAATCTCGATCGTCCAGGAAAACTTCCCCTCTCTTGCGTATTTTCCACGAGAGAAGCAGATTGCCAAAGGTTTTTCTGTTCGTTCGTTTCGTCGACATCTCACGTATAGTTAGGCCAGAAACTCTACGCCCTGTGGTACTTGACCTCAAAAAACGAGGGCTCAGTTCCCATTTCTTCCGTCCCTTCCTCTCTCTCTCGTTTTTTTGTCTTTCTCTTCAAGCGTCTCTTCCTCGGCCGACTGCGTTTTAGGACGTAAGGACTTGGGTCCTCACTTTTTCCCTCTCTGAATCCCCCTCTCCCTCTATTCACCGAGAAAATTAGACTCCCAAGACTCTTGAGACTGCATATTTCTCTACCCTCCTCTTTCTTTTACCACCCTTCTCTCTTCCATTTCTCTCTTTCGTATTCTATATCATTCCTTTTTTTTTTTAATTTCTTTTACTTTTTGACGGCGTTAAAGCCGACGACATGGTTCTCTACCCGTTACTATTTTTCTCGAAAGCGACGAAATTCGCGGGAAACCAAAAGAAAAAAAAAAAAAATTTAATCGCCAACACTTTTTCATTGCGGACTTTTGCCGTCGAAGCTTTTAATAACGAATTCTCCATTCTCGAGTGTTTCGAAATTCTTTTTATATTTTACCTTTTCACTGCCAGGCAAGCTTTTGTTCCCCAATCCTGTTGCAAAATGTACCGTAATATAACATACATCATTGATACAATACACCGTTGTTCATAGCACGATATTATAAATTCATATAAATCGAGGATTTTCTATCATTATCGTAGTGTAAAGTCAGTCAATTATTCATGATTGCCTTAATGGACATTTCACGTGTTCTGCGTTAGTATACGTTGTACTGCAATAGCAGCACACATACATATACACCAGAGCAGTATACATATAGCAGTTAACCGAATTTGTCACAATCCATTTTTCGAAGCTCTCACTATTTCTGCCTACGCACATGAAAAGCGAGATAGATAAATTTACCTCATGCCGACTGTCACGTACGGATTTTCAGCCAAGATACATTCATCAATATTTTATGATAGGATCGTACTGGATTAATGCACCTTTCATGACATGCACTTTACGGATCACGTATATATGGGATATTCCAGCCCAAATCGACAAGTCCGTGATGGCTGACATCGTTTAGGATTTTGTCTCCAATTTGTTACATGATTGTTGTAAAAAGACTTTAATGCCCTTAAAGGTATGCACATTTTTCATGATTTTCTTGGGCAGCCCGTATTTGATAATGATTGAAAGAAATTGAAATAAAACAAAAAGGTTGGACATAGCACAACTTCCTTCACGAGAAAAAAAAATCTGAACAAAAATCCTAAAAATCCTGATGCGTTGGGTATATGAATATTTTTATGCGATATCCCAGGGTTGCCTGGCACTCGTTTTTATTTTTTTTGCTATTTTGTTTGTTTGAAAAGTATGCTTAGAATAAATGGAACCAAACCCCATCATAGTCTGGCACATACCAGACTATGATAATGATTGAAAGAAATTGAAATAAAACAAAAGGGTTAGACATAGCACAACTTCGTTCACGAGAAAGAAAAATCTGAACAAAAATCCTAAAAATCCTGATGCGTTAGGTATAAGAATATTTTTATGCGATATCCCAGGGTTGCCTGGCATTCGTTTCTATTTTTTTGCTATTTTGTTTGTTTGAAAAGTATACTTAGAATAAATGGAACCAAACCCCATCATAGTCTGGCACATACCAGACTATGATAATGATTGAAAGAAATTGAAATAAAACAAAAGGGTTAGACATAGCACAACTTCGTTCACGAGAAAGAAAAATCTGAACAAAAATCCTAAAAATCCTGATGCGTTAGGTATAAGAATATTTTTATGCGATATCCCAGGGTTGCCTGGTACTCGTTTCTATTTTTTTTGCTATTTGTTATTTCAATACATGTTATTGAATTGTGATGTTTATTCGGAATGAGAAAATCGATGTTTGATAAATCTGGAAAAATTCTGAAAATTCCTCCATCACATATAAATTTTTTCACACGACATCGCGCAGTGGGGCGACATACCACCCCAAATTTATTGCAAATACTTCAAACGAAAGAAAAATCGGAAAAAACTAGAAGTGAGAGTCAGCTCACTCCTCACCTTCGCCTTCTCAGGATATCGTTTAAAAATGTTGACATCCAACACACAACTTTTCTGATTTTTTTCAGGCTTTTAAATTGTATCTGGCCTTGTGTTTCGTGTAATTTTTCTTTCAATAAATCATTGTTAAGGACGAGCTGATACGAAAAATCTACAAAAAAAAACTGCACGTCTTTCGGGGTTGCAACAAGAATACACAAAATTGGGAACTAAATTCAAGAGGGTGAGGGTCGCAGACCCGTCGACTTGGTCCAACATTTTCGATACATATTTTATATTTTACTTTTCTGTACTATGATTTGTATATAACATGGACGAATTTCTTATCTATAAATATAAGTATGTATATTTTATTAGCGGGTTACTTAGGCTCAGGGGGCAGCTACGCACCCTCGCTTTGGATCAAGTGGAATGGCTGTCAGGTGTCTATGAGGGTCTTCGCAAGATTTCCATGAGTATCTGTGTGGGGTTTCTGTGAGTGTTGGTTCCCGAGACCCTTATTACATATTATGTAAATTTGACACATTTCCACATGGAGTGAAAAATCAGAGAAGAATTATTAAATGATCTGACGAAAATCGTCCGTACCGTATACAGCACTTATGGGGCCATATGAACCACTAAAATTGTTTGAAAAAAAGTTTTATTTTTTTTATAATTATTGTTTCGCCATTTTTCTTCGATTATACCGTTAATTCGCCCATTTCAGTTTCCTAAAATTTACTTTAATACACGCCATTCTCTTATCGGTTCAAAAAACGAAGAGATTTATCTATAATTAAACCGTATGATTTTTTGTAGAAAGCACATTATAATGAGGAGAGATGTGAAAGCCAAAAGGACCCCACACGCCTCGTAAAGGGCAAAATTATTGATGGCCCTCGTCTAGGGTTAATTCTCGTGCTGTTCCCATCTGTTGGCGAGTGCAAGAATTTGTGATCATTTTTTTCCCCATATATTATTAAAAACGTATAATTCGGAGTAATCAATGCCTCTGTACATTGAAAACAATTTTTTAAATATTTTTACAACCGTCACATTTGGCACTTTTGCACGCATCGGTCTTCCTCCTTGCGATATTTTACATATACGTATTATGTATGTATGTATTAATACATATATTGACTGCTATAGATATAGACGGAGTTGACTTTCGTTATGATTTTCTATTCGACGTTTCCAAGCCCCTTCACACGAAAAAAAAGTGTGCAAACTACGTATATTAGTGACTGTTGGAAAAATTGATGCAAACGAGCCAGTGGAGACGAAAACTTTTTTAACGAGGCTCCACTTTACGATTTCTCTGCAGTATATGCACGATGCATTGAGTTCTTTGACGATCGTCGTCTAGAGTATATATATATATGAATCTGCCCTGCGAATGGTTTGTAGGGAACATCGAAATGTTCAATAATAATGATAGATGTGGAAAAAAAACTATTTTCTCCATTCTAACAGTTTTCCTGCATGACATTTCCTCGCCTTGATGCACATTACTGATGGATGAAACAATACTCGCGGCTACCTATTCAGATCCTGACGCCTCTAATAATTAATTAATCTTATTAATGCTTTAATTTTCCAGCGAGACAGAAGATCTTTATTAATTAATACCGCAGGTCATTCCATTAGTCTGTGGGTTAAGAGAAATTTTCAAGAATATTGCGCTCATAAATGTTTCGTTCAGAAAATATCCATTAAATCTGTTAGTGAATCTTATTACAATTATCAACCCGAAAATCTTCGAAAATTAAATTCCATATTCTATATCACATTTGCGAGCGGATATTCATGAAAATTCTGGTTTTATAAATGTGTTTAATATTTGCAGCTGACCTACTTTTGTTACAGTGTTTCTCTAGTGAATAGGAAATTATTGGATAAAAAATTAAATCCAATGAAAAATCGAAATTTTTAGTAGCGTCTCTATATTCGTGTACAACAGGCAACCGTTTTAACCGTTTTAACAGAAATTACCATTTAAAAAAAATCTTTTTTTTCGCTAATTTTGTTTTTACATAGCTTTATTGTTGTATAAAGAAAAATGATACAATTTTCGTAAAGATTTCTCAAGTTGATCAAGTTTTATAGAATTTTTAAATTTTTTGTAAAGTCTGTCAGAAGAATAATTTTTGAAATTTTCGATCTCTCGTGCCAAAATTTTTCACATGAGTAGAGTATAACGAGACGTTATTCGCTACTAAATTTGAAGAGAATCAGTCGAACCATTTAGAATTTATAACATTTTAAAAATTACGAAAATCATAAATTACAACCCTTCTCCTCGAGTTAACTTGAAGCTTTTAATACAATACCACTCCCAGTACTAAATCGACATTTGACACTGATTTATAGTGGATTCAGCAAAGATTTATGAAAGAGGATTCTGATTTTACGAACTTAAATCGGTTGGGAAATTTATACAAAAATTAAATTGTAACAAATTTTCATATATTTACCTGAAATGAGGGATGGAAAAGCTGCAAATTAAAAATTGCACATTGTTTTCTCGTATTTTAAACTCAATTAGTTACAAAGCTTCCTCGCCGAGGAAGTAAAAATTGGAAAAGGGACTTGTTTATAAAGCTTTTTGTAAAAGGTAGGGGGAAATTTGTTTGTCATTCATATGATGAATAGATGACCTTTGTCCTCGTCATGTTTTACCTGTTGATTGCCCAATTTTCCACAATGGTCTGGTCAATAACGCGCGCGTTTTACCAATAATTTTGGTTCGTTGGGTTCTTTGATGCTATATCGAACAGTGGAGAGATTTTCCAGTGGAATTTTTCATTTTATGGGTCAAACTAAACAATTTTCACAGAGGTCGTCAAATAAATAGAGAGGGGGTATTGCGTGCGGGTGTGTGAGCGAGAGAGAAAGAGAAAATCGGGTGAATAAAGAGGAGAAAAGAGAGGTCGACGTGACTGGTCGGAGGGTATCGAGTATCGGGTGTACAGAGCACGTGGGGTGTAGTACTGCCAATATATAGACCGGCTCGATCGATCGAGCCTCTGTTAGTTTCATCGGTGCTTTTCATCTCTCTCATTCTCTCTCGTTCGCTGGTTTCGCGTACGCGGCATCGCGAGAATCGATCTTAAATGTTGGCCCTCGCCAGCATGCGTGGGGTATATGCACCCCTCATATATATATATATAGAATAATAGAAAGGGGGATGAGGGGTTGCGGTGCTTGTGTATCGAGGAAAAATTTAACCGCGTGCACCGAGAGATGTGAGAGGGTACATAGTAGTGTCGATACCGAATTGTCGGAACGACCCGGGTATAGAGAAAGCGAGAGAGAGAGAGAGAGAGAGGGAGAGATGTGGAAGGCTTTCCCCGGGGAACCGAAGACGCTTCTGCATGCAAGTGATGGCAGCAAGCTGCGAAATATATAACAGTTTCCTCCATGCTATATTACACGCGAAACGGTAACAGCAGCAGTGAGAGAGTCAGCTAGAACTACCCTCTGAGCCAGCGTAGTTATGTATATATATATATGTATCCCTCGATCTAGAACGGATTTTCGCGAGACCGAGAACTCTTCGTGCTTCTATATACATTATATATATAGTGGTGGCGCAACCACGTTCATCGAGGAATCGACGACGACGACGCAATAATCTAACGAAACTCAATTTTCCAATGGACTAACCGATATATATATATATATATATATATATATATATTCTACCATTTATTCTAGCCCTATTGTCGGGTCGATATATCGCGGCAATGACGTTTGCGAATTTTACACACACTTAATCGTGTGAATCGATCAAGGGTACGACAGTAATTTGTTCCTCTTGACATGGCAAGCGAAGAAATTCTTTATTAACAAAAAAATAAATAATTGCGCTGTCGATTTCAATATGAACCTGCATGGAACGATAGAGAGATAAATTTACGTATTGAGTTGAAACTATATTTAATAATGAGATTGATATAATGACTCTTGGTGGTGTAATCGCTTCTTCATGTCGAGGAGATAGTCGATGACAGCTCCACTTTTTACGATAAGTTTAGTTTGAAAATATATTAAATGCATTTAATCATCGGAATGATAATCATTAGAGTTGAAGCACCGTGATATAGGATACTCAGTGTATTGTGCAATAGTTTTTAATTTCGAGGAAAAGCGCGGAAGAATCGCTTGTATTTTCGTACCCATCACAGCAATCTATTTTTAATATCAAAGCACAACGGTTCTCATATTTTTTCGTATAGAATTGAAACTATATATAATAATGAGATTGATATAATGACTCTTGGTGGTGTAATCGCTTCTTCATGTCGAGGAGATAGTCGATGACAGCTCCACTTTTTACGATAAGTTTAGTTTGAAAATATATTAAATGAATTTAATCATCGGAATGATAATCATTAGAGTTGAAGCACCGTGATATAGGATACTCAGTGTATTGTGCAATAGTTTTTAATTTCGAGGAAAAGCGCGGAAGAATCGCTTGTATTTTCGTACCCATCACAGCAATCTATTTTTAATATCAAAGCACAACAGTTCTCATAATTTTTCGTATAGAATTGAAACTATATATAATAATGAAATTGATATAATGACTCTTGGTGGTGTAATCGCTTCTTCATGTCGAGGAGATAGTCGATGGCAGCTCCACTTTGTACGATAAGGTTAGTTTGAAAATATATTAAATGAATTTAATCATCGGAATGATAATCATTAGAGTTGATGCACCGTGATATAGGATACTCAGTGTATTGTGCAATAGTTTTTAATTTCGAGGAAAAGCGCGGAAGAATCGCTTGTATTTTCGTACCCATCACAACAATCTATTTTTAATATCAAAGCACAACGGTTCTCATATTTTTTCGTATAGAATTGAAACTATATATAATAATGAGATTGATATAATGACTCTTGGTGGTGTAATCGCTTCTTCATGTCGAGGAGATAGTCGATGACAGCTCCACTTTTTACGATAAGTTTAGTTTGAAAATATATTAAATGAATTTAATCATCGGAATGATAATCATTAGAGTTGAAGCACCGTGATATAGGATACTCAGTGTATTGTGCAATAGTTTTTAATTTCGAGGAAAAGCGCGGAAGAATCGCTTGTATTTTCGTACCCATCACAGCAATCTATTTTTAATATCAAAGCACAACAGTTCTCATAATTTTTCGTATAGAATTGAAACTATATATAATAATGAAATTGATATAATGACTCTTGGTGGTGTAATCGCTTCTTCATGTCGAGGAGATAGTCGATGGCAGCTCCACTTTGTACGATAAGGTTAGTTTGAAAATATATTAAATGAATTTAATCATCGGAATGATAATCATTAGAGTTGATGCACCGTGATATAGGATACTCAGTGTATTGTGCAATAGTTTTTAATTTCGAGGAAAAGCGCGGAAGAATCGCTTGTATTTTCGTACCCATCACAGCAATCTATTTTTAATATCAAAGCATAACGGTTCTCATAATCTTTCGCTATACAGCTGAAAATATGAAAATTCGTACAGTCAAAATTCCTACAACTTAACTCGGCAGAAATGGAAACTGTTCTCAAGTTTTACTTTTCATTCTTCTCACTCTAAAGCGGTGATTAAAAATCCAAAGCTTGCTGTACACTTCACATGTGACGCCCATATAGTGAGAAAAAATTATGGTCGAAAAGTTACACCTACGAGTGTAGTTATGCGAACTAAGCATCAAACTATAAGATAGAAACGAGTTAAATTGTGGGGAACTTTGAAAAAAAAAATCAGTCGCCCGACGTTACTGCTTTTGGAACTTTTTTAGTTCTCCGATTCTAGCACAAAACTTTTGCCTTGGATCTGTGTCAAAGTTCTTGGGTCTGTTGTTTTATAGGCTAGAAATAACAGCACCCGTCAGTCCCAGTCGTCAGTACCAATGTGTAATTGTCATGTTTAAAAAGTTATCGAAACGTTATTAAAATAAGATGTCGAATAGCTGACTAAAGGTTTAGTCAGCTATTCTTCAGCTATTAGCAAGTTATCTCGTGAGCAGTTGGAACGACATTTAGACAAGATTTAAGTAAATATGGAAAAATTTCGTTCTCAAAGGTGATTTCGATTTTGGAAAGTCCAATGCCAAATTCTTTCAAAGTTCTCCATACGAATATTGTATATTATTGGAATAGGTATATCATTGCTTCTTAATTAGTAAAATCGGGAAAATGAGATTTAATCTCAGGAACGTTGACTGTATATTGTACAAATATATTAATCCCAAAATTCACTCCAAGGTAGATTTTTTTTTTAACTATAATTTTTCCTCTTTTCATCAATTTGACGACTGCATATGAGAACGGTATGAGGTATATATATTCGTTACATTATGGAAGTGAAAAGATTGATGAGAACGATATCGTAGTGTCTAGGGCTCTCGCAATGTTCACGCCTGTATGGCCATACACTATATAACATCGATCTAAGCTCTGTTATGTGCGAGCACCGAAGTACTACGTGAAGAGTGACGACATTTGTCACGGGAATATAGCTATGAGGAAAAAACAAGAAGTATATAATTTGTACGAGTCATTTCCTCGTGAAAAATGAAAGCTTAATATTTGAACCCCGATTTACGTAAAAAAAATAGCATCTCAAAATAAATGATTACACGAATAAAATATTTATCAATCAATAAACAAATATCCATTTACTAATAAATTTTTCATATGTTTTTCACGAAAATTGAGATAAATTGTGATCCTTCTAAATATTGTTATACAAAAATTTGTCAGAACAATTTTTTCTCCAATTACTTATAATTATTGAGACACTGGTCGTATCTCTTATGGTGAATTAGTGCAGATGAAGTCTGTTATTATCATCGTTGTCGTTTGTGAAATGGAATTTACCTTTGCTATGTGTGGAACGATACGTGCAAATACATATAACCAGGGTCGAGAGGAGAGATTTGGATTTAGGAAGAGGAACTTTTTTCACGAAAATTGAGATAAATTGTGATCCTTCTAAATATTGTTATACAAAAATTTATCAGAATAATTTTTTTCTTCAATTACTTATAATTATTGAGACGCTGGTCGTGTCTCTTATGGTGAATTAGTGCAGATGAAGTCTGTGTCAGTATTATTATCATCGTTGTCGTTTGTGGAATGGAATTTACCTTTGCTATGTGTGGAACGATACGTGCAAATACACATAACCAGGGTCGAGACGGAGAGATTTGGATTTAGCAAGAGGAGCTTCGTTGGCTCGCACACCGATTACACGTGACCTGAATTTCCCTCTGTCGTCGTCTCTCTCTCTCTCTCTCTCTCTCTCTCTCTCTCTCTCTCTCTCTCTCTCTCTCTCTCTCTCTCTCTCTCTCTCTCTCTCTGTTGGTCTCTCGTTCCAGTGGCCATATTGCTTCTCGGGGATGCCGGGGGTTAATACGACACGTATTTACTCTTGGGAGAAATCTCTCCTACCCTCTCGCAGAGGCCGCAAGAAGACCAACTGAGAGCAATCCACGAGTGAACAACAATCGCGATGGAGCAAGTGAGATATAGATCGGATCTATATGTATATGTATACAGCGAGACGCAGGAGACTTGCAGAGACTGCGGATCGTCTAATCGACTATATTCATCTATACATGTGTATGCAAAAATATAAAAAATCTCGAAGCTCTGCTGGCCTCTAAAGAGGAAGAAAATAAAATTTAAATTGATTTTTTTTTCTTTATAAGAAATTATAAAATTACGCTGAACATTTCATTAAACAATGAAACATTTTTACTTGGAGCATTTACAGGAATTATTTGTAATTATTTAAATTAGATCATTGTTTGTCTCAGTAATTTTACTTCGATCATTTTTATTCGATGATATATACACGAGTTTATTAATTACTGCTTAGCGATTTATTGCCGATCGGGCGTTTCGCGTTTTCGCTTCTAAGTTAAGCGGAGATTCTGTGAGTCTGTAAACAGCTGTGACTCCTATGCGAGATGTCTATAATTATCTAGATGAGTATTCATGATTGGCAGTATCAAGTATTTGTCTGTGATTGTTTGGGATTGTCTGTGAGTGCAAGAAGCTTTAGACGAACATCTGGGAGGTGTGTGAGGCAACATTCGACGTATTCTCGTTAGAATAATAATTATTTAGCCAGAATTACTGTCCCTGCTAGCTGCTACCCGCCTTACAGCCGGAATAATATTGATTAATCGGAACGTTGTTGTTTGAGAGATGGATAATAATAATAATAGCATGAACTTTGTGTGCTCACAGTGATATTTCGATATAATTTTGGATAATTTAATATGTTTTTCATCCTAAATTATAAATTATCTCTGATTAATGCATAATATTTTCCATGTGTGTGTAGATTCGATTATATTCTGTTATGCTGTCGATTCTGAAACTCTATGTATATTTATGTATCGCTGCTGCGATTAAGAGACAAATGCGAGGGAAATTTAATCGTTTGGGATATGTCGGAGTTAACAGCTTTGTTGGCACAGTGCACACAGATATATATATATATATATATATATATATATGTATGTATATGTATATGTATTTACGGGATGGTCGTATGTATATATACGTATAGTTACCGTTTCGTATGCTGTTAGTACCAGGTACACCTGGAAGCTTTGTTTCTGTATGTTGAAAGTCCCTTGGGACTCAACGATCTCGGCAACAAGGTAATTGGTTACCGGGCTTATACCGTTAGCTCTAGGCTGCTCTCGACCTTTCTCTCAGCGAGAGTCAGCCATCCCTCCACGTATACGAGAGAGCGGTGTGCAGAGGATCTTGATGTGGATAATTCGCGACAGGGTCAACAAGCTACCGTACGATGCGAGAACTTAAATTTTTAATCGAGAAAAATGGAAAATCAAACTCGATTAGTCGAGAATTGAGTTAGTGCACGAGGACGCAGATTTTCTAGACCTGGATTGGTGGACGAAGGATCGATTTTAAAATGTTTTACATGATTATACTGGAAAAGTGTGCTCCGAAAAGAATATCGTAGTTATTAAAGTATTCAAATAATCGATCTCACATAACGAAATAATCCTGCAGAAACATTTTTTTTTTTTTTAGTAATTTTTGTTTTGTTTCTAATATTTATTTATATATCTATGCATGGTACGAATATATCATAGTTGAAATTTTCACTGTGCATTTACGGCAGTAAAGTTCACTCGTGAAAATATTTTTCATTTCGATGTAATTTCGACTTCACTTTTCGTTCATTCCATATTTATAATAACTGAAACTTTATCCATGAGTATTTTTTTTTTTGCTTTTTTATAGTGGTACAAAACTCTGTGGAGAAAATGTTGGAGAATCCTTTCACTCTATTTCGACTAGAGTTGAAAATAATGTATTATTTAAGTAATGGATTATCGATTTGTTAACCCATTATTTAAATAAAATAATGGGTAATTCTTTAAATCAAGTAATGGGTGCTGGATCGAATTCCATTATCCAATATAAAAATAATGAGGTGTGTGTATTTGTGTGTGTGTGCGTACGCGGAGTTGCAAATAATGCATTATTTTATTAATGCATTATGAATTTCATTAAATATTATTTAATTTATTTTTAATGAATAATGCACAATTTAAACATTATAATTTTCACAACTCTGATTTCGACGTATTCAGAGTCTATATCCGATCAGAAATTTCAATGACTCTCGAGTGTATCGTAACTGTTTGCTATATAAATGCATACTTTGAGTGTATCTTCTACCGCAATTGCAAACATGCCATGAATCCACAACCGATGAAACACAAACAAAGATATCTCTTCTTGAAAGGGATTCGCTTCTACCACATCACCGGAACTTGGAGACAAGTTTTCTCTCCGCACTCTCTGCAATAGTCTAGTATTCTAATACTGGTGGTGGTGGTGGTGCTGCTGCTGCTGCTGCTGGTGTTGCTCCAATCTTCTTAGTTTCTCAAAGCATCTTGACGTTCCCATGAAAATAAATATTTTCATCCTCGAATGCTATTCATTCGCGTCTGTCAACTTTTTTATCTCCCACCTCTCTTCCGTGTCTCTCTATCGCTTTTCTCTCGTGCACACACAATACAATCGAGATGGAAAAAAAAAAGGTAACAAAAAATTGTGCTCACGCGTAATCTTTATTTTATTTTTTTTATTATTTTTATTGCGCCACAATTTATCATACACTGTACGAAAAGAAGAGTGAGAGATGGAGTGAAAGATAGTGACAAAGGCAGAGGCGAAAAATATAATCCTGATGATTATATCCTTAAATCTTTCCCATGGGAATCGCAACTCTCTAGCACATACATATATACCCACATTCAGAATTGGGATAAAGAACGAGCGTCTTGTCGTTCGCTGAGTTCTCACGGGGACCAAAAGAATGAGCTTTGAAGGAGTAAAAACGCGTAGTCGCGCGACGTAGCAATGAAAAAAAAAAGGACGAGGGAAAAAAGCTTCAAGCACGAAGCGAAGATAACGGATCTGTGAGCGAGCTAACGTGAGGGGAAAAAGACGCAAAAATCTTATGCTCTAGAGATGTTGGGTCGATGAGAAATAAAATGAGAGCAAGAGACGGTGAGCGGGTGGTGGGGGGTGGGGGGGGGGGGGGGGGCAAAAAACAATAGCGGAAAGGCGAGCGGAAGAAAATCGGTCAGAGACTTTAAATTCTGATGGCAGTTGAAAGAAGATAAGTATATATAGTATATGGATAGCGATGGATCGAGTGTGTGTGTAGTACGATGACGCCGTCGTGTGAGGGCGCGCCAGAGTCGACATTACCGCCGCACACACAGTCCCTACATGTATATATATATATATATATATATATATAGGTGAAAACGTACGGAGAGGGTTGGCTCGATCTTTCGAGAGAGAATAGCGGAGAAACGTGGGCAAAGGGCTCGCAAAAGGAGAGTGAGAAACGAGAGAGGGTGAGAATACGAGAGACGTGACGATGGCGGTGGGAGAGGGAAAAAGGAAGCTCGCCGCGCGACGAGAGAAACGAGCGCGAGTAAGAGAACAAAGAGCCAGATCTGGAGCAGGCAGGCGTCCATTCTCACCGCTCTTGCGTTCCTCGAGTCACTATATACGGTATAGTACTATGTCCCTCATACTGTCTCGCTCAACCCCCATCTCCAACCCTCTCTTGTGCTCTCTCTCTCTCTCTCTCTCTCTCCCTCTCTCACTCACTCATTGTGTCTCTCGCTCAAACGTATAGAGGGTCTCGTGCAAACGACGACGACAGGTCTGCCCTACAGAGCCAGCAACTTTTCGTGCAAGGCGGTCCAGTTTATTAGAGAGCTTCCATGACTGTATATAGAGAATTACTATGTGTATATACGCATACTTATGTAATATATAGCAAGTATACGAGTCTATAATATACCTGGATATGCAGATATATAAGGGGATCGTGGTATTTCATATACTTGCTATGTAAATCCATTATCCATTGGAAACGATCCTCCATTGACTGTACGAAGGGTGGAACGAAGACTTTCGAATTATGAATGACCTCGCGTATGTATATAGCGGGATCTTGGAATTCCCATATAAACTATATATATATATATATATATATATATATATATATATATATATATATAAATCGAGCTTGTCTCGGCCATTTTCTGGTTTTCTTATCAACGTTTTTTTCCCCACTCGAACGTTTTCTCGTTTCTTTCTTTCATTAGTATGCTCGTTTATTGTAATGTTTTTTGCTTCTTCGTGATGTGATGGATCCTTTTCACTCCTTGGCACTCTCTCGCCGAGCAGTCATTGCGTCATAATGATGATAAAACTTACATCGTCCAATTTCGTTAATGCGGTCATCCCCATCGACCAACATTTTTTCAACTCATCTCTGCTAAATTCGAAGCCTACACTTTCGCGTGTTTGAATATTATATGAAAAACGTTGGATGCTTACATCATATATAGTTATAATCCATCCAATAATAAGGGGTACATCAATATGAAGCAGTAAAAAAAATCTCTTTTGTGCTGTTTTTTTCTTTATTTTTTTTTCGGTTGCTCAACAAAAAGTGATTGAAGCTCGGCTATATCATTTTGCTAATCGGATATTCACACAAAGGTTCTGGCAATAATTCATAAAAATATACGGGTATGTACGAACTTTCGTCGGAGAGTTTTTCCTTATTTTTTTATTCCTTCGGCGTTCTATATATATATATATATATATATCGCGAAGACTTCCCTCTGCTCTTTCAATATCTTCATCGTGTTCCGTTCTTTCGTCGCATAGAGCCTTTCGCCAGATGAAATTACTCCATCTATCTGCACTCTCTGGGTCTATTTAATTTATTGAATTGCGATAAATAAATTCTCCTCCGATATATCTCATTTTCATTCTTTTCAATTGCTCTCTCTCTCTCTCTCATTTTCTTCACAATTCGCGTAACAATATAATATGATATATAAATATGTACAGGTGTAGATATATTTATTCAGCTATAAAGGAGATGAGCCGTTCTATAATGGAGCCAGCAGTGATGATATTCCTGGGGCAAGTTTGCGTTCGTACTCTCTGCCTCTCTCTCTCTTTCTCTCTCTTTCTCTCTCTCTCTCTCTCTCGGGGTGCTGTACGAATGAGAGAGAAGAGCGGAAAACGGATGGAAACAGAGAATTCCCATATAACTTTATGACGGATGAGCTTCCGACTCTCCGCCAACTCCGAGTTGTATCATTAGCCCTCTCTCTCTCTCTCTCTCTCTCTCTCTCTCTCTTTCCTATTCAGTAATATTTCTATATCTGTCTCATTTCTGCTCATTCTGTACGCTATATATCAGAGAAACGGAGCAGCGTTCAATAATTAGCGCGATATTTGCGGAAGGATTTAACGGTGAAAGCTCGATATATATATATATATATATATATACACGGTGCGAGAAACTTGTCTATATATATATATATTGAGCTTCTAGTCAAGTTTCGCGCACCCGTTCGCTTCAATAGCTCTCTCTACCTCGCTCATATACCCGGTTCGATCGTCCGTTTTAGCAAGAATGTACGTCCAACTATATCACTCACACCACTAGCTCCATGCACGAAGGCAAGCAGCGTCGCCTGTGGCCAGTTTAGGAACTTTTGCGTTGATGAACAGCATTAACTTGCATGGATAGACGAGGGTTTATCAATTCTTATGAAATTATGAAGCAATATTGGCACATGAAAATTTTTAAAAGTGGCAAATCTATGATGAAACTTGAAAAAAAAAAAAAACCTTAAATAGTTGCTAAAATGATACGCTGATTTTACATAATATATAAAACTGCAGTCCGTTAACGGACAGAAATGTATCTTTCTTTCTCTCTCTCTCTCTCTCTCTCTCTCTCTTCCATAACCTAGCCTATGTAAAAGGCATATATATAGTATATATATAGGTTGAGTACTCAAACCCGCCACCACAATCGCTGCACATTCAACTTCCCCTCCCCACTTTCCCTCCGTGCACAGAGCGAATATCCTGATAGCCAGGTCGTAGCCGAGCATGCACCACAAGCGCCCATAACTGGCTTCCGTTATACGGAAGCGTTGTATCCTCCAGGATACATTCCGACTTAGAAATGGAATTAATCGACGGATTATCCCATCCCCGGCTCACTCTCTCTCCCTCTCTCTCTCTCCCTCTTCCTCTTCCTTTCTCCCAATTCGTCTCCCTCAAATGCAACGCCATCGCTCAGACTCACATCTCCGTATTGAGATGCAAACGCGGAGGACACACATATAGGACCGAATTGCGCGGGTCTCGTACAAGTGTGTTCGCATCCGTCGATACGGTCCGCGTCAAAACCAGCATGAAGTGATTCTGCATGAGCATAGATTGATATATACAGAATCGGATAATCGAGTATTCCATATATACATACTCTGCTTTAATTGCAGGATTCAACTGGGGTAATGGAAATCACATTACGTTAAAGTCGTTCAAGTTTTGGAATAATTAATATTATTATTTTTTTTCTTTTAGCAGGAAACCAAAAGTATTGCTGACTGAAGTTGAAACAAAAGTTTATCTCATTATCGTATTTTATGCGCATGCGCAATATAAGAAAATCTTTTATTTGATTACTCGTCAGAAATTTGCATGTGATCAATAGTTTGACAATTTTGTTTCCAAGTCGAATTGCGTAGTTGATTAAAAATTAATGTATCGTCGACACGCGATTGAAGCAGTTTGTATCTATAGTACGAGTGATTACTTCCTGTTATATTTATATAATATCGCACATATGCCAGTCACGAGATATCAAGTGCCGCATGAAGACTCCATCAGAGCAACGCCAGCTGGACCATGTAAAATGTGCATATATATATATATATATGTATATGACATAGTTCCGATTATATTCTCGAAGGAAATAGCGAGCATCACTCGACCTCTCTGCCCTGCTGACTCGAAGGGTGCGCTCCCTTGCGCAAACAAAATATATAGATATATATACATATATATATATATATATATATATATTTGCCGTGTGGCGGCGAGTGAGCGAATGAGGAGTTCCAAATGTGGGAGTTGAGGTGCATGTGAGTGCATTGGCAAGTAGTGCGAGATGGCAAGGGTGCATCGAACGAGCTTGGAGTATTCCCAGTAGGTATAGGTCGCGCGACGAAGAGTTTGCACCACCATATATATGGCGGTGCAAACTCTTATATATATGTATATATATATATATATATATATATATATATATAAATATATATATATACATATATATCTGTATAGATGACGACGAATAGAACGAGAGAAACGAGTAAAGGACGGAACTAAATATATGTATATACATGTTTGGGTTAATATAAGAGGAGGAACATGGGCAAGCATGCAAATGCCGAGGTTTGCGCTCTCGTATACGTCGGAATTACACGGGTCGGCGAATGCGTCCAAAGACGCACGTAACTATACATGACTGATTCTCCGGTACATCAGCATATGTTTGGACCTCATGATCTCAGATTTTCTCATAACTTCGCAATTCCTTTATTTATACCAAGTACTTCCCTGTATTTGCATGCAATTGGCAATATTTTCATTCGAAAACTGTGAATGTTTTATACATGGAACGCATTTTTGCCACTTTCATTTATCATTTTTTACTCACAGTGAAAAAAACAAAAACATTTTTAAAGTTATTTTTGAGAAATCGTCAAAATATCAGTGCCACAGCAAAACGTTTGTGTACGAAAAACTTTGGAAATGTTCACCCGTGCTCCATTTTTATTGCAGTTATTAGGAAATATGAAACCATAAAGTGTCTAAATATATGCTGGTATTCCGAAGAATCAAACATATCTATTGCACAAACTCAAATATTCATGTATACACCATTAATAGAAATGCAGGAAAAGGTGAGGCGCGGGAGGGGTCGGAAAGATTTTCCTATGAAAGTCCTCGAAAGCTCTTCCCCTTCTTCTTCCTCTTCTCTCTCTCTCTCTCTCTCTCTCTCTCTCTCTCTCTCCCTTCCTCTCTCTCTGGTTCTCCTATTTATGCTCCATACTTGGCAGAGGAACTGCTCGTGAAGAGGAAAGAAACATGAAATAAGAGTGGATACATTGGAAAGAACGTATAGAAAAGAGAGTAGTTGAAGCAAGAAGGAGTAGAATGAGACGAGACGGGCGACCTACAACACGAAGATGATGATGACGCTGATGACGATATAGATAAAAGAGGATCGTGCGATGAAAAGAGGAGAACGACGATGAGAGTAGGAACATAGATATATACCTAGAGTATGTAGAGATACGAAGCTTAGAAGAGAGCGAGACTCTCTCTCTCTCTCTCTCTTACAAGCTCACCGCTCTCAGCGGATATCGATTTTCGTTCGCGCTAATAAATAGACGCATGCGCTTGCGTTTCCCGCTTGACTCCTCTCGCCACCCCACGAACGCCACCCTCGCACTCGTATATATGGACAGATATATACGTAATTTTGTGTGCATATATATATATCATACACGCACACACACACACCAATAAACAATATTGTACGTATGTTTATAGCGCAGGTGGATCACGTAGTCATAAATGATTTACCTATGTGTGATAAATAAAAATTTACACATGCCTTATATATCAAAGTTTCGATATATATATATATATATATGTGTGTGTGTGTGTGTGTGTGTGTGTGTGTGTGTATTTACATACACGTACGTGCCATTGCTCTTTAAGACTTATCTCTATACGTAAGTAATCGTTATGGACTTTTTCTCGGGTGTACATACAATAGAGCAGCAGGATATACGTCTTACGTCATACATATCGTATGGTACATGCAATGCATATCATATATATGTGATGTATTTCTATATTGTATAGTATAACCCATCCCCTCCCCCCCGAGGGGTGGGGGGGGGGCGAGGTGGATATGGACAGTTATCGTACTGCTGAGACTCGTATTAAATGCACGCAGGCGTATAAAGAATAATACACTACACGAAAATTATAGATATGTATATATGCATCTTGCACATCACTGAATATATTCTTATACGTGGATAAACTCAGTGGGAGAAGCGCAATATATGTATATATGATGCACTCGGAAAATTCTACAACGTTCATCATATTTACGCCATTTTAAAGCTCCATATTTTCACAATCCCATAGAAAATTTTTGTGGTCATCCTAGGGGCTCAGTCCTCCTTGTGTAATCCCAAGAGTAGATTTCTCCCCTATTCGCCACATAGGTGAGACACCTGGTCCCAGCTTGGACAAATAGGTGAGAATGAAATATCTGTGTTTGGACCCTGTATGTACGTTTATATTACGTATGTACTGTATATACGTAGTAAGTTCAAAAAGTTCCCGGAATAGTTGTTTACCGCGGCCAAAATATTGCGCGCTAAGTAGTATACGTAATATAATACGTTAAAAAATTTCCGGAATAGTTGATTCCGAGATGGTTGGAATATCGGAAATGAGATTATGGTACACGCATCGGCGATGTCAAATCCCCGTGTGCACTATATATTTACCCCATTTCAATGCATCGTCCTTTCAGAAACAAATCAAAATTCTTCACGATTATTCTAGTCGCTCAGACCTTCTTGTGTAATCCTAAGAGTAGATTTCTCCTTTACTCGCCAAATAGCTGAGACTCCTGGTCCCGACTTGGTTAAATAGGTGAGAATCAAATATCTGTGTTTGGATCTTTACATTAACGTCGTAGGTTTAAAAAGTTCCCGGAATCGTTGTTTATCGTGGCAATAATAATGCGCGCTAGGCAGTAATTTACCACCTGAAATTGAGTCTGGCGCCTCGACGACCATCGCTATTCGAGATGGTTGGAATATCGGAAATGAGATTATGGTACACGCATCGGCGATGTCAAATCCCCGTGTGCACTATATATTTACCCCATTTCAATGCATCGTCCTTTCAGAAACAAATCAAAATTCTTCACGATTATTCTAGTCGCTCAGACCTTCTTGTGTAATCCTAAGAGTAGATTTCTCCTTTACTCGCCAAATAGCTGAGACTCCTGGTCACGACTTGGTTAAATGGGTGAGAATCAAATATCTGTGTTTGGATCTTTACATTAACGTCGCAGGTTCAAAAAGTTCCCGGAATCGTTGTTTATCGTGGCAATAATAATGCGCGCTAGGCAGTACTCTGGAAACTTTTTGAACCAACTACGTATGTGATCCCTAAATTTCGACGTACACCTTAATGTGGGTCTGGCGCCTCGACGACCATCGCTATTCGAGATGGTTGGAATATCTAATGTGAGATTATGGTACACACATCGGCGATGTCAAATCTTCGTGTGCACTATATTTACCCCATTTCAATGCATCGTCCTTTCAGAAACAAATCAAAATTCTTCACGATTATTCTAGTCGCTCAGACCTTCTTGTGTAATCCTAAGAGTAGATTTCTCCTTTACTCGCCAAATAGCTGAGACTCCTGGTCACGACTTGGTTAAATGGGTGAGAATCAAATATCTGTGTTTGGATCTTTACATTAACGTCGCAGGTTCAAAAAGTTCCCGGAATCGTTGTTTATCGTGGCAATAATAATGCGCGCTAGGCAGTAATTTACCACCTTAATCTGGGTCTGGCGCCTCGACGACCATCGCTATTCGAGATGGTTGGAATATCGGAAATGAGATTATGGTACACGCATCGGAGATATCAAATCCCCATGTGCACTATATATTTACGCTATTTCAATGCATCGTGTTTTCAGAAACAAATCAAAATTCTTCACGATTATTCTAGTCGCTCAGACCTTCTTGTGTAATCCTAAGAGTAGATTTCTCCCCGACTCGCCAAATACCTGAGACTCCTGGTCACGACTTGGTTAAATGGGTGAGAATCAAATATCTGTGTTTGGATCTTTACATTAACGTCGCAGGTTCAAAAAGTTCCCGGAATTGTTGTTTATCGTGGCAATAATAATGCGCGCTAGGCAGTAATTTACCACCTTAATCTGGGTCTGGCGCCTCGACGACCATCGCTATTCGAGATGGTTGGAATATCTAATTTGAGATTATGGTACACGCATCGGAGATATCAAATCCCCATGTGTGCACGGTATATAATTAACATTGGCCAGCACAAAGAGCTGACTTGGGCCTTTGTCACGCGAATGTACGTAAACGCACTCACCTGACTTCCTCCCTCTTGCTCATCCGTATAGCGGCACGTAATGTAAACGTGATACACACAAGATGTCTCAACGCATCAGTTATGTAATGGCAGGTCAGACGTTTGCCAGCATCAGCAGAGAATATCGCTGACATAGCTGTATATATATATAGAACTTTGAAGATTCGTATAGATTACCGAGTGGATTTCCTCTCGGTATAGTTCGCCGTGAATTGCTTCATATGCGCCTCCGAATCGGATCACTGGGCGATATGCCATTGAATCACCAATACGCATGAATTGCTTTCTCCACATTTCTATCTGCCCCTCTCTCTCTGTCTCTCTATGCCTCGTATAAGTCATGCATACATGACTAGTACTGACTATGCGTTTCTAGCATTTTGTGTGTTTAGGATATACATGTATGTGTGTTTGTATGTAGGTGAGAAACGTGCGTGGATCTGTGTAGAAAGCATTGAGAAACGACCGAGGGTGACTCTACTGTACTATATATTTATATACATGTGTAAATGTACTTCTACAGAGTACAGAGGGGATGAAATTCATCTTGACACGTGCAACTGGTATCCCAATTACTTCTCGAGAGCCATTAGTCGAACTGGTGCCCGCGCTTACACTTCCCTCATATATTTTCTCCTTTCTCTCATCCTCTCCCCAACTATATATTTCTATCCCTTGCCGACTTCCTCGCAATCTTTTTCCATCTCTCTTCGTTTCACGGAATTTTCGAATAGGCTCCGTCACCGCAAACTGATCTCTCCCTCTCTCTCTCTCTCTCTATTTCCTTTTCTTCATGCCCTCTCCTCTCGTTGGAACGGGTCGCCAGGCTTGTAATTTGTGTTCTCGTTTCGTGACTCGTGTCACTCGTTACTTTTACGTTTTCAGCGCTGATGATTTATTTTTTACACGGTCGACATATCTATGTCTGATTCTCTATTAACTTTATTATATATATATATACACAGGTCATGATCGAAATGTAATCATGATTTTACAGAATTCCACGTGAAATATATCTTTCATTCTTACATTTTATAATAACACTTAATTATTTTCTAATTCCAATAACAAATTTCAGACCAAAACTATACTTTCTGTATTATATATATATATATAGAAGTCGCGTTCAACGTTAATGGACGTGAAGAGACGTCACAATTTCGATCGAGAATACCACTTCTGTATAATGCCACTTACGTACTTGTGCTACACTATATGCTATATAGACATTTTGTAGCACTTGAATGGCAACTGCGAGAACAATTCGTAGAGTCGTTGGATTCGAAAGCTCCGGGATACGGTGAGAGAGAGTTGTAATGCGGGTCGATGCTCAGAGCTCGGCAAAGACCAATTCTTGAGTCGTATAGATGAAGAGAGAGAGAGAGAGAGAGAGAACGAGAGAAAGAGCGGGAGACCCAGGGACGTGTATATATAGTCATGTTAAATCCGCGTACATGGCGTATGCTCCATAGCTATAGTCACTTAAAGTTAAATACATATAGAGAATATATATATATATATATATAGAGAGAGAGAGAGAGAGAGAGAGAGAGAGAGAGAGAGAGAGAGCGAGGGGTAGCTCTTGGGGTGTGCAAGACTTTATGCGTTCCCGAGCGCGTTCAGAACTTTGCCGAGGGGAAACACTTTGCTCTGCAGGACCTCCATGCTGCATCTCACTCCCTCACCTCCTCTCCATCTCTCTCTCTCTCGCCCTTCTCTCTTTGCTCATGCCTATAGACAGTAACGAGTGTCTATAGGTATGTTAGGTCGGTTCTCTCGGTCTAGGGCAAAGCCACGAGGACCACCGCCCGCATAAGCGAGGAGAGAGAGGGAGAGAGAAAGAGAGATAGAGAGAGAGAGAGAGAGAGAGAGAGAGAGAGAGAGAGAGAGAGAAATGCAGAGTTTCCAAACTTACTTTGACTCTGGTCGACCACTTAACTAACGTCTCGAGAAGATTTTTGAGATTCGAGTAGAAGCACGAGAGATACTGAGAGAAGCTCTATGTGGAAAGAGTGCAAAGCACTAGATTTACCGAAGCTACGTGAGAAAACTTCGTTTCATTGCTGTTACACAATTTTGAAGAGTCGAGCTGCGAGTACGAGAGGGAGGCAGATAGAGAGAGAGAGAGAGAGAGAGAGAGAGAGAGAGAGACGAGGGTTAACAAAGTGAAATATAGGGTGGAAGTAAACTGACGGAAATTGGTACGTAACGAAGGAGATACTTCTGTCCATTTCTGTAAATTGATTATTTTCTGCTGATCCGTAACTTCTTCCTTCTTAAATCAAGATGTTGATTTCCAAACATCATTTGATAACACAATTTGATCACCAGTCATCGAAATATTAAAATTATAGCTTCGTTTTTCGAATCAAATTTGCGGTTAAATTTTATCATACAAATGGCACGAATGTACCTTCAAGGATGGGCTTCAGTCCTCTTGAGACTTATACGAAGTTTATTAATTCACTTTGGTTTTAGTTTTATTATCGAATGATTCTTTGAACGGAGAATAAAATTATCGGGGTTGAATTTTCATTATTATCGCGTTGAGCTTATCCTTGCTATATTATGTACTGCATGCACATACATATATGTATAGAATACAAAATTGTTTGGAAGAGCCGTGAGTATGAAATTCTGATTAATAAAATGTATGGTAAAACGGGGTCGTATGTATCAGGGCCGCTGTCATATGACACACAATCTGACAGGCGTGCCGTTTGCCTTAAAAATCTGCAATAAATTGCAATAACTTTTATAACTATATATAGTTAGAATAGTTTTGTGTATAAATGCTAGGCTGTACCGTTGTTTCGTTTTAGCAGCTCAAATACAATTACTGTTTTAACAGTACTCGTTAACTTTTAGTATCCTGAATTTTATTGATTTATGTCTCACAATAGAATATGGCTTGCATGTACGATAATGATTTTATCAAATGTGAATTTTACGAGAAAAAAAAATGGAGACCTAATCCAACCAACTTAGTTGATAAAGAAAAAAGTTAAAGCTTTTTCAATAAAGAAAGTGAGTCCTGAGGCGTATTATCGTACTGCGTAGGGGGTGTATTTGGACCATTATCGGAGTCCAGGTCAGCGACTATCAGGACTCCAAGAACGACGTTCCCGTTGACTTGGACTGCGACATTGAGCAAAAATTACATCGCATACATCGTGAACCGCAAAGTTGTTGAATGGCTCAAACGATTCCAGTACGTGTCACACTGGGACCCGTACGTGGGCCGTTTTGTGCCAAAAACAGACCGATATTGCTGCTCCGGTACGAAATGAGATACGAGGGGCTTTTTTTTAAACAAAAGTAAAGGATCTTCTGGGGCTACTATTAACTTTTTGCTATTATCAACGGTGTCAAAGTGGGCAATTGTGTTCGTTGAAATTGTGGCAACGGGGTGGTCAATAATTGGTGCGCAAAGTGTATCGAGGACCGGAAACCCCCTAGTATATATATAGAAGAGATCGAGAAAATTATTAAAATGGTAAGGGAAACAGGGAGGTAGAGAGAGAGAGAGAGAGAGAGAGAGAGAGAGAGAGAGAGAGAGAGAGAGAGAGAGAGAGAGAGAGAGAGAGAGATGGGAAGGCACTCTTGTGCGATTCTTTGAGTTATTCAGCCATTATTGATATTCGGCGACGGGTGTGCCAGGTCATTCACTTATGTCCCTTAGGCTTTTCGAAGCGGAAGCGAAGAGCATTGTAGCAGAAAAGCGGCAGTAGAGTAATAATCCTATATGTATATATAGAGACGTCTTGGGGACCTCCGCAAGATAGAAAGAGGCGGTGAAAGACGTCAGGGGTGTGCAAGTATAGAAAGAGAGGACGGCGTGGACGACGACAAACGTCGTGACCTCGACCCGCACCGATAAATCACGGCTGTGGAGGCTCACGAATTCTCTTTCTCTTGCTCTTTCTCCCTCTTTCGGTATTACCGCCACTCCACACTGCCACCCTTTCAAAGAAGGAGGGAAATCTATCGAGAATGATATTTCTTTTGCCCGTATTTTTCTTCTGAAATGAAATAGTTTCAGTGAATGACGATTTAAAAAAAAAAAATGATTGTTCTTTTTTCGAGATGATATCACAATTTATTTTTAAATTACTCTTATATTATTATTATTATTATTATTATTATTTTACATACGAAAACGTTGACAAATTAATTCCGTCTCTCATAATTTTCTTGATTTTCCTTGTCCTGGGCTGTTGATTGTTTGCCTACTCTTCGTGCTCGTATTTTCCACCCGTAAAGTTTTGCAGGATGAGTAAACGCTAGAAACGAGACAGATACAAATATATATATATAGAGCGGTATAACTATACATAGTCGCGAACCTCGGGGGCAGAAGTGCGGTACTCGCATTCTCATTGTGCATCCTCTAGATAATACTTTGTTCCCTTATGTATATATATATGTATATATATATATCTTCATTTAGATTCTGGATAAAGGGAATGAGAGGGTGAAGGGGTGGGGGATGGGGGTGGGGCAGGGGGCTTGAAAGCTATGATTCCGACAATGAGAAGCTAACGAAAGGGAGAAAAATAAAGGCCACAGGGAGATTGAAGAGACGGAAGGTACAAGAATAAGCACAGAATACGGGGAGACATCACGACACACGTTGTGACCGCCCGGAAGTTGGAAAATATCCTTCTCGTCTTTATCTGTATGGTGTACGTATGTATTATAGAAATCTTGATTCGACACCAGTGGTCGTCTCCGGGCTTCATGAATTGTCTCAGGAGCGAAAAACTGGCGAGCGAAAAAAAATTATCGTTAAATTGGTCAAGATAGAGAGGTCGGGCGAGCTAGAAAGCTAAGAAGGAACGAAAAGATAGAGGAAGAGTAAGAGAGAGAGAGAGATATTATACATATATATAGGACCTCGACGACAATGACGACGACACGAATGAAAAGAAAAAAATATTGCGAAAAATGTGTCCTTTTCCCTCGCTCATGTTTTCTTGCATCTCTGGTGGGCGAGCGCGTTCAAGACTTTCCGCAGAACTCTCGCAAAGTCCATTGTTCAAACGAGTTGAGCCCTTTCAACCCAAACCCTTCTCTTTCATTCCCTGGACTTTCGCGCGCGCATCTTTACTCCCACTACCCCACCCACCCCCTGGCTTTTCTTCCAACAACCCTTCTTCACCCTTCTTCTCTCTCTCTCTCTCTCTTTCTCTTTCTCTCTCTGTGTCGCTTACGCCCTCCATTTATTAACGTTCTTTAATCAGAGTGTCCTCTCGAGTGCATCATAAAGATTCCGGTGTTGCAAAGCCTCGCTCAAGAGCCAGCCTCTCTAGGCTATATATGTAAGTATATAATGCTATTATAATGCTTGCTTGCGAATGAAGAGAAATGCTCTCACTTCTCACTTCCGCTTTCTCTATTTTTTTTTTTTTTATTCCAACGTCGTTCCTGCACTCTCGAGTGTATTGTATTTTGTGTTTGCGAAAAGTTTACGGTGATATTTTACAAACTCACTTTTCTCACGCGAGATAAAAATAATGCTGCAGACCCTGGGGACAAAGATCGATGTATAATAAATGATGAAAAAAAAAATGTTACTTCGAATTTTTAAATCGTTCAATTATGGTACAGCCATTCGTTAAAAATTAAGACGAAGAAACGTAGAGTTTGTTGAATGGCTTACTCGCAATATATTCGTGCATTTCAATGCATATCGAATCGTTATGGTTTATCTTGATAATAGACAAAGTTGATACGAATTTATAAAGATCCGTTCTTGGTCAATCGATAACGATTGCGGTACCTCCGTCCCGATTCCGTCAAAAGGCATCAATAAATCGTATCTATATATATATATAAATTGGCCACTTTTTGCAAAGCCTCTTTTCTCTCAGGAGAAAAACAAAGTTGTGATATACCCTATAAGGCAAATCAAAGAATTCGACGAAATAGAAGAAAAGCTCCTTTTCACCAGAATAAACGATAGAGAGAGAACTTATCGATTGATCAGTAAGATTGTGAGTGGCAGTCGTTAAAAAAAAAAGGGATGACAAAAAGCATCCCTCTGAACAATTTCAACGATTCCTGTTTTTAACTATTGCTCTGCCTCTCTTTTTTTCTTTCCTTTGTTGCTTTTCATCTTCCCCCCACTCATATATCTGTTGCTATCTTATGTTTCTACATTGGATAGTAATACAAGAATCCATTTTTTACGCCAACAGATCGAAAATTTAACCCCCTCATTTTTTCACATTTTTCCTCCTTGTTTCTTTTCCTCTCCCGGTCATTGTTTGAGCTTTTTCGTGTATATGATACTACTTCAGTGTGCCAGCAAACGCCAATTACTACGTCGGCGCACTTTGGCAAAGGAACACAGAATTTTCGTAACGTTGTATCTCTCTCTCTCTCCCCCCATCATCTGTATGTATGTCTCTGTGTGCGTGTGTGTATGCGATCATCGACTTGGTCAGGAGCGCAGACGCCCTCGAGTCAGCCTGATGGCTACAGGGGCGCGCGCAACACCATCCCCAAGAACCTGTAGTGGGGGTTGAATGTTATAGCAATCTCCCTTTCACCCCTGTGAATTCCCCTTTCGCACTTCAGTGTCCAGGAACGAGTGAGTGACTTTATGCCTCTGTCTCCCTTGCTCTTCCCTCCTCCCTTATCACTGCAGCCCTCAGTTCTTGTATTTCCATCTCCCTTTCTCCCTCGCTCTCTCCCTCTACTCATCTCTCTTTCTCTCGACCATGCCCCTCCTTCGCTACGAACACCTGGGCGCGCAGCTTCGACCCCCTGCCTCACGCTTTGCTATTTCCCTCTTTCTATCTATGTATCCATCTCTCTCTCTCTCTCTCTCTCTCTCTCTTTGTCAACTTCACCTCCACTACTTCCAGCTACGCCGCCGTCGTCGCTGCCTCCGTTATCACGATAGTGCGGGGGTGGGACGATCGTGCCGCAGTACCAACGAGTTTCTGTGAAAGGTAGAAACACCATTGTGTTTGACGGCCGTACTACAATATAAGTGATAATATAGATTTGTAATTATTACAGAGAAAAGCTCTACGATATAAGTAGAACGCGAGAGAGAAAAAGAGATAGAGAGAGAGGGAGAGAGCGAGAGAGAGAGAGCGAGAGAGAGAAAGAGCGGGTTACACTTTGGTGGCTTGTGAGGGATGATGCTAGGTCTTACTTGTGGCGGTGATTGTTGTGGTGCGCCTGCGATCTTTCGTGGCTAAGAAACAGAAAGAAAAAGGAGGCAAGAGAAACGAACGAAGGAAAAAAAATATAAAGGACAAGTAAGAAAATATTTCGTGAAGATCGTGAGTGTTCGTCATGGCAATCGGACACAATCAAAGAGTGCACATAAAAATACAATAATCATGAATCATTATCCGTAAACGTGACTGAATAGTTTTGTAATTGTGCAGTGAAAAGAAAAAAAAAATAACGTTGCTCTACACGAGTATTGCGAGCTCGTGTCCTCAAGAACGTTTCTAATTGATGGTTTTCGATTACCGAACCACGACAGAGTGTCTTCCTCGTAATTGCCGATCTCTCGATTAATTTGCCCGGCTGTGCTAGGTCAATAATAACGACAGTGAGTGAAAGAAAAAATTAAGTGAAGGGGGAAGATAGTTAGGAGGTCAACGAGGGATAGTACGAATACTTTTTTTTCCTTCATCATTTTTTTTCTTCGTTCACTCGCTCTTGCTTCGAAGCTTTTACTCTCTTTCGGTCTAACTGCTCCGCTGGAATCCGAGAAAATCGTGCTTGTATTTTCCCAGAGAAAAAGAGAGAGAGAGAGAGAGAGAGAGAGAGAGAGAGAGGCATCCGACGAAATTATGGATTCGCCCTGAAAGCTCGTTCGCCCGTTGTGGAGGGGATCAAACTAGCGGATACCCAGGGCCACCTGGACAAGTGGAAAGTTCACATATCTACACATGTATATATATATACATACAGTATTTAGAGGGAGAGAGAGCAAGAAGTAAAAGACTAAAAGTACGAATATAAAAAAGAATAATCGCCCCGTACGTCACACGAGGGGGACGTCTTGAATGAGTGATTTGACAGCCTCGAATCCCTCAACTTACCGTCGTGGACGCGAACGAGAAATTTGGAGGGTGCCACGAGATAGTTGCCGGAGGAGAGCGAAAAAGCTTTCCACCGTGCAAAGATGCGACTCGTTTTGCTCAACGGGGTGAAACTCCTCAAAGCCATTTCGACGTTTTCTTCCGCAGCTGCTATTATCCCTGTCATACTGACTCTACAGCTACTGTCTTATCCAGGTTCGTCTATATACGCACCATCAAACTCACCCTCTGCAGAATTTCTTTTTTTTTTTTTTTCCTCATTATCTTTCGCGATATTTTTATGAAATATACAGATATATATGAGTGATATAGTCGAATGATATATTTAATATGGTGTGAGAATTATCGAGAAGATTGATGAGTCCCCGATGACTCTCGCATTTCGTTAGGAGAAAAAAAAAAATTCACCGAACACGACAGATGAGCCGAAGATAAATCGATCGACGTATAGAATATATACATCTATATTTATATAATACCACACAGAGGGGAAATTTGTCAAAGCTTTATTCAATTCATGGGAGAGAGTTTATTATTCGGGATTGGAAGGATTTTTGATGAGGAACGCGAAAAGAAACGATGAATTTGAAATATTTTTTTTTCTCGGGGATTTTACCGATTGAATTTTCTTTTTGTAGATTTTTTTCTTTCTTCATGAATTCGCATAATAATTATGGGGATATTTTGTGTTTGAATAGCTGAAATATAATCGAATGATTTGGTATAATTTTTGTGTAAATATGAGGAATTATTTGCACAATATAATGCCAACAATATGGATTAATTAATTTACTGTATCGTTATAGAGATTGGGGATAGTGACTGGGAGGATTCATGCAGAGTACACAGGCTTTGTCGCCTATAGAGGCAGGATTATTTGTGTGTGTGTGTGTGTGAGCGAGAGAGAGAGAGAGAGAGAGCTCAATATTGTAGAGATCAATGGAGATTCAAATTACCTGCATGCAGGTATGCAGATATATATATATATATATAGTGATGGATTGGGATAATGTTTGCAGGAGGTACGCGAGGCTTACGTATGACGGCTCTTCAGATCCCTCAGCACGTTGTTATCAATCAAACGGTCAAGATGGAGTGCAATTTCAATCTCGATCGGGAACTATTATACTCGGTAAAATGGTACAAAGATGGTCACGAATTTTATCGTTATGTGCCAAGAGACTCGCCAGCTGTGCAAGTCTTTCCAGTTCCGGGCGTCTCGGTCGATGTTAGTATCTCGTGACCGAATCCTTAACTCTCGATACTATCGACATTTTTCAATTTAATTATTACATTAAACTTTTTATTCAATAATTAAATATAGAAAAGTGAATTAAATTTTTTATTGAGTTTGGGGTAATATGAATAAATAATATGATAAATATGATAAATAATAAGTAATATGAATCATTGCGTCAGATGAATCATTCGACCGAGCGATCGATCGCTCTGAATTCCGTCGAGCTGACGAGCACTGGAAGATACAGGTGCGAGGTTTCTGCAGAAGCGCCAGCTTTTCAGACCGTCTCAGATCATGCTGACATGAGCGTCGTTGGTGAGTCACGATGAGAAGAGAAAAAAATTATATTCTATAATATAAAAATAATTAATAATTTTATCGATAGAATAATTATACGAAATTATATACGAGGGAGAGGCAACTTTATTTGACCCCCAGCTGAGAGTTTGTGCGGTCAGTCAACCACAGAATATTGATGGAAATACGTCCGAGAAAAATGATATTATCGCTCGGAAATATTTGCAAAGTCGATTATAACGATAAAATAATTACCATATAATGGAAAAAAAAAAAGATAGAAATTTATCAATATTTATCATCGATCTATCCTTCATGAGTTACGGTCTAATAAGCGCTGAAACGTCTCTAGATTCAATTGTATATATGCAGAAAATATTGGTCGAAACATCGACCCATACATGCTTAAAGTGTCAAAAAGTGGCCCGGAAATTTTAATTTATATTTGTTGCCAATCGTGGAGAATTTGACTGTAAAATTCGTGCTATTTTGAGACACATGAATGAAGTTAAATTGGCCATTCGTATCGATGTTATTAAATGACGCTCACTTGTGGATTTTTTCGCATGTATATGCATGCAGTACTTCCGGAAAAGGGTCCTCGCATAACTGGTGGCAGAGCCAAGTACCAGGAGGGTGGTCTCGTACGAATGAATTGTACATCTGCACCCTCCAAACCTGCAGCTCTGTTAACATGGTTTATTAATGGTGAACCGGTAAGTTTATGCATTTGACATTTAATAATGATACACAAAACGAGCAGGTTCGAAGCCCTTCAATTTTTTTACTCATTTTCCTATCTCCCCTGACGATTCATTTGAGAATTATAGTCGTGAGCTAAAAAAAATCTTGAGAAAATCATAAACTTTCGATATTTTTTACTGTAGAGAAGACAATTTAATTTTTTCGTCTACTTTGGGCTGTTTTAAATTTTTTCGGATCTTTTACCTTCAATGGACGAATATACTTGCAAAAATAAAATCGTCTAAAATTCAAATGACGTAAAAATGTGTTCAAAGATTATCAATATATCGACGTTTTTAAGACGAGGAGACAAGCTTCATGACGTTTTTAGAGCGTCTAGAAGTTCAAAATTTCATATCGTTAAGGAGTTGCGACTATTATTTTGAAACCGAACGAGAGTCGAATTTTTAAAAAATTATTTATTCACGCTTGAAACATTTTTTTGAACTTTTAAATGTGTGAATACTTGTATTATTTGTTGTTGCAATCAAAAATTACGATTATTATTTGGAAAAAATAGTAACCGAATATACTTCCATAGATTCTCCCTTAAATATGGAATACCTTTTACAGTTCAACGCTAGTTTGTCTGCAAATAAATAAATAAATAGTCGTAACTCCTTAAAGAGAATTGAGAGAATTGTACGAGATCGATGTAGAATTGTACGAGATCGATATAGAATTGTACGAGATCAATGTAGAATTGTACGAGATCGATGTAGAATTGTTCGAGATCGATATAGAATTGTACGAGATCAATGTAGAATTGTACTAGATCGATGTAGAATTGTACGAAATCGGTGTAGAATTGTACGAAATCGGTGTAGAATTGTACGAGACCGATGTAGAATTGTACGAGATCGATGTAGAATTGTACGAGATCAATGTAGAATTGTACGAGATCGATGTAGAATTGTACGAGATCGATGTAGAATTGTACGAGATCGATGTAGAATTGTACGAGATCGATGTAGAATTGTACGAGATCGATGTAGAATTGTACGAGATCAATGTAGAATTGTACGAGATCGATGTAGAATTGTACGAGATCGATGTAGAATTATACGAGATCGATGTAGAATTGTATACGAGATCGATGTAGAATTGTACGAGATCGATGTAGAATTGTACGAGATCGATGTAGAATTGTACGAGATCGATGTAGAATTGTACGAGATCGATGTAGAATTGTACGAGATCGATGTAGAATTGTACGAGATCGATGTAGAATTGTACGAGATCGATGTAGAATTGTACGAGATCGATGTAGAATTGTACGAGATCGATGTAGAATTGTACGAGATCGATGTAGAATTGTACGAGATCAATGTAGAATTGTACGAGATCGATGTAGAATTGTACGAGATCGATGTAGAATTGTACGAGATCGATGTAGAATTGTACGAGATCGATGTAGAATTGTACGAGATCGATGTAGAATTGTACGAGATCGATGTAGAATTGTACGAGATCGATGTAGAATTGTACGAGATCAATGTAGAATTGTACGAGATCGATGTAGAATTGTACGAGATCGATGTAGAATTGTACGAGATCGATGTAGAATTGTACGAGATCAATGTAGAATTGTACGAGATCGATGTAGAATTGTACGAGATCGATGTAGAATTGTACGAGATCGATGTAGAATTGTACGAGATCAATGTAGAATTGTACGAGATCGATGTAGAATTGTACGAGATCGATGTAGAATTGTACGAGATCGATGTAGAATTGTACGAGATCGATGTAGAATTGTACGAGATCGATGTAGAATTGTACGAGATCGATGTAGAATTGTACGAGATCGATGTAGAATTGTACGAGATCGATGTAGAATTGTACGAGATCAATGTAGAATTGTACGAGATCGATGTAGAATTGTACGAGATCGATGTAGAATTGTACGAGATCAATGTAGAATTGTACGAGATCGATGTAGAATTGTACGAGATCGATGTAGAATTGTACGAGATCGATGTAGAATTGTACGCAAAAGATTTTTCATTTAACAGGCAGACCGTCAGTATTTGAGAGGTCCTCATATAACTGCGGTCGATCAGAGAGGCCTCGAGACCGCTGTTCTCGGTCTGGAGTTTCGCGTAAGCGGCAAACACTTCAGTAAGGGTGGCGACATGAAGCTCAAATGTCTCGCGACAATAGCTACGATGTACCAACATGGCAAAGAAGAAAGCGTCGAGGGTGACGACAGAGTTATCAAAGCACCGGTCATGGAGAGCCGTGAAACGAGAGCCCAGAGTCACACTAGAAACGACCTTACTAACGGTAATTTAACACAACACAAAGATCCCTCCACCCACAGAACGATCCTCTCGACTCATATTTTCACTCCCACTTAAAAGAAATTTAGTTAATTATAATTGCCATATTATGGAATATCCCACGAATTTTCAACCTCTACAATTTGATATTTAAGACATGAGTCGAAATCGATTCATGTGGGTCTCGCATCTGATTGAATTCCTTCAATTCGATATATGTATATATCGTCGAATCGCATAAAATTCGAGAGATCAACTTTTTAATATTTCTGATAATTTGCTCGTGTTCGGAGTTGGAAAAAAAAAAATTATAATTTAGGTCAAAAATTGCTGGGGTGTTTGAAATTGGATGACGCGCAATTGTTGATGTACAGTCGGACCGCCATTAAATTTAATATCATTCGGCGACATATCGAATTCGAGAGGTTCGACGACAGTAGTGCAGCAATTAACCTTCTGATTAAATTTCAAATTTCAATTTTTATTCACAAGTTATCACGTTTTTTTTCAACTTCAAACATGAGAAAAATTATCAGAAATATTAAAAAGTTTACTAATAATTTTTTTAAAAGATATACAAATAATTGATCTGTTATTTTTTTTTTCATTTAGACTGCCAAAGGCTCATCAATGCTTGGACACCTCTCATCATATCGATCGTCCTAATTCTCATTCAACGATAATGATTAACGTGAATATATTTTTTTTTATTCACGTCTACTTTCTAAAGCGAGTGTGAAAAAAGATTTTTTTTTAATGCCTGTAACATGCTTGAGAGTGAGAAAGAGAGAGAGAGAGAGATTAATTGTACCAGAGATCGAGATGTGATTTATTATATGAACGTACGTATAAATTGAGATGGGTACTATATTTGATGAGTGAGCGAAAATTTGTCTATCCGAAGAAACGAACTTGTCCTAATGCAGACACACACATATATATATATATATATATATATATATATATATATATATATATATGCATATATCTGTATTTAAGTGATGGTAGACAGATGTTTGGGTATCATCGTATCGTATACAACGAAAGAAAAAAAAAAAAACTCGTGCCAGGTATGTAAGAAAAAAAAATATTCGTGACAAGGGAAAATCTCAGAACGAAAAAATTATTTATCATTCGAGATATACTCTGCTGAGGTGCACATAAATCGACTTGAGTCATTCAATTTGTCGTTGGCTCAAAACTTCGTTAAAAAAAAAAAAAAAAAAAAAAAAAAAAAAAAAAAACACCTCTCGGACATAATTGCACGTATACTGCGATAAAATGATTGTAAAATTGAGATCTACGTTTATTTATTTATTTGAGAACAACAAAAAATTACTCAACATATCGTCGGTTAATCATTTTTGTGTTCTCCTCGTATGAATTGATTTGGAGCGAGTTCGGGTTTCACCTGAAAATTCACTCTTTTATCGAGATATTGAACGCTTTAATAATGTGTGCTTGTCGTGCGAGCAAAACAAAATTCCTTGTGAAAAAAAAACCAAATTTGCAAGAAAAGTTTTTTTTCGTTCCAATTTCCAACGACACACTCTTGTACATAATATATATTATATATATATATAATATAATGAAACGCGTAAAAAAAAAAAGAATCTATCGACGAGTAGTTGCGTCTCTCGTACGTGAGTTTTACTCAAATTCTTCCACTTCTCACTATAATTCGTTGAATTTTCTTTTGCAAGGATCTTCGAGAATCGAGGATGAAGAAACAAAAAACAAACAAAAAAAAAAAAAAGAATTTGCCGATACGAGAGAAAACGGACTCTTTTTGATTTTCTCAGGTGCTCCAAAACGATTCCGTCATTAGATATTATAGATACCGTACCTGTATAATATCATTATTGATTTCTCACAAGTATTATAGATATATATATATATAGTTGTATAACTTCAATAATCGATTGAAAATCACGCGCAAAAGGATATTATAATATTAGATTAATGATACGAGGAGATTTATAATTATTAAGTTATATTTCAAGATTATCTCGTCGTACGTGTACGTTAAATGTGCCTGTAAATATGTACATAATTTTCATCGTTATTAAAATAATTTATCATTATATAGCTCTCTCGTCGAAATCCTCAAAAATCACGCCGAAGAATAAGAATGGTGAGTGACGGTGATAATGACAAAATCCAATAAATAAGAGAAACTTGATAATATTATTGTAAATGTAAGTTCTTATCTTCGTACAATTTGATATTATTTGCGGAATTTATTTTCAAATCGTCTGTAATAAAGTAGGAATCTTTTGTTAGACACAATAATTTCTCTGTGTGACAGCGCCATCTGTAGGAATTCAAATTTTTTAAATGCTTCCCGCCTAATTCTCCACAGATGGCGCTGTCGCGCCATTCAAACCGCTGCCAAAGAACGGCGCAAACGACAAGCGACGTCCAACGATTATCGAAAGTAAAATAAGTTTTTCCTATAAATCGTCGAAAAGTCCTGAAAGAAACGCGTGAGTACAAACCATTTGAAAACGAGGAGGCAATGCTTTTGCTCGCAAAATTGTATCCGTGAAAGTGGAGCGCGAATGCAGTTCCGCGGCAAATACATAACCTCGAAATTGATCGGAATGATTTTCACGCCAAAAGTAAAAGATGCATTGTTGTTGATAAATATTACGATTGTTTTTCTAAAAGAAATTATAGATTTAACAAATGGAACCCATGACTCTGGGATCTCCCGTGGGCAGTCCGGTACAGACTCCGGGCACACCGGGAAATAATTCAGCGTATTTACCAAGTTTTCTTCTCGGTGAATCCAACACGGTAAGCTTCATCTTTCACAATATTCGTTAAAACACTTTCCCATAGAAGAAGCTTCATGAAGAGGAAAAAATGATAAGAACGTATTGTGAATAAATGTCCAGCTTCCGAAATAAACTTGAAAATTTGCTCTACAATTGTTACAGCCGGCAAGATTAGGATTGATGAATCTACCAGATTCATCGAGATACGTAAACACCGGAAGTGCAAATCTTCCATCGCCGATATCAAATTACGGAACTCCGGATTATCGTCATAATCGGCAAAAAGCAATGTTTGCAAATGCGACGAGTCCGAGTGGTGGTCAAATCCACTCAGAGGGTCACACAGGTGGTCCCCCAACGCGTGGACTTTTTGATGCCCTGGAGATAACACAGAGTCCAGGAAATTACGGGACACCGAACAATCGAACAATGAATCCTCACAATCAGTCATCTCGTATGATCCAAAGTAATGAAAATAATTCAATATTTCTCGACAACATGACAACAAATCTCACGAGCAACGAATCATCCCAGAGTCTTCTTCAGTGGGTCACCGTTTTTGGTTTTCCTCCTAATGCAATAAACACCGTGCTCTCTCACATATCAAACAGAGTTCGTATAGTCGACAAACATCCGTCGCCTCATCCTCAATGCAATTGGATTCATTTGAAATGCGCGACCGAGCAAGAGGCCCAACGTGCTCTGGCGTGCAACGGCAACGTCGTCTCCGGGGCAATAATGATCGGTGTAACATCCTGCATGGACGAGGGAGTTATTAGCAGTCCGGACAAGGAGAATCGTTCAAAATTCAACGGTAGCATGAGAATATTCACGTCACCGGGCAAAAATAATCAGCTACCGACTCCCAGTGATCATGGAGGCTCGTTGAGATCTCCAATTAAAATTCAAAACGCTCGACCGCTCGCATCCGGTTATAATCAACATATGAGCCCTCAAGCGGTTCGCGCTGCCGAAAATGTTCCTCAGCGATCAACGGGATTCGTCTCGAAAGCTATGGAGTACGTATTTGGCTGGTGAGATTCGCTCAAACGCGCTTTATTTAATTTTTCACGCCAGTGAAAGGTGTAAAGATTTTTGTAAAAAAAAAAAAAAAAAAAAAACATGTATTTCCAAGAAAACGTCGGGCTGTCCCGGATTTTTCTTCGGTATTACGCTAAATCTTATGGAATTTTTTGTTTTTAAGTACCAGTTGTTTTTTTTTCTTACATCTCATTATTTTTTACTACCACTGGTGAGATTATTTGTTATCGTTCACCTCATCATCGACTGTAAAAAGTACCACTGTGTTCCACTAAAAATATTTTTAAATCCAAATATAATGACGAGATGATTGCATTATTTTTTTTTCTCTCGCGAGATTTCGGATATGCTCGATTTCGGTAGGATTGAATGGAAAATGGCCAATGTGAAATATTCCAACGAGATTATTTTAGATTATTCTAACAATATTTATACATTATTTTTCGTGAGTAGAATAAAAATTGAGAAAAAAAAGACCCGTCAATTGCGATCGTGAAGACGTTGAATAATATAAACTCTTTGCTACCTCTTTATCTTTGCAGCTAGTTTTGTCGTGAGCCAGGCAGAGATCACTTTTTAGAATATTAATGATCATAGATGCAGTCCCTTCGAAGGGGCATCAAATAAATAATTATAATAATAAGAAAAAGAAACAACGAAAACGTCTCTCAGCGACTGAATCCTAAAAACTACATGTTTTTTTGTATTTAATTTTAATTTTACTTGGGGCTTTCGATAGTCGCGCTCCCGAGATCAGTCATTTTGGGATATTTAACTTTTTTCTTATCGAGCTCGTCCTGTGCCCAAAGTATCATCTTGAGAAGATTGTTCAGTCTTGGACTTGTAGATTCACGATGCTCCATCTTTAGTATAGCCGCGTTCAGCTCGCTCGCGATCTGTCAAAGTATGAAAAAAGAAAAAAATTATCGTTATTTCATTTGAACATGGAGAGATTGAGTGATTTTCTGATAACGAGAGATTGATTTGTCAAATTAACCTTTTGTCTATGAGTTGGATGCAAAAGATCGTTGAAAGGACTCTTGTGAGGCTCCTCGAAGGCCAACAGAGCCAAAGTTCGCTCCAATTCGCTCAGTATATTGTCGTCAGATTCACCCGCTTCGCTCAATTGATCTTGAGCAAATTGTAGGGCTTCCTCAATTCTGCCCGTTCTGATGAGCTCTATGAGATGCAATTGTTGCAGATGAAAGTACAAATATCTGTCGTTGTCCAGCAGCTCTGGATGCAACTGATTGACCAAATCAGTGGCTTCTTGAATACGTCCATTTTGTATGGCATCGCGAATGCGAATTCTGTCATCGAGCGAATTCAACTCGACGGTCGGACCAACGCCTGACTCTTGCTGAAATTTTTCAGCCGCCTCTTTGAAACCCTCTGAGAGCAAATGGTTCAAGTTGCGTTAAGTTATCGTCTAATCCGGAATAGTGCTATTTTAGCAAAATTGTCAATATGAGCTTAAACTTTTAATCAAACTCAGTTGGCTAAATTCAAACAATTGAATGCAGTGATTTTTTTCTAACAAAATTGAAACCATTTTATTGAATGAAAAAAACTGAACAGAAATAATATTCTTGATGAATGGAACAAATGAGGCCAACTATTTAAAAATACATTGTTGTTATAATTTTTCTTTGTAAACTCCATAGCATTATTATTATTACATTATTTTGCATTTAAATCTTGTATGAACGGTTTTTAAAAACTTGTTTACTTGACCGTATCGACAGGACCAGCTTTAAGGTGATGTGGAACATACAAATATGAGAGATTGCTGCAGCTTTTTGGCAATTTTTTATTTTTTTTAAGAGGAATATTTTTAAAGAGAAGAAAATTTGTATGGGCTGCAAAATGACTTTTGGCGAAAAAGATAAATATTTCGATCGAAAAGTTGTTGTAAAAGAGATTTGAGGTTATGTTAATCTTTTAAGGATTTTTATTTCTTACCAAATATTTCTATAAGTTAAAAAATTGGCTAATTCTGTAAATTCATATACCCACCGGTCACTAAGTAATTCATAATCAAGTTGTTCATCGACACACGCTGAATGTGCGATCCTTCCTCCAGCATTGCGACCCACTCGTCCTTCGAGACTCCATCTGTTTTCTCCGCGAAGCTCATATTCCTTTGCAAAATAATTCCCTCAGCAAATATACGTCGAGTCGAATAATGATGAATTGTCAAAAAAAAATTATATATATATATTTATATACATATATATATATAACCGATAAGAAAAAAAACAACTTACGAGTCCGCTTCCGCTGCGTCCAGATCCGAGAGCTGCTGTGACGAATCCGTGATTCAACGAAATCTGGAAGCTTTCCAGCACTCATTCAACGTGAAAATGTAAATTTTTCACGTACCATACAAGAAAAAGCACAAACAAAGATATTATCGCGGAGTTTTATCGTTGTAAAGCTCAATGAACGCGTTGAATTTGGTCCACCACAAGATGGAATTAAACGATATTTTTCGGCGATTGTTGAATGCCGATATATATATATATATATAAATATATATCTATGGAAGATTCGCGATATTAAACAACGTCGTTTTAAGATGTTATCTGCCCATCTGTTTACGACTGATTGTGAACGACACGAAATCCCATGAATCACTGCGAGCGCCATATTTGTTTACGAAAATTTTAAGTGTGAAAGACCAGCGCGCGCTGACCAACTGCGCATAAGAGCGAAAATGGTAATACTTTCGGGGGTTCACGTCATCAGCCGCTAGATGTCGCGCGCGTATCGAATTTTCATAATTTCGTAAATATCAACGTTCGGAGTGTTTTATTGTGTCCGGTGGCAAGAAGGCAACAAGTGAATTACATTTACGAGCTTCATGCGAGATTTGAGGTACGTTTACCACTTAATAAAATTACCAAATTAATCGATTGTGTCTTGAACTTGAGCTCGCGTCAAAAAATCAAACGCTATAGGAGGAAAAGGGAGAATCTATTTTGTCTCAATGATAGATTTTGTATCAATGAACTGATCTCTGTATACAGGTCAATAACGTCGATTAATAGTCAAACTATAGTTTCGTTATTTGGCCAAAAATCGATGCCAGTAATCCATTATCTGTCACCAAATTCTTCCAATCAGACAATAGAATCTTTTGTTTTATTCAATAAATAATCTCGCGACATGATAACTGATTTTTAGCATCCGTCAGCGTGTCGAATATCAAAAAAAAAAAGAAGCGAAATATTAACATATGAAATATCGAACATACGAGAGAGGCAAAACGAGCAAAGTTCTATAAAACGAAACACGATGATGTATGTACTTTTAACGTTATGAGCATGCTAATCGCGTACGATATACATCTATGGCTCAAAATGCAATTGCGTTAATTATCACAAGATGCAAACTGTCCCTCGGGTGTTTTTCTATTATATTATCCAGCATCGCCAGATGTATGACCAATTACGTCATCGTCTCAATTTCTCCCACTTTATTTGTATTTTTATTATTTCTTTCGTACATAAACGTTTTTTTTTTCTCGTATTCTCCTTTCTGTCGTCTTTCGTCTCGGGTCTCCCGAGCGTTTATTAACGTACATGTATAGATATACGTAATGCGTGCTTTTCGGTGTTCCACGATCAAGGATGAATGGACACTTGTATACATATATACGTAGACCCCAACCCAATATATATATATATATATATATATATATATATATGGACGAAAGTATTAAAGCTAAGCAATAAAGCATTTTGCCTCGAGACCAACGTGGATGATGACTCATTCTCGTGCCTGGCATTTTGTGTTTTCTTCGATGTATATCAATTTGCATAGGTTCAAGGGGCCAGCCGAGGTAAAACGATTGTGAGAATTAGGTTGAAGAGGGGTCTTGTGTTCGTTCGACACGATGGACCAACGAATTTGTCGCTTCAAATAATTCATCCATATCTCTCTCTCTCTCTCTCTCTCTCTCTCTCTCTCTCTCTCTCTTTCTCTCTCCCTCTCTCTCTCTCTCTCTCTCTCTCTCTCTCTCTCTCTCTCTCTCTCTCTCTCTCTCTTTCTCTCTCCCTCTCTCGGGATTAACTAGACGAATGAACTTTCCCAGACCGTAAAATGCTCGACTAGCGTCTTAAATTCTGTGCACGCTTTATTATTACGAATTTTTTGTACCCTTCGCGAGAGAGAACTCTGGTGATGACACATCGTCGAGTTTGGTGATCGCGCATCGACTCTCTCGCAATAACAATCTAAACGTCATTTGATCTATTTGAAAATGTTATTTTCGTGCATTGCTCGAGCATAAACTTTTTTCCCTATTAATTAATTTATTATTATTTTTTTCTCCTTTTGATATTTTTTTCCGTGTGTTTATCGGACTATTCGCATTTTACGATCTTCGAGCGAAGGAGAGTTTATGTTGAGGCTTCTCTCTCTCTCTCTCTCTCTCTCTCTCGCTCATTCGCTCTCTGAGAAAACTTTTCGTCTCTGGCTTTTTTTTGGCCAGCTCGACGATCGCACAACCCACTTTGAAACTAAAGCTCAGTTTTCGTCTGGTGCAAAGAAAAAAAAAACAATAAATAGGAACATTTTGCTGGGCTGGAAATGGGAATCGATGATTTGCTAAAACTTTGAGTTTTAATTCTCATATTAAAATTTTTATTGCGAATATTTTGTACAGCAGATAATTAAAATATATATATATATATATATATATATATATATATATATATATATATATATATATATATATATAAATATATTTTTTTAAAATCACTCCTCCGATATTAAAGTTTTTTTTTTTAAGCAATTACAAAGTCAAAGGGGGGTCACGTTAGTCCCGATTGATTAATTGCCGAGGCACGTGCCATATGCCTAGAAAAAAAAACAAGAAAAAAAAAAGATTATCGGACACGCGTGTGGCGGGTAAAAAAGCTCGTATTATATCGATGGCTGGGGAGAAGCGAGGTCGACTATTCTCGTGCGTATCACGAATATATAATCCATTTTCGAGTTTACCTCGGGCCACATGTCAAAATTTGTTTTGACTTGGCGGCATGCTCGCTGTTCTTACCTTTGAGACTCGCTAAATGACAATTTTTTACTACGTGAAAACAGGGACAGAGTCGCACATCGAAGAGATTTAAAAATATTTTCTCCAACATCGCTCAAAGTCAATTTTTTTTTTTCGTCCTCGTAGCGAATTTTGATCAATTATAATTATTCATATATATATATATATAAATTGATCAATAAGGTTTGTGTAAATTTGTTAAAAAAATTCTTATCAGCTCTATCAGGAGTGATTAGATTGTTACAGGGTGCTCCAGGTCACCCAGGAGACTTGCGAAATTTTACGATAGCCCGATAAAACCCAACTGTGTCAGAATTGCTCAAATATCAAGGTCATAAAAAAATTTCAAAATGTCGTACAACAGCCATTTATTATTTTATTTTTTTCCCTCTGGTTTTTATTGCTTCGTCGTGTTGAGTTCTTTTTTTTGTTTTAAATTTTTTTTTCTTTCGTTGTTTATTCAGCTAAAAACACTTCATTAGTCCAACCAACAGCTGAAAACTTATAATCATTATTTATTTATAGAATTCGCGCATCACTCGTTTCCGCCTAGAGAACTCACCCATACACCCATTATCTGGTTTCCGTGTATTAATCTCATTTTAACGCTGTTTTACAGTGTGAATAGATAAGAGCACAGTGCACTGTTGCAATTGCATTACGCTCTGTGTGTTGAACTCATTCCTTCTCTCTCTCTCTCTCTCTCTCTCTCTCTCTCTCTCTCTCTCTCTCTCTCTCTCTCTCTCTCTCTCTCTCTCTGCATTTATTCTTCTTGCCTTCTCTGTATAAATGCGATAATCTATATCGTTCTATCCGAGCCGCACGTTGGTCTGCAGTTTCACTATCGAACGAAGCAATTTGTTTCGGTCGTATACATATATATATATGAATATATATATTTGAGGGCATATAGGGAGGGGCGTGAACTTTATATTTTTTTTTCTCCATTTAGTGTATTATATAGGGCAATATAAAATGGTCCAGGTCAATTGTTAAATTTGCAAAAAATCGCTTTCATCGACATTAACGAAAACGTGAAGGAATTTTTTCATTTTTTATGTAGAATCTGTACTGAAATTGCGCTTATCGCTTACCTCCCGGGGGATTTAAAATATATTAGACTCAGCAAATTATTGTAAAATTTTTAGAATTCATAATCTCAGACAGTTTGGGTTGGCCAAACTCTTTTTCGTAAATATGTACTAAAAAAAAACTCACCGTCACTACACGGCGGTGTAGAAGAATTGAAAGGAGTCACACGACGACTCACACAGATATGATAACTGTGCGTATAGCTATACGACAAATTATAATTAACCCAGGGGGGGGGGGGGGAACTGGGGTGTGAAGCGCACCGAGGGGGCTCCTTAATATATATTAAGGAGGATTTTGGGCTATATATATATATAGCCCAAAATGTATGGGTAATCGGAGGAATTTGAACGAATTACGTGATTCGTTTAGCACGGAAGAGGCCAACGAATGGCCAGCAAATTTAATGTCCCAGAGTGTGAGAAAGAGTTTATTCTCGCCTCGATGATGGCATCGCTATTTTATAACCACATTCGCGTCTCGTCCGATTGAATTTTAAGGTGATTTGACGCGATATCACAACAATATTTATTTTTGTTTCACGAGATACGATATTGTCTTACATATTACATTTTTTTTCTCCACATGGTCCGGTAATGGAGATAATAAATTATATGCTTTAAAACAATAATGATCTACTTAAAAACAGCTCATTGTCAGCTGATTTTTTTTCACTTTTGCTGTTTCTTAATCGAGACGTCACTTTACAAATATTTTTTCCAATAGATTTATAGCTTCTTGGACACACAGTTTGCCATATTTTATCATTATAAATATTCTTTTTTTTTTCTTCTTCTTCTTTTCCTTTTTATTTTTCTTCTTCTTCTTCTTCTTCTTCTTCTTCTTCTTCTTCTTCTTCTTCTTGGAGCTTACATTGCAAGAGCTCCAGAGACAGACCAGAGTGATTCTATATTTAAAATTTATATATCCGCGAAATATCGTAACGCGATCCGCGAAACTCTCTGCTCATCTCGTCTCATTCTCACTCGCTATATGCATAAAACAAAACGGCTGATGAATCGGGGCCATGGCGGTTGAATTGAATTTCTCCGAAATGAAAAATTTGGTTGCTCGAAAAACGATGAATTAGCGAAATTATACAGAGAACGAAGTGAGATGTTAATACGACGAAATAATATGCGTGTATTTAACTGAACAGATCTCTCTCCGATTCCCTGAAGTTCCCTGTGACTATATAATTTACACACATCATTATTTACGTATGCATGTAATATATAATAAATTTTATGCGAAATTAATTATTTACGCGTCAGTTCTCGATTCGAATCGAGAGCACTTCGTCAGTAATTCTCCAATTGGATTATTACGGGAATTCGCATTTAAGCTAAAAATAAAATTTCAAGACTCCAATTATATTATTGAGGATTATGGTTGATGAATAAAAACGAGAAGATTCTTAGTGAGGGAAAAATCGAGGTGTAAAATATAGAGATAGAGAAAAATTGCTGTTTATTAGAATATTTCTGTGCGTGAACATGTGTAACTCATTTCAATTCGAGCCAGACTTTTAGTTGCATTTTGGGACTGCTTTTTTCGGTTCGGTTTCGTGAATCATTCGTTGTGGTTAAAGCAAAAAATAAAGAACCAGCGAGACACATCATACATATTTCGAGACATGAGAGAGCGCACAGTGGATGAGAGATGAAGGAAAAAAAGGGTGACGGACGCGTTGATGAATATAAGCGAGCGAAAGTATATAAAACAGTGCGAAAGATGATGCACCCACAGTCCCGGATAAAGAGAGAGAGAGAGAGAGAGAGAAAGAGAGTAGGATATATCTCGCTGTATAATAAAAATATCTCGCTGTGACGGTCCTGTAGAAAAATTGGGGAGGGGGGGGGGGACTTGGATTGGGTTTGAGAACTTTGGATTTCTTCTTTGGAAATTTACAATAAACAGAGCCACTCATAGAGACTCACACAGATACTTACAAAGGCTCACAGAGGGATATTTACGAAGCTTCACACAGCTGAATGTATGTAACTGACAATCTATAGCATACCCGGTGGGGGGGGGGGGGGCGATGCGCGAAACTTACCGCAGGGACATGGGCCCACTAACATTTACATGTATATATATATATATATATATATATATATATATATATATATATATGCTAGGGGTGTACATTAGGCAAATAAATGTAAAATATCACGCTGCAATCGCATCTGGCTTTCTTATCGCATATATAGCCATCGTTGCATATACGATTATATTATCGTCAACCATGAAATAGCAGGCAATAAGAGGATAATTTGTATATTTTCATCCAAAAATAACACATCTTAGACAGCTGAATCTCGAGGGCACCCTGGATTGTTAATTGTGAAATATACTGGAGGCCCAGAGCCTCAACTTATTAGGACAACTTATTTTTTCGTAAATTCAATGAGTAAAACGTCCACCATTTTCCCCTACTTTTAGGCTAATTACGATTATTTTATTCATTCGAAATAGTAAGATTTTTTTTTTTTGATCATCACAATATAAAATTTTCACTCTCGTACATTTACATAAAAATTTACTAGAAAAATTGCGAAGTAATGATGTATAATTATAATGACAATCGATATTTGAATTCATGGTGACCCTCATTACCCGGATAAAATAGTTAGCATTGTAATCTCATCAATATATGATTGTTGGTAGGTTGTATTTAATTTTCCAAGTTTCTGGAGTAAATTTACGAAAAAACATATTTTTTCGTAAATTCAATGAGTAAAACGTCAACCATTTTCCCCTACTTTTAGGCTAATTACGATTATTTTATTCATTCGAAATAGTAAGATTTTTTTTTTTTGATCATCACAATATAAAATTTTCACTCTCGTACATTTACATAAAAATTTACTAGAAAAATTGCGAAGTAATGATGTATAATTATAATGACAATCGATATTTGAATTCATGGTGACCCTCATTACCCAGATACCATAGTTAGCATTGTAATCTCATCAATATATGATTGTTGGTAGATTGTATGTAATTTTCCAAGTTTCCGGATTAAATTTACGAACAAACATATTTTTTCGTAAATTCGTAAATATAAAATTTTCACTCTCGTATATTTTCATAAAAATGTTCTAGAACAATTGCGGAATAATGATGTATAATCATAATGACAATCGATATTTGAATTCATGGTGACCCTCATTGCCCCGATACCATAGTTAGCATTGTAATCTCGTAAATATATGATTGTTGGTAGGTTGTATGTAATTTTCGAGGTTTCTGGATGTTAGTTAAGCAGGTAGAGTTAAATCGGGGATTTTAGCAGCTTAGCTGTATTTTTGGATAAATTATTTATACTCGTGAACTTGCCTCTCGTACTACGAGACTTCTATCGATCTTTGTCTAAAACCGAGACGAGCGCAGTTTTACGGAGTTAGGGTTGACAGATTTTTCCCCTGGTAGATAAATCTCAATGTCTAAACTCTATTTCCCATTTCGATCTAAATACTCTTCCTGTATGGGGCAAATTTGATTTGCAATTTTTTTCTCACTTGCTTGCCTATTAGAGCATAAATGATGATTCGTCGACGAATTCCCAGTACTCGTTTTTCTCATTATCGTTATAGTTTTTTGTTGGGTTAAATCGCGATTGTTTTACCTAATCTCGGAACATTAAAGCAGATTGTCAAAGTGGCTCTATGCTAAAGAGATCCCGCATTCCTGGTTTGTCAAATCATTTGGCTTGAAAAACCTTAGCATGAAAAAAGTAAGACTTTGCAAGTCGGAGCTTAAGGACTATTTGCCGAGGTTGATTTTTCGCTGTAATGAATTAGTCAACTCTCATCCCTTTTTTTATCCTTTTTTTATAAATGACTTTTCGACATGTTGCTATATGCATTATTGTTCGTCGAATGTTTCGTGGACTAATAATTTTTGAAGATGTTTCTAGTTAACTTTTTGGAACTTTTGTTACAATTTCTTTACGCATCATATATTTATTTTCAATTTTTAATCAATTGATGTATGTACTCTGACATTATCCTTGAAATATTGTACATTAAGCTATTTCGAAATATTCTCAATAAGTTGCAATAATTTTCCATTTTTCTCACTCACAATTTTATTTATATTTCGGCAAAATGAGCTCAATAAATTTGATTTAAATTTTAGTTTAAAGTGCATAATCCTCATTTTACTGGATATAGATTTTGACAAAATGCTCAACCCTTCATATCACAATTGACGAGTTTATTTTCAGTTAAGGTGCATACGCGAGATTTTAGTGGATTTTGATACAAATTTTATAATATATAGGTGATTGTGCAAAAGACGAAATGTAAGGCTTAACTTAGAGTACTTAGGGCTTTATCATATTCATCCCCTTGATCGCCAATGACAATTGCGAAGCTCCACGATTATTAATTGTTCCAGTTTAATTAATGAATTATTACGATCGATCGAACAATCAACGAAGTAGATCTCTTTGCACTCTTTGATCCATAATGAGTCGTCCCTTCGTTATCTCCTCCATTATCTTGATTACAATGACCAATTTAGCAAGAGAAGCGTATTTCACTCTGTCCTTAAATCTACTATTTCTGCTTTTTCTTCCTCGTGGAAGAAACTTTATTTTCTTGAAAAAAAAATCGACTTCTCAATACCAGAGTGCTTAAAATTTCCAAACCGTCTCGAGAGAGAGAGAGAGAGAGAATGGAAAAAGTATTTAGAAAAAAATGTGTGTACGTGATGTGGTTCAAAAATTCGAATGGCTCTATCTCAGGAATGGCTTCACAGATTTTACTAAAATTTTGCACACGTGTCAAGCCCCAAACCATGTTGTCTTATACTGAATTTTTGTCTCCGATAGCAAAAGGGGTTTTGATGGGGTTTTAAATTTTTCCAAAAAAAAGTCGTGATTGCTTTCGTAAATTTTTAGCGATCGGGCTAAAACTGCTTACATAGATAGGCTAGGGCTTCTTTGTTATTGATATTCTGGAAAATCGATCATAAGTTTCGGACTTAATAAAATTTTGAAATTTACGAAATTCCTAACTTTAAAAAAAAAATGATTTTTCACTCCAACTATTAAGTTTGAATGAAAGCACAACTCAAACTACAGAACTAAAAAAGCCGAAAGAAAGTGAAAATTCAAACTTGCACATTGCTTTCACATAATTTATGAGCATTTACAAAACTTTCTCTTTCTATCCGAGGAAGTCAAAATTTAGAACGAAATTTTCTCATAGAAGAGAATTGGTAAATGTTCAACAAACTATGAGGAAGCAATGTGCAAGGTTTCATTGTGCATTTTCTTTTTAAATCCTTTATGCATCTCAATTTCTCTTTGAGACGATCGAGAGAGAGCGAGAGAGAGTGCGCGAAATTCCCTCTCAAGTTCATGACGGCTCGGCAGTCGAGCGACTCCTGAGCCTCTGAGACTGTCGTGCTCGCGGCGCCGGTGGCTGCGCCGCGGCTGACCCCCTCCGTTTCGCCGCGCTTCATCCTCGTTGCGGAGGCGCGCGGAGTAGTACCGAGACGATGATGCCGACGACGCCGCAGCGATCGTCGGTCCAGAGAGGGATGAGAGATGAGAGAGCGAGAGAGAGCGAGAGAGAGAGAGAGAGAGAGAGAGAGAGAGAGCGAGCGAGAGGGAGAGAGAGAGAGAGAGAGCGAGAGCGAGAGGGAGAGAGAGAGAGAGAGAGAGAGAGGCAAGAGCCGGATTCGCGAACGTTGTGTAGTAGGGAGAACGAGAGCTGAGCACTTCGCAAAAATCCCGGCAGAGATCTCGGGAACACGGCGCTCGCCAGCAGTGCAAGAGAAAGACCGAGTTGAAAAAGAGCGACAAAGAAAGCGCGAGAAATGTATAGAAAGAGAGAGATAGAGAGAGATAAAGTGAGAAAGAATTATACCAAGTAATACGTATCGTAACGAAAGCGCAAACGAGACGAGAATAAACCTTATAGAGAGTAAAGCGTGTAGACGAGTGTAGAAGAGTGAGACGACAATACTTTGTTTCTCGACAAAGAGTGAGAGGAGGGAGAAAGATAGAGAACGATAGAGAGAGAGAAAGAGATAGAGAGTGAGAGAGAGAGAGAGAGAGAGAGAGAGAGAGAGAGAGAGAGAGAGAGAGAGAGAGAGAGAGAGAGAGAGACGAAGAAGGCGCGCATGAGATCTCGTGGTAGGGGAAACCACCGGGGCTTTTGAAAAAGTTTTATCTTGCCGGCGCGAACCGCCTCGCAGACGCTACCGAACGCCGGTACGGTGTGTACGGTGTCACTGGACTTTATACATATTTTCTCGCATAACGATCTCGTCCTCGAGAAACGAGACGAAGGATACACGCGGTCGTCCCTCCGCGATATAATTCAAGGGAAAAACTTTTTTTTCGTCGCGAAAACGCGCGTTCGTCGGTCGGTTTTGTTAAGTAATTTGTTTTTTTTTGTTTTTTTTGTTTTTCGTTTTTTACATCGTAAGCAAAATTAAAATCGTCCTCGCTGGAGAGAAATTCTCCTCTTGGCAATATCAAACGTTTATTCTATGATATTGGATTTTATTGTGGTTGAAAAAAAAACAAAAAAGAAAAAAATTAATACGAGAGGAAAGGCGTCGGGGTCGCCGGGCGTTTTAACGCGAGATGACCGATCCGAGTCGCTGAGGTAAATCGCGAGATCAAGACAGATCTTGTTGAATTTCGTACCGTCGCGTCAGACGTTTCAACAATCAGAGGGTACCGGGATTAGCAAAAAAAAAAAAAAAAAAAACAATCGAAAGATCGAAGCGGGATTACGAGTAATAAGAGGAGAGGAGAGTTTTCGTGACGATATGGGAGGTAGAAAAAATGTGCTTGTTAAGAGTGCGGTGATCCTGATCATTCTAGGGGTCCTCGCTGTCAACGGATATGAGGTGAGTCACGCTGAAAAAAAAAATTAACCATTTATTATTTAACTGTAAAAAATAAAAAATCAAATATCGGTTTGCATGATTGAACTCGGTAAGGTCAAATCGGGAGAAATCTGAGAATCTAAACGATCTCAAGAATTCTCACGAGAAACACTTATTGAAATTAAAAGTATATTTATCTTCGTTAATTATTATTATGTATTTTTATTATTATTGTTGCTCGACTTCAGCAAAATATAAATTTTTAATGATTTCGTAAACGTTGAAAAGAATGAAATATTATTCACGTTTTTTCACCCGTAACGAATGGCGATTGTCAAAATATTTCAAAATACATGAATTTAAAGTCCCGAGAGAAAAAAATATATAATCGCGTTAAATTTTTCAAAAATGAATATTTGGGTGTATTGCTCACAGGCGATATACCGGTTTTGGGTGTATCGCGATGTGTCAATGCCGAAGGAGAGGAGGAGGAGGAGGAGGAGGAGGTGAAAGAGGTGGAGGAGATTTGGCGCCGCATGTTGCTCAACCCGAGTTATATTATCAGTGACGCGATTGGAGCCTCGAAAGAGCGCATCTAGATAGATTAATTTTCAAATCTGAATCGCGGTAGAATATTATTGGCCGATGGGGCAAAACCGCGCGGGAAAAACTCGTTGATTCTTCTCGTAAGCGAAAAAAAAAAATAAACGCACTTATAATCATGAATGACGAGGATAAAATTTACGCTTATACATTTATGTATTCTGTATGCATCTCTCCGTTCTCTTCATTTAACGATTGAATCAGTTGACCTTTTAGCATGAGATTCTCGTCGGGCTCCCTTTTGAAAAGCGTGCAATGTTCGATGACGATTATTTCACTATGTGGCCTCCGTCATCCTCGTCGGGGCCACAACGCGACTCTGATTACGACAGGTTCTCTTAAAATTTACATAAATATTCTCGACGCGAGGACCGAAATTGGGAATCTCCTTGCCCTCTTCTCTCTCTCTCTCTCTCGCTCTCTCTCTCTCTCTCTTTCTCTTTCTGTCTCTCTCTCTCTCTATATATATATATATATATTTATTATCGCGGTTGCTCTCTGCCCTCTGGGCAAGAATTTCTCGTATATACGCGCGTAGAATGATCGAGATTCGCCCAAAATCTCTCTTGCTATATACTCACGCACGAAAAATAATAATAATAATAATAATGAACTCATGATCTTTTTCGGAGAGGCCTCAAAATCCCAGACGAGCTTGTAGCAAAAGATGCGAACGTCAGAGTCCGATGACTCTGTCTCGAAACATCGAAAAAGTATATATATATATATATATATGTGTGTGTGTGTGTGTGTAAGAAAGAGAGCGAGAGAGTACGAGAATTGCACTTGGCTCGGCAATGCGGAAGTGACTTGAGAGCCATGCGAATGCTTTTATGCCACACGCGCATCGGCTCTCTCGTAGATTGCAGTAAAAAATGATTTCAATTAAAGCGGAATGTGATTGGAAAATTGCAAAAAGTATCGTCAAGACGTTCCATTCGACCGTGAGACGCTGAAACTTTTATGCTCGGTAACGATAGCGATAATAGTGAGAAATATATATATATATATGTATATATGTATGTATATATGTATGTGCGTATACTATATGCGTCTAAGTCGATTGTACAGGTGCGTAGATAATCGTGATATGGACTTTATCTTTCCACGCTGTCTCGATGGCCCCATTTTCACCTGGTAAAGATTGCGAGACATTGTCACAATTTTTAAAAATATGTACACACGGTCTCGTTCAGTCATTTTGTCAGAAGCGAGAGAGACTTGTGTTATTGTTATTGATGCGACGTGACTTAGTTGAAATCTATAACCATCGCCGGTAAATAGCAATTTTTGTTCCAAATAATGACGATTACTTTGGTATTTTTTCATTTTTATGCACCGATAGTTTTTTTTTTCTTTTTCAATTCTATGTCTCGTTTAGCTAAAATTGAAAAGAGTCACGAACACAATTTTTTATGTTGCATAAAAATTGACATAAATTCAAATTATCTGCATAATTTTTCCCAAAATTCATTATGTCATGCTGCTCTCCCTGTTGATGATATTTGATCATATCAGAATAATTGTGAAGCTGCATAAGATCGATACGCGTTAACGGAGATGAGCGCGATTCGTGAACCCCGCAAGGAAGCACACCAAGTACGATCTCACTGATAGACGATCTGTATGGGTTATATATATGTATGTAATACATATTTACTACCACATTGTAATTAAGGGTCGAATTTCCGCACATTTGTTGTTTAAAAAATCTCGGAAAACAGGGAGAAAAAATCGTTTTTATTGAAGATAAGATTTTTTTTTGTCACGATCCTCGTTTTACCCCCATCTCTCCTACTCCCCGATTCAGTTGAGTTAAATGACAGATTAAAAAAATATATATATATTGGAGCAATAAATAATTTATAATTGGAATCATTGCGTTCATTTTTCATAATCATTCGATAATCCCGAACTATTAATCCCATATAAACGTAATTAATTAAGAAAAAAAGTCAGTGAATTTGTTCGTTACACTTTACTTGATCAGACCTTTGTTAGTTTTCTCAACTAAAATAGTTTTAAAATTTTACTTTTTTCAAAATACATTTTCAAATCTTCGTCTCGCTTTTCCATGTAAATTTATAGAAATCGGAGCAATTTCGATCTTCTTTGGAATATAACAAACTTTATTGACGTTAAACGAAAAAATTTCAATCATGTGATACCATAAAAAAAAAATCCATACATCCCATACGATAGTTTACTCGAGAGAATCTCATCACGTTTAGCGATTGAGTTTTCCAATAAAATCTCGTTTCGTTATCAATGACGATTGCTCTGTTTTCCCAGATGGATCGATTCGACGCTTAAAACTCTTTGTGTATCATGTTTGGGCATATCCATATCAGCATATTTGCTAATTGATTATTTTTCACAAACTTTAACAACAAGGAATAATCAAGAGTAGCATCGATTCGCCATAAAATAGTTGAAATAGTTGAAAACAAAAATTGACATAGGGAAAAATCGCAAATTGAATGAAATTGAAAAAATTGACGATCTGCCACGATAATTTTTTGTCGATATTTCCACCGAATTTACCGATCGGCTGTCATTTTTTATTGAAAAGATTTCAACGGAGGGATATTTTTGTCTATCACGGAATTTAAAAAAATAAAGTTGGTATAATCGATAATTACTCCTTTCTTTTCGATTTTAGTTCTCACTATAAATTCATTATCGGTTTTTCCAATTTTCCTCAAAAGCACGAACGTACGGTATGAAATAATTACGAATAATCCTGTGGCTTATTAGCAATTCATCTCGATTTTACCGATATATATATACATATATATATACGTAGATGACTTATATATATTTCTTTTTGTGTTTTTTTTTCCAAACCGTTTTCCGATCGGTCGATTACATTCTCGCGGTTATAATACGAAATATTGATGGGGAAAAAGGTTATCTCGTTGCGGATGAGGGGCTTAAATTCACATGCTCAATAATTTCACACTCGGTGGTGGCAGAGAGAGAAGAGAGCGTATGATCGAAAAGTGAATTCGGCGGGTAGAATATTCGCTTTTCGCAAGATAGTGAGAGATCGAGGGATGAGAATTGGGCAGAAAGTGATTATGATTGAATTAGCGTGTGCTGCCGAGTGATTTTGGGGTGTTCTGCATATCGTCCAGGAAGGGCCCAGGAGTTTGTATATTGATCACAATATTTCATACAATAATTGATTTAATTGATCACAGCTGTTCGCAATGTTTTACTTCGAACAATTGGCCTGTCCATTTGGTAGAGCTCTCCTCTACCAAATGGTACCAAAGAAATACAAATGTATATCTATATATATATAATAAGCAAAAATTGTACCACTGACTCACTCATCGCGAAATCTCAGGAACTACAAAGCTTATAAACTTTAAATTTGGTCAGTAGGTTTATTTTATAATGTAGAGACTCGCTGAGAAGGAATTTTTTAAAATTCAACCCCTAATCGGGTAAAATGTTTTTTCACTGATTCAATGGGTGCGAAGCTGCGAGCAACAGCTAGTAGTATTGATATATGTATAAGAGTACAGTGGAGTGAAAATGGACAGTTGAACATAAATCAGATTGATCAAATGATATTGACTGTTACTGACCATTCAAACAAGACGATTGACGATATTTCAAACGAGTTCATGATTTAAAGGATGATTGCAAAAAGTTCATGATGTAAAGGATAAAAAGAAGGAAGGAAATAATGCTTTTGCTATGCGAAAATCATTTCGTGAATGATTAGTGCAGATATAATTTTTTCGTGCAAATAGTATCGATGGTCATCGCGAAATTAAATGAAAATAATTCATCCCTCTTAAAATTAATATTTGTGCCATATATTATACATTCTTAGAAAGCACGTCGTCTCTATTCACTTCGGCAATCGATGTTATTATTTATAGAGGATATCGAAACTTTTTCTCACTTCAGTTTTGTTGTAAGATGATAATTTGTTTCATCGACGCAGTAATGTGGCTTGGAGGCATGGTTATGAAATGAAGGGATGAGAGAAACGGACAATATTAGCGACAGTAAGGGGAAATTTGTCGACCCAGCCGGATATTGAATCGACTGTAACGTGAGCGATTTATTCTTAGAAATGAACAATTGGTTACGGCTTGCTAACTTTGGCTCGTCTGTCTTGCTCCCTTCCGGGTATATTCTCTCCTTTTGCTCTCTCTCTCTCTCTCTCTCTCTCTCTCTCTCTCTCTCTCTCTCTCTCTCTCTTTCATCTGTATTATATTGGATTGTCAAATTAACTATCGTGTTGGCTATATATTTCCGCGATTACTCGTGAATAAGCTGAATTATAATTTTATCGCTTTTCCGTTTGCATACGTCGCCGATATATCGTACCGAGCATTATATGCACATCTCACATCTAATTGTCTGTGTTTTTCATGCATTTCTTGCTAATTTTCACAACCAACCTAATTTCTCAGTGGTCAGCGAATTCTCACTGTAACAATTTCCTCGTGCGTTCAAGTCAATAGATATGCCGCATTTTTTATTTTGCTTGGAAATATCGTAACGTGTAAAATATTTTTCAAGCATTTTGACGATATTATAATTATACGTGTGGAGGACGAGCCGATAAGCTAGGATAGATCTGAAAATTGATGAGCAATCTCGGAGAATTTCAAAGTTGAGATAAGATTGTCCAGGAAATAAAAATTACGCTATCGGGTACTTTTGTTCGTTTTTTTTTTCATGTCTCCTCATCACCGTCATATTCGTTTAATAAATAATAAATAATAATAATAAAATTCCTCAATTTTTTTCGCTACTAGATTTTTAAAAATTATTATCTCGATTTCTCTCTAATATGCATTCAGGGCTAACGCAGTCAGTCAGGTGTAATTTTGCAGGCACCGGATACGATGATCTCTCCCATCGTATAATTGCTCATCGACGTGCTGAAATTGGTAGTTCTCGAAATGGAAAAGGTCTATCCGATCTATACAATTTGGCGTGTGCGGTCGAACACACGAGACTAATTTTACAATATTTAATTATCGGACTTTTACGAAAGAAAATTTGACTTAGCAGACATGTTGAACTTTTTTCAATTTCGATCCTCTGGTCGCAAAATCAATTTAGAACAAATTCAGGTATAACCGAAAAACGTAATGGTGGGTCATCGACCTCATCGTCTGTAAATCGAGAATACAAATAAAGAATAAAATAAATTATTGAGTTTGAATCGATTTTGGGGGGACAATGATGAGCCGACAATGTTTAGGAATTTGGTCATGAGTAGGCGACACATGCACGCTAATTTTATTTCCCTCGGGTTCGATATCGTCTATTATTAATAATTAATCCACGTTGCAATGGTTACGGCTTTCGGTTTTCTCCCTCGTCTGGGATCGATTCGTATCGATGCTGTAATTCTTCGTTGGAAGACACAATAGTAGAAATTCCACACAAATTCGAAATCGAATTCGATCGAAATATTAAAAAATGGCACGGTAGCGATTGCAAAAATTCAACAAATACACAGTCAGATCTCACTTATCTTCTCACTGACTTTTTTTGTATTACCAGCCATTTTGACAAATTTCGACTACTTATTTTTTCAATGAATACTTCAATTATCACTCTTGTGCCTTAAAATATTTTTCTGTCTTATACATTCGTAGTAAAATTGGTACGAGTGAGAAAAAAAAACACATTCGACTGACAAGAAAATCTTACAGGCGTAATCTGCCCCGAACCTCCCCCGCCATTTTATTATTTGAATTTTTGTTGACAGAGTATTTGAGATTGGCAGATACCCCATAAAATCATCTGGCTGAGTTGTGCCTCTTTTTCACACAATATCTTACGGAAAATGTGCAAAATAGAGATGAAAGTATTTACCATCGGGATATTTTGGGAATGAAAGCTCCGTTGATTTTCATTGCTTCTTTGCACCCCTATAGTAAGATTAGGGAAGAAAGAGACACGTGCTTGTCAGACGTTCATACATAATGTAGTCTCTTAATCTATATTTGGTTTACTGCTATATCCATTGCTTGTCGGTTAAGAGTTGGGTGCTCTCCGATAAATGAATGACGTTTTGTGGCCCGGACCCTGCAAAGTGTAGGTGGGAGTCAGATATAATCGGAATTATCTCATTTGCATCTCAAAAAATTCAGTTAGCAGAAAAAGAAAATATAAACTTTGACGATTTAAAAAATTTCCTTTCACCACTAAATCATTTCATTGACGGAACAACATAATAGTTTTATAGGTAAAAACCACCCTATGTGCATCACCTTTTAGTTACGAAGAAAATGTGAGAGTCTGTCAAACTTCAGTTGTCATCTTGATGTACGAAATTTGAGAGATCGTGAAATAAGCTGTAACGCACTCGTAGCCTAATGATATTAAAATTTTCATGCTGGAAAAATATGCGAAAACTTTTACTATATTTTATTAGATTTTGTGAATTTTTTCAGATTTTGGAAAATTGCATTTTTTAAAAAGTAGAAAAAATTATATCTCAGAAAAGCGACATATAATTTTTTTTTTTTAATCTTGATCGTATTATTAATGGAATGCCCCGTGTGTATGTATGGATGTATTTATTTATGTCGATTTTTTATATTATGAGGCTGTAAAAGCGAAACTTTTCAAACAGCATAAGAGCTCGAGCTGCCACTTCCACTTGTTCAATATAATTTTCGTGAATTTTTCTCATTAGTTCGGATTCCATCAGGTTGTAAATTTTTTCGACAATACTTGTAAAAGCATCACCATTTAATTTTTTTTAGAAATCGGACTAAAACTTTTCACAAAAAGCATTCAAATTTTTCGAAAAATGTACAACAGCTTGATTTTTTTGTTATCTGACATAGCATTTCTCCAGATTTTTTCATATTTCTAACTTCAGGCTAGCCTTCTACTTAATCGAAAAATTGTTTTCCAACCACAGTATTAAATTCGCAATAAAAATATATAAATAAAAATTAATGCCTTTTAGAGCGTAAAAATTAAGCGATTAACCTTTACCTTTATATAAAATCATCCAGCCATTTCCAGGAGATAAAGGTAAGACATAGGCTGCTTCATATGCATATATAATCACCAAGACCTCGAGAGAAAACAAAATTACAGCAAGAGGTTACAGAAAATCCATTTAGCATTAGAATCTCGATATGTTCTTTTTTCTGCTAGTCTGGCATCGTAAGCCTCATTTATTAATTAACTAATTTCGCAATAATTAAGAATTATTCCCGTTCGAAGATTCCTCCCGCTTCCCCAGTCGTAAATTATCTCTTTTCTATATATATGTATCACACTGAATGAGATAATGATTATCGTACCCGTCAATGTTCATTCCAAGCGTAAAAAAATTCAATCAGCTAATTGGAGGTCTCGGTTTGTGGCGTACGAAGCATCCAAGGGTTCGGAATTTTACCCAAGAAACGTTCGAATATTTAGGGATCCCAGGCACAGTCTTATCTATTGTCAAAAAATTTTCATTTAATTCTTTTCTCTCATTGAAAATACTTTTTACTATGAATTCTTTTTTTTTTTATTGCATTCGTAAATCGCCGGATTTTTGGTTTCACACAATATACGAAATATTGATAAATATACGAGAAATAGGTGCGTGGGAGGTCAGAAAGATTTGTGTATCTTATGAAAAATATGGTAATATCGTTGTAGGGCGCCTTTTATCGTCGATCTGTATGTCAGGTCGCTATCGTCCTTTTTTTTTTCGTCCTGCTTCTGAGCCTTCGATAAACTTATTTATGAATACAGTGCACCCTACATTTATGTACGAATACAATATGATTTCTATACGTATAAATCCATGGTAGATTTATGACGAATGGTAAATTTAAATTGCGAATAAACTCGGGGGAATCCCTTCGGTGTACAACTTTGTGCTGCAGAGAGAGTGTCATATTTCGGGCCTTTGTTCGCATTCGTTGTGAATATAAATTATTTTTTTTGTCGTACTTCTATACCAATTTAGAAAGTTCGTGATTTTCATAGTTTGTAATATTGCGTGTATTTCAAATGCAGGGAGAAGTTTCTAGCCATTTTAGGAGCTTCAAAAGATAGTTCTCTTTCTCTCTCTCTCTCTCTCGTTTTCCCATTAATTTTGCTATTGGCTTTCTTTTTCGCTTCTCTGCGTTATATAGTCTTCCCATATATATATACCCGCGAATGAAACGGAAAAATGAGTATTCTCATTATCCTTCTCTTTCTGGTGATATTTGAACATGTTTAGTTCTTAAATGCGGGGAAGGAAGATATTCCGCAGTGAGATTAATTGGAAAGAAATATAATATCTCAATATTGTATATATTCTTTAATGTTGTTTGTTTCAAATAAACTTTATTAGAATCAATTGAACTTTATTCAAGTCAAATAAATCCGTTTTCTTTGCTCTCGTCTTTTTGTTTGAATTATTTTTGTTCTCCTCGGATGCGTATCCGCTTTTGGGTAATTGACGTACAAATTCGCATCCAAAAGCTAGATCTATTGAGTATTATTTGGAAGTCGTGAATTTTACATACATATTTCCGTATAGAAAAATGGCCCACTGTATTCTTGGGAAGTTTCGTGGTCATCGACTGATCGATTTTATAAGTATACCGTCTCCCAAATGCAGGGAAAACTCTTAAAAAAATTCGTACATATTTAAATCAGACCGGAGATTGCATTTCGTAAGAAATAAATTTCTAAAAATTTAGTGCACCAATTTTTGTTTGCTCGTTTTATATTTTTGTATAAAAATTTTGCGGCGTTCTCATATAGTTTCCAAAATCGATCATCTTGGTATTTTCAGTATGGATGGTTGTCTTCAGATTTTTATCTTATGGGAATGCATTGAAATTTTCATGGAATCTTTTTTTTTTGGGTCTGTATACATAAAGCATCCTTTGAAGCATCAAGAATCGACCTATTTTTTTTTTTTTCTTCGAAAAAAGGGATTAAGAAGTGCAGGGATCGTACATACGAAAGTTTAAGGGGATCACCGAGCATATTTATCCTCCGCAGTACACATGAGTGTATGAGACGAGTGAGAGAGCATTAAAAAAAAAGAGAAAAAAAGGCAGAAGGTGTCGCGTTACCGAGCGCAGCATATGCATCACCGTGTCCTCGGACCGGAAACGGTCGATCAATGTGCGACGAAGAAAAAGGGTCCCAAAGTTTATATACAGCAAAGGGCGTAGGATCGGAGATTCAACGTGAGCTATATAGAGCTGTAAGCATATCGACCCACGTGTACCAAAGCGTATATATACACATACATATAATCTTTCCCGCACGTCTTATAAGCTATACAATATACGAAGGGAGGAGAAAAACACGATCGTATCCTCGCCCAATCAAAAGAATAATCTATACAGATATTTTTAGCGCCTTTCATATATAAACGAAAATATATTCTCTTCCTTGCCTTTACGCTGAATCGTGAACAAAATCGTAGATATCCACCAATGACTTGAACAACAGGTTTTTCTAGCCTTTTCTCGCCTTCTCCGTTTTTCTTCATCTTTTTTTTCTCCTTTTTAATCAATTCAACGCCATGAGCGCAATGCTTAGTTACATAATGAACAGCATCCAGCAATGTTCGAGAATATAATTGTTTATTGCCAATGAGCTCTTGTCTAAAGTTCCTCTGCCTCGTATATGTAAATATCTATAACTGTGCGTCGCAAGAGACTGCCGATATCACGATATTTTCTCATTGTCGTAAGAATCCTTTGGTCAGATTGCAGAGCTGGTGGTCGATTATATGGACTGTGCACACTCTCTCTCTCTCTCTCTCTCTCTATATATATACGGAAAGGTTATTTTTTTATTCTTATCTCGTGATGTGTCTGGCGTCTCCAGTGAATTTTTCTTTTCTTCGTTCGCGATGAGACGCAAAGGGAACCGCGAGAACTTCTCTCTCGTCGTTTCAAGTTATATATATATATACATATGACAGGGAGGAGACTTCAGACGAAGACGAGAGCCTGCGATCCTTTCGACGTCCCCGATATATTTTTTGTTTTCGGCAATGACGCAATCCTGGTCGTGAATCATGAGTGGAGGGACGCGAGTGGGAGAGAGAAAGAACGATTGACAGAACTGAAGAGAAAAGACATCTCAGTGTCTTCGCTATAGAGATAGAGAGACAGAGTTTATCAGTGTGCGTTGAGTTGCGTGAGGAAGACCTTCATGAGATATATATATAGCTGATCCCTTTCGCAGATGCGTCGCGAGAGAAATGCACATTTGCGAGTTTTATATGCGCTAGAAAATTGAAGTATGCTTGAATCCAATTGGATTTATATATTAAATGGAATATGCGATCTCTCGCTAGTAATATGTGAAAACGAGACTAGCTAAGCCGCGAATGCAGGAATAATAAAATCAGCTTAATAGTTGATTAATTTCGTCTGTCAAAATGAATTTTAGGGATTCTTTTTAACGGGGCTCAGTTTTGGACTAATGAATGGGTGATAATCGAGGTTCGTTAATTCGTATGTTTCAGCTCATCGGTATATCCTTGGTATTAAAATTTGTTTTATTATCGAAATTCTCATTTCGGTTATTCCAATCGATAAAACGGAAAATCGCACCGTTCCTATCGATAAAAAAAAGTATTATCCAATTTAGATCATTGAATTTTCGGCAAACAATTACGCTGATAGGCATTCCACAAGGCTGTAGAGTTTTCACGTTTTCGAGACATTCGAAGATTTCAATTATTCTATCCGCAGGAACTTCGACGCGTGGACAGGTAGAGTCCTTTCGACGTCGCGGCGTTGTCGCTGGTACTACAACTATATATACCAGCTGGGGTTTGACTCCTGCGTGGTCACTCGAGGGTATACTGCGACTGCTCGGTATTAAAATGGTCGATTAATGTACAGAGTTAAAAACAAAAAACAAAAAATATTGGCCAAAATGATGCGTTCCCTTCTTTAATGCAAAAAACTCGCAATCATAAATTGGCAAGTAGATTTTTGACTTTTATAATAATAACATTTCAAAGGAGATGAATTTGGCAAAATCAGTTTATCATTAAAGCCATCTGTGTAGACTTACTAAACTGTCGTAGTTAGTAATGGTCAATATATCACAAAGGTGTCTGATCAAAATTTTATTAATTCTTGACCATTCCGCAGAAACTGAAAAATATGGCATCAAGTTAACATTCCAAGTACATCTATATAGTCCAATTAACGTTATTTTCCCAGGGAGATATATGTCAAAAACGGGGGGGCTGATCTTTTTGCAACGTTTACGGGCATTTTTTACACCTGCCAAGAAAACATTAAGATGTCGTCTTGCATCCTTCACTTATATATAGTAATAAGTTATCATCCGATGAAATAAAAAAGATCATATTAGTCAAAAGTATTCAAATACTCAGAAATTTTTATCAAAAGCTTCTCATCATAGAATAAAGTTTTAAAATCCGAAAAATAGCAACTATTCGCAATAAAAATATGGTGGTAATGGTGACATGCTTGGTAAAAATTGGGGATTTGAAAGCAACTAAGAAAGAAAGAGAGAGAGAAAGAGAGAAAAGAGAGTCTCTCGCACTCGTATGAAGACGAGAGCAGCCGCCCTTCTTGCGAACGAGAGTCGTTTGCGTGCTCTCCCCGATGAGTCTCTTTCTCTCGCGTGATCGCGCGTGGGCGACGAGTCAAACTGGTTTGAGGATGTAGCGCTGGGGCGCGCGTGTATCGCGCCCTGCACGTCTGGTTAAAAGCCGAGACGAATGAAATAAGCGAAGAGACGAGATCCTGGAGAAAAAGGCACGCGCTCGCAAAAAGCGTACACAGACATATATATATAAGTTTCATAGTGCATGGGCGACGTTGCAAAGCCGTAGATCTTAACACACTCGCGTCCTCTTCGCCTCTACTCTCGCTCTTGCACGTTTGTCGAGGGATCTCGATCTCGAGAAACCAGCTACAGTGTGTACCCACATCCGTGAAACTCGCCGAGAAGAATTAATCGACAGAAAATCACGTACGAGCAAATTTGCTACTGTGTAGTACTATAGCTAATAATAATATGCCTCCTTTCATGAGCCTATATCGTCCTTCTTTTTCCGGGGCTTTAATATCTTTATAAGCATATAAACGTAAATAGTGAATTATGTCGTACAGTTAATGCCTGTATGTTTTGTTACATATATGGTAATACCGTTCGAAAAAATGCTGACCCGAGACTGGAATTTCTTCAGAAAGTCCATTAATCCTTGTGATCTAAATATATTTAAGCAATTTTTTTTTTTCAATCATTTTTCTGATGACTCATTTTAGCGTAATGCTTTGATTTTTTTTTTCATCATTCGGTATAATAAACCACCAGAGTCATATAGCTAATGTGGATCAACCTGGCTGTAGAATAGGTTAGCGGGGACACTCTGAGTCAGTGTGATTCCGAATGGAAAATAAATTAATGTGATTTTAATACCTGCCTTTACTTTTTACGAAAATGAGAAGAAAAAAAAATATTTACACGATTCATATATATACGTTTCTGGTGATAAATTTTTTTATGAAAAACCAATGAACATATATATATATATATTTTAGCGACCTGGCCGATATTCAACACTTTTATCCTATACTGAGTAATGGAAGAGATATATTATGGATTAGGGTTGATTACTCTCTCGGGCGGTGAGACTTGATACGCGCTCGAACGGCCTCGATTCAATCAATCGCGATTACAGAAATTACGCTCGAGCGCTGCGTGCCGGGGCTATTAAACGCGAGTGGACTCGAGTGGTCCATAAGAATATTAGAAGGAGAGTTAGATAGAAAGAGAGAGGGAGCAGGGGGAGAGAGAGAGAGAGAGAGAGTAAAAGGCATACAAGAAAAACGATCCTCGCGTTTATACTCTCCGTCAACACGAAACCGGCGTTTAAGATAAACTGCAGTTCAACGCGCTCGTATAGATCGCCTCGTTTCTTCGTCTCTCGGTCTGTTAGGCTCGATGAAGAGTCTGTATAGACTTTATAGCTATATCGCGTGACTAAATAAAATCAGATGGACGTATGCATACTCCATATAGACACAAAACATACGCCATTCTGGTTTTAAGCTGGCCGATATATACAGATTATATCGTAAGCATGAGACGACGTGCATTGCCAGGGTGCTGTATCCATGCGAGATAATTAAGAGACAAGTTCTTCCGAGACGATTCTCTCTCTCCCCCTCTCATCTCTCTCTTCCTCCCTTTCTCTTTCTCTCTCTCTCTCTCTCTCTCTCTCTCTCTCTCTCTCTCCTCATATTTGTTTCTCAGCTGGAAACATTGATCTCATCTACAGCTCTCTCGAGGATCTGGTCTTTCAGACGACATATCTATCGATGACTCAGATATATGCATAATACCCATGCATATTCCGCTTTATGGTCTCGCATGTCCTCAACTACGGCCTCGATATAACTCGAGTCTTGCTGGGGCTTTAAGTTATATTAAGCTCAATTATTCCTTTTTTTATTCATAATTCAGAAGATACTCAAATATGAGACGCGATGAATAGATATGAACGTGTAAAAATGAGATCATTCGTACGACCATATGGAAACTAAAGGGTTAAGGATCGTGGTTTTTCATCCTTTGATTTTTTTTTTATGGATTTTGTGTCGGAGATCGTAGCAGAGAGGATTCATGAAGAAGAAAAGGGCATGAAAGATTGATGCTGCATATAGTATATATATATATATATATATATATACAATATACCTTCGAACTCTCAGAGCGCCAGAAAGAGAGAGAAAGAGAGAGAGAGAGAGGACTCGAAAGCACCGCAGTCAAAGACCGAATCGCGTTCCGTTGATCGAGTCTTATACATATATCTATGTATAGGAGTATAGGAACATACACTAGGGTTACAGTAGGGTATTTGAACCAGAAAAATGGAGAAACACTGGACGAATCACGGATTCATGAGCAGTGAATAATGCACGACGAAAGATCTCGCGTAAAACTTGAGTCGAAGTTTCCGACCTTTCTCTCTTGAATACTTTTCCTACCAGAATACGAGAACCGTGACTCCCTTCATCTCTGATCTCGTGTATTACTGTATATAATAAGGTAGAAGCCACGGATATATAACTCGCAATATGTGCGAAAATACGTGTGAGGACTTGAGAAAAAACAACCCCACCTATAGTCGATACAAAAGTGTACAAAAGTGCCACATATGTCTGGCAGTATATTGGGAAAATGCGTGTCAATTGTGAGAAAAATTGCTTCTGATTTTTTGGACGATGAATACACTCTGGTGGTTTTCATCGGTCTTACCCCTTTATTTTTTTTTATTTCACGGCATTGGTGCAATAACAAAAATCCCCAAATTTTATTGACCCCGAAATATCAGGGGTGTGTTTGGGTGCTCCGTTAGGAAAGTGACAAGAAATTCTGATAACAAAATTTCTCAATGATTTTTAAAATATTTTCTTTCTTCTGTCAATTTAAAACGCAAAAGGAAAAATTCAAATTTTCGGTATGAAAAATCGTTTTTCATGTTACTAAATCCTCGAACCTGCTATACTATAATAATTAATCATAACGTCATCGCGTGTAGGATTTTATTATGTTTGTTGCAATTGACTCCGATTACAATCGACGCCGATTTCTCCTGTATAAAAATATACTTGAATTTCCGCACCCTTAAGAAAGCGCAGATAAAGGGCCTTAATCTCTGCACTTTCTTAATGACTAGATGGATCGATCTCAATTGGTCAATCTCGAATATAGTAGTTTAAAAATAATTGCACCCTTCTATAATTATATCGATACCGAGACACTTTCAATACAATTTTCAGTAAAGTTTGTACAATTTAATGGCCCATATCGCGGGTGTATGAATATTAGTTCAGAGATTGAAACGGGACAAGGCTTTGTGTTCGTAACAAAATTATCCAATAGGATGAGAAAGCAGAGTGCTATTGAGATGAATTTAATATTTCGCTGATGGAATAATAAAGGGAGGAAGTGCAGAATAAATTGTAAATGAATTTAATCAATAATACACATTTCGAATTATAATTTTTTCTATTTTTCGTTAATTAATTGAATATTATTTGGTCCCAGTGGGTTTCTCTGTATGAAGCAGTTGAAATTTTTGTGTCTTTTTTACGGTTTAGCTACTGATAAACGAGGTAAATTATTTCAAAAATATTTCTGGAAAAAAAAATTATCCAGTCCGTCAGACGCGCAAGTTTTATTAAATTAGCTCGTTGAACGTGAAAGAAAACTATATTAACGATCATGCTGCCATATCAATGTTAAATATGTTAAATATTATTAAATATAATATATGTATAATATTCATTACATGTATATGCATTTGATGGCGTTTGTGACTCACTATGTATGTCTCCCCATTTCAAAGTCGAGGATACGAGCACTTCAAAGACACTGGAATATACAATTTATATATATATGTATATATATATATATATATATATATATATATATATATATATATATATATATATATATATAATCCAATGATTTCGAATGCTACCGTGGCAATTCAACGATGAGGCAAGCAAGTGGGCGTTCACTATAGCCAGGCTTGCCACTTGGTTGCCCACTTCAGACGCGTCGTCGACGTCGTCGTCGGCCACACTTAGATCCTAATCACGCGCCATTCACACTTCCCTTACAATTTCAAATCGGGAACGAAAGAATTTATTCCTTTTTCTCAGTAAGTGTCTTTTTATTGCCTCGAAACGTACAAAATAATTAATTTAAAGTTGAATTTTTTTTAATTTTCACAAGCGAATCATTTTACCTTAAAATATCGATTTCCACGCGCATTCTCGTACGTCGATCGCGTTCAACAGAAGTCTCTATAATAAATATATATCGCACCATGCCACCCTATCAATAAATTTCGTCTTATCTGCGACCATAAATCCGCTTATTCTGGAAGACGCGTGGTTATACCTTTGAGGTCCGTTGGAGCATGCAAACATTCGTCTTTTATTTTTTTTTGCTCTAACCAAGTATAAGAAAAGTCTGACGATTGAGAATCGCAAAAATACGCTTTCGCATTACTGAAATGCTCTCGTTCTTTTTTTTTCCTCAGCTTTTGCCTACACGTCTGTTTTTTCGAAAAAAAAGTTTCTTCTTTCTTTTTATTTCCGAATAAAAAAAAACAGCACGTTGCGGGCTTTTTGATTAATCGTCATATATTACGAAGATTTAAATATATATATATATATGTCGACTGGGCAGAGTGCACCACCAAGAACGTACGAAGTGGAAAAAAAAAAGTATCGAAGATTCTCTAAGAGTAAAATCATTTCCCCATTTAGCATACAATTTTTGTTTTAAATCTTTTTTGGAAAACAAATATTTCACTATACGCGCCGAACTCTTCCTATTTCTCCAGCTGTCAGTTGTTCCACGATCGCTAAGATTATAAAAGTAGAAAAATCCGTCTGACAAAATTCTCGTCATGTTACTTTTAATTATTGGTGCTGGAAAAATGTAATCTTAAAAAATTACAATAATTATACTAATCGTCTTTAGCCCTCCGATTATCTATTTATTCCATCTCTATCGGTATATGATTTGTTTATTCAACACCCGTTGGTTCTAGTCTCGTACTCTGAAGAATACTAAACGTTATATCGAGAGACGACGAAGATAGAACGAGAGTTTTGCGCAAATAGCCCGTGACATCATTGCCGCTTGTAAAGTATCGAAGAATGAGCGGAACAGAGAGAGAGAGAGAGAGAGAGAAAGGGAGCGGAAAAGAGTGAGGGTGACGATTGTGTGACTTGGGACCCAATCGAAGAATAGATCGTTTTATTTAAACAAATAGTATCCTTATTGATAAATAGTTTCGTCTTTTATTAACAATTGTACGTCTGGCTGGTAATCGACATTTTATTGCGCATTAGAAAATATAAATTATCGAACTAATATGTATTTTAAAGAATAGAAAAAATCATATAAGCAGGAGACTCGTGATATAAAATTTATGAAATTTCTCGAAATATCGACGATCTTCAACTAAATTTAGTTCAGGTATTCTTTATTAAATTATAATATTCTTTTTGGAAGAAAGGAAAGTATAGAACGCTCGAACAAAAATAGACTCACGTTATCGGATTTATATTGAAATATTTTTAGGGTGGATGTGCGATTGCCAATCGTAATTTTATAATGCCTCGTGTTCTTTAATAGGTCAAATAATTTGTGTTACCATTTTGGATTAAAAATAAAAACGTAATTATCAAATTTATCGGAACCGCGATGTATGTTCGAAAATTTGTGTATTGTAGAGTTTTTTTTTTTAACTCAAATATTAACGATAAAACTGCAGTGAGAATAGAATAAAATCCGCATTCGAGACAAAGACAGCCGTCTTCAACTTGTGGGTGTTCAAGTTTTCAATGTGTATATATATATACATACTGTGCGAGCTATAATTGTCCACTCTATGAATAGATACACGAGAATCGAGAATCCAGTCGGAGTAGGATGGAAATTTTGTGTTCTTTCGCCAAATGCCAATATCGAAATAATCGTTTTATAAATTAATAAATCATATATATATATATATATATATATTCATGTACAATTAAGGACTTTCCCCCCAAAGTAATTAGTCAGTAAATCTCGTGATTGGGTGATAGGACAAATAAAGAAATCCACGACGAACGTTTTTCAATATTATATAGTTTTAACAAATTATACAATATAATTGATTATTATCATAATTAATTAAGGTATTAAATGATAATAATATTAATAATAAAAATAAAAAATTAACGATTCTTGCCGCATGATTGTTAGTATGAAGGCACAACTACGTCATCAAATTGTTCACATTTGTTCAATTATCAAGGCGCTACTATTGCAAAATATTCTTTACATTCATGTGAAGGGAAAGCTTAATGCATCGAGAGAGCCACAAGGGTAAACGTTGTCGATCTCAATGAGATGACGATCAAAGCCTCGGGCACATACGCACACACAGTTGTCCACTCTCGTCCATGAGTTTTTCTGAACCAGTGATGGAAAAGTCAATAAGTTTTTCTTCATATATATTATTAATAACAGATACCTGGTATCCTATATCACTCTTGAGTGATAGGATGCTGTGAGTGCATCGAAAGTGAATCGTATAATTTGCAGATAAAGATCGCAAAACTCTCATGTTTTCACTGCAGCATATATTTTAATAGGTATTTATAGAGACGTAAAATGTGGCATGTCGATTTTTTCCAGATCTAGTCCAATTTAATTCCATAGGTCTCGTTTAATATGAAAATTCTAATAAATCATTAATGGATGTCCAAATAATGAAAGTAAATTCTCCATTTAAATAAAAATTAAATTCTGTAGACTACATTTGGATGACAGCAGCTGCAGAGAAAATATGACTGATATCGCATAATCGAGATCACATATTGGGTAATGTTCGTGTATAAAAATGAAATATCTATAAGTATATATTTAACGAGAAAGTTAAATATAATTTTTCGCTTATTTTTTTCTGTTTGAATGAAAAATTGAAAAATGACTTCAGTAAAATAGTATTTTGGTCGAATGAATTATGTTTAATTTGAAGATTTAAATGATTCAGTGAATGATATTTATTTATTGAGAATTTCTTATAATCTAGTGCTTACAATAGAAAAGAAGAATCAATGAAAAATTAAAAAATCGTTTATATATCTCACAAGTCAAGATATCAGATATGATGAAGTTGTAATATTTACGAGCTTGAGGTATTATGCCTTTGAGTATTATCTAGAATCTGCGATTCTAAATAATCTTCATTCCGATTATGATTGGAGAATTCGAAATAATTGGCGTCAACTTTCTCGTTATCTCCATTTATGCTGGCATAAAGGACGTTCCGACCAGATCACACGATTTTCCTTTAGTCTCGTTCAGGGAGAAATTATTAATTAGCGCACGTTGTCTCGCACGTTGTCTCTTGAAAAGTCTCGGTCGTGTCCAATCGAGAGATATGTGAAGCGAGAGTTTAGATTCGAGAGAAGAACGGAAAATCTCTTATGCCCAATGACCTTTCATCGTGCAAGACTCCACGTGACTAATATACATAATTATTAATAATAATAATAATAATAATAATAATAATATACATAAATGGATCGGTGATAAATTTTCTCTTGTTCCACGTGACGAGCGTTTCGCGTTAATTGCAACGATACCCTGGAGATCATCGGTGAAATTATTATTACAGCTGGGAGTTAATCGGGACGATTAGACGACAGCAGATAGACGATGAGCTCGATAAATTCTTTTGGTATTTCTGCCATGAACGTAATATCCTTTATATACTATACATATGAATGAGTATCGATAAGATGAAGGAGAAACAAAAAAATCCATTCAATGAGAATTTAACGAAGACGATGTGGATCTAAAAATATCATTTGAAGAGATTACAAAAAAAATTATATATTATTTTTTTCATTTACTTATTTTTTAACCGTAGTGCGAAAAGTCTCTCGACTTTTCGCACTCGGTCATTCTCTTCCTGTCTCTTCGATTCTCCTTCATTCGTCGCGTCTGTTAGCACACGCTCTTTGCGCTCGCGACCTCACTCGCTGCATTCGCGCGTTTCGTCGCGCTTATCGTTCTCTCGTCTTTGCGCCGTTGTATATTCATATACAAGTTTTGCCGACGCGACTCGCGTACAAAATTTTTCTTCATTCTTTAACACACACGAGCTACGAGAGTTGAACGAGCGAGAGAGTGTCAATGATGGCGGTAAAGAGGAGGAAAAAAAGGGAGGGCGGGTGTACATGGTAACCTGAAGAATTAGGAATGTGCTGGCTCGGTTTCCGCGCCACCTCGGCAGATAGAAAGAGTTAAAAAGAGAGAAAGAGAGAGAGAGAGAGAGAGAGAGAAGCTCACCGTGACGAGGACGATAAGTTATCTTGGCTCGTGAATCAGTGGATCTCAACTCGATTTAGTTTCAATGGGACCATTAATTGTCTTACCTCTTGCCGTTTTACACTTAGCGAATATATATATATATATATATATATATATATATATATATATATATATATGTAATATGTAAGGATTCATCTGACACCTCAATGTAGCTGCAAGGTCAAATTACAATGAATCGGCGCATATCGATCATAAGTCACGATATCAAAGGATCCAATAGTTTAGTCTATCGACTGATCTCAATTAATTGACTTACCTGAATTTCAATTGTCGTCATATATATATAGAGACAGATAGGATCGGTTAAGGAATTTCTGATTTCCTATCTGTGTACAAAAAATAATCGAAAAAATACTTTGGAATTAGTTGACTCGTCGATACATGACGATAAAATTCATATAATCCCGATTGGATTTTACAACTGTCGAAAGTTTGGGCCAATGCTGTGAGTGGCTCAGGGCTTCGATCTTTTTTTCCGGATAATCCGGTATAAGTTCTGTCAGTGTCGGAATTTTGAAATTGGGCCAGCAGCGAAAGCCTCGGGCCGATATTGATATCAAAATGGAGGCCAAATTGTTAACTTGCATGATCATTTGTCATATAATAAAAAAGGCGCACAAAAGGAATCGACGTTTACGAATATTATGCTTGCCTTAATATTTTCATAGTTTATTATAACTACAAGTATATTGCGACGAGTCTCTCCACTCATTGTCAGACAACATGGTCGGTTACCCTAATTTCATTCTTGAAGAGATCCAACGCGAGCGTCTCGCCAACTCGAGCGATAATGTTCCCCATGTGCCAGATCACCAAGCAGAGTCGCTTGTGGCCAGTTTTTCGTAACGTTAGCACTCCAGACAATATGCGCTTGCATGGTTACACGAGACTTTTTATTTCTTATGAGACAAGCAAACAATTTTCATATGCCAAGAATTTTTCATCAGTGGCTGGTTGAAGGTGATTTAAAAAATTTGAGTGCAACAAAATTATATGTTCAATTTATAGAATTTTGGAAAATGGTCTTCCAGCTGACGACACTCTGTGTCTATCTCATATAATTTTTAAAAGCTGATCATAGTAACAAAAATCACCACTGCGAGCCCTCTTCGACCTCGTGCAGATTGGCAAATACTGGCCAGCCTCGGCCCGAAGTTACAAACCAAGCACCGGCCACTAATATTGGACAGATGCTTGGCCATTTTATCAGTCCTTGCAAATCGTATCTAGAATTTTTTCTAATAAAAAAAAATATAGTCGAGCATACAGAATGGCCATACAGAATTAATATTTACATATATATATATATATATATATATAATGTAAGTATGCGTAGATTTGGTAACCGTCGATTCACCAAATATATTTTCCGATTGTCAGTTATCAAAGGAAATGTAATATTATCGTAGATACTTACTAATACAGTGACCATTAATTCGTTCAATAATTTATCGACATTCATCTTTTGAATTATAAATTTCGTGAAAGCTTTTCGACTTTCCTACTCGTGCTTTCGACCTTGTGCAGATTGGAAAATAATGGCCTGCCTGGACCCAAGGTACGAATTTTTTAAATGAGAAAAATATAGTCGAGCATACAGAATGGCCATACAGAATTTATATATACATATATAATGTAAGTATGCGTGAATTTAGTAACCGTCGATTCACCAAATATATTTTCTGATTGTCAGTTATCACAGGAAATGTTATATTATCGTAGATACTAACTAATACTGTGATGAACAGGTCGTCCAATAATTGATCGATATCCATCTTTTGAATTTTAAATTTCGTGAAAGCTTTTTCACTTTCCTACTTCCTGTTCTCACCTGACATTTTACCCGATGTCATTTGAAGATTAAATCACGTATCGTACGAATGGGGGTTAAAAAAGTGTGACGCTGAGGAAGAGAGAGAGAGAGAGAGAAACCAGCTTTCTGTGATGAAATTGTATATAATTTCACCCTTTCCAGTCTCCCCCTCTGGTGAGCAAACAGCGAAGGGTGGAATTATGTATAATAATTACACGCTTATGCCGTTTCCGAGGGGCAAAAGAGGTAGAGAGAGGAAACGTCGTGGTTAAAAATTCTAAGAGTCAGAAGGACGTATTCCGATTCATTCAAGCACGAGAGTTTATCCCGTTCTCACTCTCAACGATCGATATTCATGTATATATTATATATTTGCAGCATTTATTCATTGCGAGATTTAAAATTAATTTCTCTGCATTTAAAAAGTAGAAAATCATCCTCGAGACTCGCTTCTGAATGTGATTTTGAAAATATTCTCCGTTACTTTTTTGTATTTGGCTCGTATAGAGAATTACGCGATTAAATGCTAACGGTTACATTGTTAAATCATCAGCATGTCACTCGACTCTTGAATTACAAGAAACATATAAAATAATGCAACTAGGAGAGAAATGAGGATAGTTAATGTTGGGTTGACCTGGAATTTTACAAATGTTGGCAGCTCTTCCTTTCGTGTCTTTCTGAGACTGTGCGAACGATTTATAATCATCATGCATATACGTAATGTACAAAAGAGAGGGGTCTAGAGTGTGCACAAAAATGGCGCCAACCAAATGTGCGAAGGAAAGAAAAAAAAAAAAAAAAAAACAGCAGTTCCGTTTCATTCCCCTTAGATCGAGATGCACGAGTAAATATATATAGGTATCTATTTCCATGATATATTTGTGAAAAAAAGTACAACTGCTCGTCCACTCCAGTTATTATTACGAGAAAAGAGATAAAAGTCTGCCAATAATTGTACAAAAATCATTTTCTAAAATGTGCCAATAATTGTAACGTATGAGTTTCAAGTCGAGGAGTAGTGCGAAGAGGCTTTTGCCTAGTCTATTTTTGACAGAGCAAAAGCGTTCGAGGAACGAGAGACGATTGTGACTCAATTTCTCACGTGTTTGCCTCCAAACTGAGTATCTCGTTTGCGCACACACATATGTATTTATATACATATATATATATATATATACACCCAGAAATAATAAAATTACACGGAAAATTATTGGTCAGATATCGAAGAATAAAAAAAAACGAAGATGGAAAATTTCGGTGAGAGAAATATGATTATTGAATTATTATATATGGAGCGTTGCAAAGAGACATTTGCGAATGGATATATTTACGAACATGGTACGCCATAGAGTCAACCAGTCAAATACAAAAGGCGTTATTTCCGGATGTTAAAATATGCCACATGTATGTAGAGAGCTGGAGAATGAGTTGTTGCCAGCCTTTCACAAAAGTTGACTTATACAGTATATATATCTATAAATATTGCATACAGTGATATATATATACACGAGCATAGTTAAACGGTAGTTGCATGGGCGTAGATTATTTTCTGGAATTGTACACAATGCGTTAGATACCCTCTATAACCGGTATATATTAACCATGATGAATATATCAAAAGCATCCAGAAACGCAATGCTGGAAATGTAGACTCGCTTTTATCAGACTCTCTCTCTCTTTCTCTCTGTCTCGCCCTCTCCCTTTATTTTTTTGTCTGGCAAGCCAGAAGAGAAAGAAAGACGAGAGATGCACCGTCAGCTTTACCATCCTGGATAGGAAGGTATGACTCGCATAGCCCGATTCCTGGGCATTCACGAGAGACGCCACGAGAACTTATCAAAAGATATACTACAGTCTTGAGCTTTATACAGTTGTAGAAATATTTTTTTATCCCATGTAAAAAAACGTTTCTCACGAATTGTAGCTTCCTGTTGTTGCGATAACTTTAAAGAGGTGACACGAGACGAAATGAGATTCATCTATGAAATGAGGAGCTTTTATAGAATACTCGTATAAGACTCTGTATTGTTTAACCTTGACTATAAGAAACCTGAAAAAAGAGATACGAGAAACAACTATTTGGGTATTTTAGTATAATTTTAATTTCAGTGCGTAAGATAATAGTATCTTATCGTTCGCTGATAGGCTTCATGTCTCAAGTATAATCATGAGAACTTGGTCGACCAGTACAATGATTGTAATTGATAAGACTCAGATAGTAGACGAGAGAGAGAGAGAGGGGAAAAATGTAAGTTAGACATCGTGTGTGAAATGTGTGTTCTCTCATTATTTTCTGGCGAATAATTATGCGTGATGAGATCACGTTTAATTCTAGAAACAAAAATAAATACAATATTGGTCACGAGCTTTCATATCAACATTGAAGTCGATATCCCTAATTGCAGTAACATTGGGGATGAAAAAAAAAGTTTGATGAGATTTCGAAGAATCGCAGTGGTTATGTCTGTTTTGAGATATTCCATAATGATCAATATAGAAACGTATTATAAAATATTATATAAATTTGATTTATTAATCGGAAAGATGAGGCATCGCTTCTGTTACGACGGATTTGGTAATTAGTTTTATTATTACATCCTCTCCCGGTTTATATACTCTCGAGATTACTCTCTTATCATCTCGAATTATAATATGGCGCGTCTGTTTTGATTCATTTATTGACTTTTGCCACCAAACATCATTTCTTATCCGTCCTCGATACATTATATATATCTATATATATATATATATATAGATGTAAGAAAGAGGGAAAACGGTCTGACCTCGCTAATTATCGACGAAATTTTGCGCAACGAGTAAGCGAGATGATTTTTTTTCTTTCTCTCTCTCTTCCTTTTATTCTTGCTGCTCTCGTTACGCGTGATAGTCGAACGCCAAATTAATTGGGTCGCTGATCGAACACACGAAGGTGAGGTTCGCGATAAGGTGAAAAAAAAAAAGACTGCTCCCTGTATAAAATTCGCACATTGCTTGCTTCATGGAAAAGATACATATCGACTCTCTCGAAAGTCAAGGTGACGTGATTTATGATACGGGAAATTTTAATTATTACCATTCACATAACGAAGCTTTCTCCACAGAAGCCAAAATTAAGTTTCTTTTTTTTTTTTTTTTTGACTTTCGAGACATGTAATAATTAATGGAATAAGTTTATATCTCTGAAAAGAAAAAAAAAATTAAAGAACGTTCTTTCACCTAGATCGAGTTAATTTTTTTTTTTGCACAGATATATTTTGAGACATTTATATAAATTCGTGAATCGTAATTTTTCATGCGAGATGACCGAGTGAGATTTTGCGAGGTCCAGGACGTTAAGCAATGAGACAGCCCAGAGAGACTTTGTGTTTACCGTAGAGAAAGTGAGGAGAGATGGAGAGTCTGTATATATATATATATATATATATATATATATATATATATATATATTTAACGAGAGTGTCTCGCTCTCGCAATTCAGAACCGATAAAAAAAAATCTCCTCCACCATGTACGGTAAAGGAATCGTTTGTATTCGGATTGGGCGCACAAGAGACAAGATTTGGACGAGGTCATGGACACGTCATTTTATGAAATAAAAATACTCGGACCATTTTTCGATCCCCAACGATGAAAAAATAATTCAGTGCATCAGATTAAAAAAGGATAAAGATTTCATTAAAATTTAACAAATTTCATAATGAATATTTTATATTAAAAAAAAAATCATTTACAAATTTGCATTCACCAAAATTAATTTTTTACTTCAGTCTATTATTTTTCCCGAATGGGTTTGACGCGCTAAATTCACTTGTATCGCGAGTGTGCAAAGACGAGTTTACTCCTCGAAATGTCACATTTAATATATGTATGGGCAAGTGAGTACAAGAGTTAAGAAGAGTCTTTGAGTGGTGGAAAAGCGCATCGTGCGTGGAGTGTTTGCTCGACAAGCATCTTTCCTGACATCTGTCGAAACGAATGAGCTCGAAGCTCGGCTTATACACTGCTGTCTCTCGTGCTGGTTCTCAGCTTATGTTATGCGACAACGAGCTGCAGAGCTTCGAGCTCGAATCATAGTCGAGATCAAACGTAAAACGCGCTTATATCCACACCCATGGGGGCTCTCGTATTCCGATATATATACATATATATATATATATATATAGAGATATATATAGATATATATATAGAGATATATATATAGTATATTACCGGACGTGGGAGCTGCTTTCGAGAATTTTCAAATACACTAAGGGGAATAGCAAAAAGGTATATAGCACGTATGGTAAAAGCTACGTGTACTTACTCGCACGTATTTAAGCAACTCGTATTTTCCCTTTCTTACGTCTACTGTGTATTATGTATACACGTATATATGTATATATATATATATATATTTCGGGTTATACGTATAGCTAATTTGGGAACCGGCTCTCCGGTGAACTCCTCCGTCTGCGAGCAATATACGGAACGAGAGTAAGAAACGCGTTTCACGCTCAAGTATAAACGCATATGCACCGCATCAATTTGTACAAAGTTAAGCGGATGCACGCTATAGTGATTTTGTCGACGAGAGCTAGAGGACCCACGCATGACCCGCGAATTATAACGAATGGCAAATTCATTAAGTGACCCTGCTGGCTTCTCCTCAAGGCTAATATTGCATTTATCGTTTTTGAGATACTGACACGTGGACTGCGCGTCTCCTGATGTATCAATGTCAAGCGACGCGGTAGATAATGAAACCGAATAAATAAAAATAGTTTAATTTTCAATTTTTATGTACATATACGTGGCATGCACAGAAAAACAAACTCGAATTGTTCCAAAAAGACTCTGTAAAACTCGATATAGTTAACCATGCTGGAGATTTTGTCATTTGAGATATTCTTGATTCAGCCATCTTTGTTCTGACGTCTTTTGGTGGCCATTGCACAGGTTGTTTCATTGCCAAATATCCACGTTTTAGATACTCTTTTGTCCCGATTTCTTCGTGTTTGACATTACGGACATCCGGAGTCTTGACTTCTAAGAATTATCGTTCCACACATTCTTCATCTGCAGACATTTTTGGTTCGGAAATCCTTTTTGCAGTAATTCTCGTGTTCTTTCTACAGATATCCTTTTTCTAATAATTTTTAATGCGAAAATGCTAGTTAAAAGTATCTTTATTGCAAAATATCGTTGGGTTAACCATTTGGTAACAAATATTCATCTTAAGAGGCATCATTATTATAGTATTTCTATTGTGTCTGCGAGCTCGAGGATTGTTAGCTGAGTATTCGTTTAATAATTTCGTGCAAACATGTTTGTAGGAAATATTTTTAGAGCCAATATCCTTTTCTCAGTCATTTCGGACATCCGAAGTCTTGACTTCTAAAAATTATCGTTCCTCACATTCTTCATCTGCAGACATTTTTGGTTCGGAAATCCTTCTTCTAAGCATACTTGGTGTAGATATTATTTTTCTAGCTATCCTTTTTGCAGTAATCTTCGTGTTCTTTCTACAGATATCGTTTTTCTAATAATTTTTAATTCGAAAATGCTAGTTAAAAGTATCTTTATTGCAAAATATCGTTGGGTTAACCATTTGGAAACAAATATTCCTCTTAAGAGGCATCATTATTATAGTATTTCTATTGTGTCTGCGAGCTCGAGGATTGTTAGCTGAGTATTCGTTTAATAATTTCGTGCAAACATGCTTGTAGGAAATATTTTTATAGCCAATATCCTTTTCTTTGTCATTTTTGGTGCAAATATTCTAATTAGAAGCATATCCGTATTGCAGTATTTTCATTGTGTCTGCGATCTCGAAATTTTTTAGCTGAGTATTCGCAAAAAAAAATCGTGCAAACATGCTCGTAGGAAATATTTTCATAATCATTTTTGGTAGCAAATATTCAAGTTAGATTGCATCTGTATTGCAGTATTATTGTTGTGTCTGCGGCCTCGAGAATTTTTAGCTGAATATTCATATAATAATTTGACTATTTACACTCAACGATATATTACGTACATGTGCATATTTTAATTACCGACGACAATCGTCGAAATTATTATTTTTTGTGCTCGATTAATCTCTTCTCATTTTTCCTCAATCCTATATATATTAAATCTAATGTCATTGCCAGAATTATAAATGCCCAAGAGACGCAAACCCGTAAAATTCTCGTGCTCGTCCCTGTCGTGTGTCCATTCAATTTTCTCTATCCCGGTCGCGTTTACCAAGCGATTAGGATCCCTCGCGCCTGTTTATTTGCTGGAAGATCGAGTGTGTTGAAGTATTGTGTGTCGTCACGATGCGTTTCACACATCACATACACGCGCGCATTATATTTCGCATAGCTCTAATATAGTCAAACGGAAAGACGTTTCTCCTTATATGCGGCTTTGTTTATTTGCATCTGCAGTCTCGAAATGTTTATGATATTTGAATTAATGAACTCGTAGAAATAATATATATATATATATATATATAGTACCAACGAAGATCAAGTCTTGTATCTTCGTTGATAGTACGGGAGATAGAGGATGAGGTGTGCATATACATACAACGATTTGGTATGTTGGATAAATGTCATAATACAAAGCACGAGATTGCATATTTTATTTGTATGAGTGATCCCTCGTTATTCGTGCTATGTTCGTATATAATATTACGTATATAATATTGATAATTCTTCGCCACAGAGCTTCTGTTAAGAACCGAATGCATTTTGCCAATCCGATTATAACACTCGGCCCATATTCTTGGAAATCAATAAACTGTGATATATTTGAATTGATTGAGTTGAGCGCGACAAAAAAATAGAGGGACGGTACATATATATATATATATATATATATGTAAATAAAAGGGATCTCGGCATGAAATCGTTGAAATATATTTTCTATTGTCGATTAGAGACGCTACATGACATATATATATATAAACTTATATTGTGTATAAGGCTGCACGTTCTCCACCGCATGATGTCACTCGGTCTCGATGACGCAATTTGAGATATAAACGTTACGCGCTCTTCTTGATTCTTTCTCTCTCTCCCATCTCTCATTGCATTCTCTTTTTTCCATTTACGAATATACAAAGACAAAAAACTAATAAACACGTCGTATAATAATCATGCATAGCGGCTCTCTTGGCAATTTATGACGACAAACTTACGAGAAAGAGAAAAAAATACAGAGTTGATGAATCTGGGGTTAAGCGCCCAGACGGACGACCCCTCAATTCTATTTGTCGACTGACAATTCAATTTTCATCTTGCATGAGACTTGTGCGACACGATATGCACTATGCAATTAATCGTTGGGCCATTATTTTTGATTACCAGAGAGTTGAAATTTTTCGATTCAACTTGCTTGCTCTCTCGGCTTCTTTTTTTGCTTTTTGAAAAATATTATGTAGAAAACGCGTGTTAATTATCTGACGGCCGCGCCGTTACGTTTTCCCTCCCAGTCATTATCACGGTTTTAGGGTCGAAGAACGTTGGAGCTTCAGAGTGGAGATAATGACGATCGAGCAAAGTTATGTATACACACACATACACATATATATATATATATATATATATATATATATATATATATATATATATATATATAAAGTGTAGCTGCTACTGACTTCCACGAGATTCGCTAACAGTTGATCGAAATATTTTGGGAATAATTGGAAACTTGAGCGCTCCCTTCTCTGTCTCTCTCTCTCCCTTTCCTTCGCTCTCTATTTCCCTTCGCGATAGATACAGAGAGAGAGAGAGAGAGTTTCGCCTCCTCTTGCAATTCTACCCTGGTCGTATCCTACCTGGTCGTCCCCTATCGTCGTCGCGGTTTGTTCATACAGATTTATCTCGTATTATTGGGTTTATTTTCCTTCTCTGTTCAACTGCTTGCTGGTACCTCGGCTCTATACTATACATTCCTTGGTATATATACCATCTAACCAGACTTTCGTAGAATGAACCGTAAATGGTATAGCGCATCAATGATAAATTATATATTGATGATGAGAGACAAAAATAAAATTATACGATGAGACAGATAATTAATAAATTGTGTAAAAAAATGGGGGCGAAAGCAATAAATTGAGACAATGTCTCGAGAGTCTAGACATCGAGACGTATATATATGTATAAAAGCTAAAACGGATAAATGTAGAATGTGATGTCTGACCGCCACAGGCATGCACTACTTTATTCTCTAAACGTTATGAGAGACGAGGGAGAACCCCTTTTGCCCCTTAGCTTTTTGTATCTACACGCATAATTAACGCCAATTGTTGGATGCCGCTGTGAAAGCGTTGAAACACGAGTACATAAGCGGCCCTCGAGGCTTCTGTTGAATCATTAAGAAAATACACACGTGTATTATGAGAATTTTACATGAATTACCAGGATTATGTGGATTCTGCAGGGAATTTAATATTCGAGCTAAAATATGGATATAATGGATACTATTTTAGGATATCCAATATCGTTTATCAATACGTCACAGCATAAATGGCAATTAAATTGATTTATTTCAAAATATATATATATATATATATGCAGCATCAGATTTATAAATCACTAAAACTATAATGAACTAGTTAAATAATGTATTATTTATACAAGTTTATGATAATTTTGATGTTATTTTAATTTTTAATCCTGGTGTAATTGGGATGAGGAGCGAGATAAACTCAGTTTTGCAGTGATGATGGTTTATTTTTAATAATATTCTTTATATAGATATTATTATCTATATATATATATAGAAGGTAATGGAAATTATATCGTATAACGTCTTTAACAGCTTTTTAAAATTGCATCCAAATCGTCCACGTTTTTTATTTTTCACAGCTCAGCTGCAACTGTCCCTAACAGCATAATATTCTCACCCTTGTATCGCCATGAGCACTACATGGACGCAAAATTCGTTGATATGTCTCGTTGATGTATAAAAGGATTCGTTGATGAACAAAAAAAAATCATCGATATATAAAAAAGACTTATTGATACAGAAAAAGGACTCGTCGATGTATAAAAGTATTCGTTGATATATACAAAGAACTGCCTTGATTACGTCTTGAAGTATGCAGGCCACCTTATCGGTGAAGCCCAATTTTTCTCGACCTTTTGATCGTATCCTACACGAGTATGTAATTCATAGAAAGGGTGGATTCCGAAGGCTAAAATTTTAGCTCCAAAAGTGATGGAATCTTCTCATTAATTTAAAAAAAAAAACGAGCTTTTTCGAAATATCTGACTATTTGTTTAATTTCATTTGACGAGCTTTTATCTTGACACAATATATCTCGACAAAGGTGGAGTAAAAATTGGGTGTCAACAGTCGAGCAATTGTTTAGTGTGAAATGATGATGTGACTGTGGTGTGTGAAAGAGACTCGAGTGAGAGATTTCGCCCCGAGGGATAGAAGCTCCGGAAGAGAACGAAGGAATTACAGCCGGAGGGCGAAAAGTATAAAAGAAGGTGGGCGGGGGTGGGTGGGATGGGGTTGGAAAAAATAGCGACTTCGAGACTTGTGCACACGCGAGTACTGATGTCGACACATCTCGGGTATAAGGGCGGGAAAATCCAAGGGTGAGGATTGCCGAGGTTTGGCGGTACGGTTTTCCGGAGTTTACTGCTTGCGAGAGGAGCGAAAGAAGGAAAGAGATGGTAAAGCCACGAGAGAGTGGGATGAGGATTTGTCGCTTGGATGTTAGACAATGGACTATTAGGGCAGTTCGTTGGTAAGCCGCTCTGCTTCTCGCCCGATCTCCCTCTCGTGCTATCTTTTTTTTTTCTCTATACAACTCTCTCGCTTTTTCGCTCTCTCTCTCTCTCTCTCTCTCTCTCTCTCTCTCTCTCTGAGAGAACGAGAGCGAAAAAGCGAGAGACAGAGAAAGAGAGGATTTAGAGGGTGGCACGTCGAGCTGGCTCGAGAGTCCTCATCGTGTACCTCACGTGTATTTTCCACCCTGTATAACTATAATACTGGCCCGTCACCCTTTCGCCAGTGCCCACCACCTATTTACCCCGCTGCTCATAGACTCGACTCGAGTCTTATATTCACCTTCCACACCCTTCAACTCTTTCTATTCTGCAGCCTTTTTCACGCTCCCACGTTAACCGTCAGATTTTTCAAACTTTTAACATTTCTGGGGCCGATTCGTTCCTATACAAATAATAATGATAATTTCATTGTTATTATTATTGGTGTTTTAGATGATCTGCAATGCATTGTTAATAAATTTGTTCCATTTTCAAATAATTGACATCTGAAATGATCGCAAAAATTTTATATGGAATAAACGAGAGGTCGCAGTTAGTATGAAAAGACGCTTAGATCTGTCAGATATTTCGTGCAGAATACAGATGTGAATGTAAGCACGTATATATAGATGTATAGATAGCACATATTCATTACAACCCCATTGCACCCCGTTGCATATAGTCGTTTAATATTTCCAAAAGGACAGAAGCGTTCTCGCTCGTATTTCCAACGACGATATTTATTTTGAATGCTCGTACATATGCATATCATTGATGATGTACCAGACAGGATTGAGGGCGCGTCAGAGGAGAAAAGTAAAAAAAACCATCCGGGATGAAAGGATTTGGAGCATCGTAACCGAGGCCTTTAGCTCGTACGCCCACGCCACACACGTTGCCTCTCTCTCTCTCTTATTATATGCCTGTGATTTTTTTATCCTACAAATGTTCCATCCCTGGCTCGTGAAAGATATTTTTCGGTATGAGAAATAAATTTGTAAATCCGTGACAAGCTTCGAATGAAAAAAAAAAAAGAGTCTAGGCTCGTACACTCCATACAGGAAAATATATTTGCGAAGACTGTTCCTTTTTAAATATATTTCCTTTCACTATTTCCCGCTGTTTTTCCGTATATCAACTCGTTCAATCCTCGAGAAGGAAAAAAGCACGATGGTGTAGAATTTTTTATTGATTAATAAAATAATAAATATTTAGACGTTAAAAGTCACAAAACGATGATTACTTTTAACGGCTGGTACGCATTAGTGTCATTTAGATATTGTCTCGTGGTCATATTGGTGAGAAAAAAAAAACACTTTGTCGTATCCTCGTTCGAGGTCGAAATTACCAAGTCAATATGCGATCTGCGAAGACGAACTTATGAGCTGTCACTGAGAGGCAAGAAACAACTAACCGTATGTGTGAGATATATCTGAGAGAAAGCGAGAGAGAGAGAGAGCGAGAGAGAGAGAGAGAGAGAGAGAGAGAGAGAGAGAGAGAGGGAGATAGTAATTGGTATTCGAGGATGCGTGGTCGCGTACAATACGACCCCGGAGTTGCGACGCTGCTCATTATTTGTAATATAAGAAATAGTGTATGTATAGCTGTGGTGACTATAAAAAAAAGCGCGGGTGATCCAGTCGCTCGTTGTACGCGTAATACGCCACCGTATATATATATATATATAAATCATTCTCTCTCGTGGCCGATGCCGTACAAGAATTACACAATATCTCTGCGAGGTCGGAATTCATTTTCGACCCATCGTGTCGCACATTTTCGTCTTGGGTATCGAGAGTGACGTCAGTTGATTACGAGACGAGCAAAAGTTGAACCCCGAAATATAAAAATATGAGAGATAAAAAATAATAATAAATTCATAATTATATACTGGCACAGCCAAGAAATGCATTACTTCGATAATTAATAATTATTTCAATTTATTTCTGGAACAATTCTCATAGTTTATTTTACTTCAAAGGAAATCCTCGTTTTTTGTCAGTCTCCACACTTCTCTACACTTGAATCATCGTCCATTTTTCTCATCTCCCGTTTATTTTACGACTTGGCCCCCTCAGACCGCACAAAATCCCAAAGATTCATAGCCGCGCGGGGTCGCGTCTTGGGTCACACTCAGCCAATAAAGGTTCATAAACGAGGGACAAGAAGTGTATGGTCTGTGCTTGTCGACCCAGACAAGAGGGACAAGTCTAGCTACATATATATAGTTATAGTTTGTCACTGTCATGAGATTCGTAGCTTTTGACTCGAGGAATATTTTCTGTGCTGTCGTACACATCTGCAGTTGTGTGGATATATTTCTTGACGCTGATGAAACGTCTTTCCACGAAGTCCCACGAATATTTCTGCTTCTTAGCATTTCTGCATCGCGGATCAACCGTAACACAATTTTTGAAAATGATAATCGTTTTTTTTTTATCGGACCAAAATTGTAGTTGGCACTAAGCCGACTTTAATCATATTTTTTTCAATTTTTTTTCAATAAAATTTAAAAAAAAATGAATAAATTCGGCTTGAGGGCAACTACAATTTTGGCCCTATAAAAAAAAATGATTTCCATTTGAAAAATAGTGTTATTGTTGCTATTTCAAAAGTGGCGCCATCTATGATAATATTAATGCTACTACCATTAATTGTCTCCCTCGATACTATAAAACTTTTGTATGAAACTTTTTCCGTACCTCTTCTCGTTTCCGAGATATTTGACTGGTCCGTTTTAAATGGGACACCCTGTATATAGCCAATGCTTGCCAATGGGAAAAATGTATAAACGATAAAATTCACGATAATATCGTCGCAATTAACTGTTTCGCGATCGAATTCGCGATGAGAAATCAATATTGTACTGAATTGTATATATCAGCCCTATACGATTAACCGCTTGAGTCTTTATTTCGCTCGGTTGGTCCATTCAGCCACGAAAATAAAATGTATAAAAAGTTATATCGTGTATCGAATATATTTCCGACAAAAAATTCTGTCTCAACCATTTTTGAGGATATAGAAATGCCAGCCAACATACATACATCTCAGATATATTACATTCAACATATATTTCTAATGTATAAAAGACAAAAAGTTTGCTGTGTCGGATATATTTTTAAATTTATTGATTTTTCATACGGTTTTCCGATTTCTTCCGGCAAAATTATAATGGATTTACGTGTCAGAATAAAAATAAATCTTGAAAATAGATTCTCAACTTAAAATTACAACTTATGATAGAAATGAAAGTCTGACTTCTATTTATATTTCTACTTCTATGAAAATGTATATATATATGCAGCTCGATAAAGCTCTCGCGAGCGTTGCTCTCATTTTCTAATGACGCTGCGATCAATTCCACGAAATTGTTTGACTTTGCCAAATAAGCAAAACCCTTTGCCTCTCCTGTGAATTTCTTATACAGGGCTTTATTCTATCCCGGGCTTTTCCAGAATTCGATAAAGATGAGGACGTGCTACAGCTGGACTGTATACGTTTCTCCCTCTCTCTCTCTCTCTTGAAGAATACAGACGTTCTTTTGTCCAGTGGCGGCAACGGGGTTTTCCCTGCTGCTTTGCGTTTTCTCGTACACATTTTGGTCTGTTTACTCACCGCACGCGCACACTTCTCTTTTATATATACCGAAGCTTTATTATATGCTATCTATTTTTAATGCAGATAGCGAACGGGAATTCAGGTTACTGTTCGTTCACACCTCTCAATATTTATATACAGAAGCGACGACGATCAACGAATAAAAAAATCTACCCGTTTCTTTGAAAAATGCGAGTTATTTCGTTAAAAAAAAAAACATTTCATACGGACAATAATATATTATTTTATATAATCACGAGACTGTCAGAAATGTAGAACTTCAAAAAATGGTGATACAACAATGATAATTATTGCCTTTTTAATTTCCTACTAGTATTTTGACACTTACCAAATTAATATAACTATATAACTGTATTATATTAACACAACATACTAAATACTAATGTAGATATAATGTACAACAAATCTTACGTAGTTTTTTCTTTCATAAATCGCTCGACAGTGTTTCATTTTTTTTTTTTTTTTCTGCCAGTGAGAAAGACTCACTCAATCTCTTTCGGTGTTTGCACAACATTTGACAATTCCCCTGTAAAAACAAGAGAAAGATAATCCTATTTAAGGGCGTCTATAAATCCTGCATTTCTCGTCGACTTTATCGTTGCCGCGTGTGCTAAGTCGAAGATCTTTCGATCTTACGAGCTTGCGCGACCAGGCCTGAGGGTTAAATCCATTGCCAAGAGATCATGATCAGAGTGAAAATGGGAAGAGAGAGAGAGAGAGAGAGCGAAAAGAAAACAGAGTGAGAGAAAAATGCAGGTTTGACGAGAGGGAAAATTCTGAGAGTGTTGTGTTGTATGTTCGTCATCTAAGCGCAAAGTGTTATGAGAGCTATGTGTTACAAAAGGAGGCTCTATAGTCATAGTCGATTTATATATATACTCATGGTTCTTTGGCGTTTCGAAAAATTCACTTTCGAACGTGTTTGGAGAAGGCCAGAAATACATAATGCAGCTATAAGTCCAGTGCTGACGATTTTCGACCTCGGGAATTTTCACTCACGAATTTTATATGACATGTTACAGCATATTGCTCAACTCTAGCCGGTGATTTTGTGCTCTCTGCCTTCTCAACAATATCCTACTTTGGGGCACATTCGTAGAATTTTTCAATCTAAATATATGCCATACAGGCTTCCCTCTCTTTTTTTCCGTCACGACACGAGAAGTCTTAATAGCTACGCAGGCTTTATGCTTTATGAGCCATCACACGATAATGAGGCGGGGGGGTTACACATCAAGAGCGAAACGCTCATTGTGGGCTTTGGCAACGATAAGTGTAAAATCGTTCCGAGTTCGTGACTTTTGGAAACTTTCGGCAAGATTGTAACGTGTTTGCAGTAAAAGCCATACAAAATTTTGTTTGATTGAAATATATATCGTTGATTTTTTTTTTTTTAACATCATGGAAAAATAAAATAGTTTGTCTCGACTGTTTTTCATAATTTAATGAGAATGTTTATTCATTTAATTGAATGATAACTCAAAGTTTTGCAGTAAGACTCATTATAATTGCATTATTATATAGTAACTAAATTTTTTTATCCTCCCGAATAAACGCGGACATATAAATGTTTGATATTTTATAGCTCAGTTGGTCTTTGCGGTTAGCTTTAACTCGATGACATAAATATAGAAGATAGAATAGATAAAATAATTTGTCTCGACTGTTTTTCATAATTTAATGAGAATTTTTATTCATTTAATTGAATGATAACTCAAAGTTTTGCAGTAAGACTCATTATAATTGCATTATTATATAGTAACTAATTTTTTGTATCTTCCCGACTAAACCCGGACGTATATAAATGTTTGATATTTTATGGCTCAGTTTTGGTCTTTGCGGTTAGCTTTAACTCGATGACATAAAAATAGAAGATAAAATAGATAAAATAATTTGTCTCGACTGTTTTTCATAATTTAATGAGAATTTTTATTCATTTAATTGAATGATAACTCAAAGTTTTGCAGTAAGACTCATTATAATTGCATTATTATATAGTAACTAATTTTTTTTATCTTCCCGACTAAACCCGGACGTATATAAATGTTTGATATTTTATGGCTCAGTTTTGGTCTTTGCGGTTAGCTTTAACTCGATGACATAAAAATAGAAGATAAAATAGATAAAATAATTTGTCTCGACTGTTTTTCATAATTTAATGAGAATTTTTATTCATTTAATTGAATGATAACTCAAAGTTTTGCAGTAAGACTCATTATAATTGCATTATTATATAGTAACTAAATTTTTTTATCCTCCCGAATAAACGCGGACATATAAATGTTTGATATTTTATAGCTCAGTTGGTCTTTGCGGTTAGCTTTAACTCGATGACATAAATATAGAAGATAGAATAGATAAAATAATTTGTCTCGACTGTTTTTCATAATTTAATGAGAATTTTTATTCATTTAATTGAATGATAACTCAAAGTTTTGCAGTAAGACTCATTATAATTGCATTATTATATAGTAACTAATTTTTTGTATCTTCCCGACTAAACCCGGACGTATATAAATGTTTGATATTTTATGGCTCAGTTTTGGTCTTTGCGGTTAGCTTTAACTCGATGACATAAAAATAGAAGATAAAATAGATAAAATAATTTGTCTCGACTGTTTTTCATAATTTAATGAGAATTTTTATTCATTTAATTGAATGATAACTCAAAGTTTTGCAGTAAGACTCATTATAATTGCATTATTATATAGTAACTATTTTTTTTTATCTTCCCGACTAAACCCGGACGTATATAAATGTTTGATATTTTATGGCTCAGTTTTGGTCTTTGCGGTTAGCTTTAACTCGATGACATAAAAATAGAAGATAAAATAGATAAAATAATTTGTCTCGACTGTTTTTCATAATTTAATGAGAATTTTTATTCATTTAATTGAATGATAACTCAAAGTTTTGCAGTAAGACTCATTATAATTGCATTATTATATAGTAACTAAATTTTTTTATCCTCCCGAATAAACGCGGACATATAAATGTTTAATATTTTATAGCTCAGTTGGTCTTTGCGGTTAGCCTTAACTCGAAGACATAAAAATAGAAGTTAAAAAAAATGAATTACGTGCGGCTATAAAGCTCCAAACTTGCGTGTGGTGATGATGCAACGATGATGACTAACGGTGACATTACACGTAATAAGAAAGAATTTCTCGGTCATATAAACGAGACGCATGAATTTGTTTAATATACGTATGTATGTTATACACATCGCGAGAATTGAGACGAGTAACGATACGTTTGTCGATTGATCGTCTCACGCGTAGAAAACGGCACTCGTAGTGAATACTCGAGAGAAATTGATGGCGATACTAATACTTTACAGCGTTGCATTAACGAGATGATGGTATGAAAAATCAACTTACGATGTTGATTAGAATAACTCGATTTCGCTATTTAAATTGCTGGATGACGACATGCATATTGCATATATATATACATCGCATGTATTATATATTTTTTTTATTCCATGCATGTTATATACGCATGTGAAAAAATGGAAAATAGAATTTTTTCCCCCTAAACGCTGAATCTTATATTCAACCGTCTTAAATGACTCTAGGAGACCATTTAACGCTTCCATTTGCGTTGGAGTCTCGTGCCAGTCTGTTGAGGGGTTGTGAGAAATTCCCCGGCAATTCTTTCACCCTCCATACACTCGGCAGGAAGACCATCGTCATCCTCTCGCCATAATGGAACGATGTGGTAACTTCTCATGAGTGTCTGGCGAGGGAGAGCCAGGGATTGAGAGTTTCGTAATATTTTTTTTTTTTTTTCGAGTCTGCCACACATCGTGCGGTAGCTCGGATTTCATATTAGGAGGACGATGCACCGCCATGTGTCACATATGTATGTGTGTAATGTGAAAAATCGAGAAAATAGTGAAGAGAATGAGAGAGAGAAAGAGAGAGAGAGCACGCAGTGGGAATGAACGAGGTGATGAAAAGTGGAGAGCGCAAAGAGGATTGGAAAAACTTTAAAAGAGCTGTACGTGAGTCGAGTGAGAGATATAAGTACGTTTATATATAAGATGTAAGGGGAGAACACGGTCCAGTCTTCGCGTGTAAAGACGAAAAAGGTGGACCAGAGAGAGAAAGAGAGAGAAGGGGTTTGAACGAGGTCCGAGGTCTTGTTTAAACGGACATTTCTTCGCCTGGCTGAGATTCTCCACGCAGCATCGCAATATATCTCTATTATGCTCCGATCGTACGATATTATCGGTACGTTTTGCCTCTCGCTCGCCTCAAGGCAAAAATGTGTCGATGCAGAGATAATATATAGAGAAGGAGAGAGAGAGAGGGAAAAAGAGCGATGTTTGTTTTTCCTCTTGAGCATACATCAGAATTCCGATCAACTTCCGGGTAATCGGTCACGTCAAAATTTAACAAATGAGGTCAATTGACAGATATACGTTCGACAGATCGTTGGATAAATAATTCAATTTCGTTTTGCGCATATGTATATATATACGAAACCCCATGATTATCAAATTAAAACTGATTTCATTATCACTTGTTGAAATTTATTTTTTCACAACTCTAAAAATAGAGACAAAAAGTTTAAGTCTTTTGTAATTTCCGCAATTTGGTGAACGTCCCAACGTAGTCTTGACAACGGGAAGCCCATTATTTGATCACAGCGACAACCTCAGTGGAAATTCTCGTCGCATCCTCTGGGAATAGCGCGAGAACTTCATATGAGATCATCCCCCATTTCGTCCACAACGCGAAAATCTCGCACTACGAAGAGCCACTTCCTTCCTCCCCCTTGAATTGTATATCGTCTCTTCTGTTTTATCTTTATTTCTTGTAACCCTCGACTTGTTCGGATCCAAATGGGAATCATTCTTCGTGTGTTTCAAACACTTAACCCTATACAAAGCCTCACAAAGGGTGTCTTTCTGGCCTGATCTATTTTTAATCGATTGACCTGATTCATTTTTCATTGATTGACCTGATTCATTTTTAATTGATTGACCTGATTTATTTTTCATTGATTGACCTGATTCATTTTTTAATTGATTGACCCGATTTATTTTTCATTGATTGACCTCATTCATTTCTAATTGATTCATACATCCAGCTTAAAGAATATCGTGTGTATTTCACTACACAATTTCGTAGCTGGTTCAAGCAGACCCATTTCTGTAGTATTAGGAGACAAAAATATGCTTTATGTTATGGCGTAAAAAAAAACACATTAAAATGTGAGTTAGTTCAAATTTCGTTTTTAGTGACAGATATTTTTTTTGGTTACGAATTTATTTCTAATATTGTGCACATAAATCATCGATCGAGCATGTTTGCTCACCGGTGTGTAGAGTCGAGAATGAGGGGTGAATTTAAGGGGTTAATAATGGAGAGTAACTCGTTTGATGTCTCTCCCATCAGACTGCCAAGGCTTCTTTCTTCTTCTTTTCCTCTTCTTACGCAACCCCTTTTTGCGTCTTAACAGACACGTCCATATATATCTTGTACATATATTATCTACCTACATATATATTAGAATACAAAAAATGTGCACTTCATCCCTCTTTCTTCATATACCCCCTACTTTTTCCAGGTGGGAGGGGGAAGGCTTCACTCGTTTCGCGAGAGCGTTCCTCAAAGTTGTTCCTCACTCCTGGGTGAGAGAGGTTGTTAAAATGCAAAGGCGCGGTTAAACGAGGTCTTCTTCGGGAGATTTGGCCCCGGTACTCGTTAGTATTCCGCGTTGGTGCCCGAAGAGCCCTCTCGCACACTCTTCTCGGCGGCCACCTCTCTCTCTCTCTCTCTCTCTCTCTCTCTCTCTCTCTCTGTCTCAGCATCGTTCGCCACACTGCTCAGGTCCTTGTAACATGTTCTTCGCATTAATATAGCACGGCTAAAGACAAAGGACGATCGCCATTTGGTCCTTTCTTCTCCTCCTTCTTCTTCTCATGCTTTTTATCCTTCTTTTTGTCGCTTGCTCGCACACACGATCGTTCCGTCTCTCTTTTGGCTTCTTCACGCCATCATTGTCATTTTCTTGTACTCTCGGACACTCTCATCGTACTTTTCCCACCTTTTTTTCTTCCTTTTTTCCTTCATGTAGGGGAGAGGGGGCAAATGCCTCCCGCGCACGTCCGACGGGGCCAGCGTATATTTTCGTTAAGTTGACGCCCCCTCGAGAAGTCCCTTAAATTGGGGATTTCTTGCTTGCCATTCTCCGGAACTAGCTCTCCCATACACACTTCCATCCTTTATATGTATGTTTATATATATATATATATATGCATGTATATGTACCTCACGTCATATCGCTTGCCTCGAGGCTTCTTTCGACGATGCCACTGTATACTGGCCCCACCAGCCATAGCCGAGAGCATATAGAGGCTCTCGCATCGAGTGTCATGGCAAAAGTCTCTTCGTTAAAAAAAAAAAAAAAAAAAACATGTTCTCCATTCATTATCGTAGAAATTTGATACAAATTTTATACTCTATATAAAAATAAAATAAAGACAACCATTATTTTATTTATTGGCAATTTAATTAATTAATTCATATCATTTTTTTACTATCGAAAAAAATCTCATCTCATATTTGTACCAAAGTTATTTTTGAACGAATGAATTAATATTCGAAATTCATTCGGTGACACGTCTAGTGAAAATTAAAAAAAATCCAATTAAAATCAACCTCAATTGGTAGTTTCTTTTTAATTAAATTGAATTTTGCACATTCCAGATAAGCACATCAGCAGTCTTTTAATAATTTCTAGATATTTTGTAGGAATTTCGTGCATGCATCGCGTGTCTAAATTCGTATAAAGTAAAAAAGATTTTTTTTTTTTTTTTGGCGAAGATTCAGATATTATATGCAACAATTGCATGACGATGGAACACGTCAAAGGACGCAGTTGCGAAATGAGGTTTGTGCAGCGAATATGAACTATACCGTCAAAACGGTAACCGCTCGGTCATTTATACGTGTAGCGAATTCACGTGTGCATATTATATATATATATATATATATATATATATATATATATATATATAATATGCACACGTGAATATATATATATATATATATATATATGCGACTTGATGCAGCACACGATGTACCGAATGGAATTACCGAGAGAATTTTTCGGCACCGCGGGGCGCGCTCTCTCCATGAAACGCTCTCGCAATACAAGAGCGATGAGTCATCTCGAGACCGGTGTAACGACCTCCATTCGCCTGGATTCTCGCGGTGACCATGCGACAAAATCCCCTCTTCTCCTTTTTTTTTGTGGAAAAAAAACTAGATTTTTTTCGATTTTTTATTGCACAAAGTTATCGCAATATGATGTAATTTTATGAGTTGTCGGTGGGCCGCTTCGTGATAAAAGCCGAATATTCGAGTCTCTCGACTCCTTAACGGCTAGCAGTTGTCCCGTACATATTGATGTCGTGGCTCTTATCACTCATTATTCAAACTTTTACCTTGCATGGTCTTGCCTATTCTGTCATTCCACACCAGCAATTACAACATGTCTCTGGACATTGATAATACTCTCTGAAACAATATAAATCCAATCTTGCATTTTATTAAAAATTCTCTTTTTCTCATGTACCTTTTCTCGTGCCCACAGTTTATTTCTGTACAAATTGATCATTTTTATATAAATCGAATGAGATGAATATTCAGTATATTTCTCAATTTTATTACAAATACAAGACTATGGATTTTGTGGAGCAAACATTAAATAAAAAACAATTGATAAAAATATGAATCTTTGGTTAACACACTCGTATATATGTAAGGATGCAACAGACAGGACTGTTGCATGCCTAAGAAGTCTGCTGAGCTTAAGAATGCCCTCGTCTCTCGAAGAACTCGGGGTGACTCGAAAGAGTCATATTTTTATAAGTTCAGAAATAGGAGTGAATAGCTACATGCATTCATTTCTAATGCAGATTTTAGTATCGATGTAATAGAGAGATACGTTATATGTGTTAAAAGCCAGCTGGATTTTGTGGAGCAAACATTAAATAAAAAACAATTGATAAAAATATGAGTCTTTGGTTGACACACTTGCATATATGTAACGATGCAACAGACAGGACTGTTGCATGCCTAAGAAGTCTGCTCCTCTTTCGAAGAACTCGTGGTGACTCGAAAGAGTCATATTTTTATAAGTTCAGAGATAGGAATAAATAGCTACATGTGTTAATTTCTACTGCAGATTTTAATATCGATGCAATATCGATGTAATAGAGAGATACGTTATATGTGTTAAAAGTCAGCTGGATTTTGTGGAGCAAACATTAAATAAAAAACAATTGATAAAAATATGAATCTTTGGTTAACACACTCGTATATATGTAAGGATGCAACAGACAGGACTGTTGCATGCTTAAGAAGTCTGCTGAGCTTAAGAATGCCCTCGTCTCTCAAAGAACTTGGGGTGACTCGAAAGAGTCATATTTTTATACGTTCAGAAATAGGAATGAATAGCTACATGCATTCATTTCTAATGGAGATTTTAGTATCGATGTAATAGAGAGATACGTTATATGTGTTAAAAGTCAGCTAGATTTTGTGGAGCAAACATTAAATAAAAAACAATTGATAAAAATATGAATCTTTGGTTAACACACTCGTATGTATGTAAGGATGCAACAGACAGGACTGTTGCATGCTTAAGAAGTCTGCTGAGCTTAAGAATGCCCTCGTCTCTCAAAGAACTCGGGGTGACTCGAAAGAGTCATATTTTTATAAGTTCAGAAATAGGAGTGAATAGCTACATGCATTCATTTTCTAATGCAGATCTTAATATCGATTTAATATCGATGTAATAGAGAGATACGTTATATGTGTTAAAAGTCAGCTGGTCTTAGAATGGCCTCATCTCTCAAAGAAATCGAAAGAGTGAAATGTTTATCCTTTCCAAGCTAAAAATAAATAGTTCCATGTGTGTATTTAGGAATAAAAATACAGATTTTAATATCGATATGCGCTTTTATGACTCCTTTATGAAAGAAAGACTCGAAAAGTTTTCACTTCACTCGATTTATTTTTATTCTATTCATTTTTTTTTCTTTACCAGCTTGCTTTTAGCGATGAATCATTATTTTTCGAATACGAAAATGTTCAATAAATCTGAAGACACTTCCAGATTGTTTAATTTATTAAATAAAACCCGAGCTCAAATATTCTAATATCGATAATTCGATGAAATTAATTTTATCGAATTATGAATTCATTTCAATATATCTATATGAGTAACATTTGTATGGTGAACATAATTTTATTTCTCCGTTTCGCTTCAACGAGTTAGAACAATGAGAAAATTAAATGAAAAATTAAATCAAACGCCACTTCCACGCCTCATTTATCGTCTAGTCGCGACGTGACGAAAGGACAGAAGGTCGAGAGTTTACCAGAGAATAGAAGAGACATGTGTGTAATCGAGACAGTATCGAATTCCAATCGTTACACACGCTTGATCGCCCTCGCTCGCTCTCTCGCTCTCTCTCGCTCTCTCGCTCTCTCTCTCTCTCTCTCTCTCTCTCTCTCTCTCTCTCTCTCTCTCTCTCTCTCTCTCTCTCTCTCTCTCTCTCTCTCTCTCTCTCTCTCTCTCTCTCTCTCTCTCTCTCTCTCTCCCTCATACTCTCGACACTAGACAGGATCTCGACGGAGGAGCGGGAGATCGAACCGCTCGTCCGACAGTTTCGCGTCATTAGAATTTCAAAGGTGTATCGTGTGTCTCTCTCTAGAACTCGAAAAGGGCTCGAAGCCAAAAGCCAGTCGATGATACGCGATGAGGAGGGGCTCGGGAGGGGGGGGGGGGGGACGTCACAATATTGACCGTCCACTTAACCGTAGGTTATTGACATTTTCATGCGCGGCTTCCTTTCTTTCACTTTTTTCCTCGACCCCCTCCCCCCACCCTTTCTCAAACTCCTTCCCCTGACCATCAATCCAGATGGCCCACTTGACTCGTCTATGAAATGAATCGACATTTATTTTTACCTCGTCACCAGCGAGTCGCCTCCGCGGTCTACACCTACCTCGTTATAATGCAATAATGATAACGAGCGTGATGTGTATTCCTTCTTGATGCGAAAGAAAGCTAGAGAGCGCCGAGTAAGAGCGAGAAAACGATGAGACGAGTGTATCGGAGGAATTTTCTTATCTCACGTGCGCACCTCATCGTATGTACAAACATTGTTGGCCTATATATTCGTGGATGTGTACAGAGTTTCAAATTCCGGTCTTTCATCAGTCTCCGATGCAGTTATAATACTCTCGTATCACATATATGTATATATATATATATATATATATATATATATATACACATGCGTGTATAATATTACATTTTATATGTAGAAGTATAAAATGCAGAGACTTAGTCAACGTTATCATTATTGATGACATACATACGATACTTTTTGCTTCTGTGCGATTGAGGATGATGGAAAAGATATAGGTCTCAATATCATGTCAGTCTTATCGCATTCTGTTATATAAGTATGAGTAATAATTTTCGTGAAAATACTTTATATCTACAAACTTGCAACGATTTGAGGCCGTTAAATAATCATTTGACGAGTAAAATTGATTAATTCTTTATTTCTTTTTGACCATTGATACTACGTATTTTATTAATAAATTTTAATCGTTTCACATGCAAATATGTATATTTACATGTAAATCGAATGTATCAAATGTGCTAATGATGAAATAAAATTCGGCTTATTTGGTAAGGCATAGAGAAGATTGAAAAATTATGGAAGAATTATACAAATTATTTCATATTTACAGGAAATTTCAATATAGTTAGATAAAATTGGGTCAACAGGTCACCATAGCAGTTTATCATTCCTTCATCATCGAATACGAAATCTTCTCTTTGTATTCTCAAATTTCATATATTTGCATCATTGGCTTTCCAACTCGTCTGACCCAACACTGATTTTTTCCACTGATGTGCCTGTCGCTAAATTTTGTTATACTAACATGACGTCATGTTACTGCAACCCACTTGAGCATCGCAAACACGTATTTCCCATGCATCTCGAGGATTTTGGACTGTTCGGGAGAGACAAACACGAGAGAGAAAGAGAGAGAGAGAGAGAGAGGGAGAGAGAGAGAGCGAAAATATGAGAGCGAGGGGTTGCGAGGGAGGGGGGGAGGAGATCTCTGTTTTGTCGAAGTATGAGCACGTACTTGCCGCGGAAGGATCATGAAGTGGACTTAGCATCGAAATCCCGAGTAAAACTTGTCCAGAATAACAAAGTTTCCGGTATACAGGCTGCCAGTAGCTGCTTGTCTTCCACTTTTTCTTTTTCTTTCTCGTCCTCTCGTCCAGTGTCGTGCTCGACACTCGTTCGTCTCGCTGCGTTCGCCTTTTTTTTTTTTCCTTTCTCTTCTCATCCTCAGTGGCCATAAAAATCGACGCGAGATTAGCGAAACAGGAACGTCGTTGTAAACGAGACTTTTGAAAATAAAAAAAGTCTCTACAGCCCGGAAAGCCCTGTCGTGGCTCTCATTTCTCGCTCCTTTATTTTTCGAATCGTCTATAAACTTTATTCCCCACTCGTAAACGATTTTAGATATTATTCCATTCATTAACTTCTGCCATTGATTAACAAACATTTGAAAAGTTTTTTTTTTTATTCTTCTTGAAAAAAATATATATATATTTCTCCTCTTAAAGGATTTTTCGAAAACGAGGCAGACGATTAGAATAATTCGAGCCAATTCGTTGAATATTTTAATGTGTATGTATGGAGTCCGTACCGGAATCGTATAGAAAAGGAACGTGTCAAACGTGCAAAGGACTTCTAGTCCTGCCAATTTGCAATTATTTAGCTTGGCAAACGTTGCTATGCCACTCGAAGATTAATAAAATCTCTCAACGTTCACTGTTATAACTCAACTACCACAATACTACAAGCTCAACTTACGATGATGAGACGATGAGAGAGTTCAAAGTTAAATAAGATAAACCGTAAAAACGTCGACTGCGTCGGTGATTTATCCGTATAATAATTAAAGAATGATAAATAAAATATACCAGACCCAGAAAAAAATACTCATGAAACGAAATCAACTTCGTTATCGTTCAATACATTTTGCATGATGTAAATAATTTTTTTTTATCTCAGTCAAACAAAATTTTTGATTTCAAAAAAATAAATTTTATTGTTTTTAACGTATAATTTATTTTTTTCCGCACGAGCCAAGAATGACATGTGTCACATGTATGCGCAAGCTGTTTTTGGTAGGCCTTATTCGAGTATCTTAATCCGCCTAAACTCGTCCAAACTCTCGATCTCAATCCGTCGAATTCTTCGATTTTAACTCGACTTTTTCTCGAAGGTCCTTGACGGATTTTTGGATGAAAGAGAGATTGCTCGCACACTAGCTCTTGTATTGTCGGCCAAGCATATATATATCGAGAGAGGGAGAGAGAGAGAGAGACACAGAGAGAGAGAGAGAGAGGGAGCCTTGATAGGGAAGTGTCTCGATACAGCTGCGCTTACAAAAGAGAGATACATATACATATGTACACATAAAAATACATATATACAAATAAAAATAAATATATACACATAAAAATACATATATACACATAAAAATACATATATACACAGTACAAACATACTTTCAATGCACGTGAGCTTTTTACTCATTCCTGAGTGACTATCAAAGACTTATTCTCACATCAGTGCCCCTCTCAATAACTACCTCTATAATTTTTAATCTCATTTTCGTCCCCTGTATACTTAGCCAAAATGTTTGGTGCTTACTTCCGGTCGTGAGTAACTATATCTATTGATATACTATCTGTATTTTTTTCTACTCTGAAACTATGATATACTCTTCCGCGATAACGCTTAACGCTATATATATATATATATATATATATATATATATATATATATATATATATTATAGTATAATCTCGATTACCACTGGTGGATGGGACCGAAGATAATTAAAAATCACGAATAAGCAGATTCTATAATACATATAATAAAGTGAGCCACGAAAACTTACAAATTCAACGACACAGTACATATATGTTGCTTTATGTAAACTCTGACGTTTGTGTTAAAAAAAAGGAAGTTTTTTAGTTTTTTCAAATTTCTACCAATATTCAAATCGAAATCTAACCGGAAATGGCACAATCGTATAAAAAATCGCGAAACATATAATCCGACTTCAATTAATCGAGGTTGTACTTTATATTGTATATATATAATATTATCCGAGAATACGCAATGTGATATACAGCTTGGGGTTGTCACATCGGCGAAATATGAGACTATCGCGAGGTGCGGACAGAGTATCTTAGACAGCGATTATAATATTACGTTATATACACACACACACACACACACAAATAATATATATATATGTATAGGGAAATCTTTCAAAGCATTTTTTAATCTTCGTACAAAGGGAGAGAGCAAGAGAAAAAAAACGAATTGACAAATTCTTTCGCTGCATTTTATTATTCATAGGACAAAATGGGAGAAAATGGTGTAACTTTTTGGATAAAATGACGTGGTCAGGCTCATTTTGGCATATTTCACGTTTTTTCTTCAATCTTTCACGTGATCACGTCTCTCATGTCCGATACATCTGCAGGGCTTGTCGATATCGGACATCGGACGAGCGTATGTTCGTCGTCGATCCGCTTGCCAAGAGGTAACCGCGATAAATGGCACATTGGTCACGAGAAGAAAAGCATATCGAGAGGGATCGCGCGGGCCAGTATTGTAAACCCATCGTTTCTCGGACGTTTTACGAATCACGACTCTTTGAGCCCATCCTGGTAGAATGGAGCTCTCCGATCCTGAATTTATATCGTGTGTTTAGGTGGGAATTGGTTCTTTATGAGCGGCACGTGAGAATACTTCTTACGACAAGGCACCAGCGAAACATATCGTGATCTATATACAAAGACTCTATATATGTATATATATTTATATAGAGTCTTTGTATATAGATCACGATATGTTTCACTATATATATATATACGAGCACTCAATGCTATATATGTATATAGCTTTGAGCAAATACTAAAACTCTAAAACTGTTTTCGACTTTTACTCTTTTCGAGCTTCTTTCCAGGTCAAATATTTTCAAAAAATGTTTAGTGCCTGATCCACTGGTACTTTTTTTTTAAATTCAAAATCATGACCAATTCAACTATGTTCGTCCGGGCACGGCGATACGCTGATAAAATTATCGTAGAAGGACGCTCGGAGTGATTTTCCTACAATTAAAATTACGTGCAAGAATGCAATTTTCTAGCTGATAAAATTAAAGTTGCTTTACGTCTATGTACAGTAACGTCTGAATGTTATATATTAAATGAGAATTTGAGTAAGTATGAAATATTTTTAAGTGAAAACTTGTTGTTATAAAATGTTCCTAATCTATTTTAATATAAACGATGTTTTTCGGTTCATAACCGAAAAAATATTAAAAATATATTAGACGTTAATAAACTTTTATTGAAACTATTTTTTGAATCGGAATGTATACGAAATGTACTCGGAAAAGTAGTTGCTGAAGTAATTCGTAAAATAATGGTTTTTTTTTTTTTGTTGATTGGGCTTTTTGCAGAACGATGACCTAGTTTTCGATCAAGATGGAAGAAATTCGGCCATCGAGGTGCCGTTGATCCAACAACAGGAGCCGTCCTTCTTTCAGAGGATCAAACGAGGCGTGTGGGATTGGTGGGTCAAGTCCGATGATGTCACCACTACGACCGAACAGTCCGAAGGTATATACATATATATATATATACGTATATATTCGTAGACGTAACTATATATATCTATATATATATATTAGAAGCACTTTTGCAACTATTGCATGTCGAATTATTATTTGAATTTTATGTAATTGAATGGCAAATATCAACAAAGACATTTTTTCGACTCTATAGTGGAGAATCAAACGACACATTCGTCCAATATCGACGAACCGTTATCAGCTCCAAAATGGCCTACCTCGTTCACAGACGACCCGAAGATCAGAAAAATTCGCGAGAGTCGTGAAGAGAATATCATTGACAATGGCAATACGTCGTTAGATAACGAGGTATTAATTATTAAATTTAATCTCATCGATTGCAAAGTTTAAATATAAAAATATTTGTTCATTTAATTAAATCCTATACACACTGAGACGGAAATTTTTAACGCTGGTAAAATAAATATAAAAATATATTATCCTAGAATGAAATTGACATCGGTGAAACGGACGACGAGGATCTCGCTGGTTCCGGCGAAGTTGATGGAAGTGGAATCGAGGGCGATGGTTGGATAACAGAATCTCCGAGACACGAGGGTGGTCAAGCTCGTGAGTTTTATAATTTTTACATCCTTGGAAATTATACGATTAAAATACGTAAATTATTTTTTAATTCTCTTTAATTGTTGAGTAATCACAGGAATATTCCGAATGTAAAATTTTCATCAAATATTCATACAGCCAAAATCAACGAATAATAACGTTCGATCGTTCTTTTATCAGGCTTTTACAGAATTACAATCACAGTTCTCGAGCCATTCACAGAAGATTATATCGATAGAAATAGCCCAGAATACAAAGAACTTACGAGTAATCTTGTAAAGGGAATCGAGGAGCTCTATAATCGAGCATTTCCCGACTATCAACATTTTGCCAATGTTGTAAAAATCTCGTGAGTAAATTATAACATCATATTTAGTTGTCCCTTCATTTTTTTTTTTTTTCATTATACAATTTTTTTTTTACCTTTATTTATTATTATTACATTGATGAAATTAATGATTTTTTTAAATTCCGATCTTTGTTCATTGAATTATGCGTGTCGAATTAACGAATCACGTCGTGAATTATAGACGACTCGATGATGCCTTTACGTCCGAAGTGACTCTCGATGTTGGCTCAACTTTCGGGGACGAGCCCGAAGTACGAAATATTCTCGAGGGTCAACTTTTGGAGCGTCATTCATTGGGAGGTGTACCGGTTGACTCGAAGGGCTTTACGTTCCGCAATTTCCAAGGTAATCGAGTCGTCCTTTCTCGGCTCTCGGCCAGACAAACGATTCTCTCTCTCTCTCTCTCTCTCTCTCTCTCTTGTCCGAAATGGCCAATCGTTTCAATAAATTGCTCGAGCATGCTCAATGCATGTCACATATTTACATACAATATGAAACGTTTACAAAGCAGTAATTGAAAGAACATTTTCTTCTTACGACCTAATTAAATTTAATTTTTTTAAATATCCTGTGAATAAATTCTTCCAGCATCTTGTATATTGATTCTCTCACGAATATAATATAGTTCGAGAGTATATAATGGACACAGAATTTTTTACCGCAAATATATAATTTAAAATATGCCCTGTATCCCTTATAATATATATCACTCAAATATGTATATATTCGATATATTCCAAATGAATATATAATGGGCAACTCCCACATGGATATATATATATATATATATATATATATATATATATATATATATGATATACAGAATTTTTATAGCCGTTATATATCTGAATACATAAAATACTGGCTGCTGCCCGCGGAGTCACACGCGTTCAATTCAATTTTGTGACCATTTATTAAATTTTATTCCTTTTTACCCCCCTTGAAGTTGAATTTCGAAAAATCCCTTTCCAGTGAATGTTTATACGCTATAGAAGGAATATACTGCCTAAATTTTGATGTTTTTACGTCCAATTATTTGGGCTGGGCGTTAATGAGTCAGTCAGTCCATCAGGACTTTTATAGATAAATAGATCGATAGATAAATATATCGATAAATAAATAGATCGATAGATTCATAGATCGATAGATAAATAGATCGATAGATACATATATATGTTTTTCAATTCAATTTTCGGTTCGTTACGAGTTTTTATAAATTTCCCTTACAGTCCATTATTAAATGCACATCTAAAAAAAAAGTGAGTCATCAATGCACGTGAAAATTGCCATGCATGGTGTATGGTGTCACTTAAGCATGTCGCAGCAAGGAATTATCTTCAAAAAAATAAAAATAAATCAAAACAAAAAACGATAAATTACCAAATACATCCGAATTTGCATAATTATTAGCTTGACCTTATTTTTTATTATTTTTTCCGTTACTTTATTGTCCACTTTTTTTTTGTTTTTTCATTTATTTTCATATTTATCTTAACGTTGGGAATGGCCTGAATTATTTGTAATTCGAAACGAGAGAAGGTCCAGGCGAGCCAGAATGCAATGGAGAAACAGAGTTGAGATGTCGCGATGGTACTTGCGTCCCATTAAATTCGCGATGCGACAATATCTATCAGTGTCCAGATTCCTCGGACGAGCTGGATTGTCCAAACTCCGGCGTCGATCAGTCCCGTAAGTAAAGCAAAGACGAGTTCTGCATTGAAGAAAAGTCATTTTATGAAAGGATCAACAAGTTTGCTCATCACGCGAACTCTTCGAGCTCGGCTCAATTCATCATATGTATATAAAAATTGATCGATATCGATCAATCATCAATCAGTCTCGTCACATGCATGTTTTCGTTAATTTCTAATTGGGGTAAAAAAAAAAAGAAAATATTTTTTTTTCAATCAGGCCTATCGCTCTGACATTGCATGATTGTCATTCTATAAAAATATTTTATTTTGCCATTGGTTCACTTTTTCAATCATCCTGTCACAAAATTTCGTTTTTTTTTTTTTTTTTTTTTTTCGTTCTTTTTGTTTCTCTTACTTTTCATTTTATTTTTCTTCGTATCGTCTTACATTATATCGATGAAAATCCTCCAACGTTAAATAAAGAATCGAGAGGCACTCTCGAGCCCGATAAAGACGATGATGTGGATGACGATAATGGATACACACAACCGCCAATACATGGCGAGGAGACACATCATCATGTGACGTCCAGTCAGAGTAATAATTCCACAACGATCGGTACTCCTGAGATTGTTCATCATCAATTACATACCGAATGTCGTGGCGATGACTACTCTTTGCCTTGTACCGATGGTAGTCGTAACATTTGCTCATTGCAAAAGTGCGATGGTATACTCGATTGTGCGGATGGAGCTGACGAGGAAGGATGTTCTTCGTCAGGTAGGAATTACTTCGTCTGAGCGATTTCCGCCAGGTTTTTTTTGTTTTTTTTTTTTTTTTTCCATATTTTTCAACGGAAAAATGTGGCAACGAAGAAGTCGAAAAATGGATTGCGTGCATTTGATTATAAACTAAAGGAAACTTTTTTTTCCAAATTTTCTAATTACGCATGTTTGAATATTATTATTATTATTTTTTCTTAATTCGTTCAAAAGCATGATATATATATATATATATATGTCTATATGTGTGTATATGTATATATATATATATACATTGATCTCATTTGTGCTGCACTCATGCACGTTGCTAAGGGCTTCTCACGTATAGTCATTAGTAGATTTGTCAAATTTATAAGTTAAGACCATGTGATACTCCCAACCAAACTTAACCCCATCCCCCCCTGACAATAAATTACGATTTGCCAGACTTTTATTTTTTCGAAACAGATGCCTCGAGATTTCGAGTAAAAATGAAAAAATGTATTACATTTTTTCTTACCAACGGTCGGTATTTAACATTCACTTAATGATTGGAAAAATAAACAAAGTTTTATTATTGAGAAACAGCGAGAAGTGACAATGTGTGGAATTGATCGTGCAATTATTAGATCCCTCACATTTCAAATGTTTTTTTCACAGGTTGTGCAAACGGTGAGTTCGCCTGCGATGTATCCCGTTGCATTCTCGACTCTCAACGCTGTGACTTTAACGAGGACTGCGAGGATGGAAGTGATGAGCAAAGCTGCACCTATCCGAGTAAGTTTTCGACTACTGAAGCATGAAATCTTACACTTGGCATTATAATATGCACTTTATATATAATATTTGTGATTCTTGTGATTGAAATTCGGTATTGATGCTGCGATTTTTTTATTACTTGAAAAAAAGTAATAGTTTCCTAGCTTACCAGCGGTCGGTAAAAACCATCAAAATGCTTTTTACTGACCTTTGCAAATATAGGGACCATAAGGTAATGTGCCACTACTCAGTCGGCTAAACAGATTTTGCGTAAGCCATTATGGGTGCGAGGGCGAAAGCTGCTTTTACTCCGATACCAAAATTCTCTCAATTCTGTTGATCTTTCGGACAAACGAAGAGAGCAACGAACTTCAGAATCATTATATGCAGTTCGTGGTTCTCTTCGTGGTTGTCCGAAAGATCAACCGTTTAGGAGAATTTTCGTACGCAGCAGGGATGGAGGGTTGATATACCACAGTCGGCAACTAAAAACCATTTCTATAATTTCTCTAAAACGATTGATGTTTGGGGCAAAGGTAAATTAGCTTTCATTGCATCAGAGATAGATGGAATTCAACCTAATTTTCTTTCAGCTGAAATGTCAATAATTTCAGGGAAAATAGGGAGTTTCGTCTCACAGATGGAGACTCTTAATAACTTATAGTTTTATAGTTTACCCTTCATACCAATGAAATTAATTAGGCTTCTTCTGATTTTTAATGAATTTATGTGTCTCCTGTTCCAAGTTAGCATCTAATCCCAAATTTCAACTTAAAGTTTTAAGTTTCTTCTCCTTGAATTCTCCAAGTTTCTTATCTCATTCGATCAAAAGTTAGCAAACCCTCCCATTTTTTCTCCCAACTCTGCCTGCGGTAGTTACTATTTTCAAGAGGAAACTTTTATCTTCGACGAGGCATTTTGTAAGATTCATTTGAACGTCTCACATACCGATTGTTCTGTGTCCTTCAAGAATTTTCCCAACGACGAGGAATAAGTTAAAGAACAAAAAAAATCTGACTCTGTCATGGGAACAAAAATAGGGTCACCGATAGAAGATAGAACGATGAGACGTGATATACATAGTAAAGAAGAAGAGTGGAAGCTTCTAGGCAACGAGGCAAGAGCACCACAATGGAGCAATATGCAAGCTAGACGAACCTATGAATATTCATAGCTGAAGAGCTTTTTTTCGCCCCTCTTTTCTGCGGTCTCGTTTTCCTCGTCGATGTTCGGCACTGCGCTCACTTTTCTTTTTTTTTCCTTCCTCTCCCTGCTTGTGTGTCCTTTCCCTGCTTGTGGTTCATCCGTTCGCACTATCCTCAAGTTTGAGGATCACTCGTACAGTCAACAACGCGGAAGCCCGGAAATCGGCCAATGTATAAAAATCCGCGGTTCAATTTCACCCTCTTTTTCGTTTACCTTCAGCTCGATCGTACTCGCGTGCTTTATCGTCTTCACCAAATTTATTTTCCTCTCGATGTTTCGTCAAGAGAATTTTGACTCGAGTCGAGATTATGAAAAATATCATTGCCACAGATATACTCGACGATAAGTCCGATCTGCATTGTAAAATATTTCATGTCTTTGAGAGCGAGACAATGAAATGGCAATGGATAAACACAACTCGACCATCGTTGTAGACGAAAAAAAAAAAAAGAAATCAATTTAATTGACTTGAAACGTTTTGCAAGAATTGCTTTACTACCCTCAAGTTCGCACTGCCTCAAGTTTGAGGATCACTCGTACAGTCAACAACGCGAAAGCCCGGAAATCGGCCAATGTATAAAAATCTGCGGTTCAATTTCACCCTCTTTTTCGTTTACCTTCAGCTCGATCGTACTCGCGTGCTTTATCGTCTTCACCAAATTTATTTTCCTCTCGATGTTTCGTCAAGAGAATTTTGACTTGAGTCGAGAGAAAATATTTCATGTCTTTGAGAGCGAGACAATGAAATGGCAACGAATAATCACAACTCGACCATCTTTGTAGACGAAAAAAAAAAAGAAATCAATTTAATTGACTTGAAACGTTTTGCAAGAATTGCTTTACTACCGTGCTGCGAATTAAAAAGGTACTGAAAAAAAATTACGTCTTTGTCGGTAAAGCGCTTTGTCGAACAAAGTCTATAATTATGGACGATTAGGGTCAAATTGCCGTTGGCTCTCATACATTCTGACGAGCAAGTGAAGACGCGACGAAGCGTGTGGAAAATGAGTACCGATGTTTCTTGGTTCCTTCTTCACTTTTTTTTTTACCAAGCCATCTCTTTCCCTCTCCTTGTTCCAGTGTGATGGAAAACCCTCTTCTTCCTATTCATTGAGCATTCTCGTATTTCTTACCAACTTTGCACCGAATTTTACATCAATCGATTCAATCTTTTTTCGCACTTTATCGATATAAAAATCACATCCGTAATAACAAATAATGAAAGCTTCGTTATTTTTTTACGACTCAGGCTGCATTTGTTTTTTCGTCCCGACGAATCTTGATCTATGATTTTTTTAGAGCCTTTTGTAACCTATAAACGACTTTCCCTCCCTCTCCCATCTAATTTGCCATTTTATCCTTTCCCAACTGGCTTATCTGAATAATGCTCGAAGACAGTGGAGCTGACATTTGTCGTGGTGGTGCCTAGCGTGCTGTCTCCAAAGACCTCCTTTGATGCTATCTCGCTCCCTCTCTCTCTCTCTCTCTCTCTCTCTCTCTCTCCCTCCCTCTCCCTCTTTCCTACAATGCCTTTGCTCCTTCTCAAATCCTTCTTGCTCCTACCCGACTACTCATAATTGCCCTTATTCAAAGGCATTACGTGAAATGCCAGATATAACGAAGAAACGACCTGAAGAAACTGGCAAAAGAGGCTAAAGGGTTAAACCGAACAGTCACATTTTTATTTTGTCCTTTTCATGTGTATTGAAAATCCTCGCAGAAACACGAAGTTTCTATATACAAAAGCGAAAAGCATTCGTTACTCCCCACAGTTATTGGAAACCCATGCTCAGTGGTTAACCACCCTTTAGTGGCGAAAAAAAAACATTTATTGGGTCCACTTGTAGAATTTGATGATGGGACTATTGTGTTCAACGTATAGGAAAGTTTAAACAATTAATAATGAATTTAATAAGCATAGATTAATAGAGTCAAACTTCAATCTTAGTTTGCGAAGATTGATATTTGATGGTCGATGGGCGATCTGCCACCAAAGACGTCTTTTGATGCTCTCTCTCTCTCTCTCTCTCTCTCTCTCTCTCTATCCCTGCTCCCTGCTCCCTGCTCCCTCTCTCTTTCTCTTTCTCTCCCTGCCTTTCCCACGCTGCCTTTAGTCATTACAAATCCCTCTTTTTTCATATCTGACTACTGATAATTATTCTCCTTCAAAGGCATTACGTAAAGTGTCAAGTATAACAAGGGAATGACCAAAAGAGATTAGGAAAAAATGGGCATCGGGTTAAACGTTACAGTTGCGCATAGTTATTTTTTTCATGTTATAGATACGATGAAAAACTTGCAAACATGTAAAGATCAGATTTCATAGGTCATAGGTCCCTATGACCTATGAAATATAATCAAATCTGTGCTTTTTCCACTTTGCAATTTCTCTGTCAACGTCAACGTTAGCCCGATCTACTGTAATTTCAATGACTCTCAACTGCTCAATAATTAATTAAAATTGACAAGAATAAAAAATAAATCTTTCATATTTATAGCAAAGTCTCTCGAGATACAACGAGGAAATATATGACGTAATGACGACAATCACGTTACTTCAGTCGTTTGACTTTGTCAATTTCAATCTAAACAATCACAAGATCGAATATGATATTCCTCTTTAGAATTCGTTCATTCGAAAATTACGTAACGATATGATGTAACGATTTATGATATACGTAAAATGTGTGATAATAATTTTTCCGCATGATATCGTACAAAATGAAAATTCGGAGAACGCCGGGGAAAGACTTTTGGGGGTGATTTCATTAATAATTTCGTGATTGTTCGGTAATATGACTCGATTACTCCCAACTGTAGCATCCAACAAAAATTCGTTCTCTGGTTTTATAGAATTCATTTTACTTCTCGTCCTCTCTCAATGCCAGGGTGGTTTCTCTTTTCCCTCTCGGTCTCTCATGTCCCGGTTTGCCCTTACACGTTTGTTCACCGAACGAGCTTAAATTAAACGGTAACGCGCGAGCGAGAGACTCGCGGATAAGCGAGAAACGAGCCCCTGGTTGTTACAACAGCGGGTGGGCCTCCTGGTGGAGAGCAGATTGGTAGGCGTTACCGCGAAACTCTCTCGCGTTTGCCGCGCACTGTGTTGGAAACCAGCAACGATGACACCACATTTTACCTCTCTCTCTCTTGTGTACGGAGATTCGCGGATCAAAAGTGCACCTCTAGAATCTCGAGTCTCAAACGTATATGCTCTATATCGTATTGGTAATTCAACCTACCACAGGGGCGTATTAGCATATTTTATGCATGCTCGATACGCCCTTTTAACTTTTTGCCATTGGCATATTATTCTATCTACATGTATTACAATACATAGAAATGTGTACATACATTTAAAATTTTATGTAAACGTACACATCTTCACTTGCATATATATATATATATATATATATACACATGTTTATGGAATGGTACACAAACGCATTACTTCTACGAATCCCTGAACCTCGTATTTTCACATCGTCGAAGCAATCTTGCTGGCCCACCCACAGAGCTTTTTTCTTTTATTCCATGATTTATGAAAACCTCCGAGACTGCCCTTGCGTCCTTGTGCGGTTAGACGAAAAGGCAAGAGTTTGGGGAAAGCAACGGAGCAGCTAATGAGAAATATTATTTACCATGATATTAAATTTAGAACTCGAAACTTGACGGTTGGATCAAAATTTAATGTAATTTTATTGTTACACGTGTGTCAGGTTTCTGCAATTTTTCATTCGATTTCTCAATTTTCGATGAGCATGACTATGGCCTTTGTGATTAACGGTACAATTTGACGATTGTTGCTCGTTATATATATATATATATATATATATATATATAGTATACGAGTCAGTGGTTCACTTTTGTAAAATTTGTGGAAATTGGGAAATTTCGTCCTGTCGGAAAACTGTAACCAGAGACACTTTCTTATAGATTGACGATCGCTTATTTTGATTATAACAGAGAAGGACAAAGAGCTCTCGACGCGAATTTTCGGTAGAATTAGAGTCGATTGATTTTCTTACACGGTTCAATTAATGCTTGTTCGTGTCAGTTTGATAATCGAATTGAAATTTTAATTTAACCCCTTAATTCGGTCTTGTTCCTTGTACGGTCGAAATTTTTTAATTCCCATCTATTTTCAATTGAATAATTAGGTATGTGCATATTTTATTCTGACGCGAGAGAATATCCGAAAGACAAGGTTTTCTTGAACGATAGCCAAAAATATATTCAACGAGATTGCGCTAAATGAAAAATGGTTTGGTGCAAAAGCTCGATAAAATTTGGGGTCTCCGAACTACCAAAGATGAAGTATTTTAGGCGGTATATGGAGAAGGGGAGGCGGGCTGGTACCGTTGGTTTATATCTGGATTTTAATCGAAAAACGTTTCCACCGCCCTATCCGTTGACCTGCTATACACACTTATGTATATATATATATATATATCACAGTTTTACAGTGTGCTTTTACAGTGGAGGTTCTCTACTTCGATCGGCCGAGTTTTAACAAACGTTCACGAATATTTCTCAAGATTCAATCAAATTTCCTCGAAAGTATAACGGTCGGTAATTCGATTAGTTCGATCTCAGACAAATTAGTAAAACGTACGAGTTTAACTTATTAAAACTCAATATGATTTTATGTTAAAAAGAGATTTTGTCCCCAATAATAATTTATAACGATACGTTAACTACAAAATTCAAGAAATTCTCTCCATACAGCGATAATCGAGTCAGTTTAATAATTGTGTAATATTCATTAAATTTTTATTGCCAATCGAATTATTTTCATTTACGCTAATTTGATTTGAAAGAAACTTTTTTTCGGCTACAGAATCAACATTTAATGATTCTTTGTCCATATTTTTTCATTATTTACAAAATGGAAAAATATTTTGTGTTGAAATTAGGTTGAAGAGATAAAGATTTTTATTCGTAGATAAGATTTTTTTTTGAAAGTCTCGGTCTCTGAATTGTTAAAAAAATATATTTTTTTCAATTTGAAAAAGAATTGCCCATATCGTTCTCAATATAACAATATGAGTATGTTGACAATTGTGTTGTCTGACCAATGGAGTGGGTTACTACTGGCATCGCTAGTAGGTCATCCAGCGACCGCAACGAGGAGGCGACGACGACAACGTGGACAAGTTGAAAAAGTCCATTAGTATGAAAATGCGTTACACAAGATGCTTTTGAATAAACATGTCGTTTTCTCCATCTCGGTGACTTTCAGAATATACCATATGTATATATATATATATATATATATATATATATATATATATATATATTTATATATATATATATATTTATATATAAAATATATATACGTGAATGAAACTCTGCATCTCGAGATGGTAAAAATCTCGTTGGTTGACGCGACAACGTTTCACTGTGTGTTGCGATCACGTCGCGCATTACTTTTTGCCGTAGCTCGAACGTCCGGTCAGGTTGAACCTCGAGAGCTCTACATAACAGCAAAAATTTGCGACAAAATCTCTTGTAGTCGGAAGGAAAACTGTCCAGGCCACTAGCACGAATATTCATTTTTCTCAACGTAAAACTTATTTTATTTAAACTTTTTTAATTTTCCCGAGAATCCTTGAGAAAAGACACATATTCATTATCGACCCCGAATCTTGATACGAAAATATTTATACGTATCGTAGGGGGGAAATGGGAGTGAAATTGAAAAATTGACTTAAACTTCGATAGATAAGAATTCTTGAAATATTTTCCCCACTTGGCTTCATATCATTAAATAAATCTAGATTTTCTTACTCAATATTTGGCAGTTTTTACCACTCTCAAATGCTTCTCGCTTCACCCTGAAGCATGTCAAGCGGTACGTTGACTCTCGTTATTCCGGTACACCAGCGTGTGACAGCCCACTGGCATTAATTCGTTCTTCATTATATGCTGACCTGGAGCGAAGCTTCGCATTAAGTAGCAATTGACGAACACGCGAAATTCTCCATTTTTTGGGATGGATAGAGTCGGTGACCTCATAAATAATTATTCAAACAAATTAAGTTAAATTAAATTGAATTAAATCGGGTCAGACGAAAAGAGCTCAGAACCTATTCCAATATTTCTCGATCTCCTTTAATTAATTTACTAATAAGATAGAATTATGAAAATCTTCGAACTAAAAAAAACATTCATCAAGGATATGTTTTACGGTGTATAGAAAAAATTCCGAATGTCGCAGCGTGAATATAAAACAGGTCACACATGGGGTACAAAATCTACCCTCGTCGCCCCTAAACTTCATAAATCGAAAACGACCAAAATTAATTCTTATATTTTGCGTTCGAAATAAAGATGATTGTCAATATAATTGAGTATAGAAAGAAATTAACTTTTCTCATCATAATACTATAAATACGCTCATTTTCGATTACCTGTTCAGAGCATAAGTGGCAATTATGAGATGAATTTCCAATGGATATTTTCGTTGGGGTCAAATTAATGTCGAATAGAACAATTATTTTTCAACGTTTGCAAAGCTCAGTATAAAGCTTGTTGATGCTGTATTTTATTTAAATAACGTGTCTTATGGATTTAAAAAATTTACAGTGGTGACATTTATCAAACTTTAATCTAGTTTTAAGCGAATATCCAAAAATTTAAATTTTCGCACTCTTTTTCCACGTGAGAGATTTACAAAATGATCTACATATACTTTTTTAAAAATATTATAAAAATGCTTAGGTGGTAAAGCAATTTAATTTACAAAACCAACGATAAAAATTCCTTTTATAAACGAATAGCTGAATTAATTAATCCTAAAATAATCATGAAATTTATTAGTAATTTGATGGAGTTTATTTTTACGAGAAAAAACAAGATAAAATACATTTCAATCGAAGGAAAATTACGTTGGAAACGTGGCAAAAAGGTTGTCAAAATGTAACTTTTTAAACATTATTTATTTTTGTTTTAAACTTTTGATCAGTACCTACCTTCCCGTAAGTTTATCAATCTCCATTTTTTCCATTTTTTGACTGCATTATTCGAGCGAACGTTCAAACGAAAAATCCTATTAATAATCTTGAAAAAGATTGTTTAAGGTAAAAATAAAACATTTTTTTCAAAAAATCGGCTAAGATAAACATTTAAATTTCGGTATTTACGAAGTAAAGTAACGCGTGTACAATTTTTTTAACATTTTAATCAGACGAGCTTGCGCAAGCGTTTGACGGTAGTTTTTTTTTTTATGTGATTCGTGTATGCGTGAGCGTTTTAACCCTTTGGTTCATTCACTGACGACGACGCGGTAAAGTGGAAGCGCCGAAGCGCGCCAAACTTACCGGTTCGACTCACTTGTGTGTAGAATCTTTCGTACAAGTTGCGCGTTTGCGAGCATTCAGTGACGATGCCGCGTTGCTGAAACTTCGCGTAGGTCGAGGTTCAGAGCAGAGCAGTCTGTCGGTGCTCGTCTAATGACTATTACGCCACACTAACCGCGATTTATACCTGTGAGACCTCCTATGTTTGACCATCAGCTCGACAGTCGACGACTTGAGAGTACGCGAATCGGTCGTAAAACTTTTGAGCTTTTCTCCCTCAAAAAAATCATACAAATTTTTCAAATTTTATTCTAAAATTGAAACATCGGTTATATTATTAAATAAATAATCACATTATTTCACGAGTACGCGAATCGGTCGTTAAAACTTTTGAGCTTTGCTTTATAAAAAAAATCTTACACATTTTCCAATTCTTATTAAATTTTTGATAATTAACGATTACAATGAAATTTTGGATTTTAATGTTAATTTTTATATTCATTTTTGAAGTAAATATTTCACGCTTCGATTGATACAGTTTTATTCTGCTTGGTTAAATCGTCATCGAGTGAAACAGATACGGTTTCTTTGCATGGTGGAATTTTTCGGCTTGCAGTAATATTTTTATCTCGACGATTATACGCTCGAAGGATTTTTATAGTAGCAGTCAAAGTACTATGAGTCGTCTGGTATATATATATATATATATATATATATATATATATATATATGTATATATATATATATATATGTATATATATATATAAATATGTATATATATATAAATATGTATATGTATATGTATATATGAACATATACATGATATGGATGGGTATCGAACGTTGCTGTTGCTTATCCCACCAAGCTCTTCATTGTGAATCGGTCACACTATTTTTACGATTAGATGGGCACTACACAAGAAGCACAAAAGTCACGAGAGTCGTTCAAGCTCCGCCGCGTTGAGGGCGAGAACACGAGAAACACGAGAGAGCGACGACGAGCAGCATCAGGCTTCTTCTCCGTGCCTCATCGACAAATCACCGCTCTCACGACACGATTTTTCTTTTTTTTTTCCTCACCGAACGAAAACAAATTCGTTCGTGCTTTCCCCCTCCCCAATCTCTCTCTCTCACTTTCTCTCATTCGCTCACCCTCTCTCGTAGTTTGGTTTATCTACAACGAACACGGTGTGTGTATATTTAAAACCCCCGGAAAATCATCGGAAACACGAGACAGAAAATCATCGAGATATATACTCTCCCGCGTTTGTCCCCATAGCGTGTCCTCATTTTTGTTGCGAGAATCGACTCGAAATCGTGGTGAAAAGCTCGAAGCTTTTCAGTATGAATAACCCTCGTACAGATATTTTTCATAAACGCTGCGAGATTTATTTATTATTACTGCCCCGTTAATGGTAATAAGAACTTAATATTCTTTGTAATTTATATGGTTGAGGATAATAATAATAATAATAATATTAATAAAAATAATATCCATAAATTTTAGTTTGATACTGGATAAATTAAAAATGAATTAATTGAGAATAAAAAACTCTATAATCAAAATAGTATTTTTTGACGTTTTTGAAATTCAACTGGTGCATTAAAAAAAAATCCTTATTATTTTTTAGTCGATGGTAAAAGTTGTAATTATTAATGAAAAGTACAAAATAGATTTCTTACGTATTTTCTATAAAATGTAGTTTTTTCGTAGCTTTTTTTTTCTTGAGCTTGTCATCTGAATACTTTTGACAATAGTTGACGATAGAGATTGTAAGAGAAAGAAAAATATATCGCGAGAGGGAAAGAGCGGTGGAGATCCAAAGTAGCTTAGTGCCTCCCACGCTTCGGCTTTGGAAGTGAATGTGGAGGGGGATGACTGTGTGCTTGCTGGTTGATCGTTTGCTGCTGCTGCTGCTGCTGCTGCTGCTTCTACTGCTGCTAGTCAGCATAGCTAGGCACGACGACGACGTGTTCTCTCGTCTCGTTCGCGCGCGTTGTTCCTTCGCCACGCGACCACTGCCAGTTTGCCAGTCCACCAGATTCGCCCGTGGCGATAACTCCTCAATCCCATCCGTGGTAATCACACCGAGATATTATAATCAAAAGGCAAAAGCCTCTGTTACATCGAACAGTCGGTTCATATCCTGTCAACGAAGAACGGTTTGACAATTTTCGTCAATTTTACATATCTCGTACGATTTTTTATTTATTTATTATTTTTATACATCGTATTTCGTGGGGTACAAAAAAAAATTTAATCGCATGAAAACAGAAGGGAATTTTAACGATTTTGTTGATTTTATTCATCAACCAAATTATGAAAATGTAACATTCAATGTTTGCCTGGAAAATTTGACGAACAACTTTTTCAATCTTTTCGAGTTGAATTCATGAGGCGTAGTGTCATTTTTGCATCTGAAACGATCGGTACTAGAAATAATTAAAAACTGTAGTGATTCGCCAGCTTGCGCGATTCTTCCGTCTGACCATAGCGGGGCTGAACTACTTCGATTTTTTTTTATTTCGTAACACGCTTACCACCCCTTGTGATCCATCATCTGAAACAATTAGAAGACAATGTGTAGCCGACATTGAGAATAATAAGTTGCGAATTGAAAGAATAAATATATACACCGGTACGATGAAAAATTTATTTCCGGTTTAACGCGACTTTTGTCCAATGAACGAAGAAATGTGGAAAGAGACTCTTCTGTTCTTTTAATTTAATGCGGAACGAGAGAGAATTTTGTTTTCACCCGTCTCCGGGGATTTCATCTCGCACAAAAAAAACTCGTCGTTCTCTAGGGATATTGAAGGAGGAAAAAATAATTAAAAATAATGGGATCAAAAGAGAGTAGCGTAAAATGATTGTGGATTCGAGAACAAAAATCTTATTGTCCGGTCAACGAGTAATTTTTCTCGACACGGATTTTGCGGTCGCTGGCATTAAAATATATATATATATATATATATATATATATATATATATATATATATATAATATATATATATATATATATATATATATATATAATATATATAATATATAATATAATATATATATATATAATATATAATAATATATATATATATATAATATATAATATATATATATATATAATAATAATATATATATAATATAATATATATAATATATAATATATATATATATATAATATATAATATATATATATATATATATATATATATATATATATATATATATATATATATAAATATATATATATATATATATATATATATATATATATATCTAGAAGGATAAATAAACTACACATGACGTTCACGTAAAATTTTTGACGCAAGCTGCTTTCGTACCCGTTACATTCGTTCTTTGTCCCATTCACGGCCAGCAATTCTCTTAATCTCGACCTCAAGCTTTAAAGAAAACAAAAACGCTTCAGAAGCTGGAAGGATCGGAAATTTTAAGGGCGAGTGTGTGAGAGAATGAGAGTAATCGTGGAAATGGTGACGAGTTACGTCGAGCAAAAAACTAACGAGACACACTCACTCACGAGGTGTTGAAGTGTCGTCGCCGTGTTTTCATCGTCAAATGTTAAAAAACCTCAAAAGAAAGAAATAAATACAGAAAATTCCATAAATCTATTAACAAATCGTACAATTCTGATATTTCGAAAAAAAAACAGTTAAAATTCTCTTCTGTCCCAAAAATTTCAATTTTACGATATTCTTACGATACAATATTTTATTTATTCAAAGATCGACATCCAGCGAAAAATTTTCTTGTCTCGGAGTATTCCGAGACTGAAGATAATTCATCGCAACCCTCTGGAAGAATCGTCTACTTAAAAAAAAACCAATTTATTGAACCACTTAAAAAAAGTGATTTGTAAAGAGACGAAAAAACGTGTGATAATCGAATCGTTGGATTTCCGTGCGCGAAAGCTTCGACGCGTCTCTTCTTGTCTCGTGAAACAGGCAAATAAAACTGAATTCAAGCGATATCGTTGTAGAAAGAAAGAGAGAGGGAGAGAGAGGGTGCGAGAAATCCTCGTGAAGCAACTAGTGGCCACCACCTCAAGCTATATATCTATCTCTCTTTCTCTTGGCACATGAAAGCTCCGTGAGTAAGTCCATGGATTTTTTGTGACCGATCAACGTAAAGTACTAAGACGAGGAGAAATAAAAATTTGCGGAGCTTTCGTACCCCGAGATCTCAAGAGATCTCGCGGTGAGAGTTCGACATGGGAATTCCTAGGATGCGCGAATGCATCATTGTTGGGGCAATATTTCTACTATTTTTAACGGATTCAACGATCTCCCAGAGACAGAGACGTCCACAGAGGGTACGGACACGAGGTAATGACAAAAAAAAACGTTTATTTACACATAATTTAGCCACATCCATATTGTTATATCGTTACGATAAATAAAAATATAATCGTATGAATTTCAAAATCTCCATTAACTCATCAATTCATCCACAAAATATTCCAGATTATTCACAGATTTTTAATGACGCAGTTCAATATATTTATGATTTATTCGAAATTTTTAACGGTAATTTCGAAAAAAAATTACATTGACAAAATACAATACGTTTAATTTGTTTTGAAAATTGTGTTTAAAAAAAAAAATCTAGTCAAAATATGACTACTGTCGCATTCAAAATCGCAAGAGGAAAGCAAGCTATTTCCTTTTGAGACTTTTTTGTATTACAGAGACAAAAAAAAATGCAACTTATCGAAATGGGCAGATTAAAAGATTGGAAAAAAATCACAAGTACTTTAAAGCAATAATGCAAGCTTGTGAATTAAAATAAATATCTGAGAACTTTTGAAGAAAAGTGAAGAAAACTCGAGGGAGAATGTCTCAAATACGTTATAATACCCAATATTTTAAAACTCATCAAAAGTAACAACCTGACAACTCTGTGCAGAATTGGAATGAGCCAGAAACATTCTTATTAAATAGTCTACTTTGATATTCGAGTTATATATTTGAGGGGGAGAGAGAAGACAGTTTTACGACTACTAGTCTATTTTGTTCGCGATTTTCTGCCTTTTGTCAAACCATGTATATATGTATATATATCGTCCTTGCACCGCAGGCAAAAAAAAAATATATATATATACATATATGCACGTTGCCTGCGGTGCAAGCACGACGAGTTGACGTACCAACTGTCATCGTTTGCCAAGCTACGTTAACGTCACGTTTCCTGTACATTTTCATAGATCACAGAGTCTCTTACAGGGAGTCTTTTATAAAAAAATATAAAATATATGCTAAACGTAATTGTATTCGTAAACACATACATATTGCATGTATTCTTTAAATATCCTAGCGAGCATAGAGAGACGATATAATGACTTTTTTCCTCCTCTTTTCTCCTATTTAAGTTCATAATGCACACCGCGATAACGTCGCATAATTATTGGATCGAAAGGACATCCTGGCACGCTATCCATTCCCGAGCCTTCACTCTGTGCTATGTCGCTCATTCGCGTCTGTCTCGTTCCCTCCGTTCGTCCATGTCTATTTTTTTTTTTTTCATTCAAATAATATATTTATATTTATTATGAACTATACAATCGTAAATTATTCGCGTGCGATACAGCGAATGAAAAAATTCCCAACCCATTATTCAAAATTTATGTTTGCCTCGGTAAAAATTCGATTCGAGCACTTTTCCCACACGTTAAATCTTTTGCAGATTTTCTTTAATGCCCACAAACTGGAACAAAATATGACTGGTAGTTTGGTCCAGTGTGTCAGTTTTCCTCGGAGCTTGGAAAAAAATATATAGGCATTTCTTTGTCTTTTTCTTTCTCTTCCCATCCGGTCAAAGAGTTTCACGCTCAGTCCGTCATTTTCGAAATAAAACAATTACTCTGCGATTTGTTGGTGAGTCCCGAGACACAGAAAGAGAGAGAGAGAGAGAGAGAGAACAAACACCATAAATCTGTCGCATATTATATCCCGAGTATGCGGGTATATATATATATATATATTTTGCTCCTCTTACAGGTTGACCTCTCGCTCCGTTGTGGCTGTAAAATGCTGCTGTAAAATGCATGCAATAAAGGCACCGCGACTCGCACATTCACTCCCACATCTCCTCTCCCTTTTTCGCGAGAGCGAGAGAGTTGGCACTCTCTCGTACGAGTTAAATCGAAAATTTGTCTAATATGAAATGCTACGTAGAATCAAAGCGAGACTTTTCCACTTATATTACTGGGCACAGCGCGCGTAACAAGCAAATTATGTACGGTATTTGCAAGATTAACGGCTTTTGAGCAAATTATCGTTCTTCAGAGAAAATTGTGTTCAATTTTTCTTTGTAAAAATTGAAATTTTTGACAGGCGTTCTTTGTCATTTGTTCGTTTTCTCATGGCGAGCAAATCTCATCAATATTTGCGCTTGAAAAAATGTCAAATGACGTTAGAGTCAAACTCATGAAGATGATATCTATTCTTCATTATCAAAATTATGCAATTGTATTATATATTTTTCCTTAGCACATTATTTGTTTCACGCTTTTTTTGTTCGTTGTTGGTTTTTTCCTTGGAGCTTTCAACTCAGCATGAGCCTGAAACAAAATTCCTTTCGGCAATAGAGAGAAGTAAATTTTCTCTCAAATATGGATTGCACCTTTATTATTCTTATGACCAATTTGGAGAGAAGAATTTTTAAGCAGTTGTACGATTGACGTTTTTAGTCAAAATAATTTTTTCAAGTGTATTATTTCAAAAAAGTGTTCCGCGAATAAAAAAATAGGTATTGTTTTCAACTTTTTCACCTTTCGTTCGAGCACCTTACCAGACTGCATTGTCGAGAAAAATGCTTGAAATTCGACGAGAAAAGTTTAATCATAGAAAGTGAAAATTTGATAAAGTGTTTAATTAATTGACCGCAGTTGTTGCAGCTGTGAGGCTGCGATTAATATAGAATTTCGATTTCGTTTTAATTTTTATTATTTCATATTTTTTACTGATCGATCATTATTTTACTAACTGCAATGATGATTGTTCAGTGTGTAAACGCGCAGTTACATCGTGAAATATAAGTCAGTGACGCGTGTATTCTGGGAAAAATTTATGGCCATCAGTCCAGGGACGTGTGATAGTGACGAGATGAATCAGGCCGCGAGTGCTCGAAACATCCACCATGAGAGATCATTCAAATCATTTGAAGATCTAACAGAGCGTGGTGTATCGAGAGACGTGGCAAGACTAAAAAAAAAAAATGTCCCCTCGTAACGATCCCATAAAAATTTATCGATCGTTTACAAAGTGTGTACACATAGACAGTTCTGAGCACTAAAAATAATAAAAATCCAAATTTTCCCTCTCCGCGTGTCTTGTTTTCGTTTGAAAACGATGAGCCAAGAGAGGGCGAAGCAACACGTGAAATCAGAGACGACAGAGGCAAAATAGTGGCGGCGTCAAACCAACGAGAGAAAACCCTCTGTGCATTTTTTTCGCGGTCGTACTCGCCCACACACAGCTGGGTAATCGAGAAACCCGCGTATCTTGTCCCTTTTGATTTTTCTTTCAGTATTTCTCTTGTTCACCATTTTATGGGGTATTTTAGCCCAAATGGACAGGATCATGAGTCATCCTCATCATTTCTAATTTTGTTCTCCATTTTAATTTGTTTTAGGGCAATATAAAAATCACTTCATGTGAATTTTCAGATAAAATTAAACAAATGAGATAAATAAAATTAATTTAAAATTTGAATGAACTTTATTTGTAGCATCCATTTTTTTTTTTAATGATATTTGTAATGGGGTCCTTTTTTGCGTCCCTGCTACATAATACGGATGGGAAAAAAAGAGAAAAATGTGAGCATCATGACTCTCTTGATGAAATTTGGGATGCCTCATATATCCAAGTGGTTATTTACAAGATCGAAAATATCTGAATTCAAGTACTTCTACAAGCTGCTTGGTTGGTTAACATTGTTATCAAGACTCAAGATTTTTCTTTCTTTATTTTCATCCATTCCATGCATTTTTGCCCTCTCACTATTTGCTTATGATCATATTCGTGCCTGTGGGCTCAACTTAATTCAAATGTTCATGATAGAGGAAATATGATAGTTTTTATATTAACCTTTTATTTTTATTTCTCGTTTGTTTCGTTTCGTTTTAACGTTTCTACGATTCCTTCGAGATTTATTCGTTCCTTTCGCTTTTTTTTTTAATAAATATTTTGCCCGGTTCTCTCGTTTTGTACGATCAAAATGACTTTATACAACACGTTACGTCTTTACTTTTGGTGAATCACGTAGTGTGCTTTGCACGAGAATTAACCAAAATGGAGGAAATATACAAATATTCGGTACGCCTCCATTACAATTTTTTTTTCCATTTCCCTTGGGGTTTTTGTTGTTGTCGTTGTTTTGTTTTATTTTTTTTTCATTGACACTAAAAAGCAATCGAGAGGCGAATGAATGAACGAGAATCGAGAATCTTTTTTTTCACTATTACCTTTCAAGCATGCAGAGCCGTGTCGACTGATTGTACTGGGTCGATTGTTACGAGTAACATTTTTTTTTTTTTCGTCATAAAGATTTTTATTTGTGACTATCATTTGCATGTGATTGGAAATATTTGTTGCCATCCATCAGGGGGTTATTCTCGTATCATTTATTTTCGGAGAAGTATTATTTTCCGATATATTTTAATATTCGCGATGGAACATTTTCATTGCTCAATTTTCCCATGATTGAAAATTGTCTAAAATAATCCAATAATCCAATAATCAAATATCTCTCTCACACTTGGATGTCTTGGGACGAGAGAATTATATATGGTCCATTATATTGGAGATTATTCCGGAGTAATCGTCACGAGAGGGAAAGAATTAAATCATGTGGCAAGTACATAGGATATATATATATAGGTTGGGTAGTCTCTGCTATAACGAGAGACGCGAGTAGATTCATGCATATTGCGGCGGACGGCTCCGCGATTCTCGCATAATCGATTTTATCGTTGCGGGGGTCGTTGACGTGCGAAAAAATAGAAGAGAGAGAAAGAAAAATGAAAAATTAAGTAAAGAGTGAAGCACGTGGTGAGCTCTGTCTCTCTCTCTCTCTCTCTCTCTCTCTCACTCTACCTGACAATGAAGAAATTTGTCAATGTTTATTGAGCGGAGAAGCCGATGAATTTCTGAATATAAAATTCGTGCATACACTCCGCTTTATGAATTCACTGAGAACAACGCTTTTATTTAATACAAATGAATTGTATTTCAATGTAAAATTTTTGATTCTGAATTTAAAAAAAAAAAAAAATCTGCATTTCTAGAATTTTAATTAAGCTATCAAAATGATGAACGTAACATATTTTTCGTATTTGAGTTTAATATCTTTGACCTAATCAATGTCACTATTTGTGGATATACCTCATCGATTATTATTTACTAGAAAAAGCTAATTATATATTCCATGACCGAAGAAAAAACAATCAAACGAGGTCACGATTCCTCGCATTTACTCTCCGCGCCATGCCTCTGTGACCCTTCCGATTATTTTCAATACCTTTGATTCAATTTTAACGTTTTACCTCCTAGAAAATACCCACACACACACACACGCACGCACATAGACGTCTCTATACATAAAACCCTAGCAGCAAATTACAATAAGCTCGCGTATAATCAGCAGTCGCATTCGCGGTGGTAAAGCCTGATGCAAGCGTGAATCGTGCTCGATAGAAATTCAAAACAATTTTCCTCTTATCGCTCGAGCATGCTGGATGCGAGAGAGAGGTTTATGCTCTGCACTATTGCTGCTGTATTGTATTCAAAGTACAACAAAATGTGCCTTGGTATACGGCATCCAAACTTGACATGTTGTGAGGAACTAGAAAGAGAGAGAGAGAGAGAGAGAGAGAGAGAGAGAGAGAGAGAGAGAGAGAGAGAGAGAGAGAGAGAGAGAGACTCTTGTCTTGGAGAAATAGCGAGGGCTGTGAACAACGTTGCACCAACTCGCTACAATAATGGGTAATATAGGAACATTACCCAGGTGTATTTCTATTCTGAGAGAAGCAAGTGAAGCCATTCTTGGTTATTCTCCCTTACTGTTATATACTTTTATGCCTCCCTCTTACTCACTCAATTTCAACTCTGTACGTGGATATGCGTGACTTCTATTCGTGGCCGAACTTAAATGGATTTCTGAGTCTCGTTAACGGGCCTGGACCTAACTGGAATTGAGAGCTTCTTCCTCTTCGGCTTTCTCTTTCTTCCAGAAATTTGTTGCCTGCTTGCTTCTCCGGGTGATTCGTTTATTGAAACTTTCTCTGTCAATGTATATTTATTTCGTGCGCACAAAAATAAAGTTATATCACGATTATTATTTCCCAAATCTCATTTTAGACGTCAGAGCTTTTTGGAAATCGTCCAAATTTGTAAAAATTAATGGCCTGCCTTGAAAATTGTATAATTTTTTTTTTTTCATTCCACCTCTTGCGAATCCGTTTTTCTAATATTATTTTTGGACCCTATAAATCATTTTCTCGCCAAACACGAATCCTCTCGTAATTTTCTCAATAACTCATAGAATTCGATCAAACGTTATTCACAAAGTTTTGCAAATAACAGATTTTTAAAAATTCTTTTTGACAAACTTTAGTCACAAATTTATTGTAACTATGAAATGAGCATTACAATTTTCTTCGAGTGCGAAAAAAAGCCATAGATAGAAGAAGGCTGAGGAGATAAGAAAAAAATAATATTTCAGGAAACCAGAGAGAGTTTTGCTGGACCAAACAATTAATCATCTCACTCGCATCGATAAAATATAGAAATGCGGACTTTCAAATCTCAAGGGATAAATAAAGTACATCCTGGAGAGGTGGCGATTAAATGGTAGAAAGAGAGGTAGCGAGAGAGATAGAGAGAGAGAGAGGTATGATGATAAAAATGGGAATAAGGAGGAGTGGCTCTCGCTGTTCTTTATATCCTCGGTCTTCACCGGAAGTGCTACGTCATAGTCGAGTCGCACTTCCGTGCAGAAAAATCGAATGCGCCCTCTTTCCGACTCCCACGTTTCGTGTACATACACACGTATATACATATATATATATATATATATATATATATATATATGAAGGTATTTGAAGCTCCTGCTGTGTTTTATGTCCAGCAGATAGAGTTGTAGCAAATCGTGCAAAACTTGCTGCTCTATTGCAGTCAGTGAGCAAAAACCACCCTTTGACTTGTTGGCAAAAGCAAAAAATGATAGCAAATTATATACAGTAAAATAGAGCACACACGTGAAATCGATAAGTCGAAGTGCGTTTTTTTTCACACCAATGACTATGACATTAATTATCGGACGCTCGTTCATTGGACCTGCTCGACCAAATAAGCCATATGGGACGAGCACGATGTAAAGATTTTCTTCATAAAGTTAGACGAGTGCTGACGTCAGAAATCGCAAAAAAATCTCGACCTTTTAATAAAGTTCCTTTACGTGTCTCTGATCGTTTTTTTTCACAATCAATATTTACTTTCAACCCTTTCATTTGTCTCTTCATTCCATCCCCTTCGTATCCCTGTCGCAACTCTCGTGTTTGCTTGAACAATTCTCGGCATCTTCGACCCGTTTCTTACGACTCTGCTTCTTCGTAGCTCGAGCTTTCACCCCATATGTTGCCAGAGTCACCTCCGGACTGGCGCAATGTCGGAAAAAAAAAACATACAGGGAATATCTTCGTAAGAGCGATAGGAAACGTCGTAGACGACGTGCCTTTTACTTGTAGCGATCTATATACGAATTTGTCGACATGTATATATTCAAGCCTCGGGCAAACCACCCCAAAAGTCCCCGGGGTAGGCTTATTAGATTTGGGGCTGGCGCGTCGTACGAAACTTTCCCTTATTCCCCTTTCCTTCCTTTACTGAACATACTTTTCGTGGAAGAAGCACCATCTATATTGTGTATCCATACAGCTTTCATACTCTAGTAAATTCTCCCCTTCCAAATATATATATATATATATATATTTATGTAGACGCATTTCTCGTCTGAGTCTAGCACGTCGTCTGTGTCCTATCCGATTTTTATCCCAAACGAAAGAGAGAATCTTCGCGACAAATTTTCCTACCTCCGATCGAATTATCGTGCAAGATTGAAACAAAAAAAAATTAAGTTTTTCAATGAAAATTAAAGTAACCATAGATCTTTTCCATCGATTCCATAAATTCTGAAAATAAAAGAAAACGTGTTCAAAAAAATTTCATCAAAAAAAATGGTAAAAATTATAATGAGAAAAAAAACGTCAAAACTTTTTGCAAATTATGAAAAGTGAATTAAATTTTATTGAAAAATATTCATAATACTTTGATGAGAATATTCATTTTAGTGTTACTTGATTATAAGAATAATTATGAGCACCATTTTCAGTCCAAACGAAACTCTTAATAAATCCTCAAGGCGGACGTTGATAAACAAATGAAAATGGCCGAGTTATTCGTCATACACAGTTGGCTCATTTCAGAGCAGATAGGAATGATTCTTTAATTTGTCCAAGAACGGATGGGAATGCACACAAAACTATTAGTCGCTCAACGATTCAGTGAGAAGAGAATGCCGAGAGAATTCTGAATGACGAGATATATGTGTCAGGCTGCTTGTTCTCTCTGTGTCTGTCAGATATTCTCTCTGCTTCTGTGTCAGATATCTATAGGAAGTCGGCAGATCGACACAGAAAGAGAAAGAGGGCAGAAAGAGAAAGACAGAGAGAGAGAGAGAGAGAGAGAGAGAGAGAGGGAGAAAGGCAAGGAGGGAGAGAGAGAGAGAGAAAAGAACAGAGAGAAAGAGAGAGAGAGAGAGAGAAAAAGAGGGCAAAGAATGAGTAGTGGGTAAAGGGCGGTGCTCGATAAGTGATTTTAAATTGGCAAGAAGCGGCGTGTCGAGTGCCGTTAGCTGGGTGGTTTTGCATCCCCTCACCTCACCCCTTCTTACCACTCTTTCTCTTCTCCTTGTCGTCCTTGTTTCTACATCGTAATTTCTCTCGTATTCCCAGGCAAAACGTTGCTCTCTTTCTCTCGCATTCTTTTTATTCCTCATCTCGTTCCTCCCATTCTCGACCATATCGAAGAGTGAGAGAGCGCGACCGACTTTATAGCCGCGCGTAGACCGCGCAGGCATAAAGCTCAGCGCTCTCGATGCCATACAATCATTTAAATTGCGTTATTTACGAGCAATGCCACGCGAGGAGCGCCAGAAGAGAGCACACCACGTAGGGGCCGCTGACCGAGCACTCGCGCGAGAAAAAAAAAAAAATTTCATTCGTCCATAATACATCTTTAGCTTCCTCCTCCCTCACCCTCCTGCTCCTCCCCCCACTCTTTTCATCCACGATCTACATGCTATTTTATTAATCGTTTTGCAACGTGTTATTTAGGCCACGCGCGCGGTGACGCGATCTTCCACGCGCGGGCCAATCTCGTCAGGTCCTCGCGTCATCTTCATCAATTCTTATTTTTTTTCCCACTCTCTCTCTCTCTCTCTCTCTCTCTTTCTCTCTCTCTTTATAATCTCTATATGTAGGATTCTGTCGTCGTTAGCCAAGAATTTCAGGGACACCATGCTACATTATGTATATATGTTACACCTGCATATATATATACGGAGCTCAACGACCTCGAATAATATCCGCACCTTGGATAAATCTGCAATTGCAATTTTGATCCTGCGGTATATAACGATCGAAGAATCCTCGGATGGAATTTCATGGAGAATTCCTGGATCTTGTTGCACACCCGCAATTGTTCGAGGTGCAGGATAGAACTTACGTATATACATATATATATATATATATATATATATATATATATATATATATATATATATATATATGTACACATAGAATACGCGCATAGTTGGAAAGACTCAAAGAGGGTTCGATGACTCGAGAATCGTTGATTCTATTTCAACGAATGATTCACGTGCTTTTACACGAGCGTGTGTCCGCCTCTTGTCTTTATCCAACGGATTGAGCCAGGTGCGCAACTGTGGCCTAGAGTAGACGACCCCGCGACAAATTCCCCGGGCGAATTTCCAAGTCTTTGAGAACAGTAGTTGCAATTCAAACGATAGGATAATATTCTACGAACTATGGTGCGTCGTAAATGTCTATTTTCTATCATCTAAATCAATTTCTCATTGCTTAAGTTAGAAATTCCTGTACGTCGTAATATGCTGATAGCTATGATAGTATCAGATGTGTATCGGAACGAATTTGCATTGATCCGGGATTGCGGTATTGGCACGCGACTACGCAGGCTTTACATCTGGGCAAAATCGTGATTAACATATATATATATATATTTATATAAGCATGTGTGCGAATTTATGGGGTAATGTCAGGGAATATGGCCCAGGTCAGTTTTTTAATACGACTGATCGGCAGGAAAAAATATCATACGTGATCAACTTATTTATTTTGCCAGCAGGTAAGAGAATTCATGTGTTAAAAACTTGTCCCATTTGCAATTCAAAATATTTACTGATGATTTTTATTTTTATTCGCGAAAATGATATGCTTCTGGGTGGATTTTTTTATTATAGCTGCAAGAACAATTACCGGGACTTATTGTGAAACAAAATTCCAAAAAATATTTCGTCTCCAAGCCTTCATAGAGCTTGATTTTCTGAAGAAATTTCACCCCTTAAATGTGCGAATTATACACCGTTAGTAGATTTTGTAGGTAAAAATATTTTGGTGGGCCATATTCCCACACTTTATCCTATGCATACATAATAATGTATCTATCTTTATAAGCATGTCCACAATTGATACGGAATCTCCTTTCTCCTCTCGTTTAGCCACATTGCTAATCTATTAATTGCTGTCACTGCAGGTACTGTAGCCTCCAAGTGCGACTCGTTGCATAGCAATAAATTCTTCGCCTCCTTTTTCCACCACTTTTAACCTTGTGAATTATCGGGTGAGTTCTCGAAACGAGCGTGCAATATATATAGTTTAGATAATACCTGTGCGTTTATGTAGATAAGTACTTGAATATATATATATATTTATTTATTTACTTATATACTATATTATATATTTTATATACCTATATTTATTTGTTATTTATTATACTTTTATAAATACGTGGATGTGTGAAGGCGCGATATAGTTCAGATGTTTCTTCAATGATGCAATCGACACTGATTGCTTTCATAGCGCGAGAGTCATATACACTCGCACATGAACGGGCAGGCGCGATAGAGTTAGTACATCAGAGTAGGAAAGGCGATCGACAGGATGATATCAATCACCAGAGCAGAGCCAGCACGTGCGAGTGCTTCGATCCTTTATTTATCTTTTCCCTCTCTCTCTCCCTCTCTATCTCTCTCTCTCTCTCTCGCCTTGCTCCCTCTCTATCTCTCTCTCTCTCTCGCCTTGCTCCATCTCTATCTCTCTCTCTCTCTCGCCTTGCTCCATCTCTATCTCTCTCTCTCTCTCTCTCGCCTTGCTCCATCGTGAGACCGCACATCATTGGAATTATTTACCGCGACATATGTAGCGCGATGTATGTGATCAAGTTATTAACCCGATTTATCTTTGGACAGATCGAGCAAAATTATTAATTCAATTATATAATCCATAATTAACGACAATACGAGATCACGAAGTGATTATTAATTCAGGCTCGTTATCCTCTGGTTATTAACTAAAAGACACTTATTTTCGTACCATTAACTTATACATCTATATATACATAAAAACTAGTCAAACTATTTTCAGCGTTTTTCCCCCCCAATGTATTTTTTTAAATCTCCCAGCCTGTTGGAGATTTCAAGCTTGAGGGATATACTTCTTTTTTTTTCTATCTTTTACTGATTTATGTCGTACCAATTCGGGATTATAGCGTTAAAGAAGATCTTCGTTCTATATTTATTTTAATTTTCTCCGCGTGTGATGCTATTAATTTTTTTAACTGCCGGAATTCTCTCAATTTTACTGGCGCACGGTATGCGGTACTGGCGCACGGTACGCTTGAGAGCCTTCAAAGAGTTTGCACGAGGACGCACATATCATTGCGATTACATTGCCAGGAAAAAAAAATATACATATATATATATATATATATATATATATATATATATATGTATGTATGTATGTATGTAATGTTCAGCTCTATATATATTCATGCTGCAAGACCCTGATTCAGCAGCAAAGGCGTTTTAACATCACCGGAAACATTGGGAATAACGAGTCATCGACTAACTGGAGAGGTATAAAGTGGGCGCGATCATACAGCAGAGGCCTTGGATCTAAACTTGCGAATGATCTTGTGATTGTTTGTCCTCACCCATTCCATTTCATTAGTCATCTCTCCCCCGCTGCGGCGTGATGAAAATTATCATTTTTATTCGAACAAGTAAAACGTAATATTTCTTGCAACACTTTTCTCATCGTTAATCTAAAATTGTAATGCTATCGCATAGGCCTCGGTGTTGTCTCAACTATTCAATAAATATTCAAGACTTGTTCAAATAAAATGACGTGGCTTTCAACTTTATTCAACTCGAATATATGTTAAAATAAATTAAATATGTAGTTTTTCGTCACATGGGCTCTTCTTTCGCTATAATATAGCTTGAAGAAGAGATATATCTATTCATCTTTTCGCTTTTTGTGTTCTCCAATGAAAATTTCGTTCTTTTACATTTGTTTATCCACCTCGGTTGTTGCACGGATTCCTTGCTCGGGCCCATTTTTTGCTTCTCGCTTCATTGGTGCCCATAAGGCCCCATTTGAGAGGACAAGGGACGCTTGCTCGCGCTCTCAAATTTTACACCGAGTTTCCCAAAAATTTTCGCTTTTATCTCTGCTGCTAATGGACGTCGAGGGAATTTGGGTTTGGAGAAATTTCCAAATAGTTAAGTCAAAACGTTCCTGACTCGCCATCGCCTATACTTCGTTTTCCCTTCGGCGTCCCGGATGACGAATTCACGCATTCTGCGAAGTATCTTCAAAATTAATAACAAATAATAATAAATTTAATAAAAATATACCAAAGCGTAATCACTGACGCATCGATATACTCGCTACACAATAATTTCTCACCAATATCGAAGACAAATGAATTTAGTTCGCCTCAAATAAACTGTGTTTTAATCAAATCTATTAATTTTTATCGATTCCCCACATCGTGATTAACGCATAAAATAAACAATACCAAAAATTATTCAGGGCTTCGACATACATCGACGAAATAAAAATTCACATGATTCGCTCATTGGCGGATCTAACGAAATGCGCATCTTAAGCGCCGCATTAGATTTCCAAGTATTATCCTATGTAAAGAGCTTCTGTGCGACTGCTATCGATGTTTCTCATCGATGTTTTATATTATAATAATTATAATAATTATTTACATCTCGAGGATCGCGATGAAGGTCCGGTAACCGAGTCTCAAACTTTTTGTTCCCTCGTGCCTCTTATTTTCCATTTTCTTCTTCTTCTTCTTCTTCTTCTTCTTCTTCTTCTTCTTCTTCTTCCGATCGTCCAGTAAGCATGGGAGGTCCGCGGAAGTGTGCCAGCACCAGAAGCTGTTCTGCCGCTACGTAAAATCTGATAACGTAAACGGTCATATAATATACGATTGTTGGCCATTATTCAATGATTGGCCTGAAAAACATTAAACAGAAAGAGATGAATTCTATGCCAATGACTGTAGAACTAAAAAGCTTTTTCATCTGCCTCTCTCTGGCAAACGGAGATTTTAGACTGCAGATATGACTTTGCTGCCTGCTGAGAGTAACGAACTCGGTGCCACTGTTACAGACTATATATATATATTTATATATATATATATATACACCAATTACCCAATATATCTATAGTATATGTGAAGGCACTGTATACCGGCTAACTCGTTTCATATATATATATATATTACACGCATGAAGTGATAATCGCAATTTCATTCCCAGACTGTGGAATGCTCCAGACTCTCGTTGTATTAATTATTAATTCATTCGTACGTTAAGATTTAAGAAGTGTCAAAAATTTTTTTGTTAATTTCTTAATTCGATTGCCATTTTACTCGAGTAGTCTAACAGAACATTCTTTTTTTTTCCTCTCAAGCCAATTCGTAGTTGTATATCCGGTCGAGTTATGGAATGATAATTATCGCTGCCATAAATACTCGTAGCCGTGAATGTTTTGCGTGGTCGTTGCGTTTTGCGACCATAGAGAGACGGAAATCGTTAACATTATGCTCGAAATATGTTTCCTTATTATTTTTTTTTTCTTTTTTTTTTTTTATTCCAATGTCGAAGTGCGTGTGTGCGAAATGGGCGAACAATGGTAGAGTGCGGTTCAGAGAATGATTTAACGCTTAACCACCGTCTCTTAAATCGTATCGTTGACGTCGCCACGACAAAATGACGAGGATTGACTGGAATGGCTTTAAAATTCAAGCTCTGCTCTTTCGCTTTATTTCACACTCGAGGATACGAATTGGCCGCAAACTTTTGCGGCTTAGACTGGCGGAAGACGTTATATAGTCCTTGTGGTTTTTATTGTGTGAGACTTTGGATATACAGGGTGTTATCGGTAACTTTGGCCAAAATGGCAGGGTAGGTAGAGGACTCATAGGCAAGAATTTTGAGCATTCGAATCCATATCCGGAAATATCCCCGTACGGAGCTACAGCCGTTATTCGCTTGTGGTATATATATGTGTATATGCATTTCGTGATTTCATGCTTCTCGAAAGATTATTCTACGTCTAAAAATAATCTAAACGATTAAAATATGCAAACGCACATGAACGTGTCCCAAATACAATTTAACTGGAGTGGCCGCTCCTCGTAGCGTTATGTTTTTTATTCCAATATTATTACATTAAATCCCTTTGACGAACAAAACAAACTCGGAGTCTCTCGTTTTTCCAGAGCTCGAATCCTCAAGTGAGAAAGTGATCGAGTAGCATATCAGTGTGGATCTTTCAGATTATCTTAATCCCATCTTAATCCTTGCTCCATGGTGTAAAATACACGCTGTTTAATTTTTACAGCAGAGCATTTGTATCACTGTGCCGTTGAGAAGAAAAGAAAATAATAATAATGCCCCAGAGCAAGCTGAGATAATATCCATTACATTCCTGTGACTTCCGGGATTAAACGAGGCGCGCGTGCAAAGATCTTGGAGGGATCATCGATTCGTTTTGATGTCGGTCCCATTGCAAGAAGATTATTATAAATATTATAATAATCCTTGAAAAAATTGATTATGTTAATAATTATAATTTTTATAATTATCATTAATATAATTATAATTTTTATAATTATCATTAATATAATTATTATAATTATTGCAATTATTATGAAAATTCCTCGAATATATATTCTATCAATGTCTATTCGATGAGTCCCCCTCGATAATTCTACGACCATATGAGAAAGATACACTAAAACTGGCCACTGGCTCTTTAAGCGGATGTGCTTCATGTGAAAAAAATTGCAAGAGGGAAATATTTGATACATAATGCCACAACTTTAGACATATATATTATAATGTATGGCGGCGTCACCAAGCATAGTTCACGGCAGTGATGCATGAGTTCAGCAAGTTGAACGATGAGAAGGAGTAGTGAGATAGAATGAGAGGAAGGGAGAGAAAGAGAAAACTATATAGCTCACCCGATGAACTCATCAACGCTCTCGCTGTTCAACTCCCGTGACATAATTTGCCACATATGCGAGCTACAAGCTAGGGAGCGAGAGCGAGAGAGAAATAGAGAGGGTACTAAAGAGCCCATATGGATGAGTGAACAAGCAATTTAAAAAAAAGTCAATGCAAGCGCATGGAACAATCGTTTATCTTTATGTGAGATATCATTTCTTCTAATATACCAATATATACACATGACTTGGTCTATGACGATATTCTCGCATGAACAATTTATCAAACGATTGTTAAGTTCCTGGTAAAACGAGAGCGGACACTCGACATGAAATGTTGTAATATATAGAGAATATAATTGAAGAAGGTCAATTCGATCTGTCTTGGCATAATTTGCATATAAATTTCGAGAATTCTTGGCAGATGGGAAGCAACAAGCTTAGATTGACCAACAAATTGTTAGTCTCGATTTGACACCATAAGTATGACAGTTATGCAATTCAATAAATCACACTGTTTACGATACTTTGGCCGGAAATTGAAACAAATTTATTTCAATGTTATTTACCATTGAATTCCCAAGTGAAATTTCTCAATTTTATTTTTATTTTTTTTTACTTCATTATATATATATATATATATATATATATATATATATATATATACATGTAAATGTACTTGTGCAGTGCGGGATCGAGGTGAACATCATCGAGGAGAAGTTTCCTTATCATTTTTTTATTGATTTGACTCTTCCCCTCGTTTATGATATGCTCATGCTTATTTTTTTAACAAATCTTTCAAAGACCAGGCTTCGTATTATATAGAATATTTTGTCACATAGTTCCCCGGAGTGTCGTTAAAAATCTAACGGTTGCAATATAACGATCATTCGATAAATAAATGTCCCCGTTCATTGACTTTTCGAGCTTCCATGTATCCATGCATCAGCTCAGCGCATCAGCTTCTCTCTCTCTCTCTCTCTCCCTGCCTATCTTATTCGATCATAAACATAGATATGGGTAATTCCACGCCAAATCGACCGATAATTCCCTGGGATTTGATGCCCAATTCTTATAGGGTTTTTAAAATCATAAAACGTATGCAGTTTCTTTTATAGTTTTTTTTTATCAGTTGCAATTCGACGATTTTTGAAAAAATAAAGAAAAAAATTACACGAAATGAAAGGTTGGACAGAATTTAAAAAATCTGACAACAATGATGCAAATCCTGCGCTGGATATCAATTTTTCTTAACCATTGAATTCGCGTAATTTTTTTTTTATTCATCATCAGATTATCTAAAAAGCATAGAAACTGCATGCCTCTTGGCGCTGTAATAGCCATATAAAATATTGAGTACCATATCGCAGAGGTGAGGGTTACAGACCTGTCAATTTTGCGCTGAACACCCCATATACACTCTCTGTCGTAGAGAATGAGTTACTGACTTGATATATATACGGAATGAAGCGCCCAGATAGTATATCGGTACTTGTATGATCATTTAGCATATATATATATATATATATATATATATATATATATATATATGTGTAATGCTGTTTCTCCCGGCTAATATAGGCTCGAGGGTCGATGCCTCGCAACAACGAAACTCGAGGACTATCACAACGTCGTCGTCGTCGTGCTCGTCTTCAGCACATCCAGGCCCTGAAAGATAGTATGTTTGTGTCTGGGTGTATTTCAGAGGATCTCGGTTACTCGACACTCGATATATCCGGAGCTCTTTTGTTTTGTCTCGAACGGAATCTCCTAATGGAATTTGCGTTTCGTATACGCACTGAAACATATCGTAGATTCCATTGTGTGATTCATTCATACTTCAGGTCTGTCATCCCGATGATCCCTTGGGTGAGAAAAATCCTTGGCTGATTATAAATTATCATTGTGATGTTTTGCTTTTCCTGAATGAATCGAAAGATTCTTTAACGATAAGTGACCGAAGTTGTCATTTTTTTTTTAGCCGGAAATAAAAATATATTTTTCAAAAAATTATTTTATTAATATTGACAATGCTGCACTCAGCATTAATTTAATAAAACACGATATAAGCATTCAGCGCGAACTCTCGAAATGAGTTTAACGTACCCAAAGTTTTCAGACGGTACGATGCTATTCCGCTTCTTTCATATTTAAATAGAAAAATTCTTTATAATCTCTTATCTCATTTCTTCCTGCAGTGTCACTTTTTTTTTTCTTAGTCTCTCATGTACTCTCCGTGAAACTGTCAATGTGAGCAGGTAGCAAAAGCTCGCTAAGACTCTATAGAGCGATTCTCGGTACTTGCAAATTTTATGAGAGCTTTTTCTTCGATAAGTGGTACATTTTTGTACGGGGGATGAAACATGAGGGTTGGGCGCGATTGAGCTTGCGAATAATGCGTCATCCCGCCTGTGGCATCCCTACGATAACCGCGTGTAGTGAAAGGGCATTTTTTGTCGCAGTTACACTTTTCTCTCTCTCTCTCTCTCTCTCTCTCTCTCTCTATATATATATATATATATATATATATATTTCTCTTTATATCCCCGCTCCGGGACTCTCAATATCTTTTATAACCGAATCTCCTTTCCTCTCGGCAATGTTTTTTGCTCGAACCTTTTAATATTTATTGCTTTACGCACGGAAAAAGACATGACAGTAAAAGGCAGTGTTGAAATATGTATTTTCTATCGTCGAAGATGAATCACGATCGATAAAACTAAGCAGCAAAAGTTGCTCAGGGGAAAAACTTGCTTGTATAAAAAAAATCTCTCTTAAATACTATTGAAAGCCGAACACTATGGAGAGAAGGGAGGACAAGTTAACGAGATTGGTACTTTGTCCAAGTAAATTATAGGGAAGACGTTGACAATGGTAGAATAAAAGAGAGACAGAGATAAAGAGATAGAGGATAAAAAATATATATATAAAAATATAATCTTATACGGGAGGTCGACCAGGTTACTTTCTAGTTTCCATATACGAATATCACGGGTGCGTCTACAGTGTGTATTATCGCGTGTATATGTATACGTAAAAGTCTCCCTTTATATACCATCGATGGACCAACTCGAGGCAAACTTCCACTAATATAAATCCATACATTACCATCGTCGTGTGTCTGCAACTCCTGACCGCGGGCGATCTGACCACACAGAGCATATAATACACACACACAAATATAACCAAATATAACCACCCACATACATATACCTATACTCCTTAAGCTTTTGCTTCGATAAATACATTTAGTATTTACGTGAATGATCATTCGACTCCTCGATTGCTCTGCCAAGTTAAACAAATAAATCACCCAATACTCACTCAAATATATACATTGTAATCGCCTTCATAGAAATAGATAAATTTACATGCGTGTATGGCCAGCTCTGGCCACATCCTAAATGTTATTTTTTTATTCTTCATTTATTTATTTATTTTCTTATGCGCTCATTTTTCTCGTTGTGTCGAATATTGTTTGCATATCGAGAAGCCTTTAAATGGATAAAATTATAAAGAGCGATACACCAACGATCTTCACTTTTCTCTCTCTAGTTAATTTTCTTCACATTAATATCGCTGCTCGTGCTCTTGTTTTCGGTGTTAACTTTTCATATCACCACCGCTAGCTGCGTGCACTTTTTCCCATCGTTCTACACTTTTCATTGGCCCTTATTTTGGCTTTAATTGAACATCCAACTTGTGAGATAATATCGCAACGAATTTTTTAATAAGGGATTCGAGCATGCAAAATGTAATTATTCTCAGCGATGAGATGTGCCCCGTGAGAGTTATACGTTACATGAGTGGCATGTGCAATAGGACGATGTGTAATTGACAATTCCATATTATCATTACAAAATCGATTCTGAAGCGGAATATTTTTCGAATTTTCTTGCGAGCATCATGAGAGCTCATCACAGTGGAGCAGGCTGTATCGAGATTCAAGATTTTAATATTAGAAATAAACAGTTGGGCTGTTTATTTCTAGCTCTTAAGGGACAAAGACCCGACTCTCTCGAAGCCTCTCTCGGCCTTCGAGGGATAAAGGGCATTCTAGCACGGGACCTCTGACGACACGGTCACTCCGTACTGTTTGCGCAGTCACATATATAGATATATATTTCAACCCAATTATCACATCTCGCTCTATGAATTGTATATTAATATATACAATTCATAGAGCCTATGATTCAAATCAAACAAAACTATTCGAGCGATAGCTCTGTATTCAGAATATTATCAAGGTATAGTAAGCCCATCGTCAATCTTTCAACTATAAAATATATTCTTTAAAATTCTAATATTTTTCTTTTGATTGTAAGGCAATTACTGTTTGCATTCTCTATTCTCTTCTTTAATAAGAAAAATGTTGCCCGATCTCTGACATTTTTCTTGTCGCACTCACGCATGACCGCATTTGTATTGACTGCCTGTGAAAAAAGCTTGTAAAAAAAAAACTCCTCGTGAATTGTTCAGGTAAATGTTGGAGTTATGGTAAAAGGAAAAAAAGGGGAAAAGGCTTTTTTTTTCCGCTACGCTCGAGAGAATAACGAAACTTTTCGATAAACGAGTGAAAAGGAGAAAAGAGCGAGAGTGTATATCTTTTATATTAGTTAGAGAGATTCTACGTCTTTTTTGTACGAAAAAGAATTTGTATACCTATGTATACGACCCCCGTACAATACTTTTACCGTCATCTGCCTCTCGCAGAATCCATTAGAAGCGCACGGACGATTTAGCAGCAGAAGCAGCGAGAGAGCTTGCAATGTTCCCATCGTTTTGCTAAAAAAACCACCCCTATCTCTCTCTCTCTCTCTCTCTCTCTCTCTCTTCTCTCTCTCTCTCTCTCTCCCCCTCTCTCTCTTTCTCTTTCACTCTCTCTCTCTCTCTCTCTCTCTCTCTCTCTCTCTCTCTCTCTCTCTCTCTCTCTCTCCTCTCTCTCTCTTCTTCTCTCTCTCCCTCTCTCCCTCTCTCTCTCTCTTTTCTTTCACTCTCTCCGTAGCAGCTATTTTATATACTGGGCGCACAGCACACCGTGCTTGGCTTTTAGGTCCGCAGAAATTTGATGCTCGTTGCTTGTCATGCTAATGTATACAGGTTTATATCGCTCGCGGCTTGACGACGAGAGGAGAGAGGAGGAAAATGGTAAAACTCGCGTTATCCTGTTGATATATTTGCTCGCGAACCATTTCTGTGAACTCCATACAGCTCGGAGTTGATTGAGTTCATGAGCCTCCCGTGAAACGATTCGACGGAAGCTTTTTTTCCATCAATATCGAATTACTTTTTAGTATTAAAAAAAAATATATAATTTATGAATGAATGAACTCGTGCCAATGAAAAAATATGCGTCCACACACTCTCTCGTTTCCACTAAACATTATAATCTATGATACAAAAGGGAAAAGTTATTGGCCACCGGTGTAAAAAACACCGGGACAAAACAAATTTTTGTTGATTTTTTAGATAAAAAAATAAGGGGGAGAAATTAACATCGATATACGGTTCTATGGATAATTAAAATAATTTAAAAATGTTTGCAATCGCAATCAAAAAGTGAACCTACGAAAATGGCTGTAACTTTAATTCGAAAATTAATTTTAACTCCCCTCTGTGCTCTTTTTCTTCGCAACTGCGTGCAAGCTTTAAAATATCGGTTTATTTATGTAAGTACGATTTTTAAAATCGTTCCAACCGGCTATATATTTAAGACGGAATATATCTGGTTCGCCATTTTTTTAATTCCATTCCTTTTTTTGTCATTTTTAACGTAATTGTACAGAAGGAGGATGTACTCGGTTACGATGCCAAAAACCTGCGCAATACACCAAAACTCGCTAGTAATCTAATAAAAAGAACGAGAGAGACAGAGAGAGAGAGAGATCAACTAAATGAGAAAGTCCGTGAGACGAAGCAAAGCTGCGTATAACTTTTAATGCCCCGTTCGTAGACTCTCTGGTAATCCCCTGGCCATTAACGCCCTCGGACTAATTTAATAATTTTAAAAAAACGACAGTTGGGGGGCACACGTGCCCCTGGCGATGCTTGGATTCCATGCACACCTGCAGTTTTAATTTCTTTAAACTTTACCGCATTAAAGATGGATACACCAGCGTTGTATGAGCTAGATGGCAAAATCACCTCACCTTTTGCCTCGCATTTTTTTCGCCTTAGTTACTATACTTTCGCTCTCTCTCTCTCTCTCTCTTTCTCTCGCTCTCTCTCTCTCTCTTTCCTCCTTTCTTTCTATTCTCAATGTGCGTCTCCACACAAAAACATCAAAACGTTCCCATTGTCGAAGAAATCTACAGTCTCTCTTCGTGATCCCGGAAGACCGTCAAGTGAGTCCCTCCGCGTGTATTTCTGCTCTCCCTCTTATTTTGCATTGTTAGTCGACGTCGAATCGCGAACATGTGCATGCACAATACACCGCGACTATTTTCTACTTGCAATGTAATATATATCGGGAGATTACATGCACATTTTTTCAGCTGAAGGAGGGAAATTACCGTATAAATATCGATATACATATGGTTTATGTTATGGCACATACTGTATATGGTATAGTATATGTAAAGATGAGAAGAGTTTTGCACTCTTGAACGTTGCTGAAACCGAAGCTCTGCTATCGCGAAAAAGCCCGCTGCGTTCGAGACCATGTGATATATCCTAGATATATATATATATATATATATATATATATATATATATATATATATATAGATATAGATATAGATAAATAGAGATATACATATATATATATATATATATATATATGCAGATATATAGATATATATATATATATATATACAGTTTGTACCTTTCGTCCAGGCGCGGCGCTAAGACGCCTATATATGCTACCTTTCACAACCGTAACTCTATTATATAGAATCGGCCTCTACTAGGAACTATTATTGAGAGGGTTTATCCAAGAGAGGGTGCGCCCTCCCACCTCCTTCGTGCATTTACACGTGTTCTATGGTAGATCTACATACATACATATTTTCCTCAGGTCCCAGAATGAGAGAGAGTGTCCCGGTATATAGGCACGAGAGTACGTTATTTATGTAATTTACGATTCTCGTGCGTGACGTACACGAGAAAGAGAGAGAGAGAGAGAGAGAAAACAAGGAGAGATTATACGCTGTTTCAAGATACTTCCTATTTTACACCGCTTAAACTTTTATGAAGTAGGTTGAGTGCACCAGTGAATGAACTCCCGTGTTAAAATTACTATATATAGATATAGTTCGCGTCAAGTGTTCATTCACTGGGGTCTGTTCATTTACTGGAGCATTCACCCTATATAGCACATCGTCTGTTCTCCCTCCACTTTTCACAGTACACTCTATATAAAACTCATCGCTATTTCCATTCTCGAGACTCCTAGAATGAACAAAATAGTCAAAAAAATTATCGAAATACTTAATTCTCCATATATATGTCTATCGTCTTTTCAAAATTAAATTAACAATTATTTCGAGTTAGAAAAAAACATTAAAATAGATCCGCTCTTTTTTGAAGAATTACAAAGCCGTACTAAAAATCGAAAAGTTATTTTGAAAAAATTTACCAATAACGTCAAATTTTCGATTTCAAGAAATTCGTAAAAATAAATTTCACTTGTGTCTTCAATGATTTTTTTTATATTTCGCTAATGATAAACGCGACTCTGTGAGATCAAACATGCAAATATACTTTTCTCGTACTTTTAGATCTCTCTTGCTGATTATACATGACACGCTTTTAGCTCGCCGATTCAATGGTAACATGAGACGCTCGATCTCGGTTTTGCTGGTACGGGGTTAAGGGGCAATCTGAACGGTTCACGACGAACCAAGCTTTTCCTAACTCTCCTCCATATCCTCCACACATACACACACACACACATATATTTAAATATATATATACATATATAAATGTATAATATTCATGTATTTGTATATACCATGGCCGATTCACAGGTAAATGGGCATATGCCCCTGGTGTCAAGTATGTAATGTCATTGAACAGGCGTTTCTTGTGTCAAAGCATGCTTCTTCCTCATGATTCGAGGGCCACAATACACGTGCTCAACTCTCATAGCTGCTTTTCCCCCATCCCATCAAGTGGACGATCATTTTACTTCATCCATCGGGCTACGCAGCTTCGCCAACCCCCCGCAATGCGCTGCAACTCCTGTGGGTATCTCGCGAAGTGTCTATCATCGAAAATAAAACTCGCAACAAATGTCGATAGCCGGATTAAATATTTCACACTATCGACTCGAGACACCTATAATCGATTTCACGATCATTTGCATATACATATATACTATGATTTGTAAAATCCTTACATGCATATACTGTACGTATATGTAATGCAATTTTATGCAAAATAGATTCTTCTTCCATAGAAGAAGAATTTATGATCCATAGATCATATCTACGACAATAATTATGAGAATGATTTTGTTTTTTTTTGTATTTGTCACATTGACATTGTCATATTAAATAGTAAAGTATGATCTATGGATGAAAAGTATGTTCAGTGTAATTTGGGTACTGGAAAAAAATGAAATTTGTCTTTGACCGTCTTTGCTTTCATTTTTATTACCGATACTGACGATCAATACCAAACAACTCGACTCGCGTGTAACTTTTTTCTTTTTAGTAATTTGTATTTTTAAATTTATTTCGTTTCTCTTCCGAAGCTGCGTCCATTTCAGCAGAAGTTTCAAGCAGAAAAATGCATATGCCTTTCGCTCCCTCGCGTAATGGGTAATAAAAAAATGGTATATATATATATATATAAGTATATAACATGCAGGTTGGAGCTTTTTGAGGAAAAACACAGCATGTGTTTTCTGTAACGAGTACGAATGAGTTAGAGTCTCATGCAGGACGTTGTGGATGGTCGCCAGGCTTTCTTCGTTTTACCTCCGTTTTAGATTCTCAGAGTTCCGAGAACTCTGCGACTCTCTCGTAACCCTTTGCCGCGAAAGCACTCTCGTCCTCTCGAACACGTTATAATCGCGTTATTATATTGGGCTGGCCAAAAATTCATTGCGTTTTGTTCTAATAGATGGACATACATGTCTTGAAATATAACTTTATTCGAAATCGAAAATTCATTATATAATTTGACAGCTGACAGTTTAAGCTTGTTATAGAAAACAAAAAGTGCATAATCATGCAATTTCTTTCGTTAACAATTGTTAAATTCGACTTTCATTATCACAGAAAAAAACGCAATGACTTTTTAGCCAACCTAATGTATATTTATGTGCGCAGAATAAACAATGTGTGCGGGAGATCAAATATATTGTCGATTAGTAGGTTAAAGAAAAAAATTGAGAGATAAAATGTGTACTCGATTAGTTGGTCCAAGTAAGAATTGGAGAGATGATCGTAAAAAACGAATAGACAAAAACATAATAATGAAAAAAATAATAATTATTTTGATTGACCCGCATTGACCTACCATGGCGCAACGCGGCAACTATTCAATAATACTCCTAAAACGTATTCTCGATTAGTTCGTCAAAGTAAAAAGTTCGTCGGGTCGTCACTGTCACTCGTGGCGAATCAGCTCATGGTTATTGTTATTATTGTTATTATATATCGTTATCATGATTAATTATAAAATGCAATATTCTGCTCCTTCGAGAAAGTCCAATTGACGTTTAATACCTTCCAAAACTATTCGATGTTTTCTCGTCTGTGGAATTCACTTGAATGTACAACAAAGATATCCTCGAGTGAAACGAGAGATCGAGTGTAAAAGCTCTCAAGACGCGACACACGATCTGAGGGATGACGAGAGTGTATTCGTGTCTCGAGTGCAACTTCGGGGTCCCGGACTTTGTACGCAGGTCTCCCTTTGAAATATTATATAATAATCTGCGCGGCGCCTCTCTAACCAGCATGGTATTTATATTAAAATACCAACTGCGAGAAGCCTGATCAGCCGTGTATAATAAAATTAGGCGTGTACGTGAATGCTACAACGAGAAATCCAGAGCGACCGAGAAAAATCCCATGACTCTTTTCTTCTCCTTCTTCTTCTTCTTCTCCTTCTTCATCATCTTTTTATTTGTGATTATCACAATCACTTGTTATTCGGCCTTCGCACGAGTGACGAGTTCCATCACGCGTGTATCCTTAAATAAAAAATGAGGCCAGTAATGCACCCGAGAGCTTGATGCCTCATAATCGAAACTCTTACTGTTCCATTAATTGTTTTATTTTTTTTTTGTTTTTTATCAACGAAATGTTTCCATCAACAAATTGTTGAATTCATAATTTTTTTTTACCGATCAAATTATACATACAATTATATTTTGGTTATTAATCCATTAATTCAATTATCTTTTGCAGTTTGCACGCAGAGCGAATTTAAATGTCGAAATGACCAATGTCTCGAAGCCAGTCTACGATGCAATGGAATCAACGATTGTCGTGACGGCACGGACGAAGTCAATTGTCGTGAGTATATCGCAGATTCTCATAATTTACGATTGATTGACTTTATTTATTTATTTATTACTATAATATTTCAAACGGCATTTGCTATTTATTCTATGCTTCAAGAGTGTTTCATTTATGCGTTTTTAATTTTCATGTTTGCCGTATATGTATATCGTGTACCCATTCTGTTTTACATGCTAGAATGTTCTTTTTACGTTTGTTTTATCACAAACAAATCACTGTGCGTTACGTGTGCGTCTCTGCTCTCCTTACAGCATATGTATGTATAATACATCGTGTATATAGTATATATATATATATATATACAAATAATCAAACTTTAGGCTGCTTTTTCAGGCGTTGGATCAATGTTTAGCATCTCGTAACTACCTTTTAATATATGAAGTGTTTCCGGAAAAACGATAAACAAAAATGTTTACGAAAACGAAACTTTTTATTCATAGATGAATAAAAAATAAAAAATTGTGAGGGTCACGACACTGTCGATTTTTCCTCGAATGCCCCATATATTTATTTCAGAAAGAAATTATTATTATTACGAATATATATATATATATATTATCGTTGTCGTATCGTTGCAACAATTTTTCATCGTCCATCTCGTGTCTCTCGTGTATACGACAATTATACGAGAAATTAGCATCGAACGATCGTAAAGCTTGATTGGATTCGACAGCTTTACCGCTCGATCATTATTAACTTTGACGCCACTCTTAATTCAAAGACCTTTGGAGCCCGGTCTCTTAACGTTTCATTATTCAGACACTGAATTTCAAACGACAGAACTATGTATGATGGATCATTCGTCGCGGGAACCCTCAATTAAAAAATAAAGCATCAAACTTTGAAATTGACGGAATTGATTCACACGCGGTTACAATAATATTTTTTCATTTCAATAATGACGACTATACGATTCAACAATTTTTGAGAAGAGCATAATTTAAAAGACGACTAAAAATCCCGATAATAATTAAATTATATTTAAAAATAATACAATTCACGTATTATTAAAAAAAAAATTAGAAAAAAATAAATTATTTCATAAATTCTCGAAGTAAAATTAATAATTGTCGAATAATTAAACGAAGATCTAAATCAACTCCCCTCGATCGTCTATATATATATATCGTACTGGTCACTGACTTGTGATTTCTGCGTAATGGATAATTAGCGAGTATTAATTTCGTATGAAACTCGCGGTATATGAATAGACGTGAGAGGATCACGAACCATTCGTGATGGAATAATATATATATCGGTACCAGACGAAGCAACTATCTCTGATATTGTATCCACGATTACTTACAAAAATACACATAACGATCGAATAATGTCTGGCGTACTCACGATCGTATAGACTGCGGTTGAGCGTCACGCACGTTAAAATACCACACACGCTACGCGTCTATATAGATTCATTTGATGCATCTGTATGGATATTACACAATATATATGAGACATTCCACCACAAATCAGCCACTGAAAAAATAACTTTTTTTTTACAAAATATTTCCAAAATTGTGGTGGAAGGTTTCCAAAAATTTTACGTAGCCTTTATTTTTCTTATCAATAACAGAATGTTAGTATTTTTTTTTTTTCATTTTTCGCTTAAAGGGAAATTTTTTGATAAAATTACAATCGACATAACTTTTAAAGTATTCGGTGTGCCATTGTGTAACTTCAGTAACCTCATTATGTAATCCACCCTTAACCCTAGTATACTGGAAGATACATTGATCCTAATTATTTTTCAATCATAAAATCGATCCAACTTTGAATGTTACCATTTCTCCATTCTGTAATTTTGCACGAAATTTAATTTTTATAGTTGCCGTACACGAGGAAAAAAAAATTATTTTGCTCAATGTAGCAAAATGACCTTTTTCGAGAAAAGCGATCCTTTTTCTCATTTCTTTTCGAGAAAATTATTTCAATATTTTAGGCAACATTTATTTCCTTGTTGGATATAAAAAAAAAAGAAATTTTTGTTTTTGTTCGAAATCCGGTTCACCGTTCGTAAGATCTTCAAAAGAAAAACGATAAAAAAAAAAATACCAATATTCTGTTATTTCCAACGGCATGAATCTGAAACTATTCAAGATCGGGTCATCGAAAAAAAAAAAAAAAAAAAATGAAAAAGTCGTTTTTTGGGTGGCTGATTCGTAGTGGAATGGCTCATATCTATATATATATATATATATACATGTACAACTGTACCTGAGGCAAACGTTCGTGGTCGTCAACATTAATGTTAACCCTTTACCTGCCTATTACTTATTACGCCCTGGGCTCATTGCTCATGTTGCCGTCCTTACTACGTGATACTACACGTATGTATACATATATATGTGTACGAGGTATGTATGTCATACCCTGGCATGCGAATGCTCTGTCCGGAACTAGTCACAAACCGAGCCACAACGTATTACGATGAGACTCAATAATTATAATGGCTATGGCAATAATAATAGCGTGTGTATACCGTTATCGTGCGCAAAGCCACGGATCGTTCAGGATAAATGTGTACTCAGTACCAAGGCACACAGAGGTTCGTCTACCATATCCACGTGTGCTATCTTAGTGACGCAAGGCCATTACCCTCGATATCCTCGTCATTAATTCCGGTCACTTTTAAATCCTTTCGAGATCCATTTTCTTTTATCAAATTTATTTTTATTTCATGCTAAAGTTGAATTTTACTTTTTTTTTAATATATACAATTAGATCAATAACATTTTGTATAACTTTGTTGCATTAAAAAAATGATTATTTTATTGCGAAAATTTATCAGGCACTTAAACATTAAAGTTTCATCATTGGCTTTTCGTGGCACCCCCCCCCCCCCCCTCCACCCCTCACCCTCCGACTGCGGCTCAGCCAGGGGAGAAACGAATATATATAAAATTGGACACGCAATATAAAAGCGATGGCATTTTCGAGGGGTGAACATGCTACACACGTGTAGTGTGTGCTGTTATATATATATATATATATATATAACATATATATATATATGGGTATGCACCTTTTCGAATGAAATTAACTCGTGTTTATTAGTCGCCCTAATAACCGTTCCGGCATTGTAATCCGACGTTAATCTCCAGGGGTTCAAACGAGGAACACGCTGCGTTTCGTGTGTATGTGCATGTGCATGTGTGTATTTAACTGTACGAAGCTCTCGCACTCTCCTGCGAAATCGCCGTGACGAGAAATTTTGCATTTTCACGCGCGCTTCGTGTGATATAATCCAATTCCACCGTCGTTCGACCGCCGCTCGTTCGTTCTCCTCTAATTATTTATAGAGACGATGAGTATATGTCTGGCGCTCCTTCAAAATATTGCAAAAATAATTATGAATTATTAAAATAAAATGAATATCGATTCGTCAAGAATTAACGTTCAATGGCTGAATAATTAATCGTAAAATTTTGATAAAATATATTATAAAGCATTATCAAAGAATCATTGATGACTTATTTGCCGCTAAGTTAATCTGATCGAAACTTGAATCGCTTTAGTAACTCGATTAAGCGCCCATCACGCCCATTTTGTCAGAAAATTTAATTTCAGTGATAATTGCAAAAAAAAACCGATTAAGAAAATCTAAATGTAATGCATGCTTTAATACATAAGATAATAATTTATCAAAGTTTTTTTAACCGCATGTTTTTAATTTTAGACTGGGATATTTTTTAAATTAATTCGAAAATAAATGATTGATTAAAAATTATGACATTTACGCTGACGTTCTTATCCGACTGTAGGGTGAATTTTAATATTACAATGACAAACACAAACCGATTGTTTTACTTTTTTTTTTATTTTTATTTTTTTTTCGTACAGGATTGTTTCGTATTTTTAGGGTTGTTTCGTATTTGTTTCGTAATGTTTAGTATTTTTTCTGTGTCGTTGAATCATTTCTTTTCATTGTTGTACTCGTTGCTTCGTCGAAAAATTTCTCTATACTTTTTTCAGTGTTGGTTCGTCTACTGGTGAAAATATTTGCCTCTCTTTCTCGTTTATCTCTTATCGTTTTGATCAATGTATAGTATTTTTTTCTGTGCCGTTCAATTATTTCTTCTCATTGTTGTACTCGTTATTGTTTCGTCGAAAAATTTCTCTATACTTTTTTCAGTGTTGGTTCGTCTACTGGTGAAAATATTTGCCTCTCTTTCTCGTTTATCTCTTATCTTTTTGATCAATGTATAGTATTTTTTTCTGTGTCGTTCAATCATTTCTTCTCATTGTTGTACTCGCTGTTTTGTCGAAAAATTTCTCTGTACTTTTTTCAGTGTTGGTTTGTCTACTGGTGAAAATATTTGCCTGTCTCTTTCTCAAACCAATCCATATACATATGTACTTGCTATTTTCTTTGCTTCACCTTCCAAAAATTATATTCATCCCTTGTCGAAACATATACGTTTTGCTACCTGTTGCTCTCGAATCTACAAACGATCCAGGCTGTTTGCGAGGGTTCAACATGGTCGTGAATTTTCGGGGCTTCATTAGTCACCGTAAAATCCACTTTTGCCTTCGTTTTTATAGTATGTGATTCTCGAAGATGCAATAAATTTTATCTTCCGTTTAAATCGAACTTGTGGCAAACTTTTTTATAATATCTTCCATTCGTATGTATACTCTGTATGTATACTCGTTTGCTTCTCGATCTCTATTCACCATCGTTGCTTTTACTCTCTCCGCTTCGTAAACTTTGTTTATCGTTCCTATGAGATGAGCCATTTAAACGTGGATTTGAATGAAAAACCATTGAAATGAAATGTTTCAACAAAATGATTAATTTATTTTTAAACAATCGAGCTTATAATTTTTATATTTCCATAACAATTAATTGATGAATTAATGATTGATTATTATAAAATCATTCTTAATGATTTTCTTTACTCGAATTATGCTCACTGGTTTCTTCCAGGGAATCTTGAAAAAAAAGGTTCGAGTTTTGTATCTCGCTCAAATTTTCGTCTCCATCGTCTGTTTCGAAACACGAGTCCACAATTCATGTTTTCTTCACGTTCTCTCATTTTAACAGAATTTTCTTACGAAAAGGAGGACACTATTCTAAAAATATATCAATATTCATGAACACTCTCAAGATAAATGTGGCTTCTACGTGCTTAAATGTGTATTCGATGCTTGGTGGCAAATACGAGCTGGCCTCGCAATCATTCAAAGAACATTCTTCCCGAGTTCTCCGGGACTCATATCTCTCACTCTCGCTCGTTTCTCTCATTCTCAATAAATCGCTTTTATGCCCAAATATTCCGATGCAACAAAAAAAAAAAAAACGAACCTAAATAAAACACGAAAAAAAAAGAACATTAAGAACGAGTCAAATGATGATTCTTACAGCGTGCAAAGCCGGCCAATTCGAGTGTACTCCACTTTATTGCATCTCATCGGATTTGAGATGTGACGGTGTTCATCATTGTTCCAATGGACGTGACGAACAGGACTGCGAGAGTAAAAATCGTACGAAATAATCAACATTTAACATAAACAAAAAACACTAACGTCAATTATATTCTTAATATATAAGGGTAGATGTACCATTTTTTGTCACCTTTGGTCAATTTTTCATCAACACAGGATAATACTTTTAGCACAATGAAATTTTAAAAATTTCCAGTGAAAAAATGACTACAAAAATTATAGTGGCCACAAATGGTACAATTACATTATTACTACATATACATATATATATATATATATATATATATATATATATATATATATATACATGATTTTATACCCTTACACAAGTTCACACCCGCGTACATAATGACGTCAAAAGTACCTCAGCGAATCAAACATGACGACTTAATAATTATGACGTGCCACGTCAAGACGTCAGCAAGTATTATTGGTCGAATTTAGTTTGATTAGAATGGGAGCTTGCGAGACGCGAGACCACAAAGTGTTTCAGAGGCGCCTCGTTTTCTTTCTCTCCTCATAACGGAAGTCTTCTCTCGTCTGTGTTAAACGATCTGTAGCCCACAAACATTGCGACAAAGATGCGGTTTAAACGGTTGCAATGTATGATATTTCTTGCTCTGAATGAGGCAAAGAGTTATCCGGGCTATGAATGACGCACGCACTCATTTAATTTTACAAACTTGTGGGTTTTAATTCCGAGTTAACACTAGTCATTATATTTCTACATTTTTTTTTTTTATTATTTATTTTCTGCCTGCAATTTTTTTTGACAAAATACAAAATTTATTTGGTGAAACGTGTATTTGCAAAGGATTGGAATTTAAGTGATTAACATTTTTTACTAAAAAAAAATATAGAGAATAATTACTAGTATCAAGTTTTTATTTATTACTATTATTATTATTATTATTATTAAAATCGGGATAAATGTGAGCAAAATGAAATCTAAATATATTTCCCATAAAATTATGATACCTCTGACATTTCCATCGTGAACTGTTGGTTGACTCCTGCGACTGGTTTGTATAATCCATCGCGACATGTCTTATATCTAACACTTATATCGTAAAAACCGGATAATCAGAGTAGAACGCCCTCGAAAAATCGTGATCGAGTCGTATAGATCCTCGATCATTGCATACCACATTGAATTAACATAGTAACGCCCCTTCGCGTGTAATCGATCTCCCCTTTGATATTTTTCTTCGACTTGTGCAAAATAATATTTTTCATTCGCTGCTATTATCGAAATTGCTAGTACCCTAGGCGTTTTTTTTATCTTTAGTATTATTTCAGATCTTATTCGATTGCACCAATTTGGTTTATCATTAATTTCATTATTTTTCTTTTTTTTTTTATTCTCTCGACAAAATATGCCCATAGCACAATCGGAAAATCGTTTTTATATCGAGTCGCATATATCCTCGATCATTGCATACCACGCTGAATTAACTTAGTGACGCCCCTTCGCTCGTAATCGATCTGCCTTTTGGTATTTTTGTTCGACTTGTGCAAAATAATATTTTTCATTCACTGCTATTATCGAAATACCCTAGGCGTTTTTTTATCTGTAGTATTATTTCAGATCTTATTCGATTGCACCAATTTCGTTTATCACTAATTTCATTATTTTTCTTTTTTTTTCGATCCCTCGACGAAATATGCTCACAGCACAATCGGAAAATCATGATCGACTTGTATAGATCCTTGATCCTTGCATATATGGCGCAGAATTAACCATGCCCTTTTGTACGTATGGATGATCTCCCCTTTGGTATTTATCGTCGACTTGATTGAAATAGCAATTTTCATTTACTATTATATTCGAAATTGCGAGTGTAATTGGCGTTTTTATCGTTACGATTATTTTAGATCTTATTTGTCTGCACCAATTTTGTTCTGCACTGATTTCATTATTTTTCTTTCTTTTTTTTCTCTCTTTCGACGATATATGCACACAGCACTATGTAGAGAAGATGAGTTCGAGTGTGGCGATGGCACCTGCGTCAGTAATCGTGTCAGATGCGATGGCCGAAGCGACTGTCCTGATCGTTCGGACGAACGAAATTGCACTGGTATTTGATTTTATCTGTTATTTTATTTTCCATTCTTTTATTTTTACGATATATCTCTAATATTTTTTCGAAAAATATGCAACACGATCACGATGTTATCGCGACGAGGACTCGTGTGAGATAACAAAAATTATATTTTATAAAAAATTATATTTTCACTTCTGTGGTGTGCATTAATTTAATTAATCTGCAGCGGATAGATCGAATGCTCGGTGATTTTTTTTTTTTGATCTCGTTAATTCTTTTGTAATTATTACTATTTTATCCCATCTTTTCTACTTTCCAGACTAATGCCTGATTCTTATTTGAAAATATATAATACAATCACGATCTAAACGAGACGAGGACTCGTGTAGGAAAAGAAAAATTATATTTAATGAAATATAATATTATCATGTTTCTCGTATCCCTTTTGATTTTTCCTAAACGATATAGCAGAGCGATCGAAAGCTCGATAATTATTTTGCTTTTGTTTTTTTAGTCACCACTTGCAGCAGTGACCAATATCGCTGTCAGGATGGCACCTGCCTTGGTATAGGAAAACGTTGCGATGGCCATCGAGACTGCAGAAATGGCGAAGATGAAAGTCAATGCGGTAAGTACGATTTTTTCGACGATCTGATTTTTTCTCTTTCTGTGACTTTTAATATCTTCGACATTAAAGTCAAATCTCTCGAATTTTACGAATATTAAAAAATATATATATATATATTTAACGCGTATGAAAAATTTGATTTTTTATACACATTATTAAGTTTTCTTCTCGATCTCGAGAGCCGATATATTCAAGAGCTCGATATATAATATCGAGATGAACGTATATGAAACGTGTGGATGTCCGAACGATAGAGATGAGTGAAAAATCTCGTTTCGTAAAATTTCCACGCTCGACGAATTTTTCGATAAGCCCACGATTTTCCACACTAACCCGGCCTTGATAGAGGCGATGTTGAAATTTCACGCGAAAAGTTAGGAGATGACGAATACGATAATACCGATTTATATGTATATATATATATATGGGAAATTCTATGCCAATTTACCAGGTCTTTAACCCTCACCATATATAATTTGGTCCCCAATTTTCTATGTGATTGTCACAACCCTTAAAAGACATGCAGTTTTTTTTTGTATATTTTTTTATCCAGCCCTCGGCCCAGCGGCAATTTCAAAATGATTGAAAAAAAAATGCACGTAACAAAAAGTTGGGCGCGATTGAAAAAGCTGAAAAAATTAACAAAAATTCTGTATTAGATCATTTTTTAGGGATATCCCATAATTGGCGTTCGCTTCTGGATTATTTCTATTTTTGATGTTTCTTAACATGCTTTAATTGTGGGCAACTATGGGTGGCCGCTAAATTTCATTAAAGTGTCGTATTTTAAAATGAAAAAAATCATGTTTGAAAAATCTTGAAGAAAATTCTATAAAATCCTGTATTAATTTATAGACTATGTTATAAAAATGAAACCAGCGATACCATATTTAGTTAAAGTATATGTCGAAGGAAAAAAAATAAAAAAATTAAAGCGAACGGCCATCGACTCTGAGTTATGGCTTAAAAATATTGATATCTAACACATGATTAAACAAAAAAAATCCGATTTTTAATTTGTGTCTAATTTTTTGTTACGCCCTGATTTTATTTTTATTTTATACACATTGAATAGCTGTTGGCAGAGTAATCTCTAAAAAAAACTGCATGCCTTGAAGAGTTTTAACAAGGTCATGAAAAATTGATGATTAAATCCCAGAGGGTGAGGTTCACGAGCCTGCCAATTTGGCACGGAATGGCCCATATGCAATATCTGAAATAGCGAAAAAGGATATTAAAAATATCATGTGAATTTGCTGTTACACCACATATATTTATACATATAACAAAAACTCGTAGGAATTCTCATTGTTTAAAAAACATACCAACAAATTTTAAATAATCATTAAATCACAACTAATCGTTGCATTTGTACATGACAGTAAATAATATGAAAATTAACGAGCAATCACTAATTCTAACATTAGTTTTAATCGCTCATCAGCTGCGTTTGTAGAAATGTGACATAATTTAAAACAAAAAGCAAAAAAGCAGCAAACAAAAATCTCGTTGATTTTTAATTTTTAGTATTTTTTTTTCTTTTTTTTTTTTTTTTTTTAGTAAACGGTATATTATTTAGACGGTACTTAACGATGTTATTACTCTATACCTACTATCGTAGTCTTGGTGGTTGGTGGTATATCATCGTTATTATCGTTATCATAAATATTATTATTGAAAGTAAAAGCGCATGAGTCGTGGTATGTGGAGCAGGTTGTGGACCCTTCGAGTTTAACTGCGGCGATGGTCAATGCGTCGCATACAAATTGCAGTGCAATGGCTTTAACGATTGCAGAGACGGCTCGGACGAGCAAGAATGTGGTAACTATGAATACAAAAAAAAAAACATCTCTCTGTCTCTTCACTCTATATCTCTGTCTATCACATTTTTACCACTCATTACATATTTCTCATACAAAAAAAAAAAAAAATGTCATAATTCACTCACAATCACTCGACCCAATCCACCTACCCCCCCCCCACTCCTCACTTCAACACGCGCAATAAAATTTTCAATCATTGTTCTTTGATCAATCAGTAATTGACCCTTAACTCTAATTAACTTGCTATTCGAATTAAACGACAAAACTCTCATGTATACTCACACATACAGTAAAACTTAAACATAATATTCATCAAATTTTATTCATACGTTTTTCAATCCATTCATCTATTGAGGAATCATTTTTTTTATTTAACGTGAAAGTTTATTCAATTTATGATCCTCAGGATCATATGAATATCAGGATGAGGATGAGTCAATAAATTTAGTTACATTTAATTTTTTTGTGCAATCCAATTTAGATGCATTTTTGTTTCGTTTTTTATTGACGAATCGATGGCATGCGCGTAAAGATTTGCAAGCGTACCAAACCAGCCGTCAATTTTTCTATTTCTCCGTTTCTCTCTACTGCTCGAAAGAAAAACGACTGAGGGATGTATGAAATAGCGCTAGAAATGGAATGAAGAAGGGAGAGAAACGGCGAGTTTGGAGCGAGAAGCAGCGAAAGTCGTGAAGAAGCTCGTTTACTTCGAGCAGGTACTTTACTCTTGGCATTAAGTGTATACCACAGTTGTATTCTCAAGTACTTCTTCCTGGTTCAAGGTTTTATCTCACGAGAGCTGTCTTGGAGACGAGAGTAAAACTTGTAACTCGTGGATTCTCATAACGCTCGCGATAGTGTCACCGTTGAGGAGAGAAGATGTATACATATATATATATATATATACTATATATCTTCTCTGAGGTATATCTACCGTTGAGGAGAGAAGATATACAGTATATATATATATACACACTCACTTGTAATTGAGTCCCAGTTTCGTGCCTTGATCACTGCCCTTTCTTTTCGTCACTCGCTCGATTAACTTCCCTCTTCACCAGCTCTTCTCATTCCAATTTCTCTCTTCTTTTTTTAAATAATTCTTCAACGAGTGGACGAGAGAGAGAGAGAGAGGGAGCGAGATTCTAGAATTGCGCTGTTGGTTAGTGCGCAAAGCGAAGAGACGCGTGATTATTCGTATCTTCGTAATCTTATTTTTCTTTCCGCTCGAAATTTCCGTTATTTTAAATATTTGTTTTTTTTTTCCTTTATCTTCAATTTTTTCCATTGCTTAAAAACTTGATCACTCATACAGTCATCAATTTATAATTGATCGTCATAGCAAAATTCAATTGGCGCAATTTTCATAACGCCAAGGAGTTTGATCGGCGCGTTGGAAAAATAACGACCCGAAGACCAAGAAGACCCAGCATATCCGAAAAAAATCGAAATCGTGGACAAAAAAGTCGTTATCGATTTAAGGAAGAACCGATAAAGTATTCTTCGAGTTCAACGAGATTCGAGATTCCTTCAGCTGGCGACATTGGCGATCCGATAATTGCATCTTATCCCGAATTCTTAGACTTAATACCGAACATTTTTATGAAAAATGAAATGAGTGATGATGACGAAACGAATAAGAATTGGGAGTACGTCGATTTGGGCAAAAAATCTCGTGATGTGGAAAAAAGTGGCAAAATTAAAAGTGCCCAGAGAAATGCTTACGATCGCCTTTTTGAGGAAACTCGAAAAATCGACGATCTTTATCTCGAGGCGTATCCTGAACTTGCGTACGATACCAAGGAAATCGACGATGATTTTTACGATGATGAATTCACGATTATGGAATCTACAACGACTGAGAGATACAGACACAATAATAAAGAGTCAACGACGACAAGACTCAAACCATTTTATTCTTGGGAAAAATTTGACGGACGTGCAACAACATCGGCAAATCTATTAACGAGACATATGGATACGATCTATGGCAGTTATTCAGCATCAATACCTACAACGAAAGAGCCCAAAAAGACGAAAACAAAGTCCGAGCGTTACATCAAATCCAATGAATTTTTTAATAAAAATGATAAGAAGAACGTTAATTCTGATAATAATTCTTTCAACGATGCACCAACCACGAGGAATCACCCTTACGATGATAAGGCTAATAGAGGGCTCACGAATTATTTTAAAAAATTCAATATCACCAGCCGGAAGCCTGAATCGACTGATACACCACCGAATTTTGACACCGAATCGTTGCCTAAATTTACGATATTTACGAATCGAACGAAGGGCGAGCAAAAATTGAACCATTACAGTAAGGACTCGCGTGGTCAAGATGACGTAGTCGACAAGATTTTGAAAGCTATGCGATCTCAAAGCGTTGATACTTCCTTGGTTACGGAATCGATCGAATCCAATATTAAACCCACAACAGGCTATAAAACGAAAAATTATTATTCATATGAGGAAAATTATAATCCTAAAAAATTTTCCAAGTGGACAAATTCAACGACTGCAACGAATTCCATGATATTGACGAATGGATCAACGAACGAGAATAAATTACATCGCTCCGGTAAGGATTTGCGAACCTCGGACAATGGAGCGAAGATTTTTGTGAAATATGTGAAACCTTCGACATTGAAAAATTCATCAACTACAGAAAGAACAAAGGCCACGCTTAATTCAAAACAATTAACAACATCGACAACAAAAAATCCTCGTCATGTGGAAAAAAGTGGCAAGATTAAGATTGATAACGGAAACTTTGATGATCGCCTTTTTGAGAATTCACGAAAAATCGATGAGGATTATCTTGAAGCGTATGAAAATGTTGAGTATGGCACAGAGGATTTATATGAGGATTTTTACGCTGATGATCTCACGACGACGGAAACAACGACATCTAAGAGAAACCGAAAAAAGAGTAAAAAGCGGAAGCAAAGTAATAAGCTGAGACGGACGGATGGACGGAGAGAGTCTTCAAAAAAAATCAACGGACATACAACGATATGGGGAGATTTATCAACGAATTATTCGCTTACGACTTTGAACAAAAATAAAATCGTGAAAAATTCGCGCGAATCGACGACAGAACCTTATGAAAAAAGCACCACGAAGGAATACGTCAATTTGACTAATTATAGGTTTTCGATATCCACGACTACAGAGCCTGAAAAGACTAAAATAAAATCAGATCAATCGAATAAAGTTTTCCATGAAAATGATAAGAAGAACTTTAGTTTAGGCAATTATTCTTTCAATGGTCCAGCAATTACGACGACTGAGATTAACGGTAATACGAATCAAACGAAACTCTCAAGGTACATTGAAAAATGGAACGTCACGAACCAAAATCGTGGATCGAACGATAAACCATCAAAAGCTTATAATCCAAATAACGACGCTGAATTATTGCCAAATTCAACGATATTTGCGAATCGATCGAAGGGCAAAAAAAAATTAAACCGCTCCGAGAAAGTCTTGCAAGATCGAGATGACGAAGTCAACAAGATTTTGGAAGCTGTGCCATCTCAAAAAGTAAATACTTCCCCGATTACCGAATCGACCGAGCCCACCACATCAACGATGGGTTTTATTAAAATTACGGCTGTTGATAAAATGAAAAAATATTATTCGTACATGGAAAAAAATAATCTTACGAAATCTGCTAAACGGAAAACTCCGTTGACCGTAGGAAATTCAACGATATCGCCGAATGGATCCCAGAACGAGAAGAAATTATATCGTTTTAGTAAGAATTTGCGAGGTCCAGATGATGTAGTCAACATAATTTTGAAATCCATGAGATCTTCATTTACGAATAATTCCTCAACTGTGGCGATCACAAAGTCCACGTTTTATCCAAGTGCATCTTCGAAATTGACAACATTTCAAACAACTGAAGCAACGAAATTATTGACGGTCAATGATGTTGAAGTCACGAATAATGGCACAAATAAAATAAGCAAACAGAACGAATATATCAAAATTAAAGACGTTCACACTAAGAAAAATCACCGAAATAAAGGAAAAGCACGAGGCAAAGATTGGAAGAAACATAAAAAACAACAGAAAAAATTCGATCCATACGGAAAGGTAAAAATCGAATCAGAATTGTACGAAAAGACTAAAGTGAATCTTCCCAAGAGAGAAGAATTCGTGAATGTTGATAAAAAGGAGGAAAAAATTACGGGAGAAGTGACAATGGAAACTACCAATGACAATCACGATCCGGAAAAGTGTAGCGAAACGTGCGTTAAGTGTTTCAAAAAAATGAACGATAAATCGATTAACGCAACGATCCTAAAATCCATAGAGTCGAAGGAAGAAATCTTTGGCGAGAAATCAAACGAGAATGTAGATTCGGGTTTTCTCGAATCAGGAGAACATCGAACGTCATTGAGTCTGGACGTAGAGTCAATTCTCGATGATTCCGGTGAAGTTGAGTGGATCAACGTTACGTCCACGACGAAAAAACACCTTAGGGGAAAAACTTCTACGACGACCATGACAACGGAGTTGACAACGGCAATAACCAAATGGAAAGAGCAGGGAACAACTGGGGATGATGTTGAACCAACGAGGAAGAAGGGTAAGAAACGAAGAAGAAGACCGAATAGAAGGGGCAGAAATAGAGGAAAGATTGGAAAGGGTAAAAGGAAGAAAAATACGACTGTTATGACAACTGAAAAATTTGACACAACTCGCGAAACAATGTGGAATATTTCGGATAAAACGGCCGAAACTTCGGTTTCAATTTCGGCAACTACTGCAACATTTTGTGGTACCTCCGGCTGTCAAGATAACGAATCTTCCACAGAACAAAGCATGATTACGGAGAATATGAGGGAAAAAACGAAAACAGCATCATCAACACCTACAGGCACAACCACAGATTGTGGTTTTTTCGGTTGTTGGCCTGATGATTCTTCGACAGAAAATAATGTTCCTGCAATTAATATGACAGAAGAATCAAAAACTCCAGGCACAACCACAGATTGTGGTTTTTTCGGTTGTTGGCCTGATGATTCTTCGACAGAAAAAAATGTTCCTGCAATTAATATGACAAAAGAATCAAAAACTCCAGCCCCCACTCTGCCAACTACAGCCAAAGATTGCGGTGACTGGGGATGTTGGGATTTTGTATGGGCAACAGAGCAAGAATCTCCTAACATTCCAAATACCGATTCATCGAGTACGCCAAACTTTCTCACGTCCACAGCAAGATCAACGTCAGCCGAGGTAGTAACGTCAGATCCTAATTTCAATTCAAAAGAATCGACAAAAACAAGAAAGAAAGAATTAGAAATCGAAGATGGCTCTGAATCATCGGAAACAATCTTGCACTCTCAGAGTGTTGAGAACGAAGCTGCAATTCCCATCAGGGGTTCTTTGTACTCTTCGGAGAACGACGATACTGTGAACATGACTGTTTTCGAAGTGATTATACCCATAAAGGAACACAGAGAAAAAGAAAAGATCGATCAGACGAAATTGACTTCGAGGATTACTGAAACAACGACGAGAAGGAATTTATTCTCTAGCAGGCTCTGGCCACTCGATTCCAGAGAGGACAAAAGCTCAAAAGTTTTCGTTGAGGAATCCTCAACAAAGCGATACGAGCCAATCACATTAATTACCAAATCATTATTCCCAACGATAACATCAAACAGGGCTCCATGTCGTTACGACCAGCATCGTTGTGATCACAAAAAGTGCATAAATCAGGAAAACGTATGCGATGGAACGATTCATTGTTACGATGGCAGTGACGAGACTCAATGTCAATGGCGTCTCGAACGTATTCGCGAATTCGCAAATTACGATCGTTGTAGAATCGATCAGCATGCCTGTGACGAAACAAAGTGCCTCGAGATTGAAAATATCTGCGACGATATAAATAATTGTATCGATGGCTCAGACGAGACAGATTGTGATTATTACAAAGCTCTGAAAAATAAATTTCTCAATGATCACATCGATAAATATCGTTCAACGAGATCAACAACGACGACGACGGCGGCGATACATCGAATCATGAGATATCCATGGCCAACTCCAAGACGTCGCTGTCATCCTGAGCTCGAGTTCAGTTGTTCTGATGAAAAGTGCCTTGACGATACTCAACAATGTGACGGTGTCATCGATTGCATTCACGGCGAAGATGAAATCAACTGTTTGATCTACGAACCAGGCATGGAATATTCACAAACAAACAAAAAAATCATACTGTACAATGAGATAACAATTGCAGTCCTGTCTTTTGTACTGCGGGATGAATGCTCGAAGCTGTACAAAGATATGTTGGGCTTCTATTTGACGTTAAGGGCTGAAAGACTGAAACGAAACTCCTGACAATGCCATGAGATATATTTCTGGGACTTTTTTTTTGCTAAATATCTCGTGTTTGTCGAAAGAAAACAAACTTTCAAATGTAAATATAAATGTTATATTATAAATATGTATTATATAGGAAGAAAATCATTAACTCATCATTAGGGCTTTCATCTTTTATCATCTTTATTTCCAATCTAGCTTTGAAATACTATTCACGAGCACACACACACACACACACATATACATATACACATACACAAATGATAAACGTATAAATTATTACACACACGCCTTACGTACAATATTGTAAATATTAACTCAACAAAACGCCTCGTAACGACTTAATTTTACGAGCTTTACGTGTTTAGAACGCTTTTGGAGTAAACGTGTGCGTAAAGTAAAGTGTCATTGGAGGGATTTGAGGCGCTTTTTATGTGATAAATCATTACCAATCATCCAAAAATCCTTACCTATCTACATATATATTATCCTGCTTTAAATGTATAATCTGTGTATCATAGCTTCTGTACAGAATAGCGATTCAGCGTCTCGATCAGGACAATCGTCAATAGTCAGATACACAAAAAAAAAAAAACTTTTTCCTCGCTACTTTGTTCAAATGATTTCATGGCGAAATAATGAAGAATTATTAGTGCGAAGAGAACAAAAATGATATTTTTTTTTTTCAAATAATGTAGGATGATTTTGTTTTCCGTTCGAATGATGCTCTCATCTAATTGTGATTCGCGATTGAAATGGAAAAAAATGTAAAATTTGTTAATTCTCGTCTTACTCTACGACGATTGTCCGAGCATCGAAATGTGGTAATGGGGGCGTATCCGTGGGCTCTATTTTACCAGTGGGTCATCGTAGGTTTCGCTCCATGCCCGTCGATGGATTTCACCTGCGAGGATGGCTCTTGCATACCAAAGAGCTCGGTCTGCGATGGAATTGACGACTGCCCAAGGGCAGGGGACGAGCTTCATTGCGGTACAAAGAAATCCTTTTCCTCTCACATTGTGAATCTAACGTAACTGGCCATAATAAGTACCAAATAAACTTCTTTCTTTTCCACTTTAATTCTCGTTCTCCAGCCATCAACGATGAAATTCAAGTGCAAAAAAAATTTTCTTACATTTTTGATTTTTTTTTCGGCATTCATTTGGCCAGTTACGCGTTTCACATTTTTCTCGCTTTTGCTAATGATTCACTCCATTTAAGTCCAGTATTAATCAAAATCTCACGATTTCGTTTGACTTTGGTTGATCGTAAAAAAACACAATACTTGATAGTCAAATTTGAGATTTATCTCGGTGATAACATACTTACTGTATATTTGATTTTTAATATTTTTAATCATCCCAAATTGACGATGGATACAATCACTGATAAACAAAATATTGTTGTATTACTACTAAATTGGCATTTGCAGGTGTTGAAACGGATTTTCCGTTGGCGTAACAAAATTTTCATTGTCTCAATCGTATTTTCGGTTGAGTCAGCCTACCCATATTTTGGGATGGGCAGGACAAAATGTTATTGTGGCAACTAAAATTTTGTTTAGTAAACGCAAAAATTCTTTTGAATGCTCGCGAATGCAGATTTAATACATTCAATAATATATTTTTCTCATTGTCAGTGATGAGACATACTTCATTAATTTACTGAATAATATTTAACAAAATTTATCATAGCCGATTTTCCACATATTTTCCAACGATTATACTCGATTCATTTATTTTCCATCTCGTCTCTCTCGCTCTCCTACAAGTATATAAATATCCTCGTGCAAAACTTCGTAAGTCGTAAATAACCGTGAATAACCGCAAGTATGTTGTAGCTGTGGACTCTGTAGAAATTCTAATTCCGGATAGCTTTGTATTATGTGTCGACACGTACGTCGTATATTTAAAAATCGTAATATCACCAAATCCTGTTAGTTTTTAACTATTTATAATAAATTTGTTGGTACATATGAGTATACATATATATATATGTATATATATATATATATACACATATACAGATCGCGAGAGAGATTAATCGTGATAAAAAAAACAGTACAGTCAGAATGACAATGTTAACATTGTCATTCTGACTTTCGCAACGGAAGTCTCCCATTTTAGCGACACAAAAGAAAAAAAAATATACACTCTTGCGGAACGTTGGACTATTAAATTTTTACCTCTTGCACAAATCGAGGGACGACTTAATTAACCGTGAGATCATCAATATTCGCTCGTCTAATCAGCATATTTATCTCTTATGAAGCAGACATTAAAGCCCACGTGTTATTTGATCAAACTCTTTGTAACATTGGCAATCGCTCAGTTTGGCACGTCAGACATAATTAATCGATTATACAAACTCGGTCTTTTTATTCCACCTCGCAAAATTATTCATCATCTTCGCGTAATTCTCGGTCGCGTAATATTCATATTTTCCCTCGTATCCTTGAAACAAATAGAAGCTTGTGTTGATAATTGTGTTCTCCTCTGCCATATTTAATAAGCGATCGATGCACTGAGATAAAATATTTATTCTCGTTGCATCGCCCTTGCAGCATCATTCAAAAATTATTAGCAATTAAATATTTTTATTTTCATATGAAGGTTTTTTCTTTCTTGTGAAAATTATTAACGAGAAATACGATTTTTCTCATAATTTCCAGTCTGCGATTATGCTTGAGCCTCATGAGCTGCATTTTTCTTGTTTTGTTTTTTTCATTTTTTCTCATTATTCCTCTGCGCGCAATTTATATGTATGTGTCGTCGCTCCATAACAGACCGAGAATGCACACCTACCCAGTTCAAATGCGGATCAGGCGGCAAGTGCATCGAAGGCATCTACAGGTGTGACGGTCATCCGGATTGTCCAGACAGAAGCGACGAGGATTGTCATGGTTCTGCCAACGAAAACGTTACACACACCGTCACTCATAACAGTACGCTCTCTCTCTCTCTCTCTCTCTCTCTCTCTCTCTCTCTCTCTCTCCCCCTCTCACCATCCCGTTCTTTTTCTCTCTCTTACTCTTTTTTTCTCTTTCTCTCTCTTATCCATTATACAAAAAACGCTCTTATATAACTCTCATAGCTCTGCCGTTCAAAAGATTTTCTGAGAGTACAACTGAAGACATAAGAGCGCAATCGAATAACAAAAGAAAGAAAAAAAATACATTCACGACTGCACCTCAATACTTTTATTGTATATACAAGTTTTTATATTTATCAAATTGTATTATCAATATAAAAATGATTTTAAAAAAATAATTCACATAATTTTTTTACTCGTTTGCTTTTAAAAATTGTGCCCTTCATGTTTAATTTTTTTTTCAATAATTATTATATTGATCATATTATTTGATAGATATAAAAAAATGTACGTAATACAAATATTGAGTTATAGTCGTTATTGATTATTATTTTTATCAGCGTTAAAATTAATTTAAAAAAATGCCTCAATTCTCATTTAATCAAAATATGCGTACTCGAATAAACTCCCAGAAAATCAGAGAGGGGTTGTAAAAAAAAACTTTTTATTTTTCTCTCAACAAACTTTCATTTCTCCATTTTCATTTTCTACCCTTCACGATCTCTGCCTCTCTCTCTCTCTCTCTCTCTCTCTCTATATATATATATATATATATATATATATATATATCCTCTCGATGCTTGGTGTGCTTATTTGTAAAAATTATTTGTCTGTAAAAAAAAAAACTCGTGGCAACTGTGTGGTGTATGTGTGCGAGTAGACACGGGGATAGCGAGACATTGGATCACCGATAGGCCAACAATAGAACGAAGAGAGTGCGATCCTAGCACGGAGATGCGTTGTGACGATGGCCAATGCATTCAGAGACGTCATAGATGCGACAATATCCTCGACTGTTTTGATAACAGTGACGAGAAAGACTGCGGTAAGAGCTTAATCGAGTCTCGCGTAGAAAAAAAAAACAACCCTCAAAAAGAAAAAAAAAAAACAATTTTTTTCCTCGACCGTTGCTTGTTTAAAGAGTCCAAAAATGATGAAAAAAAAAATCTGCAATGCTTATCATCCCCTGAGTCTCCTAAGAAAAAAAATCTCCCCCTCGAATTATCCGCTGAATTAATACGCCATGTCATATAAGTCGATGCTTTACCCGTGAGCTTTACTCGTATATCTGTGTCCGCGAAGGGATCTGCGAGATTGATGAGTGGCAATGCAACAACGGCGAATGCATTACGGAGAACGCGAGATGCGACGGAGAGGTCCATTGCCCAGATGGATCGGACGAGATTGGATGTGGTAACTAAAAAAAAAAAAAAAAAAAGAAAAAAAAAACTTTATGCATATGTAGCTTGCCTCGCCCTGCCTGCTCGACCACACTCTGTCATCAAAATAAAAACACACATTTATTGTCACAATTCTTTTTTTACAAATTACTATTTTTCGAGACATTTGAAAGAATTTTACGCTCATTCTTCACACTATGAATAAATGCAATTTCACAAACTCACAGCATCACGATTATAGGCACTCGAATTTTATTTCTTTCTCTTTCTCATCTCTCTCTCTCTCTCTAGCTCGTCACGTTTGCGAGGGAATGCTCTTTTTCCAGGATGTTATTTATTTTTTTATTTATCTTTTTACAAAATTATCAACATACTCATGTACTCATAGTTGGACTCGAAAATAATGCATAATGGGTTATGTTTACAGTGTTATATTTATATCGAACGAATGAGAAATATGAAATTGAATATTCTATATTTGTAAGCATGTAACTACGCATCATAAGCATATATATATATATAAAATATAAATTATGTATTTATTCTCGAAGAGTCTCGTAGGCCTGGTTACCGATAAAGACATAAAACGATCAGGAAATAAGGAAAATTAGCGAATGAAAAATAGAAGAAAATTAATTATTAAGATTTTGCGTGACCAATGCACGTGAATCGTGTTCGATGTCAAAAGTTATATACTATAAATTGACAAATTAATGAGGCCCTTTTACGTTGCATGTCATTATATATACTTTTCCATTTTTGTCTCTGTCTGTCTGTCTCACTCTCTCTCTCTCTTACTTTCGTTTATTTTACGTAAAGAAGTTTGTCTCTTCATCTTTCAAACTTTCGTGGAAAAAGCGGGCAAGGTACATCGGCACAGTCCCCAGCAAAATATAAAAATTACAGTTTTTTGTCTTCCTTTTTTTTTTCGTAAACTCGACAATATTTATTATAAATATGTGAATATCGCGTTTGTAGTAACGGAATGTCCGGCTGGAACTTTTCGATGCAACGACGGATTGTGCCTTGACTCGAGACGACGTTGCGACGGACATCCCCATTGTCGCGATGGATCTGACGAGATTAATTGCCGTACGAATGAAAAAAAAATTTGTTCCTTTTTTTTAAGTTCATTATCACATTAATGAGAATATTAACAAGGCTCGATTACTCATTCAATATTAATATTCGTTAATAATTATTAGCTTTTACTAATTTTTACATCACATCACAAAAGGCCAGATACATGTACATATAGATGTATATATAGAAGAGCGCGAACGGATGCTCGAAAATGAAAAAAATGCACACAATAACGAACAGCTTGCTCATGGTCGAGTGAACTGGACTAGAATGATTTTTGCACATTAATTTGAAATAACCATTTTTTTTTCCACCTCGACGTCGATGTATAGGACGATTTTTCGCACCATAAGAAAATAAAGTATCTTTCAAATAATATATATTTTACATGCCGACATATGTTACGATAAAAACTTATACATAAGTTAAATATTTCGGATATCATTTGCTGGAAATATATCGTGACCACCTACGAGATATATTTTATTTATATTTCATGGCAGAAGCTCAATGTCTCAAAATTTATTTTCAGAGCATACTTTATTTTCATTGCAATTGATATATAAAAATTTAATGAGAGACATTAGCATATTATTGCAGAGTTATTGCAACTACGATGATAATCGTTTTTTACATTCATGTCGCCCTCTAATTAATAAGATTCACTTTTTCCCAACAAATTCACTGACGGGAGTTCCCGCAAAAGTTAGCAAGATCGGATTCTATCAGTGAAATCAATTTTTATTCGATTGCAGCAGCATCTATAATATAAGGCTCGTTTTGAATATTTGAGATCGTTTTTTTATTCGATAGATATGAATCTCTATCTCACGCTCGAGATCTCTGACTGTCTCTCTTTCTCTCTCTCTTTCTCTATCTCTCCTTATTATTATGATGCACTATGTGTGGTTTACTTCTTATTCTGCATTTTGAACTGTCATGGAATTTCTATATTATACGCAAACTGTACAATATATAACTATATACTATCTTTTCCATCTTTCACTTTCAGCACAGGTTTGCCTGACTGTACATATTCTATGACTACTGTGAATACTGTATAAATATATATATATATATATATATATATCTGTATACTCATACATACATACATATATGTATGATTTTATATGAATATATCATTATGTAAATAAGTATGATATTCTATAATGCATATACATAATTTTGCAAAATTAATTTATATTTCGATCGTGGCTATTTACGATCTGACCATATATGTACCTATACTACTTATTTATAACATTACATCTGCTATTCTGATACAGTGCAAAACTTCCAATGAATTAATTATTTGGAATTTATTATAATTCCCTGCACCTAAAGTACTGGGTCAAATGAGTACTTAGTTTAAATAAATTGTTTTTATTAACTTTTACAAAACCATCAATAGCTAATTTTTTGCAAATAATCTTTGCGATTTATGCCAACTTTCGAAATAGGTGTGTTCAGTCGTGTTCAGTCAGAGGTCAGAGGTGTTATGTTCAATTTTTTTAAACAAATATTCCATGTGATCAGTCGTACTTTTTTTTTACAAAATAGCTTGTCTAATTCCCTCAGAGATAAACTATTAAATTATCAATGTACCTGCATTTTTCATAAAACTCATTGCCGTTAAACTTGAGTCTTTTGTTTGCAAAGAAGATGTTTAAACTAGAGAGTAAAATCAATGTATCTGAGAATTAAGGAATTCAATATAAATTGTGCCATCGTAAATTCGTAGAGCGTTTTCGAACAAACAAAAGCTAGCTGTGAAAAATGAAAATTGGACACACGATCCCGATTATTCTTCGGAAAAATTAAACAAAAATGCAACCTTTCGGAAATTGACATAAACCAGCGTGGATATTTGATGATCAAGTGCTATATACTCAAATATACTCAAATCAAATCTTCAAGTGTTAAAGCTTCAAGTATTTTTCTACCTCAAGAATACGTAACTTCTTGCATTATCGTCTTTATCGATAATTATTCTACAGAAATTTGTAAAAACAATTCAATAAATGGTGCACTCATTTGATTAGAGCATCGCTGATATTATAATGTGATGTAAAACATGTTAGCTCTCTCGCTCCACCGTGATCGTCACTGACGCTGTCTCTCTCGCACTTGTGGTGCTTTCGTCTCTGTTTTGCATCAAGCGGTAAAATTTTTATTCGGATATTTCCCCCATCTCAAACTTTTGATCAATTTTTTTTCAAAGCTACGACAATTTTCGAGAACACGTAAAATTTTACTCAATGAACAATTGAAAACTGAATTTAATGGAACTTGGCAATATCCGAAAATCTTGCTGCAGCTTTGTAAAAAATTAATTAAAGTTCTTTTTAACGACTGAAAGAGTTGATTAATTATTTTTGAATGAAATTCTTTTTTTTTTACCGATTAAATTGAGAAAAGTTAATTCATTGGAAGTTTGTGTGTAATTTAAAAGGGAGATGCGTGTGTACGAGCTCATTTATATCCGTATAAAAACTTTTTTTTTTCAATCTTGTTTACCTCTATTTATTATATTGCTCGCTCTGTCACTCTGCTAGAATGTCTCTTGACGTTCCTCGAGGCTCAAGTTTCTGACAGCGTTTTTGTGTATATATATAAAAATATATTTCTATAAAAATAGAGACACGAAAAATATTGCATGACGAACGGCGATGTGCGCGCAATTAATTTACGATACACGAGTCTCGGTAAATTTGTCAAAGGTATATTAGCGTCATAGGTCGATGTACTGTTTGGCTTTAAACTCGACCCTTTCACCCACGTACATCATCTGGTCTTCCTCTTTCTCCATTCAGTTTAAATGGCCTCTTCATCGAGTTCGTACTACTTTGGCCTCCCCCAATCCCACCCCCAACCCTCTCCCACCCCTCTTTCACTTATAATACTCGACACGAGACGGGAATAAATTAACCGAGAGGGTGAATTAAAGATGAACAAGATCGATATGTGCCAAGCTCGATACTACCCTCGTTGCTGTTTTTTTTTTTTTTTTTTATTTTATTGAGCCCTTATCACTTTATTGTCTGTCGACCCTCACATATTATGATGAATGCGCATTTAGGAGATATAAAAATAGTCAGGCTTATTATCGTCATGAAATATTTGCCTGTAAATTTCGTGTATTATCAACCGAACGATATTTAATCGTGCACATTGCTGTCTCGTATTTATTTTACATGTACAATTACAATTATGGAAATATTAATATTTATGCTGAAATAAAATCATAATTTTATTTTGCCTGTATATAAAGTTTAACACTTTAAATGATAATTGGAAATATTTGTCTATTGCAATTTTTCGATCTATCGTACGATCGTTTTTACTTTTAAATCTTTTTTTGTTTGTTTAAAATTATTATTTTTATTATCGAAGTGATTGCGATTTTTTAATAGAACTTTCCGATTTTGCAGAGACACCCTATTGCCCGAATGGCCAATTGCCCTGCTCAAACGGTGTCTGCATATCGCAACGATTTTTCTGTGACCACAACATGGACTGTCTTGACGGAAGTGACGAGAAAAATTGCCGTGAGAATGATAAAATATCAAGATTATCGGAATTTCTACAAATTAATTGATTGATCAATTTATTAAAAAATAAATAAATAATGTTTAATTATACATCAATTTGTCACACAAATCCAATTATTTATGAACAATAATGCTTTTTTTTTTACTTTTTAGCCGATACCCCTCCAGATCTTCATCCACCGAGATGCCGAAGTGGCCAATTCACGTGCAACGACGGTTCCTGCATACCTGAAACTTCGCGCTGTGACGGTCGTGCTGATTGTCCCGACGACGTGGACGAACGCGGCTGCAGAGACGGTGAGTCCAAAATCTACCAAAAAATTTCTCTGCGTTGAACAACAATAATGTAGATCGCGTTATATAGCGCGATATTTAATATGCACTTTTTTTTAAATATAATTATACTTGAAGAAAAATAAATGCGTCAACTTTTATAATTATGTAGAGGCGTAGCCGCCTAAAGTTTCCCGAAATACTGCGAGAACCAGCTAACCATTTGTGTCGAAATTCTTTCCCAAAATTATAATTAAAAAAAAAACACATAAAAAAATTACAAATCTGTAATTTTACACCCAGAAAAAGTATTCTTGAACCAAGCTCATTTTGAATTTCCCAAATAAAACCCAACAGACTATATCTCATTTTTACTCCAGCATCAAGTTTATTCATTATTATCCCAAGCAGAAAATATGCCATTTTTCAAGCATATATAAATATACGTTGCTCGAGGATTAAAAAATTTAAAAAATCTGCATTTTGTAAATTGACATTTTTATCCCAAGCAGAGAATATGCTCTTCTTCAAGCATATATAAATATACGTTGCTCGAGGATTGAGAAATAAATTTAAAAAAATCTGCATTTCGTAAATTGACGTCAAAACTCTCGAGCTCCAAATAACTTTCCAGATCATGAAAGTATATACGATATTTCTTGTACCTCGATCTTGCCATTGTAGACCCTCCCGAAACAATTTGTATTCATTATTTGAATATTCTGAAGCTCAATATGAATCAATTCGAGTATGAACTCTTGACAAAATTGTCAACCGTGAAAAGAAAACAAATATTTCTTCTCTCTCGATGCAGCGACTGTGTCATACTAGAATCAATCAGTATTCATAATTTGAGCATCCTGAATCTCAAAAATCAATCATTTCGATTGCCCTGTCCTTGCTAGATGGAGCAAAAATTTTCCATTCTGGTGTCTGATTTTTATAGATCATCAGACACGATCCTATCATTTCATTTCCTTTCCACGAGTATTGCCAGAGAAAAAAAAAAGAAGAAACAAAAAAAAAAAATCAAAATTCAAAAGAGAAAAAAGAAAAAGAAAAGAAAGACATTCCCTTGACACATTGTGGTTCAGATTGGGTTACTTCTAGGTATAGAAGCTTCGGATAAAACCTCTTCACGGGGGAATCCGGAGAGCTCGCAGTCGTTCATCTATAGCACGATTGCCGTAGGGCTACCGTACGAGATAACGGGTACCGTTACCCTCTCAAATGTCATCACAACGAGGAGTTGTGCCACGGGAGATTTTGTTTGTGCCGACGGAAATTGCATCCCCGCGGCTCATCGATGCGACAATTTCTACGATTGCCGTGACTTTACTGACGAGCAGTACTGCTTCGGTTAGATCATTTGAAGACCCTCGACAATCTGGTGGTCTTTCATTCTTTCAACTTACTTATCCTTTCATTGCACTTTTTTGCACTCGATTCATTTTCTTTTTCTCGTTTTTTTCTTCTCTTTTTTCATTATTTTTTTGTTGGTTTTTTTTCAAAGGAAAAAAAATAACAAATATTCTTTTCCCAATCATTAATTTACAGCACGACATTTTTGGAATTGTTATGATTTTTATTTTTACATACAAGATGAATTGATTTTTTTTATATACATATATATGTATGTATATGTGTGTTAAAGTGTTTGATCGAAACCCCAGATTGTCCTGGTGCTCATGTATGTACACATCGTTTATTGTCATTCAGTGTTAGCGGCCGAGTCTAGAAATTTTGTAGGTTTTGTTGCTGGCGTTCAAGTAGATATGAGATAATTTGAAAAAATTATCGTTATTATTATTATTATTATTACTATTACTATATAGATAAATTACATGGTATAATAAATGCAGTTTATGAATTTACGATACAATCAGAGGCATCCTTTTGTATCTATGATAGTGCATCTTATTGCCTGGTATATTATTGATAATTAGACTATTTATCATATCCGTGTCGTAGGATAGACCCTTAGCGCTGATCGATCGTTGCATGCGTGGGACGAGGCTGATAAATTGAAAAAAATGAATAAATAATTTATTTTCAGATTTTTTTTTTTTTACAAATTATAATCTTATAATACAATTAATAATAATATTTTCAGCTCGTCCACGAATGTGTCGAATAGATCGTAGAATATTATCCAATAAATCGAAATCTTTCATTATTATAAATAAATAAATATTTTTCGTCATTTGTAAATATATATATATATTTGGGACGTGACGTGTTCGACTATAGAGATTGACAGATCTTGGATGAAAGATTTTAATTTTTTGTATTTTCCCCTTCAAGACCACATTTCGTTCTCATAATCAGTGAACCTGACTGTAATATATTAGATTAAACGTGTTTTTAGCGAGTAAAAGGAGAGTTTTACATTTGTTATATTGTATATGAAGTTTCTACGTTCTTATATGTCGTTATTATCATTGTTGATATATATATATATATATTTTTTTTTTTTAATTACCATTTCGCTCATAAGTCCTTCGTTCTAATTGGGACATGATTTTTTTATATATCTCATCGTCATAATGTGTTTATCTCGCGAGCTCTCAATATCACAGAATCACGAGACTACTCTAAAAGTTTTCATTTTTTTTTTCTTTTAGGATGCCCCAGAGATCAATTCCAATGTAGAAATGGCGATTGCATCAACATCGTGCAAAAATGTGACGGATTCATCCATTGTGACGATGGCTCAGATGAGGAAGGATGTGGTCAGTATTTAAGGATCAACGAGTTAAAAAAAGCTTGAGAATAAATTCACCCTCATAAAGTTTAAAAATTAATGAGCAACAACGTTTATAGATTTATCCTCCCAAGAAAGCGTAAAAGATTTTTTTTTTTTTTTATATACATATTTGGTTGATTGATATTTTAAAAACTATTTTTATTAATACATTTTCAGATTTATCAAAACTTCATATTTTTTTATATCTTTGCAATAGTTGATTATGTTCGAATTTTTATCTCATTGGGATGAACTACATTTTGCATTTTTTTTATTTTTATTTCCTATGGAAATGCATGTATCCTTAATTATAGAATTATCATTATACTTTATATCAGTGAACATTTGAAAAAAAAAAAATAATAATAATTTTGTGAATTGAATCTTAATTGATAAATTTGTATTTTTCTCAGAAGTGGAAACAACCCCACCGATCTCTCATCATTGCTCATCGAATCAATTTACCTGTATCTCCGATCGTAGCTGCGTTCATTATTCGTCTCGTTGCAACGGTATTCCAGATTGTCGTGATCGCTCAGACGAGGAAGGTTGCGGTGAGTCTCAATTATTTCACTCTACCTGGAATCAGGAAATTCAGTCAGATCGATCGTAAATCAAGCATCGACATATACATATATAAAAAGCGATAAAATCAGAATTTCATTGACCAACTTGTGATTTATCAAAGACTAAAGAATTTTGTCTCATTGCTTTTATGCTCGTAGACAACGATGTCGTGAGAGAAGGACTCGTTCTCAAGACTTATCCGAGCGAACAAATCATCAAAGAGAGTAAGTGTGAAAAATTATCACGAAAAAAAAAAAAAAATCTCCCTCCGAATTCTTTGGTCAGCCTACAGAAAAAAAATTGCATACGCTGAAAAAAAAAATTATAATCGAGATAAATAATTAAATTAACAGCAAAGAAAATTTCTTGTATCGACAATCAATTTTTTATTAATATAGATTTGTATTGTTTTTTTTTTCTTGCCTTGGCCAGTACCGGCGAAGCAAGGTAAGCCTTCCTCTTGGCAGGAAGTACACAAGCCTGATAAAAAAAAAGAAAAAAAGAAAATCATGCTCGCCTATACACACACGTCATGCAAAAAGTCTTCATGATTCATAATACCCACGACTATTAATGCGAAAAAAAAAAAAAAAAACATTATCCATGTATCATTATTCAACATTCACATTTTTTTTTGTGCAAATAAAACTCGCATAAACTTCGAGCCAGGAAACGCTGGAAAAATTTGTCCCGCAGGTCGTGATAATACCTCGAGTGGAATGTGCCTTGTAAATATAATTTCAGGGATAAAAGTAAACAGCAGAGAAAAAAAAAACCACCCGATGAATCGTCAATAACAAAATCTTCTCATTTTCAGCGAGAAAAAAAAATGTCATCTAAACAATTGTAATATAATTCGCCAACATTATGCAAAACAGAAAAAAAAAAAGAAAAATCGTATAATCTGAATAATATTTTTTTTGAGCATGATTGTCAAAAGTGATAATAAATTTTCTGCATGAAGGGGCAATGTGACCGAAAGCTCGATGAATTTTGATCAATATGGGCGATCGGTCGATTTAATTTAATGAAAAATCGCTGATTCGCAACTCGATTGATTAATTCAACAGGCCGGGAAGTTGTGTTCCAATGTCGTGACGAGGGACAACTTCGTGCAAAAGTACGCTGGATTCGTGGCAATGGACTTCCTCTTCCTTCTGGCTCTCGTGACATCAATGGACGTCTTGAAATTCCAAATATTCAGCTCGATCATGCTGGCACTTACATCTGCGAGGCTGTGGGTTATCCATCCTCAACTCCTGGACACCAAGTGAGCGTGAATCTCGAAGTAGAAAAGTGTAAGTACGAAATTACAAAAATTAATACTTTTCCTATCTGTGGCTTATTTTTGAAATTCAATTCATCAAAAATAGAGAAAAAAAAATGAAAACTCACACTTGCGATTTTCTTTACAGCTTTGATTTCGTGTGCCAAATGTAATTTAAAAAAAATAATTAAATAATAAATAATTAGATAATATATAATAAATTAGATAATTAGATTATAAATTAGATAATATGTAAATTAACTTAATTAGATAATAAAAGGAATTTTTCGTTTAAAACTTTTCAGTCGAATTACCAGCGACTCGACCACCACAAATCTGCAAATATGACGAAGCAACTTGCAGCAATGGCGATTGCGTTCCAAAATCTTTCGTTTGCGATGGTAAATTTGATTGTACCGATGGCTCGGACGAGATGCGTTGCAGTGAGTATTATTAGAGCTGGAATTGAACGAAAAAAAAAAAAAAATGAATTATGAATATTTTTATCGACTCTGTGATGATTTTTCTTTTTTTTTTCTCAGGCCCTCATGGTTGCGAACCCAATCAATTCCGTTGTGCGAACAAGCAGTGCGTAAGTAAAATTTGGCGCTGCGACGGTGACAAGGATTGTGCCGATGGCAGTGACGAGGATAATTGTGCCCCACCACCTCCGGGTTCGCCCTGTCGTTACGACGAATATGCCTGTACCAGTTACGATCAATGCATACCCAAGAGCTATCACTGCGATATGGAGAGAGACTGTCAAGATGGCAGCGATGAGCTTGGCTGTTGTGAGTAACATCTTGAAAATTCTCGCAAACTTTGTGAAAGAAAAATTATTCGAGGAATTCAAATGATTTGGCATGGAAAATATTTTTATAAAAATTGTGCCATTCATTTTTTTGTCAATTTTTCGCAACGTTATTTAAGAACTACAGATGAAAATTGGATAAATTTTTATACCCTTTTGGCAGTTGAAAAAATTATATATTCCAGCTAGAAGATTTTTGTCTTAGCAACGATGTAAAGTTTCCTTATATTCATCAAAATAATTTGTACGTGAAAAAACGTGAAAAATATATTTAAAAACTATAAAAGCTTTGGAAAATTCATATCGATGATCTAAAATCTAATCTATCTAAAATAAATCAAATATAAATTATATTTCTCATATATATTCGAGCGTATACTTTTTCAGCAAAATACATATATTTATTTTTCCCTGAGCAACTCGAAATTGTCATATTGAAGGCGTAATATTTTTTTCTACCTTTGGTTATTAAATAATAAAAAAATAATAAAAAATTGTCTGTCTCATTCAGCTCCCGTGTACATCACCAGACCACCACCAGCAATGGTGAATCTTCAGCCAGGTGAATCGATGATACTCACTTGTACAGCAATAGGTGTCCCAATACCTGAGATAAATTGGCGTTTAAATTGGGGTCACGTGCCTGCAAAATGTTTCTCAACATCGATAAATGGGACTGGTACGCTCACCTGTCCGGATATACAAATTTCTGATCAGGGTGCATACTCTTGCGAGGCATTGAATGTTGGTGGTTTTGTCTTCGCGGTGCCCGATGCAATTCTCGTCGTCGATCAGCCTCCCACGATCTGTCCACCAGGAAAATTTAATTCCGAGGCTCGTTCACCCGATCAGTGTATATCATGTTTTTGCTTCGGTGTCTCAGACAAGTGCAGAAGTGCAAATCTCTTCACGTATCAAATACCACCACCATTTGATCGTTACAGCCTCGTAACGGTTGAGATTGCTCCTGAATGGCGCATAAATGGCGAAATTAGCAGTCAAATTGCCGAGGTTGTACCAATCGGTGTGAACGGTGCTGAAATTACAGCACCATACAACACCGAATTGACGTCATACAACGTGCCTTATTTTTCCCTGCCAAAAGCTTATTATGGACCAAGTCAGTTGAGATCTTACGGTGGTTATCTCAGATACACGATCTCTTACATCGGTAATGGCTCGCCAAATAATTCACCGGATGTTATCATCAGTGGAAATGGTTTTTTACTATTTCATCGTGGTGAAAGAATTCAGCCTGATTTCAAGACTCAACGATCCGTAAGATTTTTCTATGGCGATTGGTACAAGTACGAGAGGGATCAAGAGATAATTGCGACGAGACAAGAAATCATGATGGTTCTCGCCAAAGTTGATCAAATTCTCATAAAGTTAGTTTGAAAATAATATTAAACAAAAAAAAATCATACAAAAATGTCCCCTCTACCTCGATCATAATATCTCTTGATTGATTAATTTGTCGTTTTTTTTTTCTTTTTTACCGACAGAGCCAAGTATGAAGATTCACCTGAATTGCAAGTTTCGATAACTGACATCGTAATGGACACGGCTAGTTCAACTAATACCGGCCAGGATGTCGCCTCCTTCGTCGAAGAATGTACCTGTCCAACTGGTATGATTGTTTTTTTTTTTTGTTTTACTAACATTTGTTTATATTGTAGTGCAGGGGGAGGGGAAATTTTATCTTTTGCTTCTTCTTTTTTTTCTTTTTGTTGCAGGATACACCGGTGAATCTTGCGAGGGTTGCGCCCCGGGTTATCGCAGAAGAGAGAGCGGTGCCTGGCTCGGCGAATGTTACAGAGACGAGCCACCCTGTCCTCCTGGCTATTATGGAGATCCATCGAGAAATATCCCATGCGAGATCTGTCCTTGTCCACTGACTAATCCTTCCAATCAGTAAGCACATTTATTCATTCAAACCAGCCAGTCATTTTACTTACATTTCACAATCACTAAATTTTCAGTACTTTTCGTTATGATCTAATATTCGAAAAAATAAAAAATGCATTACATTTTTTCTCAAGTCGTTTTTTCATATCGTCAAAAATTTGTTTTAATTCTCATGACGAAAAAAAATAAAAATAATAACCGAGCCACATTTTATCTTTTATTTTATTTTATCATTTTATCAACTTTTTCACTCGCAGATTCGGCCGTACTTGTCGTCTTGGCTCTGATCGTAATCCCATCTGCGACTGTCCTTCGGGCTACCAGGGTCTCAGGTGTGAGAAATGCGCGGCTGGCTATCACGGTAATCCTCTTATTGCCGGTGATATGTGCGTACCTGACGATCGATGCGATCCACATGGAAGTATCAATCCGAATGCTGATGCAGATGGAAAATGTCGTTGCAAGGTATCAATAAAATCATTTAAAAATCAATCAAATTGTCTTCTCAAAAATACATAAAATATTTTATATCTCGTAACTTTATGTCATACTTAATGCTCACCCTTTATAATGGAACATATTTAACTACAAACAAAACAAAATAAAAAACGTAAGTCTATCGATGAAAATAATTTTGGCAAATATTTAAAATAGTATTAAAATAAATAATAATAATGTACTCGATGATATTCGATTTATTTTTAATCCAATTATTATCAATGAACAATTGTGTAAATATATATTTTTTTAACACAGCAATACGCAACTGGTCTTAAATGCGACCAATGCAAGGCCAACACATTTAATCTCGGGCCGAAAAATCAATTTGGATGCATCGGTTGTTTCTGCATGGGAATTACGAACAGATGTATATCGTCTAATTGGTTCAGAAACGAGGTGAGTTTTGTTTTACCAATTTCCTATTTTATTTATTTGTAAAGAAAAATTTCTTGCAAATGAAACTCATTCGATCGCTATTTTTTTTTTTTGTTTTTTTTTTCTCACAGATTCGAGTATCATTTACCAATTCAATACGTGATTTCACCCTCGTTGAATCAAATACACCGAATGCACAAACGATCTCCGATGGAATTCGTCTCGACACGATTGGTCGTGAGATCGCTTATAGCGATTTTCCAAATCGCGGAAATACCGATGTTTATTATTGGCAATTACCTTCAATCTTCGTGGGCAATCAGATCGCTTCTTATGGCGGTAATCTTCGCTACACCGTCAGATATGTTCCCTCACCAGGTGGACAGAGCTCGAGAAATAACGCTGCTGATGTAGAACTTATCAGTGTAAGTAAAATCGACACTGTTGATAAATTAACAAAAAATAAATAAAAAGTTTCCACTTTTATTTTTATTTATTTATTTATTTATTTATTTATTTATTTATTTATTTATTTATTTATTTATTTATTTATTTATTTATTTATTTATTTATTTATTTATTTATTTATTTATTTATTTATTTATTTATTTATTTATTTATTTATTTATTTATTTATTTATTTATTTATTTATTTATTTATTTATTTATTTATTTATTTATTTATTTATTTATTTATTTATTTATTTATTTATTTATTTATTTATTTATTTATTTATTTATTTATTTATTTATTTATTTATTTATTTTTTATTAATTTTAGGCAAACGACATAAACTTGCTCTACTTCTCGAGGGAAACACCCGAGGCTAATTCACCCCAATCATTCACTGTACCGTTGCTCGAACAATATTGGCAACGTACAGATGGCACTCAAGCAGACAGGGAACATTTATTGATGGCACTTGCTGATGTTCGAGCTATAAGGATTAAGGCAACTTACACGACGCACACCAACGAAGCTGCGTTAGTATATTTTTCTTTGTTTTTTTTTTTTACAATTTTATATCTCCCATCTGATAGAAAAACAAAAAAAAATAATAAAAAAGAGTGAAGCATCGAGAAATTTGCAAATTGTAAATTTAAATTAGAAAAAAAATTGTTGGAATAATTTTTTTTTTTTGTTTCAAGAATAATTGGATGATGGAATTTAAAAGTTATGAAAAAATGTCAACTCTTTCTCGGGCACTTTTTTCTCTGCTAGCTCTGTATAAATATATTTGAATAAAAATAATCAACGTATTATATTATTATGTTTTCAGGATTTCTCTGGTTTCCCTCGACACTGCAGAAAAATATAATACCGGCAAGGAACGAGCTGTTGAAGTCGAAGAGTGCACTTGTCCATCTGGCTATCGCGGACTCTCCTGCGAGGATTGCGCTGTTGGCTTCACCAGAGCTATCGAGGGTCTCTATCTTGGAATTTGCGAGGCTTGCAATTGCAACGGTCACTCGTCACAGTGCGATCCTGAGACGGGAGTTTGCGAGGTTGGCCTTTGAATTTATTATATTTTTTCTTTTTTTAACCATTTATATCAAATTTTCAAAATTTATTTTCATTATATTTTCATTATATTAAATTTTATTTTTTTACTTTTTTACTTCTTCATTGAGGTAGCTCAATTTTCGCGATAAAACACTTTGAGAATTTTTAATGCCAGGGTGTGCTTAAAATGTTTTAAAATATTGAAAAATCATATTTTAAAAAAATCTGTATGCTTCGGTTGAACAATTCAAACTGCCCATTCACGTTTTTTATATGAGGGCGTATGAGAATGGAAAAAGTCTCATAATTGATTTTTTAGAAATAAGTAGGGATAAAGTACGAAGAAGAAACGTAAAATTTTTAATTTGCCATTTTTTAATTGAATTTTTAAAAAATTTATTATCATCAGAATTGTGCGGATCACACAACTGGCGAAAATTGCGATATTTGTGAGCCCGGCTATGAGGGTGACGCGACACAAGGAGGCTGCGTGAGAAGAGATAATGTGCCGATCGACTGCCATTGCGATCCTGCCGGCTCGGAGAGCGATCATTGCACTGACCGAAGATGCATATGCAAAACAAACGTCGAGGGTCCCGAGTGTAATCGTTGTCGTTCATCGACCTTTGGCCTTTCTGCAGAAAATAAAAATGGATGTAACGAGTGTTTTTGCAGTGGTGTGACAAATCAGTGCCACGAGAGTTCTCTGTACATACAACAAATACCAATGTGGGTTTATGACTCCCGTCATGGATTTACCCTCACGGATTCGTAAGTTATTTTTGTTTTCTCCCACCCAAAATCATTCGCAAAATGATATTCGATAGATCGATCGATCAATCGATCGATCTAGCTTTACGATAATTATGAGTCGGTTTCTTCAGCTCTGGATAAAATTTATCTTCCGGATATCCCATATCAAAAGCATTGATTATCCGGCGGATAACTCTATTTGTCAGATAAATCCCTGTGAAGAAATTGGTCATATATATACGATTTGTAATTTTATCAATCAGATCGAGACTCGACGTCATCGACGATGGATTTGAGCTCAACGTTGCATTGAACGAGATCGGTTATCGATATTCCAACAATCGTAATCGACGTCTCTTTTGGTCACTACCGGCAGTATTTACCGGCAACAAAGTCAAGAGTTACGGTGGAAATCTTACGCTCACTCAACACATTACAGCTTATCCAGACTCACAGACACTCAAAGATCAAGATGTTTTACTCACTGGCAATGGAATCACATTATTCTGGACTAATCCTCAAGAAATTGTACCAGGAATTCCTCTGGTGAGTTCCTGTTGATTGATTGATTTTTTTTCCTCAACTCAATTATTTTCATTCGATATGAAATTAATTCGAAAAACTTAAGAGTAAAATCGACTGTATTTTTTTTTTTCTCCAACTACCGAGAATTTTTTGTTTTTATGAATGAAAATTGCTCAAATATGCGTTGATAAAAATATTATTTCTCATTTAATATTATAATCTCTGTTGAATTTTTGTTAGACTTACACCGTTCCATTGAGAGAAACTGAATGGCGTAGATTGTCGACCGAGGGGCTACTTCGTGCATCCCGGACAGATTTTATGATCGTTCTATCAAATCTCGAGGCAATTCTCGTTCGTGCTTCTCACAGCGAGGGAATGACAGCGACCTATATAAGCGACATCAGTCTCGATACTGCGGTGGAAAATACAAGTGGAAATCGACGAGCAACGCAAATCGAAGCTTGCCGATGTCCTCAAGGATACAGCGGTACATCCTGTGAGACTTGTGCTCGTGGTTATTACCGAGACATCAATGACAGATCTGTGAGCGTACTTGGTTCTTGCAATCTTTGTCCCTGCAATGATCAGGAAGAGAGCTGTGAAACCAGCAGATCCGGACAGGTCACGTGTCACTGTCTTTCTGGCTACACTGGACAATATTGCCAAGATATCGGTGAGTCAATTGCTAATTATTAATTTTTCAATTTTTATTCTGATATTTTTCCTTTGAATTATATATATATATCATTATAGCCTGATAATGCATCCCGAATAATATTTGAGCGATTAATTTAATTATGATAAATACGCCTGATTTGGTTACCTTTGATCCAATTCTAGCCACCATATTCTTGGCAAAAAAAAATACACACACAATTTTAATAAAATAATATTTGATAGCGATTAATTTAACCCTAGAAAGGATAACTGGGGAACATATGTGCCCCAAACTAATTTTAAACTAAGGTACAAAAAAAAATAGTTGTCCTGTCTAGGGTTAATTATAATAAATGTGCCTGATTTGACTATCTTTAATCCAATTCTAACCATCATATACTTGGGAAAGAAAACGCACAGACACAATTTTGATTAAAAAAATATTTGATCAATCAATTAGGATCCTAATCCTAATAATCCTCATTAGGACAGTCGTGCTTGATTTTGCTATGTTTGATTCAATTCTAGCCACCATATTTTTTTGGGAAAAAACAGGCGCACAACTTGAATAAAAATATATTTAATCAATTAATTCCATTAGGACAAAGTTGCCTGATTTGGCTATCATTGATTAAATCCTGGCCACCATATTTATTGGGAAATTATACAGATACAATTTTATTAAGATCGAATTGAAGAAAAATCGTTTGGATAATTTTATAAATTTATCGCAGCTAAAATGGCCACGAGCTATTTATTTACCAAAACTGATGCATTTATCCTTATTTTTCTTATTATACAAAGCTGACATTTTCATACTTATTTTTTATTCCCTAAATATGAACGAATTAACGAAGCTTTTGCATCTTGAATTTGGAGGAAATTTGTGAGGAGTTTTGCCGTTAATCGGTAAAAATCGGCAGTGAAATAGCATGAGTGAATATGTTGCATGAACAAACAAACAAAAAAAACCAGCCGAGCTCAGGGTAGGTCTAATGCCAATCAAGGTCCAAGCACCGAGAAAAACCATCGTCAATTTCACGTGCTCCTACGATCATGACGATGAGCTGTATATATACTTTAAATTGGTGCAATATAACGGATTTCCGTTAACTGCATGGGCAATGAGACCGGGTCCAATCGTAACGACCGAACGAGGTGCCCATCGTGTTTGGAGCGTTCACGTTGGAGAAAAAGCGTGCAACGTCGAGTGCATGATCACCGATAAACAGGGAAAAGAACTCGCCAAGATCGGTACCACTATATCACCAGGTTCGGGCATGTTAAACGACTCGATAAAAAAAAAAAAAAAACGATTTCGCTTCGTACGTGTCTCGTTCATTTTCGATCAAATGACATTTTACACCAAATCTTTCGGTTTCATCAGTGGGTCATCGATTTATTTGTTTTTTTCGTCTCTTTCGTTATCGTTATGATTTTGCATATCACAATCAAGATTTTTTAATCGTTCATCGTTTGCACTCTGAAATTAATGTAGTTGGAGTGACTTGAATCTTTCTTCAAACAAAATTTTTAATTAATGCAACAATAAAAAAATTGTTTACTACAATAATTATACAGTTAAGAGAATCAAATGTTCGGAGATTTTTTTTGTACTCAGTGAATATTTATTAGATAAATTATATAAGGGAAAATATGAATAATGGATATTATTATATTTTCCATGAACGGAGATTTCGTCAATCCGATAGCATTTTTTTTTCCCGTGTTGTACTGCCTTTTTGTACTTGTCAAGTACGTGTCTCTCATTACAGGTTTTTATGGTCGTCCAGAAAATTATAATCGCTCGAATTACTTCACAATGTTCATCCCCCCCCCGGCCCTTTTGAATCTCCTTTGGTTGACCAGAGCATTTTTTTTCAATACTAAATCTTGCTATTTTGCTTTTTGGGATATTTCTCATGATGTTTTGTGGTCGTCGTGATTTTGTGGATCGTGCCTGAAAAAAAAAAGAGATATCAATCCGTATAATATCTCGTCGTCATTTTCATAATTTTTTTTTTCTCGTTTCTTCTTCACATTTTGCTGGAAAATCATCGTTTTATTATCAACAAAATGGATTATCCACTTGTGCCACCATCTTGACCATCTTCGTCGACATTCACACCATGGAAAATAATGTTTTGCTTTTTTGGGATATTGCTCGTTACGTTTGTCATCGTCGTATTTGTGGCTGATGCCTGAAAAATGCTGTATCCTCTGACCACTTTGTATTTTGTCGCCATTTTCATGATTTTTTTTTTCTCGTTTCCTTTTCACATTTTATTAAAAAAGAAAAAAAAAAATCATCGTTTTATTCTCAACAGTGGATTATCCGCCAGTACCACCTCCGACACCTCCACCGACAATCACACCACCGAGAATAATCGTCAGTATTCAGGAGAAAAAATTCCAGATTGTTGCAATTGGAAATACCGTTAGTTATCATTGTACAGGAAGAAGTGCTGATAATGTGAGTGTAAAGAAAAAAAATTGACAATTTCTTCAATAAAAAAAATGAATTTTATAAAATTGTATATATATATATATTTTTTTCTCGTAGTCACCGCTGCATATCAGATGGACAAAGGAGGGTAGTTCGTTGCCACAGCGAAGCGTCGACGATGCTCATGGTTTGCTTGTACTTCGCGACGTCAAAGTTTCCGACAGTGGAGTTTACGTGTGTCAAGTGAGCAATGGAATTACCGTTGCTGTCGACAAAGTTACCCTCACAGTGGGAGGTACGAAAATAAACATTTGCAATATTTTTATTAATTTGACACATTTTATTTAAATAATTTCAAATTTCATTAATATAAATAATTAAGTGCCATAACACTGTAAATTTTCAATGGACGCAGCTTTTCCCCAAAGTCTTCTGGACACGCCAGGTATTTTAATATCAAAATTGTTTGCTGCTGTATAAATTATTTATTCAACAGTATTTCTGCCCATTTCTAACAGCAACGAATGCGTGGTTCGAAATATTCACAAATAATTTTTTTTCGCTTTCAGGATCAAATCCAGTAGCGCCAAAAGTCGTTATTCATCCACAATATCAACAAGTAAGAGAAGGCGAACCTGTTGAATTTACCTGCGAGGCTTCCGGAAATCCTCAGCCCGAAATTGAGTGGATTCGTGTCCAGGGACGAATGAATCCAGAGGCAACTTTCCATAATGGCGTATGGAGAATTCCAGCTGTGACGAAGGACGACGCTGCCGAATACAAATGCAATGCGAGAAACGAAATTGGCAATCATGAACGGACTACGATTATCTATGTTTTGGGTATGTAAACGCCATTATAATATCATAATATTAAATAATAATAATGATAATATTCTGTTCAAATAACAATTTTGTATGGACCGTTTTGTTTCCTGGTGGAGGAAATTTTGGTAAAACCACTTAGATTTTATGAAATTTTTCGTAAAAATGAATTAAGTGGAATTAATAGGCCGGAATATACTTGATTCAGTAAAGATTAACCAAAATATTTTGATTTTACCTAAATTTGGAATGCTTTGAAAAATTTGTGTAATTATGAAAATGGAGCAAACCTTAAATTATTTAGATAAAGTGGGCAAAAATAGTCTAAATTGAAATTTGCATATTTCTTCCTCGCTGCTTCCTGCCATAAAAAAAAAATCTATGTGAAGCCAAAATTGAGCAATCCATCATTATAACATTATTAAAATAAAATTAATCATATATACATATATAGTGCTTTGTGAATGACGCAGATGGGCAGGAACGAGGAAGAAATATAAAAATTTTGACTTGCACTATTTTCTTTGCTCTTATTTAATTTTTAATTTGAATTAGAAAAAAAAAAAAACATGTCTCGTCTTTGCAGACAATCCTAATGGACCTCCACCGCATACACAACCAAATATTGGACCGAGTGTAACACCCGCAGCTTGGATCGGAAGTGCAGGTGACACTGTCAGGCTCATCTGCGCTCGTTCGAATTATCACGCTAGCGTTTTATGGGTCCGTTCAGGGGCCCAGCCATTGCCATTCAGTGCAAATCAACGAAATGGCGTATTGACAATTGGCGATCCTGAGCCAAATGATTCTGGGATTTACATATGTACAGCAACGAGTTATCAGGGCGCCGAAACGAGTACATTCGCCAATATCACGATTTATCCAAAGAGAATACAGCCAAGTGTCAGAGTTGAGCCCGAGAGACAAACAATATCTCAGGGTACATCGGCCGAGGTGAGATGCATTGGCGATCGTGCTTCTGGTCTTAAATTAAAATGGCTGAAGCATGGTGAAACGTCAATGGGTCCGAATGTACGTCAAGTGGGTGATAATCTCGTACTGACAAATCCTCAAGTTCCTGACAGAGGAGTTTACATCTGTCGTGCTGGAAGCTACGAGGCCAGTGCAATCGTTGAAGTTGAACGTAAGCTATTGCTTTTTTTCATTTTTCTTCTTGGCAAAATTTAACAATCAATATTCCCGAGTTTATTCAATTTAAATGAAAAAAAAAAAATCCAAGACAAATAAATGAGCAAAAAACAATTAAATATGTTCAGCACGTGAAACGCCAATTTTGGAAATTTATCCACGAGACTCTCAGACGGTGAATCTTGGTGGATCAACTGATCTGCAGTGTCGAGTCGTGGCCGGATTTCCAGTGCCTGAGGTATATTGGGCTCGCGAGGATGGTCGTCCATTTGCCTCGAATATTGAGCAATTACCTGGTGGTTTGTTGAGATTGACAAATGTCACGTTGTACGATGGTGGTTCTTACAAGTGTGCGGCATCGAATATTGTTGGCTCAACGAGCGTAATTGCTCATATCGAGATTCAATCCATTCCGACAATAACGATTTTACCGGCTGGTGGTATAATTTATGCGAAACCCGGCACGAGAGTTAGATTGTCATGTAGCGCCGATGGAATACCACAACCTAATGTAGCATGGATGAAAACAACCGCTGGTGTCTCCGTCTAGTGAGTAAAACTTGCGATTTTTCACAGTTCATTCTTCTTCCAATTTGTTTTTTTTTTTCGTTTTTTCTTCATTTGTTAAGAAAAATCGATGAATTTACATTCTGTCTCGACAGTAATTTCGCCAAAGGATCAGACACGAGTCCCTTGACCGCCATACACGAAATTGTGTCAATGTCAGCAAATGAGGAGGGCTCGTACACTTGTCAAGCTGTCAATGCAGCTGGAATAACCGAAGAACGCGTTCAAGTACGTCTCGAGGATGATAATGGCGGTATATATTCTGGACCATGCCGTGGCGACGTACCCGGGGATTGCGATGATGACGTACAAGGACGTTTAAATGTTGGAGGCCAGGTAAAACGACTTAACAACGCCCTTTTTGATTATTTGAAATTTTTCATTTACGTATTTTATTTGGTCAGCCTGAAAATTTACCAGAATTATCATTTATCGAAGTAATAATAAATAAGTGCACATTTCACTGCAGTCGATTACCAGCACACAAACACTCGCAAACATTTGCAAACGCTTACAAACGCTTACAAACGCTTACAAACGCTTACAAACCCTTATAAACGCTGATAAACGTTTACACACACTTACAAACACTCACAAATACTCACAAACACTCGCAAATACTTACAAACGATCACAAATACTCGAAAATACTCACAAACACCCTCTTATGAAGGCACACTTACTCGTGGACATTCTATTAAAGATTTAAGCAACCAGTGGTAAGCACCCAGGCCAAAATAATCAACTATTATAGGTTGATTTATGAGTTGTAATTATTTATTAACTGTCAAAGAAACTTTAGTTTTTCTCATACTCTATTAAAACTTGAAGACTGTTATTGTATTAAAAAATGGTATTTGTTGATTCGTTGCAGGGTCAGCCAGGACACAACGGAGGCGTTAGAATACCCGAGGATCATCTGAGAATTCCAAATGGCGGCAGAGTCGAGATACGTTGTCATGTATTCGGACCCGATGACTCGCAAATTTATTTGGACTGGAAGAGAACCGATCGTAGACCACTTCCAGCTGGCAGCACAGTTCATAGTGGCACACTCACAATTCCCGATGTCACGAGAGACGCAGCCGGTGAATACGTATGTCTTGGACTGAATCACGCTGGTACAGAGCTCTTCAGAGCTAAATCACACTTGGAAGTAATATGTAAGTTTTCTGTAAATAATGTCAATTATAGGCAGACAATATTGACTGTTGGACTTTCTGGCCCATGGTCAGCATGGGTTTAAACTCACCGGAAAAAAAACCATCTCTGTGCGATTACCGTGAAATTAGCATATTTTGTTTAACCCATTCGAGACGGCGATTTTTTTCGAACACGGTCCCCAGGAGCGAATTTTTTTTTTCTTTATAGTGTTCATTTTGAATTATTGCACACACGGGGTGCAACCGATTTTATAGCCTCGGAAATCAATTGCACACATGGTGTGCAATTGGTCTCGAATGGGTTTAGCTCGTTTTACATGAAATATTCAGCGCGAGTTCTCGAAGTATTCATGATGAATTATTCGAGGAAATATCCAGGCATGAAAAATATCATCAATTGGGGAAAAAAAATGCCTTGGTTTTCTATTAATCGAGCTGAAATTTAATTCAAATCTTCAATTCAATCCAATCCAAGTTGAAAAATCTAAAATTTTTTTTTTTTTTAATTGTCATTATTGCCCAAAAAAATATTCATAGATCATAGACCAAAAATCGGGCAAAGAGGAATTGGAGATAAAGATTCAGACTAAAGCCTCGGCCAAGCCCATTTCAGTAGTTCACGTACCACAAGGAGTTTTAAAAAATTTTATTTAGGCCTTTTTTTTTGCTTCTTCTTTCTTCCTGCTAAATGTATTAACATTTAGCAACTAGAAATGCTATGAAATTGAGTTTGGTCGCAAGTTTTGTGGATGAGACAGAAATTTAAAAAAAGTCACTATTATCTTCTCCCCTTAAATCGTGTCAATTTTAGAAAAAAATCTTCATTCTAATCTGGCAATTTAATTTTTTTATTAAGCTCCACCAAGAATCGAGCTTAATCCTAATCGACAAACTGTCGGACCTGGCGAGAGTCCTGCGATAACTTGTACAGCGAATGGTGATCAGCCATTGAAACTCGAATGGGAGGCCATTGGTCGTCCATTGCCTTACTCGGTCAGTCATGATAATGGTATCCTACAATTCCATGGTATAACTTATTCGGATGCTGGAAAATACGTTTGCAAAGCGACAAACGATGCTGGAACGGCCGAAGCCGTTGCCGAAGTTTTGGTCAGCGGTGAGCAAAAAATTTTCCTCTTTTATATTTTATATTCCATCTTATAAAAATTCCAAAATTTCCATGTAAATTATTCAAATTTTTCATCCTAACTGGATTTTTTTTTTTTTTTTTTTTTTTTTGCAGAAAACAACTTCAGCGATGCAGGAATTCACGCTGTTGAGCGTGACGTAACGACGTACACCGGAAATTCCGTGAGATTGCGATGCGAGGTACGTGAACGTTCGACAATTCACTGGAACAAAGATGGTCGAGCAATTTCAAGAAATGTCCGAGTTGGCGAGGATTACATTGAAATTAGCCATGTTCAGCCGGAGGATTCTGGCAAATACATATGTCAAATTCGCAATGTTCATGGTGTATCGAGCGATTTCATTAATTTGCGAGTCGCAGGTGAGCTATAATTTTTTTTTTAATTCTCAAAATTTATATTATTATCTTGATTTATCTTCAGCACGAGAGACGCCTCTGAATTGATGACTTGCGGTGACTTGATGCGTTCTTGATATTTATTTTCGTTTTTTTTTTCTTTGTTTTTCCACCACCGAAGCTGTATAACGTGCTAGCGCGTATAGCTTCACCTGTTATGACGCACTATTGGCTATTAGCTTGATCGTTATTATTAACTATTAAACCTAGAACTGTATACACAGACACGTGTGCACGAATTAACTTTTCCCTTGGATAACGAATTACCCCATAAATCTTTAAACGTTTCCTCCCTCTTTGCATTGCAGTAAGAAAGCGCTAAAGCTCTAAAAGTTTGTCTCTCATCGTCAGACAATCACGGAGATATTTGAGTGATTTTTGTTTTTTTTTTATTTATTCAATATTTATTTTTCTTTTTATTTCTGAAGGCACTATTGGCTATTTGCTTGATTATTATTATCATTTATGACCTATTAATTGTAGAACTGTACACAGCCATATGTGCGTACACACGTGGCTGTGTACAATTCTAGAACTTAACTTTAATTTAAGTTCTAGAATTTTAATTAACTTAGAATAAAATAGAAGTTTAATTAACTTTTCCCTGGGGTTACGAGTTACCCCATAACTCTTCAAACGTTTCCTCTCTCTCTTTACATTGCCGTAAGAAAATTCCAAAAATTTATCTCTCAGCCAATTACGAAGAGATATGAGTGATTTTTTTTTTAATTGTTTTCAATATTTCTTTTTCTTTTGACTTCTGAAGGAATTATTGACTATTAATTTCCGGCATGAATTACATCTCTATCACATTTCTACATCCCAAAGCTCCATATATTTTTCCCTGAGACAATCACGAAGAGATATATATAAGTAATTTTTTTCTTTATGCTTACAATATTTATTTTTCTTTTTATTTTTGAAGGCACTATTGGCTTGATAATTATTATCACTTAACGAATGATGAATTATCACCGTTCCAACGTACCCTATTCCTTTTTGATGCAGTAACAAAATACCAGAGCCACTATAATCTCTTCCTGAGACATTAACAAAGAGATTGATTAATAAAACAAAAATGAAATGCGATCGTGAAAAATCGATTGAAATTAATGAAAAAATCGGCGAATAAAAATCTTTTGTAAAATCGGCAGGCTCGACGAGTCAGTCAAGAATGCAGTTCTAGGTTTAATAATTGCGATTTGTATTGCTTTCAAAATTTAAAATTGGTTGCGTTGGTTTCTTTTTTTTTTTCCCTTTAATCTCGAAAATCTTATAGCGAGTGTGGAGTGAGAGGACAAATTAGAATTACGTGAAATCGTCTGACCAAAAATTGAATAATCTCGAAAATGTTTGCTGTACTCGAGTAAATCATTAATTAAGCACAAGAAGAATTTTTAAAATTACTATTTTTCTTTTGGTTTTTTTTTTTTGTTTTTCATATGTAATGCATCGTAAACGCGAATGTAAAATGCTCGAAGCTGATTTTTATGGGATTTTTCCTAAGACCACGCGTTGTTATTTAGTAGTTAATACGCTTGAGGATTGCATGCCAGTGTACGAAACGGTGCAATGCGGACGTGGAAGATACCTGTGCAGAAGCCAAGAATGCATTTCGTTGGATAACATTTGCGACGGGTATATTGACTGCCACGATGCAACCGACGAACGCTTCTGTCGCATCCCGCGATATCGCCAATATCTTCAGCGACGACGTGGTTTGTTTTGAGAGTTGTAATGTGTGTGTGTTTGTGTCCCGTCTTTTGTTGTCGTTGTTGAGATGTAGTTTTGTTTTTTGTCGTTTGTGTTTCAGTGTCGCTCATTAAGATTTTTTTTGTCTATTTATAGTTTTTGTTTTTTTTTTTTTATTTCATTACTCAACCTACTCATCCTATCATGCTATATACCAATTTTTCTCTCTTTCTCTCTCTATAGATCTCATCGCACAATATCTTCGTCAATCGGCACAATTATTATTTTCTTATTTTTTCAATTATTATTTTTATTTTCTCATATAATTTTGTTCGTAAGTTCTTCTCGATATCGTCAAACGATTCGTCCTTTCGATCTCTTCGTTTATTATCAATGCGAAATATTTTGTACGATCGTCAGAGCGGATATTCGTCATATCGAGATTACGAGGCAAAATTTCGTAATTCATTTAGTTTCTGTTTTTATTTTCTCTTCTTTTTCATTGAGAAAAAAAAATCGTACATAGCCGAATGTGAATGAAATTTTGTAAAAATTTTTTTAGACGCAGTAAATTCGGCCGTGACGATCGAACCATCACAGGATGTTGTCAATATCGGTGATATGATCGATCTTCGTTGCTCTTATATTGGAAGTCAGAGTCCCCGTTATCGTTGGTCAAGACCAAATCATCCATCATTACCGGCAAACGCACTCGAGCACGGGAATACTCTGAGAATTTCAAACATCGAGCTGAGCGAGAGTGGAGTTTATCGGTGTCACGCCGATACCCAAGAGGGAAGCTACGACGAGGATTATAATCTCATCGTTCAAGGTATAAAGTCGAAAAAAAAAACAACAATACAAATAAATATTATCATCAAATTGATATATTAAAAAAAAAAATCACAATGCTAACTAATTTACTTATCCCTTCTTACTTCTCCTGCTGACTAATTATTATTATTATTTTTTTATTACGTGAGTATGAATTTTTGCACAAGTTTATAATTAACGAGATAAATTCTCTCATCACGAAATTAAATATTTGACTATTTTTTCGTAAAAGGTGGAACGAACGATGCACCAGCAATTGAAACAAAGTACGTGCCTTATGGCTCGAGTTTAGAAATGGGCTGTAGAATGGATCTTGAACCACCAATCAAGTTCCAATGGAGCAAACTCGGAGGTCTTTTACCACGTGACACGCAAACTTTCGACGTACGTATAAAATATAAAAAATAAGTTAAAAAAAAAAAATGAAAATTTATCATGGATGAATATGTCATATGAAAATAATTTCTCGTCAAAATGACTTAAAATGAAACGTTTTTCTTTTCTTCTCTCTCTTTTTTTCTTCTTAATTCTTGTATATTTTTGCAGAATAAATTGAAATTAATCAACGTAAAAGCTGACGATGCGGGCACTTATATCTGCACTGCGACAAACGTTGCAGCAAGTTCTGAAATACCGACAGTTCTCGTAGTGACCGGTGTAGTGCCAAATTTTAATCAAGCACCACAAAGTTGGATATCTCTGCCACCATTGCCGGAATCATATTTAAAATTCAACATTGAGGTGTCCTTCAAGCCTGAGAGCGACGATGGTATTATATTGTACAATGACGAAACGGCAGACGGAACTGGAGATTTTATAATATTGTCACTCGCCGGTGGATATCCTGAATTCAAGTGAGAAATATTTTAGTAAAAATTGTAAAAAATAAAATAAATAAAATCGACCATATTTTATTATTATTTTTTAAATAAAAAAAAATCCATTTAGATTCGATCTTGGCTCCGGAGTAGCCGTGATAAGAGCCAACAAGCCTGTCACACTGAGTCAATGGCACACGATAAAATTGCAACGAAATCGCAAAGAAGGAACAATGCTAGTGGATGGTGAAGGACCTTACAAAGCGGTTAATCCTGGCAGAAAACAAGGACTCGATCTCAAAGAGCCACTTTACGTTGGTGGAGTGCCAAATTATAATGCAATAAACAAAAAAGCTGAGGCAAATGCTGGCTTCGTTGGTTGTATAAGCAGACTTGTGCTCGGTGAAAAAATTTTCGATCTCATTGGCGATCAGAGCGACAGCGTTGGCGTCACAACTTGTGAGACTTGTGCCGAAAATCCTTGCAACAACGCGGGTGTTTGCCAAGAAGCTTCAAGCAAGCATGGCTACAAGTGTTTGTGTCGAGCTGGTTACAGTGGCAAACATTGTGACTCGACTGGACAATCTTGTTATCCAGGTAAGACAATAGTTAATTTGAAATTTATACAATAACTCATCACTGAATCATCGATCAGCATGAATTTGTTTTTTTTTTTTTATTTTTGATGATAAAAAAAAAAATTTACCACTCAAGGAACGATTAAAGAAGATTTTTGTTTTTTTTTCCATTTTTGAGGATTTATCGAGATTTGATCTTAGTCATAAAAATCAATGAGAATTATTATGAGGGTTATGATGAGATCTAAAAAAAAAGTACTTTATTCATAATAGGGTGAGTGCACCAGTGAATGACCAGACCCCAGTAAATGACCACTTGAGGCGAACTATATCTATATATAGTGATTTTAATACGGGAGGTCATTCACTGGTGCACTCACCCTACCAAGCATATTGAGTTTCAACTGCAATGAGGCTAAAAAGTTTTTTGTCATTACTTCCGCTTTTTTTTTTAAATTAATTATCATAAAATTATTGTTATCACATTTGTCTTTTTTATTTAAATGTTAAATGTTGAAAAATTCGAATTGTTTGCTTTGAATTTTTAAATGTTATAAATTGTTGATGATTCATGATTTTTTTTTCCTTCTCGAATAAAATTTTCAAGGCGCTTGCGGTGATGGGAACTGCGTCGATACCGAATCCGGTTTCGAGTGTTACTGTCCATATGGAAAATCTGGACCCCGTTGCGAACTTTGGACGGCGGATTTATACGAGCCGGCATTCCGTGACGATCGAGCTTTTCTCGCGTACTCGACCCCAATGGCGATCAAGCGGTAAGTCAGATATATATATTTTTTTTTTTTATAAGCATGAAGCATGTTCAAAATTCGATCACTCGATGATTTGTTTAAAACAAAAACAAAATGTACATTTTATTACCACAAACCTCACACTCTGCCAATTTTATTCGGCGATTATTTTGCTATTTGGTTTTTTTTTTCTACTGCTCCTTTTGATTTTTTTAAAAAAATTTTTTTTTTTTTTCTTATTGTTTATCTGTAATTAAATTTATAATTATCGTTTGACCGACGCAACATGATTGTAGTCAATGAATGATCGTTTGGGGGGTAAAAAAAAATGCGAGAAGACGTATGTGAAAATGCGAGCAGTTTTCGTCTGATTGTGTAATTAAAAAAAAAATTGAAATATAAATAACGGCGTGACAGCAAAAATTCGACGACGCAGAGTAGTTTTTTCCAAAGGATTCGAAGATTCAACCGTGAAAATCGTCAAAGCTCAAAGCAAAAAGCAAAACACAAAAAAAATTGGGCACGAGTTTTATAAAGACGTACACGAATCCCTAATTGATTAAATTATTTTCAGGGCGGATAAGAGAAATGCCATTAAAGCGAAACGTTCGCACGCGCGTCGCTCGTCGCACGTGCCTCAGCTTAGAAAAGGCAGATCGAGATCTGCTCACCCGAAACACCACAACGTGCACACCACTAAACATTAGAAATCATAAATAAATCAATAAAAATCACCAGCGCAGTCAACCGCCATATCTCGATGCACGCGTTAGTCCGGCAAACGACTAATCTAATTATTATAATATTACAATAATTAATTAATTAATTAATTAATTGATTAATAATTATTAGAATAATAATAACATTAACTTACCGCAAAAATACAGGAGACATCAAGAGAACTTAAAGCTTGCAATTGCAGGATTAAAAAAAACGAAAAACAGGAAAATGAGGTGACAAAAATTCAAGAGTGCGACAATTATGACTAATACAATTTTCATTTTTTTTTCGGTAAAAAAAAAACAAAAAAATCCTTGCAAACAACGATATAGTTCTCATTCTCGAACTCTCTGTATAGCGAAACACCCGCGTAAAAAGTAGTACGTATATTGGAATGAGTCGCAGTGGTGCTATATATTAAAATTAGTACCCCCACCCCCCGCACCCCAGTCAGCATAACTAATTAATTATTACGAGTTTTTGTACAGCTTTTTAATTAATAACTTTTAACGCATTGCCCATAAGTAATTCTAATTATTCAAATAATTGAATAAATAAATAAACAAAAAAAAAAACATACACTCTCCATGCTAAAGTAGATGTTGTGACAGACAAGAACACACTGCCAAATGAAAATCCTTTATACTTAACAAGCATAAAGTAAAATTTCCCGAAAGAAATGAGAAAATTGCTTATTAAAAAAAAAAACAAAAATTAATATTACCATATAAATAATTTTTTTTAAATAAAAATCGATAAACACACTCGAGTATAAATAAATATATACAGAAATATATCATGACCAGATCACAATGGAAAATCTTGTAAGTGTATGACAATTACGTGTCCATTATTAATGAAACGTGTATCAGCATATAAAAATATTGTTTGTACTTGTATGTAAGAAGTAATCGAGCGATATCGAATAAAATACTACATATTATATCTATATATGTTTTGCTACAACACGTATATACAAAAGGAACGAAAAATAAAAATAATATATATATATTATTTTTATTATATATATATATATATATATTTTATCAGCAAATAAAGATTGACCTGACAGTTGTATGGCTTTGAAATGTTTAATTGATTTGTTCGGTTTTTTGTTTTCATTTATTTAATAATTTTATATCATTACAAATTCAACCCTGCGTTTGTATTATACGCACAACTGATTCATCCATTTATATTTATTATTATTTTTATTTTTTTCCGTATTTTTTCTTGTTCTACTAATGTTTGTGATAGTGCTGTGTAATTATTAATTATCGTAGATAATTTCATCGATGCATCCTGGTAGAAGTATGTATAATATATTTTATCCTTATTTTTTCAAATTAATCAAATTTAATTTTAGTACACGAGGCGCATGTGTTTTTTTTTTTAATTTCTTTCTCGATTGTTGTATATTATACGCTTAGCTTGAATTATTAATAAGTTATGAAAAAAAAAAAAGTATAGAAAAAAGAAAAAAATTAGTAAACGTTAAAGGATACTGAAATCTCGTTTCGCTTATGCTCAATTGCAATGTCCAGTCGTAACATTAAAAAATTTCGACAACTACATATAAATTTTTTTTTTATATAATCCTCTCTGTGCATTTTATAAATCAATTTTTGTTTTCAGCTTATCGATGTAATAATCATTATATTCGTGTACCTTTTTTCCCATGCCCCCTTGACCCAAACAAAGGCTTAAGCTATCGATGAATTTTAAACCCTCGGACAATGGGGATGGAATTCTGATGTATTGCTCGCAAAGCGACGAGGGACTTGGAGATTTTGCCGCTCTCGTTGTCAAGGATCGATATATCGAGTTTCGTTACGACGTTGGCTCGGGAATGGCTGTAATTCGATCAAATTATGTCATACAACCGGGTATTTGGACTCATGTTACGGTCAGCCGTGAATACAAGGATGGAAAAATATCGATAAATGGCGAATCTGTTAGCGATGGCCGTTCGCCTGGATCTGCTCGTACGTTGACTCTCAACACACCACTCTACGTAGGTGGTATCGACAGAAGAAGAATCAGTATCAACAGAAATGTCGGAGTTGACAGAAACTTTCACGGATGTATAAACGAGGTGAGAATACCAAATAAACTTTTTTAAATTCGACGGAATATATATATATATATTTATAATATATATAGAATATATTTTTTTGACCATAAAATTCAATCAATACTGTATGAAATTTAAAAAATTGCCATAAATCATAAATATCAATTAAAAAATGTTTATGTTGAAAAAAAAAAGCTCGAAGTATCATCGATGAATTTGGACATTCTGAAGTCAACGATGGATTCGGCAAATGTTGAAGATTGCTCGAGTTATCCTGTACTTAATGGATCATTGGGCAGTCACGTGACGACTCAGCAACCCACGAGACCACCAACGACACTTTACGATCCTTGCGAATCGAGACCCTGCATTAATGGCGTATGTCAAAGTACAAATTATTACGATTACTCGTGCACATGCGAGTACGGCTACGTCGGAAGAAATTGTGAAAAAGTTCTTAAGCAATGTGAACTTTTGAGCCCGTGTAAAAATGCTGGATCTTGCACGGATCTTCATGGATCTTACAAGTGCGATTGTCGATTGGGTTTTAGCGGAAAAGAGTGTGAAAAAAGTGAGCGAAACATCATCATCATTTAGAATTTTATGACCAATTAATTTCATCCATATATCTCATTTTTTCATTTATCTTGTATTTAATTTATTTTCATTTTTTTTTTGATTATCAGGAGTCGAAATTGCCTTCGACGTGGCGTTGAGAGGTGACGGTTGGCTCGAGCTCGACAGATCGGTAATGACGCACGAAGAGGAACGTGAATTATTGGGCTTTGAGATATCAACGAATAAAAGTAACGGCTTGATAATGTGGCACGGACAAACCCCAAATGATTTGAGTCCGGATGATTATATCGCTCTGGCAGTTGTTGATGGGTAAATATTGTATTAATGGAAAATTATTATTTTTTGTTTAAATCTTATATAAATAGACACCTAGTGGAGGTTCAAGTTAATCTTTGACTTCAGACGTTGATTTCTATTTTGAATTTTGAAAGTCAACCAATATTCAAGTGAGCTTGTTTCTGCCTAAATTTAATCGTTATTATTAAAATAGTATAATTATTTATAAATCATTGATATAAAATTTAACCAAAATTACTGTTCGCTTGCACAGTTGATTGATTTTTAGTTAATTTTGAGTAGTGGGTTCAATTAATCGTAAACTTTAGTTAATTATATGGAAGAGAGCAATCGTGTAGATTTTTCGTTAATTTTTAATCCGCTCAGATTTTCTGGTGATTGATTAATAATCAAATGAGTTGAGGATAACTCGTGATTTTTTTTCTTTTTTCAGTTATGTCGAGTATCAGTACAATTTGGGCTCAGGACCAGCCATTATGAGAGTTACTGCTCAGAGGGTCGATGATGGTGAGCGTCACAGAATTATCTTGCAGAGACATCGTAGCGAGGGTAACATCGAGCTCAATGGCGAATACATCGAGCATGGTATGAGCGATGGTCTTCAGCAAATACTCAATGTACGGGGTAGCGTTTATTTGGGCGGTGTACCCGATTGGTCAATGACATATGGAAGATATCACGATGGCTTTTGTGGTTGTATCTACACGCTGGAAGTTCAAGATTCCGGGGCAATCGACATTGGAGCGAAGGCGATCAGGGGAAAAAATGTTGCTCCTTGCACGAGGTGAGATATATCGAATTATAATAAATTTATTTTTCAGGCCTTTTATTTCGATTACAATTATGAATAGATAGTAGAAAATTTTGCAACTCTCTCGAGGTTATTTTACGTACATTCATTTCCAAAAGAGCAAAAAGAAAGAAGAAGAAATATGTATTGTGAGGCTTCACCGACTGTTAAGAGATAAATTGGCAGAATTCCGCCAGGTGGCTTCGTAGCGAGCGTCTCGCGTAAGCGATAGACACTAGCGCGTTCATATCCACACCGCAAGTATAGCCGAGCCACTTACAAATGCGGTAATAATTCTTATTTATTCACTTATGGTTCAAAATATCATCGTTGGAATATTTTTGATTTTTCTCATGGTCCAAGCTTTAGACTTCATTTTATTCTTTAGCTTCGTATCGAGCCAGCCCAAAACTCCGCAAAAGTAGAATTACACAACATCGGATACATTGTATTGTATCCGAAAATTTTCGCCTCACCAGAACACGAATTCTTTGTTTCTTCTAACCACTATTGCAAGGAAAAGGATACTGCAAAAAGGATCTCAAAAATTATAATTTCAATTTATAAAATCGTCATTGTGATGTAAAATACTTTATTGAACGAGAGTTGCAAAATTCCCTACACTGTATATTACCTCAAGGAGAGAACGATGGAAGAGATATTTTAGCCATAATATTGCTCTACGATCGAAAATTATGTATGAATTTCGCATGCTGCTCAGAACAAGATGGATCCCATCCTCATTGGTATTCACAGACGCTGATGCTGAAGGTTTCGATGATTTTGTACCGCCACCACCGGTAAACATAATTCATCCAAAACCCACGGTTAATTTAGCTACGAAAAATATCAAAAGTATTTATCTTCTTGTCGTTGTACAGAATACTATTAGCTTTTCAATCGACGTGAGACCTCACAGTCTTTTACGTACGGTGCTCTGCATAGGTTTCGTGAGTCTCGCAAAAAGTTACTTTGTCTGATTGACCAATTCAATAATAATATATTACATAATATTGACGAAAGTTGTATCATATAAACAGTCTGGAGCAAATATTACAGACGGGAAGCTCGTTTATTTTTAAAAAGCTATATATATATATATATATATAACAGCCATAATTGATTCAATGATTAATTTTACGAGAAACATTATACGAATAGATGAAATTTCGTTGATGAATTTTTCCAAGGTGCTATAACACAATGAGCTTCCCCGTAAGTATATGCGATCCTCATGGATCATGAGTTAAAATAATTTTTGTACATTAATCAATGCTTACGAATAACGATCGGACAACCGCATTGTCTCACGTTGAGGTGCGTATTGAAAGTTTATGTGCAGTTGTTTGTCAATTATAACTACTATATATTTTAATGCGTCGATTTATTATTATTATTATTATTAATATTATAATTTCTTTTCGCAGTGACGAAGATTATGTACCGTTTCCAAATCATGGTCCAACACGGGGCGATATCTAAGAATGGATTCACGTGACACTTGAGTGCCTGATTGACGATGAAAAAATCGACTTTTTCCTCGAGTTTCCCCTCTAACGATATTCACCGTTTTTCTCATACGTGAAAAAATTGTACAACGTACAATTATCATTTGAGTACTTGCCAAAACGATTTGATAATATCGACAGTTAATTCAGACTATTAGCACCACTGAGTAATACGCTATACATATTTTTTAGAATAACAATCATAATATCGTTCGATGTTTTATCGAACGAAGCTATCAATCAAATCACACAGAAGTAAGAAAAAAATAAACCAAACAAAAGGAAACGTTGAAATGAAAAAAAAAAAAAGAATGATCAGGTTGATATCTCGCATGCAATATATATTTAATCTTTTGGGAAATCGACGCGACAAACGCGCGATATTTTGTCGATTTTATGCAATAAGAACTAAAAGGGCATAAGAAAAATTGGCAAATGATAAAGCAAAAGAGAAGAAATATATTGTTATCCTACTATACATATAATATTACTAATAACGTAATTTTGTAACGTTCAAAGATCGATATAATCATTTTCTACCGCTTCATTTAAGACATATACAGTTTTGCCGCTCATTGCTGTGCAAATTTTTTGTAGAGAAAAATAATTAAAATGCATTCAAGAAGAAATTGAGTCCAGCGACGATCATAGTTTACGTTTAAGGCGAAGTAAAAATAGGCTGGAATATGCACGAGAAAGGAAAAGGCGAGAGAGAACAATATGAACCTATTTTATCTCACCTTAAGGTGTCAGGTAAAACTTCCATTCAGTCGTTTCTTCCACTCTGAATATTCGATTCAATTTTTTTTCCATGCCTGTCAAGTTTTGAAAAAGAAAGGCAAAGTCTTACACCATGCATAATAGCAATGTGCATCCCATGAGACTCTGAATTTTCGTAAAATCTCAATGCATCCTCGAAAAAAATGAATTACAGTTTTTGTTACCGCAAAAGTACTGAGAGAGTATCATCCCACCTGAATACCTTCAAATATGGAAAGTTCGAATCTCGATAATATTCATCGTCGTTTGTCTGACAAAAAGCCTCGAAATAATTGAGATCTCATTTCATTTCACTGCCACATTGCTTCATTACGTAAACTTTGCCGAGTTGGAGGCGCAGCACGGTTTTACCCCGAAATAATTAATGAAAAGTGCATTTATTTGCACAAAAATCGTGCAATATATCATAATTATTGTATGACGATATCGAATTATGAGAGGCTGGACTATTTGTCAGGATTGTAAATTGGTAGGAATCGATTATGAGAGAAAAAGAGTGAGGAAAAACGACAAAATGTGCAATTTTTTTGTTTGCTAAGGAACGAATGCTTCTTGGATGTTGATGGAAAAGCATGATAAAACGATATAGTATCTTCTATACATGCTATAATAATAAAACTGCGAAAGTATATAACAATAAATGAAAGTGTAGTCGATACTGTTACATTATAAATTCTTTAAAAAGAAATGAGACAATAAATATAGTTTTGATAAAAAAAAAAAAAAATCAAACGAACAAAATAAATACGACAATCCTGTGTTTCCTGAATATTTTATTAATGATATGATCTGTTTCAGTAAAATTTCAGCAGTAATGTTAAAAATTATTGAAAATGAAAGAGGGAAAATTTATGTTTTTAAAAAAACATTTCATCGATATTCGCAATGACATTTCTTTTTTTTTTTTTTTTCATTTCCAGTAATAATGTACAATTTTCTCCAACGTAATGAGATCGGCCGGAGACTCAGGTATGGCAGGTTTTATTACATACAATTATCACACGTTAATAAACTCAGCATTATTGGAGACTCGATAATTTTCGAATCTTATGCAATCAACACGTTATTTACATTAATTTTAGACCATGGTAGGTTGCTATAAACTCAATCGATAGCCGTAAATAAAAGGTAATCCAGTGCTGACTTTTTTCTGATACTCGACGTACGCCTCGCCGAAAAAATTTAACAACGTTATCTCCTCGACAAATACACGATCGTGAAAAAATCTCCAGGATACCAGTGCATAGGCGAAGAAACAAATGGGATTTTGCAGTATCAACTGAAAATAAAAAATTTCCATCAAACATCTTTATCCGATAAATAAACAAATAAACAAAATGGATTTATAAAAGAAATGAAATTTTTTATTTTTTCAATAAAAGAATCTCAATTATTAATAAATTTGATTTTTCAGATGAGTTCGGATGGAAACTTGTATCAAATTAATGGTCAAACTTTTTAATGTGAAAAAAATCGTATAATATAAAAAAATGGCTAATTACCTGAGTACCAATAGACCAATAAAACCATCCAACGTAACTTGGATGTCTGCACAATTTGTAGACACCGTGAGTGATGAGCTCGTGACCCTCCGATTTTTCTGTCTGTACGATATGATTGAAATTCCGTTTTGCCGTAAACATTGCTAATTTTCTGAGTGCCTCGCCACCGATGCACATTGTCAGGCCAATCAATGAGAAAATGGAGAATTTCTTGAGAAACGGGAAGAATTGCCGCTCAACGAGGAATTCTATCCAGCTAGAGCATGCTGCTATGCTGTAGGCCAAACTGTGCTGAAGAACAAAACTGTCGATCAATACTGCTTTTGGATTAGTCCAGGCGATCGATAAAAATTCTGAATAGTGAAATGTTGCTAGTATGGCCATGTATAGACCGAAAATTTTCCACGAAGGTGGAGCAATCAGCGAGACCAGTATGCCAACTCCAAATATATATCCGAGAAAAGTAGCACGAACAGCAACCTGAAAACAAAATGTACCAAGAGAGATAAGAATAGTAGTAGATAATTTTTATTTCATTCTATGGCGTCTTCTGCATTTTACACAAACTTCTTACAATAGAGTTATTGTACCAGTGAATGAACGCTTAAGATTCAATATCAGTGAATGAGCACACATTTTAAAGTCACTATATATATAAATATGCTTTGCTGATCACTGGGCTCTGTTCATTCACTGGTGCACTCACCCTAATCCCTATATAAAGGATTATATGAGAGAGAAATAAGAATATTGGTAAGGATAATTCTCAATATATTCATCGAGTTCAGCGTTTATTTTTCTTCTGATTTTTTATTCCTTAACACATAGAGAGAACTACGTTTTTTTAAAAATATTTTTCATTCGTGATTTTCACATCAGAAAATTTCATTCGGTGAAAAAATATAGAGATGTATGTGAGTCTATGGTGGTCTTGCATAGCTTAAATAAATAAATAAAAACGCGTGGAGCAAACGTGCTTAAATTTGGCACCCAATTATGGCAATGAACCTTAATTATTTCTTCGCATTTTCGTGAAAATCAATCTATAATACTTCAAATTTTATACGATTTTGAATATTTTTAAAAATCTCTGTGATTGCTCCACTTTTATCCTCCAAATTTTATATTTACGTGAATTACAGCAAACCTTACAGACTATTAATGAATTACTATTAAAATTCAGAAGGAAATTATAAGACCATTGAAGGTCTATTATATATTGTAGTTCAAAATGAAATTTAGGGAGTATTAAAGGTTTACAATTGAAATTCAAAATTAAATTATAGGACTACTAAAGGTCTGCTATCAAAGTTCAAAGTTCAAAGTTCAAACGGAAGTTACAGGACTATTGAACGTCTATCATTGAAGTTCAAAAGGATATTTCAGGACTATTAAAGATCTGCTATTAAAGTTCAAAATAAAATTATAGGACGATCAAAGGGCTATATTATTAAACTCTGATCGCAAATTATAGAACTATCAAAGGTCTACTATTAAAGTTCAAAAGGAAATTACAGGGCTATTAAAGCTTTACCATTAATGTTCGAAAAGAGAAAAAAAAGTACATGTTCAAATTTAGATATATTGGTTCGACAAAACATTATGAAAAATATTTGTGGGTCAAGGAAAAATCACTACATTGAAAAATATTCCTTTGAGGGGAAAAAGCCAAAATTGAAAAAAATTATACAGTAGTTTTGTAAATGGAAGAAAATTACGAGTGAACAATGGATAAGTTTTATTAATTAAAAATATTAATATAACTCAAACCCCCATAATGACTCTTACCTGATAGGTAAATCCACGAAAGGCAAGACGAACGAGGAAATTCAGTATGACGAAATGTAAGGTATGAATAAACCAAACATTGTGGAAGATCTCGTTTGTATATGGATCGAATTTGAGACGTGAAAAAAGTTCTGGAAGACCGGCGACGAACGAAGCAACAATAAAGCAGACTAAACTAATTTTACCATCTATACAAAGCGTCATTTTTGTTATATTATTTTATTATTACAAATCACAGCGATACAAGGTCAACTTTTTAGGTTATAATTTCTCCGACTAAAAGTCTCCTCCGCGCAACTATTAAGTACAGATTGATGTTAAACTCATTACGAATTAAATCGTCACAGATTCATTAATAATGATATATATTTATTATTTTGTCGAGGTACATCGAGAACACGTAATCACTACAAAATTAATCAAATGTAATATTTTCAAATGCATAAAATCGTACATTCTTGCCGGCAAACGCATAAAGCATTTACTCATACTTTATTGTAATCTCCATGGGAAATGAGATATGGGATGACATGCGCTCAATGTAAGACGAAAATAATAATGAGAGTCCAGACTGTCCAGAGGCCAGTCCAGTTCTACACGGTCGAGTATGTTTGTATGTAAGCCCGTAGCGTCTGAATTCGTTGACGTAGCTCAGGCTCAATGGTTTGGTCAGACTCTCACAAATAGTGCTGCCCTCTAAGCTATCTGGTACTTTTTATTGTGAACTAAGCGTATGTTTTCGGTTATCGACACGTAACCTCAGATGGCAATGATGATTTCGGGGGTAGGGTATCCACTAAGATTATTCCACAAAAGGTCATATGGGCGAAAAGTTACTAGATAAAATAATACCAGGCTGGTTCACGATATAAACGGCCGATAGCGTTGGGTGATTGAGGCTTGAAAATGGAGGGAAAAAAATGAAAAGAAAACTTTACGTGAAAAATGGGGAAAAATGGCAAATGAAAAAGTTATTACGAGGGAACGGATCAATCGTTAAAACATTCATTTTTCTCAACACATTGAGGCTGAAAAATGGGGGAGAAAAAGAATGAAAAAAAGAAACAAATTTTGCACGAAGAATATCGAAAAATGGCCAATAGAAAAGTTATTATCGGGAACGGATCGTACTCGTTCCCCTAAATCAATCGTTGAAACAATCATTTTTCGCTACGCAATAGGGGCTGAAAAATGGGGGGGGGGGGGAAATTAAAAAAAACAATTTACACCACAAAAATAACGATATCGCCAATGGCAAAGATACGATCCAGTCCCTGATAATAATCAGGGACTGGATCGTATCCAGTCCCTAAACATTTTTCACTAGGGATCTTTTGACAAAGTACACAATAAAATACAGGTGGAAATACACAGAATATGTTGTATTGTATATTATTTTATGATTATACTTTACATCAATTCAATAATAATAAATTAATTCTTTTCATCAAATTTTCCTACAGGGTCACGAGAGCGCTTGGTAAATAATACATTTTTTTTCTCCCCTTTTCTGCAAACCCTAAAAATAAAATAATAAAACAAAAAAAAACAAGCCATACATATCAGTAATCAAGTAATAATTTTATCCATTTAAATGTTACACATTCGTAATAAACGAATGCAAGTTTTTTCATTTGGGAGTATTACTATTGGACAGATTGAAGAATTCAAGAAATTGAAGAACTAATGAGAGACGAAATGAAGAAGTGACGAAGTGAAGAAATTAAGGAATGAGGAAGGAAATTAAGAAATAACAATTTAGAGAAATGAAGAAATTGAGAAAAAGAGAAATTAAGAAGTGAATAAAAGAAAGACCTAATTAAAATGGCACTCATAGAGGGAAAGATTAATGTCCGTAAAATACTTGAGAAATTTCAATAAATGAGTGTTGATGAATCTGAATCACATATTGGAAATGAGATTATTCAATTCGATGAAACTGATCGATGAAAACAAAAAAAAAGACAGGCTTTTCGACAATGCATTCGCAGTAATTCGAATATGGTGAGGAATTGCGAAATTCCGAATAAAAAGGAGCTCACGTAATGCCCCAAGAGTTCAAAGGCCCCGAGCCGCGTCTCTTTTCCGTTGAATATTCAACGGAAATTAAATTATTCACGAGACGTTCTTGAACCCAAGCGGCTATTTGCTTGCTGTTAACGTAGTTTCGAAGCGCAGAACTACAGTACAGTACAAGCAGCTTTTGACTCTCTGTTTTCTTCTGGCCATGGCTTTTCTATTCTTGTTTGACTTGACCTCTGTCCAGTTTCCGGGTCGAACCTCTTGTGGCCGCTTCGAATTTTAAGCGTAATCCGCGCTGAGACTACTCGGAAAGCTTTCATCGCTTCCGTATAATGATTAACGGTCGTAGACAAAGTTTTCAGTTTATAATTGCAAAATACCGATCATCCTATAACAATTTTCACAGCTGCCTTGACTCAAAGTTTCAAGATACTGAAGTTGCTGAACGAAAATAATTTTCATACTCGTTTTATTTATTCATTAAATTTATGCAATTTGTGCTGTGTCGAAAAGCACATATTTTCGTTAAAAAAAAAAAAAGCTCCGTCCGAATCTCTGGTAGATAATACAAAAAATTAAATTCACGAGGGTTTGCATTATTCGTCGAGTTGGAGGCCCAGAAAAAAAAATCTCGAGTCTCCTTCGTCGTGTACGTCGAAAATAATTAAAGTAGCACGGATTATGGTATATGAAACGATTATTAAATATTTAGCTAGTGATATATATACATATATTTATGAGGGTAAAAATTATTTCAACCCTTTCACAATTACGTAATGTCAAGACTCGTCTCTTGACTGTGGTGAACAGAGATGGAAAGGACAATGAATAAAACTCGTGGGTTTTGAGATGATAAATAGTCGAAAGTGCACTTCAACTAAAACTGGTGTGGCCTCTGACCCATCGCACCTCGGCAATTAACCTCGGGAATGAATGCTAACATGGGCAATTCATTTGCTCCGGGTAAACGTTGATTAACCGTACACGACTCGCTCAACAGTTGATTAACGTCAATATGTGTACGTAGATTTAACTGTGAAGGAGTAAAGTAATGGCGTGGGCACAGGGTGACGATAAAATTGAATTATTCTCTCAATAAACGAAATTTGGGGCCTCGAGCTTTCGCGCAATATTTGGGCCTTGTTTGCCTAGACCTCGACGACATTAGCAGGGGTCACTCGATCATGGTATTATTTATAATTACGAGGCAAGAAAATGAATTCTCATTGAAAAAAAAGCATCAATTGCATGATGAACGACACGAGTTTCATCTTTATCAATGAGACTTTGAGGAAAACTTCATTTTCTGTATTATATAACGCGCAAGGACGTGGTTACAAGGACGTTCAGTACTCTCGTTATGTATTACATATACGACCCTGAGTGCTATTGCCCGTTCTGTGGAATGTGCGGACGTGCATTGATGACATGCCATGCACAGAGATAGGGGGGGGGGGGGGGGGGGGGAGGGAGGGAGGAAGGGAGGAGAGAGACGAGAGATTGCCAGATACAGCTGCAGACCTTTGGAACGAGGCAATGGCACACCTCATCACGTATTCGACTGTGGTGTTGGACGTTTCAGGACGACCGATAGACCCTCTTGTCCACACCAATTATCGCTAATTCGCGCGCTGACACTCGAATATCGTGATTACCGCAAACCCAGCAAACGCTCCCACGCCAAAAGCTCATTCATCGATGTCGGAATCTCGAGGACTCGCGATCGACCCAACGTTGAAAAAAAAATCCATCCACAATTCAGCTCCAATTCGTAAATTCGACCTGAAGAAATTTTATATCAGCAACAGTCATGGTTGTTTTTTTCGTCACTTCCCCCTTTGTATGAATGATAATGGAAAAAAGCCACTAGGAGGTGCAAACTGTGCAGGGAAAAAAATAGAGGAAAAAAATTAAATGCAAAACAGGCATTTCAGATTTCATATGCGACGGGGACAAGTTTTCGTTTTCATATTTTACGTTTTTTCTTCCTCGTAAGCTTGCCATGCTCGATAAAAGTTGTAAAAATGTTGATTTTTTCAACGCGAGTTACCTCTCGAATGCAAAAAGCATCTATACATCTGCTCTGTTTTTCATGTAGTTGAAGGACGTGGTAAATTTTAGCACGTTACTGTTGGGAGTGAGAAAAAAAGGTTCTCATGAAAGTTGACGAGGTGAGTGTGAGAGAAACAAATTCAGCGAGCATAATGACGAGCTGAAGAAAAGTTTGAGGAGAAAGAAAGTTGTCGTCGACGTTTGTCTCTCATTTCTCGCTGACCACAAGCGCAACAATTAAAGTTCAAGCACTGAATTTCAAAGCTCTCAAAAGGACTCTGTGATACCAAAGGAGAAAGAGAGTGAGTCGTAGACAATGAGCCTGACTCACTGGAAAACTCGCTAAATCCTTGTCTGTCTGTGAGTTCCTTTTGACGTGCGAACATTCTGTCAACGCAGCATATCCAGCAAGCTCGAAATTAAAGTTTAACGAGGCTCGGTGCCAGACGATTCCCTCGTGATTTTCTTCCGGGATAAAGTAACGCACGCGTCGACAATAAACCAAGAGACAGAGACAAATGATATAACTGTGAATGAAAAAATCTCCGAAAATTTGGTTCTCATAGAAATGTCCTGCGATGTAATTATCCATGGATTTATTAATTTCATTATTCCACATTGTTCCAATTATCCATGGAATACAGAGACGAGTAGACGAAGAACAAAGAAATTATGCAGGAATGCCAAGTTATGGTAAAAAAAAAATAATTATAAACCAGAGGTCAATGTCCAGACATCTGACATGACGATGAGCTTAAAGTATGACCATCAAAACTCTTGTTTTCTGTAGCTTTCCTCAAGTTAGATCTTTGATTGATTATTCCAATTCATACTTTAAATTCCTTAAATGGTCGTTCCTCCAGCAGGGAAGATGTATTGTATGATTTAGAATGCATAAACCCTTCAAGTTTAAGGACTTTTACTCAACTATCAATATGATTTTGCAATTTCTCTAGCTGATGCTGCATTTCCTCACATTACATCTTTGATTGTTTTTACCATACTTTAAATTCCTTAAATGGTCGTTCCTCCAGCAGGAAAGATCTATTCTGCGATTGACCATGCATAAACTCTCAAAATTTAAAGACTTTTACTCAACTATCAATACGATTTCGCAATTTCTCGTTCTCTTTAGCCAATCCTGCGTTCCCTCATATTAGATCTGTGATTGATTTTACCAATTCGCGCCTTAAATGGTCGTTCCTCCAGCAGACAAGATCAATTTTACAATTTATCACGCATAAAGCATACACCCTCCAAATTTAAGTACCCTTTTTTGATTAACCCGCTTGGTAGAAAGCAATTTGTAATCTAGATCGCGACTGTAGATTAAGGAGTCCCTCGTTCTTGGGATATCACGTGCCTGACTGCCTGGAGCAGTTCTGGCTACCGACAAGAGATTGCTCACTGTATCTTGGAATTCCTTCTCGTCCTTCATTTCAAGGCCCTCGACGAAATACGCAATTAGTAGACTGTCTCGCACCAACAATAGTCTCGTCAGTCTTTTCACAAGACCCGAAAAGTTGTCACGCAGTTAGGAATCATGAAGATCCGATACAGCCATATGGACAAGCTTGTGTTATGGACTCGGTACAGACTCAAGGGATGAGCACGAAGCATATATAAGAAAACTTTGTGAAAGATGGCTGGCAATTTTCATTTGACCGGGTCATACGAAATTAGGACGGCCTTGACTCGGTTTGGGAATTTAACTTGTGGTATGTGCTTTCTCCTCCTCCTTCCACGGATCTGGTGGGAAGAGCGAGACTCGGTGGATCCGCGCGGACCGGGTTCTGGGTCGATGTCTGTGGCTCCAGACACCCTGGCGTCTCTCTCTCTCTCTTTCTCATTGTCTCTTTGTCTCTTTCTTTCTCTCCCTCTCTCTCCATCTCTCCATCTCTCGTCGCGACGATTGGCTGTCACGATGGTACCACTAGAGAACTGCAAACAATGGTAAATAGACACATTATGGAAGAAGATACTTGTGACTGTCGTCCCCGGTAATTTAGTGAGAACAGCTATGATCAGCTATTCATAGTAGTTAACCATGACTCCCGACGACATTAATTTCTAATCAATTGCTTAAAACGATTATAGATGATTATTTCTAGCAGTTCAGCATCAGCTATTCATGGTAGTTAAGCATGACTCCCGACGACATTAATTTCTAATCAATTGCTTAAAACGATTATAGATGATTATTTCTAGCAGTTCAGCATCAGCTATTCATGGTAGTTAAGCATGACTCCCGACGACATTAATTTCTAATCAATTGCTTGAAACCATTATAGGTGATTATTTCTAGCAGTTCAGTATCAGCTGTTCATGGTAGTTAACCATGACTCCCGACGACATTAATTTCTAATCAATTGCTTGTAACGATTATAGATGATTATTTCTAGCAGTTCAGCATCAGCTATTCATAGTAGTTAACCATGACTCCCGACGACATTAATTTCTAATCAATTGCTTGTAACGATTATAGATGATTATCTCTAGCAGTTCAGCATCAGCTATTCATAGTAGTTAACCATGACTCCCGACGACATTAATTTCTAATCAATTGCTTGTAACGATTATAGATGATTATCTCTAGCAGTTCAGCATCAGCTATTCATAGTAGTTAACACACAGGGCAACTATGAGGTCAAAACTATCAGGTGGGTATAAAAAGGCTTATCAGTATTGCTAATACTGATATCTCCTTAGCTCTGTCTCACTTTCTCTTCGAACCTTCACATCTCGTCATTATCAACATTCTCATTACGCGTTATTCACCCCCTTGTACTCGATACATCGGGCACAAATCGTTCAATCCTGTTATTGGATGAACACGTGTTACATCGTTCAGTCACTTGATGTACTCATCAGTTTAATACAGCCTGGAATTGCTGTTTATGTTTGAGGGAAAGAGGCAACTTTTACGAGTGATCGGAAAAAGCTGCATTAGCAACTTCAACCAAGGGAAAACGTGTTTCTTTCTGGTGTTTGTTGTTTTTCTCTTGTATCTCCGTATTACGACTCTTGCCAATCCTTCCTTGTCTCTTTCGGTCTTTATATAAAGAGCTTCCCACTATGGTGCAGGCTGGAGGCGTTTCTATCCCTCTACAGATCTCCGGCACGTAAACTCTCGTTTTCTCATCGGCAAGGATTCTCCTTCCATTCTTTCAGGATTCACGAAAATCCCTCAAGCCAATAGCCAGGTTCCTGTTGGATTTAGCTCACACGTCGTACCAGAACTGTTATATTTATCTATTTTTATTGGTCAGTTCACTTCTGGCTCTCGCCCATACGGACCCACGTAAAAATACACAAAAGCAAAGAACAGATAAAAAAAAAAGAAGCCTCACCTTACCGAGAGAGATGAACATTACCTTTTTTTTCGTTTCGGTGGACGTTTTCTCGTTTGCTCGAATTTCTTCGTTGTGTGATTCAGACCACAAGCGGGACAATCGTTCAACCCGGTACTTCCGGCATGGTCGTTAGGCTGAGAGTCAGGGTTGGAGGTGGCTGGGCAGTCGGAAATTTGAAAGGGATGTCGAGCCAAAGGGACCAGGCATGAAGAAAGAAGAACGCGTCAGTCTTGTTTATCTCGCTTAGGACAAAGTGGGAGAGTATAACCCTGGGGTGGGCTAAGATGGACCAGTGATTTCTCATACACATCAACTGTTCGAAAAATATTAATCATCCCAGACAGAATGATTCTTATTTCGATAATATTAATTCCGACAATAGTAAAAGTAAAATTAGTAATAGTAAAATTAATTTAGACAATAGTAAAAGATGGAAGCTATATAATAGCTGAGTCATGCTCAGTTTACCATTTAAGAAATTGGCAAGTGTCAGTGTATTTAAATTGTCACAATTGCAATTTGCAATTATGAAACATTTTCGTCCTTCGTATTTTACAACTTCAGCGCGATTTGCTTGTATATAAAATCTTTCTTTACTTTTTCTCCTGTCGTACTTTCTCTTAATGAAATGCCAACAATGATAAATTGGACGTGCATAGAGAGGACGTTGCATAATCGTGAGAATGACGATGAAAGAGCGACGATTGAGGATCGTTGAGTCTCTGTGAGTGGTACTAAAGACGAAAGAAGACTATAGAGACGATAGGAAGCTTTCAACCCCTCTCCAGTCGTTGGGGTCAAGTGGCAGGTCAAAAGGTTCGACCGAACACTACAACGTTTTCTTTTGGCCCTTGAATGTATTATACATGCACACTCACACTCACCAGGTGATTCAACTCTGTCAGAGACTTCTGGGAATAATACGAACCTGGTGAGGGGGTGATAAAAATAAATCGAAAGCCTCCAATACGATTTATCGTTTGATTTCAAAATATTTATACGTCATTGCATGGATACACATGTAGTTATATATAGATATAATAATGTTATGGAGATTCGAGGACCGGCTAATTGCTAGCCACTAATGCAATCGGGTCGTTATCGGGCGTTAATGGCATGCATCCTGTTGGTGTGCGAATTTGGATTTAGTGCGAGTATGTCTGTGTGTTACATGTAATATATATATATATATATATATATATATATATATATATATATATATATATATGTGTGTGTGTGTGTGTGTGTGTGTATAAGTTCACACGTACATATGTAGTCTGTACTATAGAGAGTGAGTACTTTGGCGATGTTACAAGGAGGTTGGCGATCGTTGGATATGCAAATCGCTGCGAGGGTATGCGAGAGCTATTCTCTCCAATTGTCTCGTTTATCAATTCATCGATCCTGACTAAGTACTCCACACTGGATGATGCGCTTATGTCGATTTACACATTTTTTTTCCTTTGACAAACTATAATATTCCACGATTCGACGAATTACACCAGTCTCGATGCTCATATATCGTTGCCTGATTCGTTTTTTTTTTGTTTTTTAATTTTTAGTTCACACTTGATATGTCAATAATGTAGATTTTTCTTCGTCACTTATTTACATTGATTTTTATATCCCAGGTCGCCTTAATATCACGCTTGCCCCGAGTCTCGTCTCCTCTGTCATAAAGAGAATCGCGATAACATTCTTAGTAATAGATTTTTTTAAATAAATGGTAATATTGTGAGGCAGTTTCTAACGTAACGCGAATAAAATTTCATATCGAATTCGAGGGGCACAGTTGAGAATGATAACCGATAATCGATGCGATCCAGAGATAAAATTAATATTTAAACGCGGAAACCTCAATTACATAAACATCCATGTACGTGAATTTTAATTAATTAAGATTGGTGGTTCAATAATTGATCAAAACGGTTGCCAGAATCGACATTGATAAAATCGGGGTTTTTGGGTGTAGCGCAATTTTTTAATTTTCTTTTTTAGCAAAACTTTGTGTAAAAATATTAATTCGAGACTCATCGAGGCTTATTTTGTGCTTTTCGTCAGACGATTATTCTGATACCAAATGGGCCTTTTGATGCGTGAAATTAAACTGGATCCGGTGCTGGGGCGAGAAGTTGCATACTCGACGATTTGGCGATCTGCAAATTAAGAATAATCGACAAAGAAAAATGTATTAATTGTATTCTTGTTTCCTCATTTTTAAATATTCCAATTCTCACTCGTTTATTTACCTGCTGTTTCGGCTGTCTGTGAGATTTTCTCGCGTAAACTTTCAACACCCGACAATTGCAGGCGACCGAGAGAGCCACAGCGAGACCCTGCACAGTTTTGTTCGAGGTAAGTTTATATTAGAAAAAAAATCAATCGTCTGAAAATTTAATTCTTTAAATAACAATTCATACGTTATGAAACTTGATTAATGAGCTTTTTGGTAATCCAAAAAGGATTCGTTAAACAGTTTAAAAATAATGATATATATGATTTTTATAAACAAGACATATTTTTATTTATATTTTATGAATCATTTCTAATCGTCTATACGCATTTTGTATTAACCTGCAACGAGTGTCCGGTGCAAAAAATGGCCCATAGAATCGGCAGCTTCCAGACTCGTGATGCGACTCCACAGCCAGCAACAAGGCCAACGATCAGTGATACTTTGAGAAAAAGCATGAGTTGAAGAGCTCGCCTTCTCTTCATTTTCTCCCGTTGTTTTATTTCCAATTGCATGCTGCAAGTGTATCGGGCTACAATTGCAGCTTTAACGAGATAGTAGCCCGATGTGAGAAGAAGAATAACGATGGGCAAGCCATAGGTGTAGACTGTAGCTTTTGTACCAAGAAACCTATGAATAAAAAAGTTCGAAAAAAAACTATATGTTTGTCCTGCGAAATCTTTATTTATTAAATTAACGCAACATTTAAAAAGGGGTCTCTTTAAGAGAAAAACGAAAAAGAGGCTGATGTTAGTCCAGGTAGGAAAATAAATGGGAAAAAAACAGCGAAAGAACCATCAACGCGGAAGAGCAACACTACATAGGTTATTTTTTTTATTTTTTTACACACGTTCAAGCACTCGGACGCATTGGTAAAACGAAGCGAAGCTCTGAACGACCTTTTGTGCCTCCTCGGCATTGTCCCCGAAATTGTTGGATTTAAATGGGCCAACGATGGTTCATGAACGTTTCCAACGAGCTCTCGCTCGCCTCTCTTTGAATTTTTTCACCTCCATTATTTCTGCGTTTCTTGTATCGCTCTTTTTTATTCCATTGGCGAGGAAAAAAGCTATTTTATTTATTGGTCTGACAAACGTTGAGATAAAGTAGAAATAGTTTAGTGAGAATGAGTACTTGTTGAAAAGGACACTTGCCATGATGCTCTTATAATAGGGGTCAAGAGGGTAATATCGATCAGCCCAATTTTGCGAGGTATGACGATTATGAAAAAAAAAAAACGTTCCCTTTAGTTACAAAAAGATTAATTTATTTATTAGCCATTGCTATTTCTATCTATACACGAATTAGTCTAAAAATAGATAATCATTTTGAATACAAAAAAATTTCACTTCAAATAAGATTTCAGTGACAATTTTTATCACACTTACAACATATTTTCGATTTATAATAAAATGTGTACCATTCTAGGGTTGAGATAAATATTTAGAAAAGGTGTCATTCCGTTTTGTTGACGGATTCGTAAATTGTAGGCGAAATAATACAAATTGTAGGCGAAATAATACATTATATGTATAATGGGATGGTTTTTTTAACCAAGGTTTAGCGATTTTAACAGAAGTCTAGAATTTCCTTCTATATCATTGTGTAAATCCTCTAGTGAGAGTTCGTAATTATGACCCGTATAAAAAATGCCAAGATTGCAAATTTACTGTAATGATCATTCAAATTATCTTTTATCTCACAAGTTTTACGAACGAGTGGACGAAAATAAAAGTTTATCAATAAATTTTCTCTAGAAATACGTGTTTGTATCAAGTATATATAACAATCAAATTCATGAAAAAAAAAATGTATGACTCAAAAATGGCAAAGGTTTAAAAAATCATATTTTGATTTTTTTTTCCTGCAGGTGGGTCTATTTTATAATAGTTTCTGCCAATTTCCTTCGAAGATAATTCAGGGTGAACTGAAGGCGTGATCAAATTTTTAGGCTGCTGCTTGTTCTATTTTTGTTGCAACTAATTCTTGATTTTTTTTCAATAAGTTATTTTTTTCCTGTTAAATATTTGTATTTATTGTTCGATGGTGGATCAGTAAGGAATCACTGAAATTAAACATCATCGCAACATTTTTTTATTTTACAATCTTAAAAAAATAATTCTTGAAAAAAAATATCGTGGAATGTCCTATAGGAAGGATAATAGCATCTCAATTTTTTTTCTAGAGACGGTTCTTTTTTTACGAATAACCCCATTGAGCGATAATATAAAAATAATACAATCGTTAACTTATTCAACATTTAGAATTTTCAAAACAGAAAAATGTTTTTTAATCTAAAGAATTTCTTCCATCACGTCCTTTATATTCATTCATTTTTGACCAAACAATGTACTATGTGCTACAGTATACATATATGTACTGTAGTATCATAATGCGTAGGCAGGATGGGGATGAAGTTAGAAAAGTGGCTTTCTGATCCGTAGCTTTCGTCTGATTCGTTTTTTTCCTCCCCCTCCTTTTCTTTCCCAACCCTTACACTTTCTCGTCTTGCTAAACTTTCAGTTCGCGACAGACACGAGAGAGAAAGTCAGCGGATTCTCCAGGACGTTCGTGTGTTCTGCTCATACGCCTCCTTCTCTCTTTCTCTTTTTATGCACCACCGGAAGTGCACTTTATCGACTTTACTTGTTTCCCACTCTAAGAGTAGAAAAAGAGCGGGGAAAAGAGACAGACACAAAAGCCTCGGGACAGGCAAGCGACCGTGGGATGAGCAAGGAAGAACAAAAACGAACAAAAATACACCTTTTCTCTGAGAGTCAACCCCTACACGGTTTATCCGGCCCTCGCTATTTTACGCTATATCTCTCTTTAGTTGGGCTTTTCTCTGGCGAACCGCGAACATTTCAGTGGATGAAAGAAAAAAAAAGTTGCTCAAAGAGTCTAGAAGACGACTTGATGTATATGACGAAAGAAAGGGGCGCAAAACTTAAAAATACGAAAAGAGATATATAGAAAGAGTGAAAAATCTCTGCTGAGTTGTCTGACAAATTCGCGGGATATGGAGATAAATAAATGTATGAGTCAAGGTGAGAAAACTGGCGTAGTATAAAACTTGTGCAAACAAAAATAAAAATAAAGATATGCACTGTACACATTTAGAATTTATTTTGTCCAAACTTAAATCTGAACGAGGATCTCGACAGCTGAAGTGCAAAGAAGGAATGGAGATTATACGACGAGAAGCAAGATTGAAGCAGCGCGAGATATTATGCTGACGGAAAGAATGCGAGAACTGGAGAAGAGGACGAAATGGAGGACGAGAAAGATTGTCGAGCTCAGGCTTACGAGACTTTGAATGAAACGCTTACATATATATATATATATATATATATATATATATATATATACAGTGGCACATTCTATTCGACTTTACTAAGAATTCTCCTGTGTAAGTATATATATTGCACATATATAGGGAATTCCAGGAAATAGGAGGTTATTCGTAAGCTAAAGTCGTCTAGAGTGAATGTAAGTCTCCATCAGAAAAAGGATATAGAATCGTCATGGACGGAGATAAGAGGACGATAGTAAAGACAGGGTGGAAAAAGAGAATAAAACCGCAATGGGAAAGTAGGTGAATGCGTTCTTCACGATTTACTGGACTGCAAATGCACCGGCCTATTCAAAGTCTTCAGTACTAGCAGGATAAGTATAATCCCATCAGGATTTCCAAACATTTTATATGCCTCGTTCATTTTTTTTTCTGAACACGTAGGTTGCTCAACATGATAAGTAGAATTAAATAAGTAAAAAAAACATAAACTCCTTTCTAAATTTTATTGATTCGTAAAAACAATTATATAAAAAAAATATGAAAGATAAGAAAAATTATTAATTATGAAAAAATATATACCCAGTATTAGCGTGATTATTTGAGAAAAGGGCTTTTTGCAAAAGCACGAGGTATATATATATATATATATATATTATTTTCGACTCACCAGCAATTAAAGGGTGTCAGTTCGGAAATGTTCCATAGACTGTGAGATTCGCCAATCTGCAAGAATGTCGCAGCACCGAGGGTGATGAGTGGTGCCCCCCAGGCGAAGATGCTGTATTTCAGATAAGTTGGTGGATCATCGCGACAGGGTATCGAAGCTACAGTCGCGTAGAGATGATGACACATGGCAGCGAGCCAACAGACGACTGACACTCTGAGATATTGAAGGCTCAGGCCCAACGAGATGCACAATTCCGAATCCTGAAAAATAATAATAAATCGATACCTTCCTGTTGAACCCACCATATTTAATCCTAAAAATGTCCCTTCTGTATTTCAAATTTTGATTCTTCTGAATTTGTCAAAAAAATACATTGTTTGCTTTAACTTTTAAATAATTTCAGCTCTTGAGCAAAAATTTTCTACACAAATGAGCTAATATTAAATTTTCTAAAAAATTTACATTAATGTTTAAACTTAATAAACCATCTGACTGAATATTTGAAAAAAGGGTGAAAGCTTTTAAATTTAAACTTGTATAGTACTGGCAGCCCATCAACGATTTACAAAGCTTTTTCGTGACGAAGCCCAGGTAAAGAAAACGAATTCCATAAGGAATTTGGCTGGGAGAACCCAACCCAAGGATAAAAAATCACAAGGGAAACGATGGGCAATTTTCGATATGCACCTTTTCTTTGTTGTTATATCACGAATTCAATTATTTTTTCTTGCTAGATCTGCTTTTTCAAACTGCTGGACGCCTCGTGCGTGTCTGCCAAACAATTGATTTATACACTATTGTATGAATTAATGGGAAAACAATATAGTATCGAAGGGATCCGGAAAAGTATATGAGAGTGCGAGCACCCGCTTGCTCCATTTGGCCTTCGAGTCTCTGGCGCACCCTCGATCACGAGAGAGCCCTCTCTGGCTAAGGGGAGACATACATCTCGAGCTCTTCCCAACAAAAAAACGCTCTTGGGGATCTCGAATGAGAGGTACAGCGAAAAAAAAAACAAAAGATCGTAAGAGGGAGAGAGATGAAAAAATATATGTAGTAGATGAGAGTGAAAAGAGGGCACTAGTAGAATCCAGAGGCTGAGATCGTCTCTGACAGACGCGAGAAGAAACGAGAGGGAGCTTTCACCAGGTTTGTATATTTATAAGTAACGAAACCTGTGGAAGAAAGTGCCTCGATACGTGTGTTCGGTTGTTAGAAAAAAGAGGGTCTCACTGGCTGTTAATCTTTTGGCATCTCTCTCGAGTGTGCGAAAACGATTTTAGGGATTTATATACATTGATTGATGGTCGAAATACCTTGCTTTTCAGGGTTTCGTATAGCTTATGTGTACGAAAAAAAAATATATTTGATGAAAAGCTTACTATTTTACGAATCCCTATATCGTCGTCATTCCTTTTTTTTCCCCACTAAATTTTTACGTCAAGATATTTCAGGCAAAAAATCTCATAAGCATCAGTTCTCGTTGTTTTACTTGTACTTTAGGTGGATGATGTGAAATATGTCAGTTTAGAAAATGACAACAAAAGTAGTTACACTCGACTATTACATAGAAGTTAGCTCGTAAAATCGAATAAGCGAGGATACGTCGTATGAAAAAATTCTTAAGTTGGTGGAGTTTCGGACATTTTTCTTCGCCCGTGAGACCAAAACATTGCTATATTTTGATGTACATTCTACTAACTGCACTATATAACAGAATAATCCCTCGTAATGGAGTCTGTTCGACACTCAGGAGGGAATTATCGTCGAGTTTTCGCAGATTCACGAAGATAGCGTTGACGCCAACATCTCGAGTCGTAGGAGAAAAACGAATGAGGAAAAACTAGTGGAAAAGAAGAGTGAACGCTGTAAATAAAAACATGATGAAGTTTAAAACGTTTATTGCACAGTTTGGAGAATATTAAGAATGATCGACATCACGAAATCTCCGGAGTTTAAATTATATTATAATTTATATTGGACATTTAAATGGTTAAATAATGCTATGGCAAAAACAATTCTAGTAGATTTATATGTATCTCTCGAGCAAAGGATCTTAAATTCTCGTGAGTTTATTTTCAGCGTCTGCAAGGAACGTTTGCAAGAGCACATTATGCTCTGTTGACCTTAGAGTAATTTTTTGTTACAGTATAAACATTTATACAGTATTTTTGTTACAGTTGTTATAGTCTGTCATTCAGGGATTTCATCTTAAGGGGAGAAGTTTGTGGGTTCTTGCCATTGTTCATTTAATAACGTTGCTATTTACTTTTGATCCGTATCAATTCGTTTGATTTGACGAATTGATGAAAAAAAAGTAAATTGCTCGAAAAATTCAAATTCAGTTTAACTAATATTTTTGAGGAATTAACTTTTTTTTTCTATAGAACCATTATTTTGCATGTAAGTTCAAAAAAAGTTATGTAAGTTAAAAAATCGATTTTTTACGTTACATCATACTCTATCGTTAAAGCTCATCAATGATGCTACGCGAATTTCTCATAAAGCTTCCTCCCTCCCTCTCTCTCTCGTTTTCAAGTTTAGAAATGAAAAACTATTGAGAACGTGACTGCAATCTCCGTACAGTTGCAACCACAGTTACAGCGGGTCGAGTCGTTTCAAATTGCCGAGAGAGTACACACTTACCGCATACGTATGCATGCAGATACACAGATGGAATACTAGGCACATACTTATATACTTTATGCATGCATATATATATGTATATATATATATATATAGACATTGATATGTAGCGAGTAAAGTTGCTATCATCGGAGAACCCTCGATTTGGGTCCATGCCAACAGCTGCTCGACCGATAGCGAGTCGTACTCAACCCTCTCGTACTTATATATATAGTATATGTATATATGTACGACAGAATCAACATAATATAGCGTTACAAGCTTTGAGAGCTACAATAGAACGGTCGAAAGTTCGCTTGCAATACGCGAGGAAGTACGAGTGGGCACTTACGAGGGATTGCCTTCCCTGCCTCCCTGCAGCCCCTTATTTCTACTGGCCCGACTATACCGGTAGTGGCGTTCAATATTTACGAAAAGAAAACTCGTATTTACTCGATCGAATTCGATTGTGCCAGTCAGTAGGGAGCTTAGACCCACTTTCAACCCCTCTAATGGGACTCAAAATTCTCATTGAATATATAATTACTAAATGTTAAATACAGATCAGTGTAAACTATCGTAATTTTCGTCATGTAGAAAAAAGGCAAATAAATATGGAAATTTTAGTATTGCAGTCAGACTGCAATACTCGTACCAAGTTTGTAGAGTTTTTTCAATCTAAAAAAAAAATATGTAATCTTTCTTCGTTCTACTTTCGTCGCTGATCTTGTCTTTTATTTTTTCTCTTCGTTCCCTTTAATTAATGGACCGTCCCAGTATGATTTTGCTGACATCGCGATGATGTCTAGGAAGATTTATGCAATGAGCTACTATATATATGTATATTTATATATTGTGTAGGTCAAATATAGTATAAACCTTGGCAACGTCACGGGCTTGGCCCAGTTTCCATCACAAACTGACTTCCGGTGACTCTTCGGTCGAGCTTTGATGCACACTGTGTATGATAAACGTTTGTAAGATGGGATGATACCATTCATTTCCGTGCAGCACGAACGACTATACATATACGATAAATTGAATTGAATTTAGAGGAAATGGAGAATGTTATGTATATATATATATATATATATACGATATCATAGGTGGAACTCAGAGGTCAGTTATGTGAAAATTATACAGGATACGAGGCACGTTTTCTAATACTGCCGAAGACAGAAAATTCTGATAGCAATTCACCCCTATGTGTTTAGTATGTGACTCTGAGAGCCCCTTGAGTATCACTGGAATTCGTAAAAAAAAAAAACAAAAATATTGAAGAAAAAAAAATGTTCGCTATTGGGAAGAGAAAATTCAACTGGAAATCGATAAAAACTTTTCTCATCAGGGATATTTAATAAATGGAAGCTGAGATACTTTTCACATTTATACATAAGAAAATGGATACAACGTGAAAAAATCTAATGGATAAGAAAATCGATAGACTCGTAAATTCATGCGTAAAAAAAAAATCTTTTTACAGTGAAGCCTCGATTATCTGGAGCAAAATGGGACCGGAGACTCCTCTGATAATTGGAAACTCCGGCTAATCAGATTCCAATGGCATGAAATAAGCTACAAAAAATTACAAATGTATTGCTAGTATTTTGCTGCATGTTAATTGTTACCTTTTTGATTAAAAAAAAAAAAACGAAAGTTATTTGAATATTTTTTTTAAGTTTTGAGCTAAATTCGACCTGCAATGGCAAAATCGTGTATAAAAAATCGCGGCACGAAAAATCCACCATAAAAATAATCCAGCGCCTGTTATTCGAGGTTTTACTGTATTCTCGATTCAATTTACATCGACCTGTACTAAAGGAGGAAATATTCTGCCTCGAAGGCAGCAACATAAAAGCTTACAAAGGATGTAAAAAAAAAACTTACAAAGGAAAAAATTCGTAAAGAATTTGTGACATTTTTCGGGAAAGCGATAGGAGGACACACTCTACGCTGAAACATATTTTATGTGTCGTATCCTTTGTGGAATGTATCCAGCGTTTTCTTGGTGCATACAAAATGCACGGGCTATCTTCCCCATTCTTTTTACTGTCAGAACAGTTTCGCGTAATTTCTTCTCTTATTTATCCCGGCGCTACATATTTTTCCTTCCAATGATTTTTCTATTCATATTTCCTGGGAAACGCCTCAACCAAACTGGTGCTTTGGCCCTTTCCTATTCACCTTCCCACAAGGGACTCTTATCCTCGAATGTACTGGTACAGTTTCTCAGAATATATTTTCGTATTTTTTACTCCACCCTCATTAAATTTGTCTTTTTTTTTAGATTTTTTTCGTTACGTTTGATCTCTTCCAATCTGATTTTGCTATATATAATACTTTTCATAAATATCATCTCTTATTTGATCTCGAAATGAATTTTATTAGTCTTGAAGAAAGCCGAGAGGAAATGTCAATTATTATTTTATCCTTCTACTCTCCCTCTCTCTCTCTCTCGTAGAGTCTCGAGAGTCGTACATTTATGATTATTTCGATTCTTTGTTCTCGTTCGCATCGCCCGAGGAAAGGATAAGTGGATTTGACGAGGAATAATACCGAAGCAGAGATGGGCAAGCAATCGAGTAAAGAAGAATGGAAAATATTTTTTTTTTTAAGAAAATAATTCTCAATGATAATTTCAACTTATGGTTCATTATGCGAAGTGACATGACACTATAATTATTTTTAATGCTCTCCTAAAGAAAATTTCCTAATACTTCGTGCTCGGATGATGAAAAAAAATTCAGTGATTAGGAAAAACCGGAAAGTAAAGCAACAGCTCAACTTCCGGGCAACTTTTCAGGAAAAAAAATAATCGGGAAGGAAAAAAAACCGATCATTCATCACTCGTTGCTTCCGGTGTGGAAAATAAAAAGTCGAACGAGAGGTGATCCCCACACCAGCTAGCTCTCTTTCAGCGTACTCGCGGTGGCTCAGGTGAGCAGTTATTGAGAGAGCGAGCGAGTGAAAGATTAATGGGAAATGCAAAAATGATGTATACGAACCGCGTAACGCTTCACATTGTGCCAGGTTTTTTTTCTCCTTCCTCGCCCACTTTTCTCCCCTTTCTCAATACGAAACAACTATTTCTGATTTTTTTCCTCTCCTGAAGGGTAATTTCTTTTTTGATTTTTAATTTTTAATCCAATATTAAGCGTATTGCGTATCCCGCTTTCTATCGGAGAGAAGATAAACGACATTTATGAAAAACTGAAAATATCCATGACCAAAGGGAAATAATAGAGGAAAGTGAGAGCCACCGGATAAATGGTAAATTGACAATTTTCATGCTGAATAAATCAAAAATTCAGACGGAATTTTGTTTTAAATCTCTCTTCCTTTTTGTGCGAGAGAAACTCTCGTGGAATATTCATACACTATACCAACGACTATACAGTACATACACTATACACTACACATATATGCTTGGGAATGCTGAAAGAGAAGCTTGTCCTTTTGGCCAAATGTAATTGCAGGAAACGCGTATACCTACGTACTTATCATTCTCTATATATAATCTCCTTCCCTCTTTTCAGCTTTTATCTGGGTAAATTCATGCTCCATTTCCGGTAACTGAAAATACACCGTGTGCCCTTATCGCACACCGCACCAGCAAAATGACAAAATTTCTCATCTGTGTTTCTCTCAGCGAAACAATCCCATTATTTGAACTAACTGATGCATACATTATAATTTTAGGATAGTAATAATACTATTTAATAATAATAATAATAGCAATGTTAACAAAGCAGATAATTATTGGAACGTAAAATATTATTTGTAATATATAGAAAATATTAGAAGATTATAAAATTAATTAAATTAAGGGAACAAGTTTTTCGAATTAAATGATATGTTCACTGAACAAAATTATTATACCGGCATTTGACAATAATTTTTTAAATTTAACTAATTTCTTTTTAACTCAAACGCAGTTCATTTCAGTTAATTTGAGGTGATGTAAAATCGATGATAGTGTTGGGACATTTTTATTATTGAACTTATTAAATTTATTCGAGACTAAATGATGATTTGAATGAAAGTATGAATTAATTGATACGGTGATAAATTTCATGATCGAAATACTTAATGCTTATGACCACTAATCTATTTGTAATTCGAAGTTGGTTAATTACATTGCAATCTCAAAATTTCGTCATTTTAATAAATGTTGAACTTTTTCGGAAGTGAAAAATGCATTTTCCCTGAATATAGAGATCCCTGAATCCCTGAATTTAGCGAGGTGTAACGTATTAGGTACTTTGCATCGTGCTGAAAAAACCTCCAAGTAGGCACGATATTTCCTATACACAAAAACTTATGTACGTGTGCTGGCTGCAATGCTAGAGAACGAGACAGAGTGCAAGTCATATTATACAACGAGTTTTATTGCATCATGTGGGCGAGATCGCCTAATCTGGTGAACTTGCATCGTAATAAAGAATTATGCCGTCACAGTTGAGAAAATCGAAGTGACCATTAAGAATCTCACCAAGCTTATTTTTTCGTTAAATCTCAACACCGGAAGTTGCCAAGCGGAATTGAGAGATTGGCGATGAAAATAAAAAAAGGGTGAAATCATTGATGTGGAAAAAAGTAGCTTAACTCGACGTCTGTCTTTGTCTCTCTCTTTCTCTCTCGCTTACCACTTCCATTTTTCTATATATGGTCGAGTAAAATTTAATGAAGCATAAAATATCCTTCTTCCCTCTGGACTATATTCTAGAATAAATATTTTATCCGATTTTATCAACGCACGAATATTAAATACCCTCTTGTGATATACATTTTTAATTTAACGTAACATACGGACCGTTTGGTCGTCTCGTATAATGGGAAAAAAAATGCAAAGCTAGTTTGATGGAGCCAATGTTAATAAATAAAAAAATCTTGCACATTTCATGCTGGTGGTGTAGAAAAAATATCGAAAAATTTGTGTGAGCCAATGTCGTGGATGGAAACTTTTACAAAAATGTCCCTACATAGTTTTTCAGCGATGCATATATGATTTTGCGAGTGCATAATGTAAAAACGCGAGGCAAAAACATATTTTTACACAAAGAAAAACCGCTCTGCTTTCTCACGCTAGTTTACGTATTCATTTATACATACGTGATTTTCGTACACAAAGCAGCACCGTGGTCATCAAAACGGTTCTAACAGCAGTTATTTCGGTTCGTTGGACGAAACTATTTCTCGTCAAAGGGAAAAGAGAGAATGAGAGCTAGAGAGAGAGAGAGAGAGAGAGAGAGAGATTTGGCGCAATATACGTACGAATAGATACGAGCATTATTGTGTACACAGTACCAAAAATGTGTTCTAGCTGACAAGAGAACTGCTGTAGTGATGTTACATGTAGTTCGTCCCACATTGAATGAAACTTTTCTCTCTCATCTTCGCTACGCTGGGAAAATTCTATGGTATATGAGGGACATCAATATGGATGAATGCAGAGGGAAATACAAGGAGGCTACTCGATGGTATGGGTAGAAATAGTGCAGAGACTATAAATGGATTTACTATGCAGTTTGTATGGTGCATTGTAGGCCAATGCAACAGGACCATGAACCTTGTCATGTTTTATTTTTTTTTTCCTTTTAGGATATTTTGTACACCGATTGTTCTTAAATTTTCACGGTGAATTTTTTACTATGAAACAAACTTTTCGGGACCCCTTCGAAGATGGGCGTATACCGTAGGTAGTAAAAAAAAACCAAAAAAAAATAAAGTTTTATTTACGAGGCAAACGTGACAATTTAATTCCTAGTAGCGAAAAATTAATTATTGCCTCGTGAGAAATAGTCCTTGAACTTCGGTAAAAAAAAAACATTCGACACCTTGTATAATACTGAAGGATAGCAACTATTTAATCATACTGCTCTGTTTTGCTCAAAAACTGCCCCACCACCTAATGAAATCGTTGGGTCCAAGAAACAAAGCAGCGGTTCGAAAAATATCTGAAAATTAGTGTTGTTTATTTTATTATGTTGCTCTACAATTTAAAACAAATTAGATACTAAAGAAAAAAAAAAAGAGTTCGGCTATGGCCCTGTCGATTTTGGAGTTGGCCTGGAATGCCCCATATACTGCGACGTATATTGTAATGGAGAATCCATCGTCATTTAATATACATAATCAAATGGAGCTTTTTGATTTTTAGGAATTGATATATTAGCTCCTGTACATGGAGGATATACGTGGCATCCTTGTGTAAATTCGGATGCAACTACTGGTGCACACAAGGAGGCCTTGTTATTTCAGTATTCTCGACTCAATGCTGCTTGTTATCGCTATGCCACAATCAATTTATACAATTGCAAGGTCTCTGGATTGTTGGCTATCCTGAACACACGTAATAAGTTATCTGTTGTTTTTTAAATGCCCGAACGTGACTCTATTGATTGATGTCAGTGGCATCAATGATGGAGGGTTCAAAAGTGAACAAAAATTGAATGAGAAAAATAAAGTCAGTGACGCAGAGAGAGCGAGAGAGAAAGTGAATTTGTGGTGAGACGAAGGACGCAGGATCAATAAGAAAACTTTTATTTAGAATGGAAAACTGAGTTCTATGGAGAAAAAAAATGATAACCACTGTCAAGCCTGACAAAGATACAGCGGAAATTGTGATAAAAGCAAAACATAATTTTTCGTCTGAAACTATAATAGAATGTCATGTATGGATAAAAATCATTGCATATAAAAGTATTAATGTGAGCAAGGGGCTCCAATTCGTGTGATAACGAAAAACAATATTCAATATAACAAATGTGCAAAAAATATATTAAATTTTTTTTTTTACGAAGTAAAAGAATATTTTTCGCTCATTTTTTCTGTTTCATGTGCTTGGACGAGAGTCGTACGTGATGAGAATAATTTATTTTTTGAGAGAAATTTTATTTCCCATCGATTGGTAATTCTTGGCCCACGGCTTTTGGACCTGCGCCAGATGTTAATTTTATCCAGTATATCGGGAAAAAGTGTCACCAATTGCGTTTCAATATCCGTAGAGAATTTTCTATTTTATGCTTCATCGCTTCGGGCTCTTTATTTTACGTTTTTGGTGGCCAATCGTTTCGTTAATTTGTCAAATATAATCGCGCCCATTTTTATTTATTCTCTTATACCTTTCCACATTCAGACCTTCTGGCGGAAAAAAAATTGACGTCTCTGTCATAAGTTTCAGAGTATGGTGAATATAGTGAGGGAGTAGAGAGCGTGAGTGAGTGAGTGAGTGAGTGAGTGAGTGAGTGAGTGAGTGAGTGAGTGAGTGAGTGAGTGAGTGAGTGAGTGAGTGAGTGAGTGAGTGAGCGAGTGAGTGACTGAGTGAATAGAGAACTCTTTGATTATATATTTTACCATTTTATTTTACCGTACTGATTTTTTTTATCATCACCAAAAATGCCGCATCAATTACCTTATGCTGATGGCCCTTCACACCTTTAATCTATTGACATTTTGGTCGTGCACGAGTCTTCCATCTTTTTTTCATTTATTTTTTAATGCTCTCGGAGTGAATGTTGATTAGCTCGAATAACTTGCTTCGAAATATTTGTTTTGATAGGATAAAAGATGATGAAAAATTGGACAATTTATTCAGTGACTGAGCCCCCTTAAGTCATCACCTACTTGGGCGAATAATGCAAAGCATTGGCTTGGCGAGACTCTTGAGAAGAAGCGTACATTTACATGAAAGCGTCAGAGAGCTATGAATTCATGACGATGAGGAAAAAAAGGTTTTTCGAGGTATTATCGAGATAGTCTGATCCAAGTCAATGTACTAGGATACTCGATAATGCTCTATATATACTTTCTTCGCATTGCCTCTCGAATTGACTTTCTCAAAAAGCCCTTTTCGTCAAGAGGCTTGAAACGGGCGAGTCACTATAGGTACAGTGCGAGCCCTTTTACTGTAGTGAAGCTGCAACCCTTCGAGACCCCAGAGACTTGAAATCACTTCCAAGCCCTCCATCGAACGATCGTCGAAAAACCGATTCTGCTAAAAATCAAAGACTAAATCTGATTTTTCCATTTATTTTCGCACATTCGCGGTTAGTTGGTTCGTTTACTATTCAATTTTTAGTCCCTTTAATAATATGCTGTCATGCGGGGAAAATACTATATATAATATTTTTAAAGCTCAAAATATTTAAATAAATATTTGTACGTAAAAATTTCGTTATATATTTAAATTTGTCTACTCAAACTAAAAATTACTGCGTCCTCCTAAATTCGTAATGGCAATTTTATTTGTTATATTTAACTCGATGGTCTAGACCATTTTGTGTCACCATGTTGAAATACACAGTGCGGTCGGGTCACTGGTGACCCAGGTGTAGATCAGAGGGTTAATTGTAAAGTGCAAAATTGAATTACGATGATTCCCTCAATATTTCTCGGGCTCGACTTTTTTTTTACTGTCCATTTGTTTTTTAATTTTTAAAGAAAAATTGGATTTTTTTAACTTTGAAAATTGTACATTTATTTACATCGTCGAAGAGACGTTTGCCACACAATCTCCCATCGATTTAACGTTATCCCACTTCGCTGCTATGTATATTTATCATACGTATAATGTATACGTGTGCGTGGATTTATACGTGAATAATGGAAAATGTATCGGTCGCAGTATATATTGCATTCTCTATCGACCTGGTATGCATACCAGTAATGTTATGGGTTTGAATGCAAACCGCATCGACAGTAAAGTATTTATTTATTGCTATGTGGCGATTTCGAGGTTTCTGTACTCCCTTCACTCTCGCACATTCCCGTCCCTGCTCCCTTTTTTTCCAAGCACCGATTTTTACAGACGAGGAAACACTTGGAAAAAGGAAAAAAATCGCACTGGAGTGCCGAGACAGACATTGGTAGAAAAATGTATTCACGAAAAAGTGAAGACGTCGAGTCTTGTGAGAGATGCATTGTCATATTTTTCTGTCCTACATTATATATTTCACTTTTTTCCTCTCTTTTCTTTTTTTTTTTTTTAAATAAATTTTCCTCGTTTTCCGTCTTTGCTCTGCACGCCAACGGTATAATTTTCAACTGGAAAAAACTGCAAAGAGTATTTAGAGCGTTGTATTTGTACAGATCGCTGCAGTAGGGAAAGCGGACGGTAATAATCTTGACCATAAATACGAAAAGAAAGAAAACCCGCTGAATTTATAATTGGGAGAGCTATACAAACAGCAATCAGGTAAAAACATTCTACGAGAAAAATAGAAAAAAAAAAATTCTCTTCTTCGTTTCCTCCCTCTTTTGCGGTGGTGAACGAATTGGAGCGCCTCGAGTGTCTTTTGATCTTTTGCACTAGCTCTTTTCTTTTTTTTCCTTATTTTTCTTTTTTTTTTCTTCATCATAATTATTTCGCAAAATGAATTCGTAGTGCGTCTGTATACCATGTATTGAGTCTCGGGATCATTCGGTTATCGTGGGTGTGAGCCTGTTTGTATTTTACGTCCTAATTAGACAGCATGTGAGAATTTCTCGTCAACCACCCTCAATCTCCTACTTTTACTCCCGCCATCCCACTTTATAGCTCCAGTCCTTCACCATTTGAATGAAAAACTGCTTGGCCTTCCCCTATAGAATTTAATTCTCTGGTCTTTGACCTCTCGTACATGTATTCATCTCGTTAAAAAAAAAAGTGGAACGAAATGCCTCGACAGATTGTGTGAATGAATCTCGTCTATCAGAGTGCACTGTGCACTGCGTGTAAAACGGGACGAGAGCACCGCAGTATAAAACGTATGCGGGCGAGACGAAAAAGAGTACAGTTTAATGATCCACCTAGAACTTTTGAGTTTCTGATGAATAGTAAAATATATTTTTTGTTCACTAAAATTTTGCAAATTCTTCACGAATCTAAACAAAGCTCGTTTAAATTATGGAGTGGAGTTATACCCATTAATTTTGCAAGTCAATAAATCGGGAATGCAAAAAACAAAAGGAACATGGAACAAAAGAAGAAAAATGAGAATTGGAACGAAAATATATATAGAGTATTCTACTCTAACATGACCTACTTCTGGATCGTGTTTTCTGAGATTTTGTTCGATGACTTTTTTTCTATTATTGTTATAACTTTAGAAAGTATTCAACATGTTTGACCCTTTCCATACCATGTGAAAAACGGCACCTGATCCATACAAAAATGGGTCTTTCGAGTTTGACGACTTTTTCCCCTAGTCAAAGTGGTTCTAAAAATCGCTAAGAATTTGTGAATATACTTTGAACTTTGTAAAATAAATTTCTTTACTTTATTTTGAAAAAAAAATAACTTTAGTATCATTTAATTATCGAAAAATAATTAATAATTGGAGAGATAACTTGAATCGACCGAGCACGAAAGATTCGTGTTTGCACGAAAAGGGTTCATTTATAATCCACAGTGGTTTACCTCTCACTTCTTTTTTTTTCTTATTTTTTAGTTACAGAAGAAAAATTGACGAAAATATATATCAAAAACTGGACGTCAAACGATATGCAATGTTTTTTTGTTTATTGTTGCAACTTTTCTCGTATTCAGTTCATGCTATCGTTTCTCTTTCATCAAATTCCTCACGATTTAACACACAAATTGTTCAGGGCAATTGAGTTTTTTTAAATTAAAGGCTCTCGCCGAGCTTCGATAAATTGCTAATTTAATTGCATGTAATTTTACAAAAGTTTTTCGAGTCACTGGGGGTGCGCGCGACAATCGGCGGTTAGCGATAGTTTGAAATAGCGTTTGCTACACGTAATAGCCCTTATATATCTATATAGTATTCTGTATAATAGGGCAAGAGAGTTTCCCGTTAAAGTTACATGGGAAAGTTTTCGTCTCTGGGTTATCGATATCCCCCACACCCTTGCCAATTGGGTGAAAACAAGGCAAAAGCATGCCACTAGTTATAGTAGATATATATATATATATATATATATATATATATATATATGTATATATATAGTGCGATGAGGAAATTGAGCTTTGAGCCAAGATATAACAGCGAAAGCTATGCCTGCATGGTTCTCAAAACTAACGCGTGCATCGTAAATCGTTTCATCCCCCTTATTGTGTAATGGACGCACGAACGCCCAAAATGGCTTACATATTACAATATGTATTCTACGCAATTCCCTATAATATTACGTGATACCCCAGTTGAAATTCATACATGAGGCATATCGTAAGAAATCCTCCAGTGCAAAAGTCTGATCTCCTGAGAATCATTCCAAACTTGATGAAAAGTTATCACTAGTTAGTAAGAGTGTGTGTGATTTAAAAAAAAAATCTATTATTGTTATAACTTTAGAAAGTATTCAGTTTGGAAACAAACATACAGTCTGGTATCACATATCAACATGTTTAACCCTTTTCATACCATGCGACAAACTTGATGAAAATTTATTACTAGTTAGTAAGAGTGTGCGTGTTTTTTTTTCAAATTTACAATAGAATTAACCTAAAGGTTAGCAGATGGTGTCAGAAATCCATAAATCAAAGCTCCTATCTAAGCTCCAGAAGAATATAACTCGAAAACTATTAATCATACAAAAAAAAAAGTTGCTTACGAGTTTCAGTTTTGAATGAATTGTCAGCTTCGATTAAATTATTTGGGCGTCGAAACGGTTTTGAAAAATAAACAAAAATTAGGTTTTCGAAAAGTATAACTCAGGTTCATTTTCACTGTGAAATATGGGCTGGATGATTTTTCGTGGGATATACCGTATATATAAATAGACCCATGGACTCATTCCAAGGTCTGTGTGAGTGATCATGAGTGCTTTGAATTTGTCTGCAAGTTTCTATGCAAGGGTAAGAGAAATAATTGTGTGTATGTGTGTCCATGAGAAGGGGGTGAGTTTTTACTGGCGACTATATATGTATTTATTTTATAGCCAGTATCTATACTTATGGATACTTGCAGGGACATTCAGGACATCCAAACACAGTCACTTGCAAACACTCACTCACGAGCATCAGCACTTGAGTGCTCGTGAATGAGTGTTTGCAAGTGTGTGGTCATTCACTACGTCCTTACACAGTGCAGGAGCCCTGACATCGACAAGTGTCAATATAACTGCAGGGACATTCATTACATCCTTATACAGTAATTTGTAGTATATCACTCACGAGCACTCACATTAACAAGTGTCGATACTCGTGAGTGTTTATGGTTCGTTATGTATTAAGTGCTGTGAAAACGTATGTGTCAGCCAAAGTCGATGCGAGGGCTCGAAGCCCTCGAGGGCTTCGAGGGCTTCGAGCCTAACCTGGGAGGTTAGGCACAATAACCTGGGAGTAATAAAAATGAAGGCAACAGTAAAGCTGAGATGTGCTGACAACATGCCTTTACACAAACCGTAGACGAAAAGAGGAAGAACCGCGAGAAAGGGCGCAGAGATGAAAGGATCGAGGTGGAAGACGAATAAGCCCTTTGGCGTCGTCGTCGTCGTCGTAAATGAATTTTCATGATTAAATCACTGACGTCGATTATCGTGGGTTTGTATTCGCTGACACATCACTTTTCTATTCAGGTATGTATCAGCAAGTCTACAGTAACGACATCGTCACATATATTATCAACCCCTACTAACTCAAGTCATCGATATCGTATCACCGACCCTCCGTAAAAGTATCCTTTAGAATTTCCATGGGAAATTCACAAAATTTGAAGGGTAATCATACAGGGGTTATAATTTATATATACTTTTTTTAGCAGAAAGTTTTCCAAAGTTAGTCGACTTTCCGCAATTATATACAGTGAGCCTTATTTTGTATATAATTCTTCAAGAATCCCTCCCTCACCCTCCCCATCACTCTTCAATCCCTCAAGAATTATTTTCAGCGAATACAAAAAATGTAAAATAAATTCACAAAGATCTGTCGATTTTAAAAAATATTATTTTCATCACGACAAAATATATTGAAGATTGTTACATTTTCGCAAATATTTTCTCAGCAAGATAATGAGTTCACGTGACTTACCTGCACACCACCAACACCAACGATGAAAAGCAGTTGCACCATAAAGAGGGCGGCCAAGAGATTCATGAGGGTCGTCCCGGCCAGGCTTCTCAAATCCGAGAAGAGGCTGTAATGAGGGTAAAGTATATATATACATATATGTTTTCGTGTGTGTGACAGCGAGATAACACAAGCTCCTCTTATTTTCAGTCAAGGGCTAAAAAACCGACGTCAACTGGAGTGTCAGCTTTTATTCCCGTGCATGCACCCCATACCACCCTCGAAAGTTGTTGATTATCGTTGAGTCTCGTTTCACGTTTTTTTTTTGTTTTTTTTTTTTTTTTAACGAACAACTCTGTGGAGATTAATATGAATAAATTGAGGGCAAACGAAAAAAAAAAAAACGATGCACATTAGTATACATTTTTTTAGTATAAAAATTGTCTAATTCGCGTTGGAACGAGGAGGGGAAAAGAATTGCGAATGGAAGGACATTGCTTTCCAAGTAATATCGGCATTTCTTTCAGAACATGTAGTGGTTGTGTATAGATATTAAAGCAATTGCACAATTCATCATTCTCACGGTTGTAAGCGCCCCGTCTACGATGATGAAAAATTCTTCGTGACTCGAGGGAGGCGTCGAGATCGACGCGGAATCTCCGATACCAAAGGAATTTCAATTGTACACAATACAATTGATATTCCAGAAGAAAAAATATAGATATGCTTATATAAAAAATTGACCCACTTTTTTCCATACCCAGTAATTCAATTATTTCATTCTCCTTCACTCCTCTCTCATTCTCAATAAAACAAAATTTATTCCGATTATCATGTCACGTAGTTTGGACGAATACAGTTGACATGAAAAAAATCACGAGGAAAAAAATGAATTTTTGCAATTGAAAGGTATATCTCGTTTCTCCCTCAAGGGACTCGTGGGAGATTTAAGGATGACGAGAAATTGCCTCTGGTTTCTTCCATGCGATTTTGGCTCAACAAATCCCTCTTGGACTCTGCGACAAAATAAAACGATTTATCAATGTGTGAGCTGACAGTCGATTGAACGGAGTCGTTTCTATATAGCGAGAGCAAGAGCGAGAGAGAGTTGTGTGAAAAATTCTTATCTTTTTTTTCTTGCAAAGAGAGGAAAACTCGTATAACAATCCGGACGAGATGAAAGATACGTTTTTCGGTCATCCTAGAGAGAGGGTCGGAGAGAAAGGGGATTATTTCATCGCTACTGATGCCGAGCAGACGATCAATCTCATTGCCCTGCAGTAATGGCAAAAAAAAAAGAACTGAGTGGGTGAGAAAGGATATTAGAAAATCGCTCACGGATCGAAAGTTTCAGAGGAAAACTTTCTTATTTCCGATACGATTTTTTAATATATATTTAAGTGAGACTTTTCTTTGAAAACGCAGTACATGTAAGCTAATGAAAAATCATAGTGTGGAAATATTGTGCAAAAATATTGTGCATCGTCACATTGGTTATTGTGGCTTATGGAGTCAAATCACGTGCCAGCATATCGAGAAAAATATTTTTTTTTTGGTCGAAAAATTATCCCACTGAAAATAAAACGTATTGCAGTTCAAAAGATTTAATGGTTTTCTTAATTTAACCAAATTATCTTTTCGCAATTTCAATTTAATTATCTTTATTTTTTCAAATGAATTCCTTTTCATGCAAATTAGACTTGATTTTGATCAATCAATTTTATTTTTACATCGAACAATTTTTTTTTGTTATCCAATCATATACTTGGCACAAAAATTGAATTCATACATATGTAATATTCTCTAGGACGCCTATTAGGAGGGAATGATGATACGGAAAGAAAAATGGATCACGTTTCGTGGGAAACGATTTCCTATAAAACCGTTTCGTGGTAGAATTATTTATTAAAGATTCTCGACGGGGTTTTTGCAGGTGTGTGGCCTCGAGGGATGTTCCTACACGTATATATAGTCTCCGAGCAGCTGGAGAGCTGGAACGGCTTGCCCTGGCTTCTTTGGTGCATCAGAGTGTCTCGTCACGAATCTATTTATTTTTTTTTTCTTCACCCTTATAGAGTCATGAGGCGAGATAGAGGTATATAAAAAAAAGCTCTGATCGTACTTGGAGCTCGCGAGACAGAGAGAGAGAGGGAGAAATAAAGATGTAGAGGTGAGCAAGGAAAGGGCGAAGGACATGGGAACAGGAAAGTGACCGCGGAAGTTCGATAATAGAGAAAAGTAGATTTCCCGGTCCCAGTTGCTGGCAGGTATTGCGCGAAGAGACCGCGAAGTGGTAGTAGAGTCGTAGAGTACGGTAATACCACGTACAACCTTAGTAGAGCTATCTGCTTTAATATATATGTATATATACATATATATCGTTCTAATAGGTTCTCTCTGGTGTGCTCTCTATTTCGCTGTATCGTTTTACTCGGTGCAGCTTGAGCATCCTCTCTGCTCGGATAATGCTGCGGTATTCCTCTCGCATTGTGACATTATACACGGCATATTTCCCTAGACTCGAGTCAATATATATAGCTCAATCGACAAACGTATGAAATATCAATTGATCTGATTTTTTTTTTCGCATATCGATGGTATTCAAATTTTATGATTCATTTATTGACGAAAAAAAGAGTAGGAAAGAAATTGGAAAAAATGTATATGTGAAAAAGATGCTTACTATTCGTTGGAGCTTCTGTCAAGATATTTCTGAATTGAGACAATTGAATGAGAGGTTGCAGCGGGTTTCAAAAATATGAAGACAAATGGATATGAAATGTGAAAAGCTTTTGATAATTATACTGATACAATGTAGAGAAGTTACATATTGAAAGTATTAATAATATAGCTAAAAATTAATTTCGTTCCCTTGGTCAATAAATTTTCAAAGATAAATTTTCTTCGGGTATGCATCGCAATGAAAATTACGTTATTAAACTTTCGCTGCAGGGAAGGAAGAATTGTGAAGGCAAGTCGAGCATAAAATTTACATTTTATATCGCTATACTTAAAAGACTTTTACTGGCAGTGTCGTGATTTCACTCGAATGAATACACGCGTAAATATAAAAAAAAAAAGGCATTAAAGATATCATTGAAAACTGTAATAACAATTATACGATTTTCCGTCATATCGAACTATCGTCCTTTGTATATTTGTAAAAATATTTCTTCCCCATTCAGTGTTTGTGCGCATTATACTGCAGTTCATCCCCATTGTATACATATGAAGATTTTTTCATAGCATATTCTTCATTTTCTTAAGTGAGAATTTTATTTATATCGGAAAAATTCCCTTAATTAATTATTCACCGTGCATTTGACTCTCTTGGATAGAAGACTCGAAGAGAAATTGACCCACGCAAATTAATCAAACCTGACCATTCACCTCCGTGATTTGCAGGCTGTCCTGCAGTTTCGATATCTTTATGGGTAATCGATGATACTCGACATACCACCGAACCTCCTTTTTGAGAGAGCGTGAGAGAGAGAGAGAGGGGTGACATGAACGCTGCTAAATGGCTCTGGAAATTCTCAACTTTTGAACTTTTGACCACAAATATTACGAATAGCTTGGTACGGCACTAGTAATGGTCGACAGCAAAACCAAAAGGAGAAATTCCGACCATCAAATTCGTGTCTGCCCGGATACCAATCAGCTTGAGAGCACGAGTTTTGGAAGTGTCCTGTACCAGCAGCAAGCTCGGGAGCGAGGAGGGGCAAGAGGAGAGAGAGAGAAAGAAAAAGAGAGAGAGAGAGAGTAAACCGGACCGAATATATATCTATGGTGATTTCGAGTGACAGGTCGTCCTGGAGCGGTGGGTGATACGCGCGTAACGAGATATCGAGTCCACTACATCAAAGGCTCAGGATATATGTATACATCTATATATACATATGTATATATGTACGTCTTTTATCTACAGGTATGCACAGTTGTACATAGGTGTAAATAGTAACGTATGGAGGGTTGAGAAGATAGATAGCGTGTGTGTTACGAAGACCAGACAGCTAGAAAACAAAAGGAGGGAAAAGGAGATCGACAATAATCCTCCATTACAATGAGAATTATTTATCGTCAATCGGAACGAGTTTCTTGCTCATGAAATAAGAAAAATGGTCTAAAGGTAAAAGGCAACGTTCCCTTGTTATCCATTTTTTTCATTGCTATCGACAACCCTCCCCCTCAACAAAAACAGATATATCTAAAGTACGTCGGAAATAATATAACTTTTGGGAGCTTCATTTTTCGATCATATACATCATATATTTATCTGACATATTTTAGACCCCGTTATATCTCGAGGTATATCCGAAAAATACATTTGAGATTTAGATGTGTTTTCATCGAAATACATATATTAAACATATCCAAGATATATCTTTGATATATTTTACATATATTTCATTTGGATGAGAAATCCAGCGATAATCTTTAAATTCTCTCTATCTTTTGTACACGTGTCGCAGCTAAATATAACTACGTATTAGACTAATTACCCATGGAGTAATTGACTGCTGGGTCACATTTCAATCAACTAAAATTCCTCGATAGATAATTGCAATTGGAAATTTGTAGCATCGTATAATTAACCGTAACGTATATATGGCTGATTCCATCATTGAGTAACGAATTTGTTCGGTATCAAAATTTCAAATTGCTTTCCGATCTGTCATTTTATTGTATATAACGAGAAGAAATGATGTGACAAGTTTTAATTATGTATCTCTGTTGGATTTTGACTCTCTTTTATTATTTCCAGCGTGAAAGTTGAAATTAAAAAAAAAATTGAGCTGTGGCATGCACGTAGTTTTTACACCTTCAACCGTTATTATTATTTTTTTTTATAAAAATGGCTGATTGTAACGTTTCTCAAAATAAAAGCTAACTTTTCTTTTTTCTACTGGAATTTTCTATACATTTATGGAAAAACTGAAATTTACAGAGAGGCCAGGGGATGGTATGGAAATTAGGGATTGAATTTTTTAATTTTTATTTTCCGGTCTAATATTTTTTTACGAAAACTTCAGTTCAATTAACATAAAAAGCTCCTATAATGTCTATATCTACCATCAGTCGTTTCTGAGGTTAAATATTTTTTCTTTTTTCAATAATTTCTCTATGGCACGCGTAATTGTTAAACCGTCCCAGAATTACCACCTGTTCAATCCATAAAAGTAAATTAAAGTACACCCCCCCGTACTTCATCATCATGATTTTCCAGCAATTATCATAAATTCTGCGATATATATACCTTCTGTTCATCACCCTCCGATCATGCGATTGTGTTTTATAACACGCCGAGGATTAACATAGAAGTTAATGATCCGCTCCAACCCAACCGAATTCGTAACGAAGCGACAGCGAGTGATGTTAATTTTCGCCGATTATATATTTCGCACATTGACGATGAAAAAATGGGAGAGATATATGCATGTAAATAATTACTGCTTTATTCAACAGTATTATGGACAATTTCCGACTATGTAGAATTATTAAATATTTCCATTACGATTAATAAAAAAGTGTCAATTATAACGAAAAAAATTCCTGCAAGAAAATGTACTATAATTTTTGTTTTCAATAATTAAATAAACTCTTTATTTCCGGTTCGTGTACGAAATGGTAACTATTGTCCCAATACAATTTTTGGGGGGACAGTTTCACGATATTTCCGGATGATCTTTTATTGTTTTTATTATAGTATAGCACTAGATAAAATATCAATAATCATTGACCTGGAACTTTAATCGTTTCCTCGATACGTTTTTTTCTTCAATTACGGTCTTTGACCCTTTTCCATTTTTATCAAATACGAAAGCTCAAGTTTGGTCCCTTGAAAGAACCAATAATGTCCTGTATGGCTGGCCAAGCGTCACTGCGGGCCAAGCCGGATGGGCGCGAGAAGGAATGAGAGTTTGAGAATCTGCGGGTAGACATTGAATGAACCGGAAATCGAAAAGAGCGAACGCGTGACGCTCAAAGACCGATAAATGAAATGGCTGATATACGTTTTTCCACTCTATTCCTTCAATTCACTCTCCCTCTCTCTCTCTCTCTCTCGCTACTTTGTGAGCTGTTAGTTCGACCGATGGATTTGCCCCCACGACATTCGGAAATCGATTGTCAGCGAGTTTCTCCAGAATCATCGGTTTATTCTCGTATTCGTTCTATTTATACACTATATAATGTACAATGTGCACACGCCAATATAAACTGACATAGGCAATTCTTTACTCTGGAAAATTTGTTCCTACCCTCTAAAAAGATTTTATTAGGCAATTTAAAAATCTCAATCCGATAAATTATATGTCATTGAAATAAATTTCTATTACATTTTCACTTTCTCCATATGTAATTACTGATGTGTACAATTCTACATCAAACATGAAATATTATACTGCTACGATCATTACATGATCATTCAGACGTCGATATAATTTGTATTTCATTATCGTGTTAATTCTTTGAAAATTCTAAAACCTTTTACACATACATATATCGGGCTTAGATTAATCAACCCATATCCACAAGGACGTTCAAATTTCGAGTACATGCTCGTTATCGTGACTGTTATCACAGGGAAATTTAGTTCTGTCGATATTTATTGTCAGGTCACGATGGAGCAGTAAATTACCATCGCAATTAATTCAAATACACAGTATGAATAATTGAAGCTACAGATATTTAAAAGAAAAAAATCAACGAATAAAATATCAAGCAGAGACTAATTAGTGAAATTTCAATATTATACAAATGAGATTTGATGGTTACATCCGAGCTTCATATACATTTAGCATGGATATAACTAAATATGATTTTTCTACCTGGGATATCCGGCATGTTTATATTATTCAATTTATCTGCAGTTGACATCTGACGTCCGTCGAGAATTCCCAAAGCGAACGTCGACAAAGTTTGCAATGCGATCAAGGGGACATGTCGAATTCGCTTATATTATACTGCACGATTTACACGGTTGGTTTGTCTTCTCATATCCACACAGGATAAACGATACATGCAGTCACTAGCTACATGACCATAGATCGAACAAAAACATTTATTGACATTTACCTTTATTTCTATCTGATCACGAGGCTTTTTGTTACAGAAACTTTCAATCCCTAGAGGAGAGCTAGTAACGGTACTAATTTCTAGACACAGACGGTGAGAGAGATGAGTGAGCTGTCTGATCACGAGGGTTTGTTACAGAAACTTTTAATTCTTAGAGAAAAGCTAGTAACGATTCTAATTTCTAGATACAGATGGTGAGAGATGAGCGAGAGAGTCAAAGAGAGAGTAAGTGAACCACCAAAGTAGCTCAGTTTCAAAGTTCTTGCCGAGTTTTCGATGACAATCTTCTTATATATATATATAGAGTTATTCGTCTTTTCTTCGTCTCTCTCTCTCTCTCTCTTTTCGCCTTGAAGGCTGTTCTAAATGCTCCATCACACAGTTTGCTCCTGCACCAACCCACAGAAACATACTCCTTCTGCTGCCCAGCCCCTTGACACCATCGCATTTCAAGTTAATTGACACAGCCAACCCCGAGACCTCCGATATATAGTTCCTGTCGAGATTCAACCCCTTAACTTCTACCAGCAGCCACAGTGCGGAAACTCCGCACCGGCTCAACATCCGCTCTCTCTCTCTTTCTCTCTCTCTCTCTCTCCCTCTCTTTGGGCCTGCGGGCATGTTTAAATCGTATCCTTCCTTTCGAAATGTGCTACAGTTTTGGTAGTTACTAGAAGACTCAAGCCATGCTACATATCGCTTATACACAACAGAGATTTCTAATCTATTCTTAATTATTCCAAGACACTGTCAATTATAGTGTCAATGTCCATTACAGTGTAATTAAATTCGATCGAAAATGCGTTGCAGATTATTCGTTAATTTTATTTGAGGCATTTTTCTTCGCACACGTAATAACTTTCCGAGTCTATTTCAGAGTCTCGTCTTGGTTTAATTTTACACCTCTAGATGAGAGCTGGGTCCAAACTGTTTACACCAATCCCCCAAAAATTCCTCATATAAATAATTATTCCAGCACTGTGGAATTTAGGTTGACGTCGACTTTTTTTACCAACACTAATCGAAGTAAGCGAAAATTAATCGAAAGCCACATCTATTCAAGGCACGCACCAAAACCTACTAGCGTCACCCCATGAAACGGAGGGGGAAAGTGGCGTCGAAGTTCACAGCTTGTAGAGGGTGAGAGGGAGACTGAGAGTGTGGGATAAATCGAGCAGTAAACGAACAGGCACCAACGCAATTTGTACTACAGCAATTTTTCGAAAAAAACCTCGTGGATGCTTTGAAAAAACTTAACTGGATTGAAGCTGTCCAAGTATCGAGAGAGACAGTTTTGTTAAAATAAAGTTAAAACTACTTCTATAGTATTTAAACATAAGTATTTTTTTTTTTTGCTTTAAAATATATTTTGAAGCATTTGATGCATTCTGCCCAATTTTGCTGGATCAGACATTATATTTATTCGGGTCAAGTTGATGGCATGTATTTAGCTTTCATGGAACTGTGATGGTCTGGGTGTTGATCTGTTGACAGGTCGTTTTACGTAAAGGGGGCGTTGGGTTGAATTGAGGTGGCGAGAATGATTAAACGATCAAACACACGGAAGAGGAGTGTCTGACTATACACAGCATAGTACTACTGACGGTCTAGTTGTTTACTTTAAACTCGTCGACTACACAGCTAGTCTATGATGCACCCTCACCTAATATATTTTCTTATCGTCCTGCAGCTTACACGTTACTGCATATCTCTCTTTCTCTCTCCCTTCCTTTCTCGCTGATATGTCCCTCACCCATTTCATATCTGCTTTTGGATTCATGCCAGCCACTCATGTTTGCACTTTCATTATCGACCTCGACCTCACGTTTATTTCCTGTCTGGCGCACTTTTGCAACATTTGTTGAGGTGACTGACGTGTTAGAGAATCTTTTTCGTTTCTCGGAAGTTAGAATCGTCAGGAATGAGCATCATTCGAATTTTAAAAAACCATAAGAAATTTATTTCCACAATATAATGTATAAGTATCAAAAATTAGTGGGAATGTTAATTTTTTATTCGCTAAAATTTTTATAATTTTTTCGTCCTAGTCACCTTTGATAGTTTCCTCCTATCATGTATTAACTATCACATCGAGTTAACGACAGTTTTTCCATTTATTCATGACAGTCATCGATCCGATGGAAAAATAAATCGATGCATAAATGAATTTTCGATGAGTCTCCAAAGAGGTAAATTTCCAACTCAAGCATATCCTGGAAATATCTCGTATATATATGTATATATTTATATATATATACTATAGATGGTGTCGAAATTTATATATCCCGCTACTCTGCAAACATGTTTCTCCCTGAGATCGACCGACTCTCTAGGGTGCTCCTTAGCCTCACTGACGGACTTTAGGACCAACTCTGTATAAATATACGAAATATATACAAGAGAAAACGACCTTCCTACCTTTTCGATATACATGAATAAGTTTTGGCGTCGAACTTTTCGGTACACCGTGGCAGTCAAATCGTAAGAGCAAAAAAGCAAAAGAAAAGACTAAAAAAAGAGAACGGTTTTCACCGGTAAAAGTTGTACGTATGGGTTTTAGGGTAAAAACAGAATGGGAATGATAGAGATGGGAGAGAGAACGATAATGTGGTGGATCTTTCGATTCTGGCCTTAACGGAAGTACGAAACCACGCTGTGTAAAAGAAAAAAAAAAAGGCAAAGGTGTGTACACTGCGGCTGAGCAAGCACTGCCAAGGATAGGGTGACAAGGCAGCCGTATCGTTCTACCATTATCCCGAAGAGATAAAGAGAAACAAGATGGCATGGGGAATTCTGGGCCAAATCAATGGCACAATTAATAAATCTTTTTTTCAACCGGTATATTATAAGGCAACGAAAAAAATAACCCCACGTCAATCTTTGTCTTAAAAAAAATAATTATTTTAATAATTATCAATGCAGTTTTAAATTAACATTGAATTATTATTCCTTCGGTAATGTTTGTCATAAAATCCAAGAACACCCTGAAGGTAAACGCAGTTCTCGTTTTGTCGCTACAAGAAATCTAATTTTTGTCGTTCCCGATAATTTTTTTTTTCTAAAAAATCGACAATACTAAATACAATTAAAAAACTATTTTAAATCGATTTGTCTTGTTTTTTTTTAGTAGTCCATACTTTGTATATCAAACCCTTCTAACAACAAAAATTGAGGTCTCCTTCGTTGTTTTTCAGCAGAGTAAACATATTAAAAATGGCGCATGCCCATTTAATTAGTCGCGAAGCCAGCTTCACTTTTCGATTAATTTAATAAATTTTCATACAGCTCGAGAATCGATCTTATATATTGTTTTCAAGAAAGCACAACATATACTGCAATGAAATGAAAATAAAAAAATTGTAAAGGATCACGGCCATGTCGATTTGGTTCAGAGGGCCCCGTGCACGTACATTCTTTTTTGTCTGATATATATCTAAGGAAAGGGTGAAAGTGGTATCGCGAAGAAAGAGGTCGGCCCACGTGGACCGGCTGTTGGCTTGGTCGGAATTTCAAAAGCTCAGTCTCCCTTCTCTCTCCTCCCTATCCTTTACGGGTTGTACGTGCTCCCATGTTTTATGGAGCGGAAGGTATTTCGGGCTCTGCATATATACCACCCGATATAACTTATGCCGTTCACGCGAATAACACAAGTGCAAAAGATATCTACAATAATAATGATAGCAATCAACATAAAATATATATAAGAATGTTCCACAATCTATGGATTGGGTCGTCAAAATAGTGCACGTAAAAGAGAAAAGGACTCGTTGAAAAATCGATTAATTGGTGTAAATTTATGCCTAAACTTAGAATTTGTAAAAGCGTTAAATATTAAAATGAAAAAAAATCATTTTTTTGATTCAAGTACAGTTTAAATATTGATACGAATAAAATTTACTTAAATGTAATTGAATATGTTTTTCTCCGAGTCTGGAAAAAGGAGGGAAAAGTGGCTGAAATCTCGATGTCGTACATTTACGTACAAAATTTTTTGACCCCATAACATTATATACATATATATTATTGTAATCGACGAAAGAGAGGTAGATACGAGGGTGATAATCATAACAATATATATATATATATATATATATATATATATATATATGTATACAGTATGTATTATACAGTTTTTATATAATATCACGTGGGAGCATCTTCCCCTCTACGAGGGTCGGTTCTCCGCTTATCACGCCTATTTTTTATACCGGGCGAGAAAGAAGAAAAAAATCAGACATGAGAGCCAGCGGTGATGCGAAGAATGGTATGAAATTTTACACTGCGAGAGAGCAAACTCATAACACGAAACGAGCGAGCGAACTTGGGTGAGATAGGGCAGATAGGCAACGATGACGACGAAGTGGAGGGGCGTGAATGGATATTTTATTCGTACATGAAAATGTAAGTGCTTCAAAGCCTGTTGGGGGTGTGATATATATATACATATATATATATATACACATAATGAAAAGCACAGTTGGCATGCTGAATATGAAACTAGAAAAAGGTTAGGGCAGGAAATCAGGATTCGCGTAAATTTCCATGAGAAATGGTAAATGCAAATGGTAAATGGGTATGCAGTGGTTACGAGGAAACGCTCGATAAAACGTTTTTGTACACAAAGGATGAAGAAGAACCAGTGGATGAAAAAAAAATCGAATCAGACTAGCTCTCGCTCATCACGAACGGTAGGGTGATTTTTGGATTTTGCTCTCCTCATTTTCATGCTTGCAAGGGTGAAAAGATGAGAGTGAATTTCAACGAGAGATTTTCTCATGTGTGAGAGACGTATAGAGTTTCTGACGGTATTCCTTCAACTAGCTTTAGCACAGTGTTGAGAACGATGCCAGAAGCCACTATAACCGCAACTACTCACGCGTCCGCAGAGTTTCCGTTTAATAGCTCGGCTAATAAAGAGAGATCCGCGAGCTTTCACGCCAAAAGCTCTCTCTCTCTCTCTCTCTCTCTCTCTCTCTCTCCCTCTCTCTCTCTCTCTCTCTCTCTCTCTCTCTCTCTCTCTCGCTCTCTCTCTCTCTCTCTCTCTCTCTCTCTCTCGCTCTCTCTCTCTTCTTCTCCCTTCCCGATGCTCTCTTCCAGCAACGCTTCCCGAGTTATCGACTTTGGCCAAGCTACATTCTCCCTCTTTGCCTTCTATGCTCTCTCTCTCTCTTTCGCTCTCTTGCTCTCCCTACTCTCGATGTGAAAAGCTTCCAAAGCTTTTCAAGGCTTCAACGTACGTTCCCTTCGCATAAAGTATAATACGAGTGAGCTTTTCACGCTTGCAGCCATGATGAACTTTAGCTATCTGCTCTGTGGTCGGAGACCATCTGCTCGATCCACGATGGTTTATATGTATAATACACCCGAGGATAAAAACAAAAGTAGAGAGCGTAAAAAAAAACAATGAGGTCTTCTTTCTCATTAATTTGGTCAGAGAAGGGGAGTAGCTGAGTGCGTTCAACGACCGTGAAAAAAAGAACCTGCGTAATTCTAGCCAGAGGCCCTCAGTTTCGTCCAAAATAATTTTTCAAAAATCTCCACAGCAGGGCACTTGAATAATTTCAGGAGAGATGGTCGAAAAACCACACTCCGAGAATGGCTGTCATCGATCGGTAATATTTTTACAAACCGAGTTTCATGAAGATAATTTTTTAAACTATCAAATTTTATAGTATGTGAGAGATAATACAACCACACAACATTTTGAAAGTTTCATTCTCATAGGTAATTGACATTTCAAATTTAAAAATTTCATACAGCGTTCATCAATCAATTCATCGGAGCTTTGCTTTTCGTCGAAATTTCAATCATTGTTGAGAAAAAGCTTATGCTATCTTTTGGGGCACTCATAAGGGCTCACAGAATATTGAACTGGAGCTACTCCATTTTCCAATGGATACGATTGAATTTCGTCTTTGGGTAAAAAAAAAACATGGAAAAATGTGTGCTTTTATCTTGTGTAAATGGGTGTGTTATTTGGTCCAGGCTGTTACGATGGATCAGTTTGTTCTTCTACTTCCTAAAAATATTTGATATCCCGAGCTTCGTAGACCATACTTTTGTCAAGCAAATTTACAGTATTTACATGGAAAGAAGGATCTGGTAAAAATTGCCTAGCAGTGTAGTAATAATTGACTGTACAAATGGGGGTCGAGAGGCATCGTCGGTTTATCGCCAATAACTTGATGGATTTCTACCCATACATTGCAGAAAAAACGTATTGGCTTAGCGTTTTACTCAGGCAATTTTTATCGGATCCTTCTCTCGCTGTTTACATTCAATGATATTTAGACTACGGGGATATAGATGTTAAAGGGAGAAATATTTTGGTGGTTCATATTTACCTCACCTTTATATTATATGCACAAGATAAGGAAAGAAATGGCATAGATAAAGGCGAAAAAGACAAAATTGAAATGCGTGTTCGAATCGAGTCTATTGTGTTTGGGACCTTTGCAAAGTACTCTGAACCAGACCGTGCAGAGTGGTAAGGGCGATATTCACCTCAAGCCTCGTGTGTAGATGATACGATATACACGGGGTAGGCTCTACATAAGCTGTTCGATGTCGTTGTAAAGCTCGTAGGGCTACGACAAAGCGGTCATACCCACGGCATTGTCGCATTGTCACGACCGAGCTTTGTTCAAAGTCATCGTGTGTCTAGAGTAGGCGACAGACTGCATTGTTGTAAATGGTTCCTATGATAAAAAATAAAAAATAAAAAAATGACAATAGGCTTGCCACATGAGGACATTCGATGATCCTTATCTCTCATACGAGCGTTACTTTTCCTCAAAAGGGTCGACGCAGAGTGATCGTCGGATGAAAAGTTACCAGGCGACATAGAAAGCAAATGTGAGATTAGATTATCAGGTGGGGTTATCGTGGTCATTGGACAATGGAGACCCTAAGTTGATTAAGATAGATTTGGAAAAGAAAATTCCATCTTTCTATTTGAGTAAATAAAATTCTGTTTTAACGCGATGAGATTTTCGTTAAGTTCGTTCAAAATGGTCTGCCCTCCAGACAAGATTAGTTCCGAAACGAAAAAAAAAAAACGATTTCTCACTCGATGCTTGAGCTGTCCGAGACTTTGCCTATATTCCTCCAGCGTATATCCAACTTTTACCTTAAGAATGATTGTATTTTTTGCCGCATCTTTATCTCCCGCTCTCTTACTGGCGAAGCTTCAACGAGAACGAAAATGAAAGTCGTTGCGAGGTCCCCGGTGTCGTTCATAAAAAGTTCACGATTTTTTTTTCCCGGTATAAAAAGCCTGAAAGCTTCCCACGTACAGCTCACGTCGGAGCTCCATATTCTTCTCAATTTTATTTTCTCATTAGCGAGGGATACAAACGTCGTCTCGAGTCGAAAACTTTCCAACGATACACATTACTACGTTGTTTCTGCGCATTTTCATTCGACGTTTGAATATTATTAAAATCGCGCTAGAGCTAACAATAATAATAATAATAATAATAATAAAGCGTTGCTCGAGATTTTAATTAATACGTCATTTTGATTTTATAATTTTCATGGGGAGTATATTTTCACAGCAGCTGTCCCGATGGATTGCATTGCGTGACTGTGGATGCCCCGAGCATTCGACGTATATATAGCTTTATTCACCGTTCCCTAAACCAGTGGAATGGGAGAACAATTTTCCGAACGTATATAGGAATATATATACGTTTGAATATCGATAGGTACTCTCGGCTGGGTGCTCTTATATATAGTATATTCAATCCCCACAGCTCTTCGAACCACTGAGGAAAATGAATAAACCTTATGCACGAATGAGTACAAAAAGAAGTGGAAAAAAAACGAGATTGGATATATATATAGAAGAGCCACGTATCGTCAGCAATGATCGATGATATCGAATTGAGTGCCATGAACGAGTGTCTCGTACTCTTGTCTTTCTCTACTGAAGAATCGCGTTAATGCCCGGATCCTATCAAATTGTTCCCATCTGTCCCACCTTCATAATAATAAAATACACTTTTTGTGAACCATAAAAATTATATACTGGTGGTCACAGAGCCCCAGATGCTCATATGGACATATCCGTCCACTAATGGGGAGACTATAGAGACTTTTGGGCAAATTTACACCTTTTCTTGCTTTATACCAGATTTTCTCTTACAGGAATAAACAATTTCGGTAGAACGGATTTGACGTGTCTGAAAATTCTAAAAGTCACTATAATCTACTCTTAATGAGAAGATCATTTGATACTTCATGAAAAAAACGAAGGTATATTCCATCTTCACGGAAAATATATTTGGGTCTGAATCACAAAGAGTATAAAGATTGGCCGGACCTAACTCGATAGAATCGCAGATTTTTATTGTACGCTCAACGAATACGCAGAGTTTTTTTCCCTGTCGCTTCCAGAATGCTTAATTTTACCATCATGGGATGAACGGTACTATGAAACCCTCGAGGATTTTGGCGTCCACCTGTTCCAGCGTAGCAAAATATGCATAGAGAGGAAGAGATGGAGGCTGCTACTGTTGTGTCCAATAACCACATACATTGTTTGACCATCCACCCCTCGCCTTTAAAGTTTTCAGTGCGGTTTTTGCCTCCTTCGCTCTTTCTTGCGCTCCCTTCGTCCTTCTCTTACCCTCTCTCTCTCTCTCTCTCTCTCTCTCTCTCTCTCTCTGTAAAATCTGTGAGTATGTATGTATTCGCGTTGGTCAAGTATTGATTAATCCAATTTTATAAATGAGTTATGGATGTATACATGACAGCTGAACTTGCAAAGCTTTGACGGTCCTAGTTCGTATGTCAGCTCAGCTTCCATACATGAAAATAAATTTTCATTTTTAACTAGAAATTTTATTGTTTGATTATTCAATTTTTTAATTGTACCGAAAAAATTTACACGGAAACTACTAAAAAATTAGACCAGAATTTTATTTGGTATAAGAGAGAAAAACAATTTCCACAAAATCCTACACTTTTAATATGGATTTGATCTGGTTTCTTCATCAAAACTCTAGCAAAAGAGAAAAGTTATTTTGTATGCTCTGGTAAAATTTCTTCACCCATATAATATACTCGAAGTAAATATACTGTACGAAAAACCACAGAGTGCACTAACAAGTTTAGGTAACTGTAGGAACGTAAAGTTTGCCAAAATCCATTTTGGGCTTATTTTTCTCGGCTCCTATTTCTTCGCTTTCGCTTGTAATCAAATCGTGATTGATCAATTTAAGGTAAACATCTATATCAATATATAGTACAGCATTTTATTACTTTACTCACTGGCAACGAAACTTTTGGTCATTAGAACAGAATTTTCTCAAGTATTTCTATGTATACCCAACACACGTTCCAGGCTCTCTTTCTCTCTCTTTCTCGTTCGTTTTTTCTGTTGGCAGGTACAGAATAACTTTTGAATTGCACATACACATTCAACATCACTCGGTGGGACGCTGTGGAGAGAGAGAGAGAGAGAGAGAGAGAGACAGCGAGAGAATTATCCAAGCTTGCGTGTTGTATTCCACGATCCCTCAGTCTCGGACTCCTAAAGCTCCTGTATATATATATACACACCGCATAGTTTACGAACGAGCGAGCCAGCGAAAATGCGAGTGAGTGCTCTCTTGACGGGGTTCCCTGCAACTCCGCAAACTCTAGTTGGTGAGAAAATAAGGGAAGAGAAACGCTGGCTAGAGATTGCTTGAAGCCGCTCTGCTTTGGCCTGCTGATGCTGACTCTGCATCCTCCATTCCAACTTTCATACTGCTGGCGTGAAGCTACTAGCTGAATTAGCACACTCGCTATTTCTAGGATTTCCAGCCACCAAAAATGTTTCTTTTTTTACGCCTTGACACTTTTTGCTTTCTTCTTGACCCGCAGTTACGTCTTGTATGCGAAAAAGTAATTAATCTTGGGTTGCGTGTGTGGCTTGAGCTATTTTATGCCCCATCACACTTTTTCCAGCGTAATCAGAAATTCTATTTTTATGTGCGCTCTTTTAGCACGAGAATGATGAAGCTCTTGCGTATTTCATGTCAACAGATTCACGATGATTGTATTATCGTGATGCTTGGAGTGAAATTAATTTTCATGAGGGATAAGACAGAGAGAAAAGATCAAATATGAGATCTTTGGTGGACGGCGTGCGGAAATTCTGGGGTGATTATAATTTTATGGGAATAAAAAGTTCAGGATACAATCGCATAATGTTCCAACAGGGGTGAATACTCATCGGATATTTTCTTCAGTGAATAAAGTTTTCTTGATGTTATAACGATAAATATCTGGAATTAATGCAAGGAATAATTTACGTTTGGGTTATGATCGCATCAATTGAAGAAAAACCACAATTTTCTTCCTTCCCACATTCCTTAAGGTGAAATTATATTCTTTTGGTAGAAATTCCGTGCCCATGTTTTCTCCACAATGGCTGATATTTCGAATAAAAACAGAACGTGTCATTCTCTAACTGTTAAACTTTTTTTACGCATCCTTGCGTAAATTTAAATGATTTTATTGATTTGCATAACCCACGATGTACGCTTTGCGTAAATGATTTTGTGACTTCCTGCTATTTCACGTCTAAAATAAAACTTTAAGCACTGCTCAAATGACCGACTTTGCATCGCGGGATAAATTGCATAAATTAATACAATCACATAAATATACCAGTTAAAGATCGTGGCTCAGTTATTCTACAATTTGGCGTTGGGTGCATAAACAAGGTCACAATTATCTGAAAGATGACGGGGTCTTCTTTTCCTCGAAATATTGACCGTTTCTTAGAAAATGGAGAAATTTTTTTACAGCTATTTCTCTCAAACTCATGACCACCCGATCGTCGCACCATTTCGGCGAAGATACCAGAATTTCAAATCGCATCAGGCGCCTCAAATTATTGGCCTATTTCAAAATCATTTCGTAAGGGTTTCTCGGAACTTTGGAAAAATCATAAGCTGTATCTGCATGAGTTCCGGGATGCTTGGTGCCTGATTGTAGGAGGCGAGGGACAGGGCGGGGCGGGGAGGGGAGGGGTGGGGGGAGGGTGCACTTTCAAAGTTGCTCAAAGCCTCGGGGTTTGAACATTACGAGAATTCCCGAGCGTGAGAGATCTAATTGAGTCTGGTGCCGCGCTTTGATGCCGTCTCCTCGCCTTTAGCCATAATTATATAGCGTTGAATAGATTTCATGACTCGTGAAATTGCACCCTACTTCTTGGCACAGTAAAATGTTCCTTCCGAATGTGTGGATCAGCACAAGAAAATCAATCATAATTTGGCTTCATTCTCTTCAAACGATCAAGTGTCAAAAAATTGGAAAACTTAAAATATTTCATCGAGTCTAGATTGAAGTTAAATAAAAATTTATTTCATTTCTAACGTCAATGACACTATCGACGATTTTTTTTTAACAAAAAAACGAATCTATGAAACATTTTATTTTTATATTATTGTATTTTTCTTTTTTTCAAACGAATGAAAATTATGAACGAGGAAGCAAATGATAAAAATTAATGCAACGCAAATCATATCGTTGCTGCACGAGGATTTTCACTGTATAAATAGTGCATGCAATTGCAATTTTATAAAATTAAACGGCTGCTTGTCTCACATATATATGTGCATAAATGATCAAACAACATAAGTAGAGCAATAATTTATACTCTATGTGTGACATCGTGTTGAAGTAGGAGAGTCGCAAACTTTTGCGGCCAAGCCCGTCGGGAAATCCGTTTTCTCTCGTCATATCGCAAAACGTACGAGTCCGATATCTGCGGAGGTCGCGAGATGCGCCCTTTATCGTCGTACACACCAAAAACCCGGTAAATTTATCAAATTCGTGTTATCCGTTGTGAGTGTCTTAGAGTGTATGTGTGTGTGTGTGTGTGTGTGAGAGAGAAGAGAGAGAGAGAGAGAGAGAGAGAGAGAAAACTCTAAAGCTCTGCGCCACCTCGTATGGCCTCGAGCGGGACTTTGTGGGGGTGAATTAATACCTCTCATATGGTTTGCGTGCGAAACTGAGTAAAATTATGGGGAAGGGACATGCAATATATCGAGTAAAATAGAGAGAGAGAGAGAGAGAGAGAGAGAGAGAAGAAAAAGATAAAATATGAGACGAGGAGGTTTGTTCATCAATCATGTCGACTTATACTTTCGCCATTTCTTTACAGTGTGCCCGCTTCAAATATCTCGACTCACCTATAGTTAGTCGGTAAAAGCTTTTATTTTGTATTTTTATTTTCAACCCCATCACGGTATCTCGAATACATATAAATCACAGCGCACGAGTTCCGCTCGTGAGACAGTATCGGTAATCTCGAAGATATCGAAGGAGAGATATGCTGGCACTGCAGAGACGTCAGTAGTGGATATAAAAAAATGGAATTGCGAGTGAAAATCGTCTGAATATATTTCCATGAGAAGTAAAATCACAGAGATGATTTGTCGACGTATATAATAAAAGTAATATCATAAATATCAAAAATTCGTTTTCGTTTGAGACAAGATCGTTGAAATATAAACAACGATATTTTTCTTCTATTATTTCAATGTGACGATCTCTTTGTCAGCTTCAGATTTGCATTGAATTTACAAGGAAAAGATTACCAGGTTGATAAATACACGTGCGACTCGTGTATTCGAGAGTAACGTCAGCGATGTATATAAAATGGGTCAGAAACGTTGTGTAATCCGACATTTATAGGACTAAATCCCTCGGACGTAGTAAGTGTGATGAAAATGCAGAGGCGGGCATTTATATTATATAGAGCGAATCGATAGATAGCGCGAAAGAGGCTGAAAAGTAAATTTATAAAAATTGCCGAGTCTCTCTGTGATGCAAATATAGACGTGAATATTTTAACGAGTATTCTGGCAACGTTAGCTCGAATTTTAATTGCAGATACGGTGCTTTGGTGAAAGTTGCCTGGCAATGCAGATTTTTTTAAGTATATATAGCGTGTCCAAAACCACAAGGGTGTATATTATATCCTTAAACACAGCGTAAATAGGCCCTTATGGTTTCAGACATCCGATAAAAATGAAATATATATATATACATTAGAAAAGTAACCCTTTTATCTTTCATATACATATATATATATACATATATACTGTTATGATTTTGCTGGAAATAATCTCGCTGTCACTAAATGTGAAAACTAACCGAGCACACAATAATATACTAAATAATTCATTTTCCCCAATCACACGTAATCTGTTACACGGTTTACCGGTTCTCAACTCTATCTTCTGACTCTCAATTTCTTTGATCATCATGAAATTAATCGCTTGTCCGTTGTCAACCTTTAACTATGGGTCTTTATCCTGATAATCATAATAATAATATATATACGAAAATGCTCCCATATATATGCTGACGAGCTTGGATATTGCTGCAGTTGCAGTACACCAAACCATTATGCAGATGAGCCGCAATGCAGGTCGAAGCACTCCTGATACTGCAAACGTACGTGAAATTCTACCACCATGTAAGACGAGAGAGACCTTCCCTGTATTATATATATATATATATATATATATATATATATATATATATATGTATATATGTGTGTATGTGTGTGTGTGTGTGTGGGTGTGTGTACTATACGCTCGCTGCTTCATAGTTAGCCCCACTCACACTCCTCAACTTCCTCACACCCTCTCTTGTTTCTACCACTATATCCTGTTGGCTTGGCTCTGCTACGCTTCACTAACAGCTTGCACATTCACGAAATTGTACCTACGTATACCCACTTCGATGTAACGAGGTATGTTTGAGTGCTTACTTACGTTCAAATTATATAATGATATTAATTATATTAAGAATAATATTACTAATAATAATAATAATAATAACAAGACCATAATAATATTAATAAAATTAATTATATGTGAAATTTATGAAAGGATAGAAATGACGAAACAGTTTTCATTTATTTCAGACGTTTTTTATTACAGGAAAGAGATGGACGAACGCTTCACGAATTCTCACGATATAACACCCCACATTGCCTGACCTAAAAATCGTGCTACCAGACGAGAATGACCTGCGGTCACGCGATTGTAATCACCCGGACGGAACACGAGAGAGTAATGTACGCTCGATTTTTAAAGACTAAATATTAAGGCAGAATTTTTGGCAGAAAGAGCTCTGAATTATATATAGTCGATTTTCTTCTTCTCTGTTTTCTCTCTCTCTCTCTCTCTCTCTTTCGGAAATTTGAAGATTAGCAATTTACCAGTGGCAATAATGATTGGGTCGTTGATTCGACAATCTCTCGGGTCATCTGGGTAAAGCTAATATATATAAAACTAGTCAATGGAGATTATCGATAATGCATTGTGTGTTCAAAGTTATATGCACGCACTTCTCATTGAAGAGGATTAATGGCATGGTTGAATGGGCTATCTACCATGCACGGTGCGATTCAGTAATTTAAAATGATTTCCGGTCACAGACGTCGAGTGTGTCCGCGCGCGAACTTGGTCGAAATTAAGCGGCCTAGGCGCTCGTGGATGATTGTGGAATTGAAAACCGCGCTGGGACGAGCGGTCAACCGGCCAAAATTGAAAACCATTTATCAACGCAATTGTGAGAGTCGTCCAAATCCATATACAGTAAAGTCGGGCAATATGGACCAGCAAAATATTGTTGCACATATTACCAACTAAAGCAGAGTTCAATCAGCATATCACCAAGTGAGAAAATTTATATATTTTTAGACATTTTTTATGATCTTTTTTTTGGACGGTGTAGAGTACCAAAAATCTCTTTGGCTTGTCTCAATCATGATACGTTGGGTTAAAAATATTTTTAAGAGTAGCAGTTTATTTTATATTTTCGTGAAAAGAGAAAAAGAAAGTAGTCCAACATCATTTATAAGTGACTTTATCTTATTGTTATCAAAATGTATAATTGTGCCTCGATCCATATTTTTCCGAGAGTGCATTGTTATGAAAAAAATTAAAATAATAAAATAACACTGGTCCATCTCAACGACCTGGGCCATATTTCCCTACTGTGTCATATATCTATAGAAATTTCACCTACGTAAATATGCATATCTGTGGCTATATAAATTCCTGATATGTACTACATATGCATTCAACAAGCTTTGCCATAACACGTCAGCACTGACCAACTGTTGTAATTTCATCATCAGCACACCTTTAGTTCTCGTCCATCAATAACACATCACGTAACACGAATGCGAGCATTTACAGCTGCGTTTTTGATGAATTATTTATGGATGTGTCCACGAAATTTTGAAACTTTCAGCGATAGCAATTAGCATGCATCGTCGCATGTAAAAAAATGATATTACCATTGTACCATATGCCTTCTAGCAAAAATTTACTACAAGTCCAACAGAATTATGTGCGTGTCAGATTACCGGAAAAAACGGAGTCATTGGAAGCCTTTTATTTGTTGAAATAAATATTTATTCCATTCAAATTAATTATATTTGGCGAGATAACAAATTGAACGGCGATTTTCCTTGGCTTCAATTATTTTTTAAATAATTTATATTAATACATTTCTTGTCTCACGAAAAATTAATTGAAAATGACGAACCCACTTTAGACTACCGTTGAGCCGATTTAGTCAGAATTGCATTTGTGTGATTTACCAGGAATGAGACTCAGCACGCTGAACGAAATTTCAAGAGCTTGATTTAATACGATATATATATTTACTTATGTGTGTGAAATTCTCTAACGTATTCTCGCTTTGTATGGAAAAAGAGGAAATCGAGCTAAAAGCCGTGTATGCGTGCATCGCACACACAATTTCATCGTCAAAGGATCAAGCTCAATCGTTAGCGAGAAGCGAGAGAGAGATGGTTTCTCTCGGGACTGTAGTAACGTCGATCTATAACACAAATGGAGAGTTCTCGTTTCGTAAACGAACAGGCTTTTGATTAATATGATATAGAAAAATAGTAGAGATATATTGAAGAGAAATGCACTCTGTTCCATCGCTTCGGGACACGTTCCTGTCTTTTGGTCGTGGGCAACTCACGCGACAGCAGAGACCTTCGACGTGTTTTCAATATTTTATTTTCCAATCTCTTCCACGCGCACGATCGAGCTTTCACGTCACACGGGCATGTGTGTGTGTGTAGCAAAAATTGTGGACATTCGCTCGCAAAAAAATCGTCCGATATTAGGTATTTCGTTCGTAAGAGAAATTATTGAAAAACTAATTATTATTTGCTCTAAGAGAAGAAAAGAATTCATTTCATTTACATACATACATACACTTGTTGGCAGTTGAAGAAAATAATTCAAGAGATGAAATAAATGAAAGTCACTTACTTAGAAATTATAACATTTAAAGATATACTTAATTTAATACGAATTAATTTCATTCGATTTAAACAAATAAGTATTTTAAATCGACGAAATTAGTTTTTTGGTGGATAGTATGAGAGAAATATGAATAGAAGGTAACAAATGATTAACTCTTGTCTTAATTGTCTAGACAATTGAAAGGGTGGAACAATCTATATGTAAAACGGTATTGATTAATTAATGTGATTTGATTTGATCGTGAATCGCCAGCTTTGTTCGATTCGAAAGAAAATCATGTAAACTAGTCTTTCAAGATGAAATATAAGGGAAATGTGAAGAAAAGATTAAAAGGGTGGGTAGTACTAGCGATATTCCTAAATTTATATGCCAAAAAGTGTATCCGCGATCCTGTCTGACTATTCACAACCTTTACTACTGTCAAGTCCTATCTTTCATCGGCCTACTATACCAGGTATATTTTTTGTTCCTTTTAGCTTTGAACCTTTCCCTACCTCCCCGTGGCGATCGATGAGAGTTCACGCAGTTACAAAAGTGAGATTTTTCAGAGAACCAGAGCGAGAGAGAGAGAGAGAGAGAGAGAGGGGGGGATCAATAAAAAGGGAGGTTGGTATGGGAGAATAGAAGAGTTCCAAATTGCTGTTAGGCAAGCTTAAACCACTCCCTTTACGCGAAGCTCAGAAAGTCGTTTGCATAATAAAACGAGAGGATCGTTTTTCTCTTTCCCAGTCCGGCTTTTTTTCCTCATGCCCTTCCATCATCACTCTATCTCTCAATTTTTTTTTTGTTCCAGCTGTAATCTCGAGGATTCGCGTGCCTGTAATCGAATTTCAGGATGTTACATCTTTTTCTCGGATTCTTTCGCTTTCCGATAAAAAAAAGAGGAAGAATTCTTCATTTGAAAAAAAAGACGAGAGTTATCACACATATTTTATATCAAATGGTTTTCATTTCCAATTTTTGCTATACGAAAGCTATCAAGTGCGAGATTGGGTCGCACTGGTGACAATGACGTGTATCATCGATTCGTCATAGTCATATCGAAATTGCTTGGATGGTCTTTATCGTCGAAAGCGTGCGGGAGAGAAATTGAGGTGGAGGATCGAACGATGGGGAGAAACTTCATTTCGCATAAATCCGTGGGAGTCGATAATAATTATGTCTTCGGAGATATTCGTGAGTGGGCGGAAGTGCGAGAGTCCGTGGTCGGATATTTCCACCCTCTTGCTCTCCTCACTACTCATCACTATTCCCCTATGCATGCATAAATTATACGTACACACACACACGCACACAAACACACACCCATATATATATATATATATATATATATATATATATATATATATATATATATATATGTATATATATGTGTGCGTGTGTGTGTAATTCTCTCTGCTGATCGTTTTCGCATAGTCTTGCGGATTATACAATATTTGCATACGACGATGAGACGCGATGGTCCATGTATGTAATACACATCGATCGATCGATCGATACCGGAGAATGCTTGGGTGTACCGCCAAGCATATATCAAACTCTGTTTGGTCTCTCTCTCTCTCTCTCTCTCTCTCTCTCTCTCTCTCACGTGTCAGAGTTTCCGGTCATTTAGGTAATGTGGGAATATCCATAGAGACGAGGTGGAGTAACTATTCTATTTAACAAAAATAATATTCTTAGTATTGACACCGTTATTGCTTATTATTTTTAATCAGTATTTTTTAAATAGGCTATTTTCTGCTCAGATTTAAATTTCTTACAATAAATTCACAATAATAATATTTCAGGGTTATTAACATCCAATGTAATAAATATTTTTGTATTTTCTTTATCATTCACTAATGAAACTTTATTCAATTAAAAATTTAATAAAAAATTAAACAATTATCGTCCGTTGAAAAATGTCTAAGATTTCTCTTTGAATTGTCACTTTCAAACTTGAATGTGCATATATATGGATCTATAAATGAGGAGAATGATAAGTGTATCGGTTTGTGTATCGCCGTTTTCAGTAATTTAACTAACTGGGCGGTATCACAAACTGTGGGGGAGGGGGGTAGGCACAGTGGAAAATGATGAAAATACAAGTGTAATTAAAAATATATTATTTTGATATTTTGTTAGTTAAAATAGCTAATTATTATAATAATGGACGGTAATAGATTTTGGGGTTTTATGCATGTTTTTCGAATTAGAGGCAACGACGTACGATAACTTCCAGAGGATGGTAGATTTTTTAAAAGATTTTTAGTGCCTCAAATTTATTTATTTATTGAGAGAGCAATAAATAAACCTTTGGCGGCATGCTTTAATATTAAAATTTAGAGCTACAACTTTACAGGGATTTTTTAAAAAAGTATTTGTGGTAGATTTCGGGGGCGTCGCGATCCAGATTCCATCAACCCCCTAATAAAAACCACCCTAATATATACCTATATATAATTTAAATGTATGATGAAGGAGAAAAATCACTGTCTCGCATCACGTGAATGAATCATTTTTCTCTAGGCACATTGCTCACCGAGCCAGCTGAGTGTTCGTGCAGAGAGTGTGCAATAGATGATGCAGTAAATTGCATCCCCAGCAAGTATCCGGCCACACCCAAACCTTTCCTCGTGCGATTTTATCACCATCAGCGTCGTACATATATCGAGTTCAGGGTGTGGCGATGAAGTAGAGAGAAAAGGCGGCAAGAGGTGAAAGGTGAGAGACGTTCTATTAGTTACTAGGGTCGCTTCACTCGGATGCGGGTTAAGTGGTCGATGCGAAAGGAACGAGACGATGCAAGGAGAAGAAGGAGAAAAATAACGAGTGAAAGAGTGATATACATTTATATCGATATATCTATATTTTTATAACGTATATATATATATATGCATCTATATTTATTTCCTTACCAATGCATAGTTGTACATTCCATATAAGAATACATACACGTATCTTCCTACATATATATTCAATATACATTGAAAAAGAGTGCAAGCTCCCGTAACCCCTGCACCTTTTGACTTTTTTCTCCGACTTTTCTCTCGTCTTGACTAGGGAATTCAACATTTTCCACCATACCGTTTATCAATGAATGCTTCTATGCCATCATCACCGGCGGCCATTTCTTTCAGCTTAGAAAGCACTCATCGCTCAACCATCTAATTTGCCGAGAAAATCATTCAGCGATCATTGCACACAGCGATGTTTTTATTTTTCTTTTTTCCTTCTTTATGCGACCTCATTCACTCTGCAGGGGCATATCGTGGCACTGTGCAGTCTTTACACGCGGTAACTATTTTCATGCAGCTTCGTGCGCTTAAAAAAAATTATTATATTCATAGTATTCATAGTGCCAGAAAGGAGGGAAGCATTTGGCACTCGTCGTGGCATCGGCAATTGGACAAATGCAAAATGAAAATTTATTTCTATCGAATATAATACTCTCCGTTGTTTTAAATAATATAAAAATAAGATTAAATAAGATAAAATCAATTTTGACGAATGCAATCGATTGGCGTAATTCAATTTTGTAAATAAGTTTGCTGTACACTCGCAGTAAATTGGTGTATAGTACAGGAGATAGCTTTTTCCGCGATAAGAATGGCGAATTTTATCTTTAAATCTTTCAATCTTCCTTTTCAGAGCTAATGGATGTCGGCTGACCTCACTCCCTCGGAAAATCCCGTAGTAAGCGAATCTATCGTGTCTCGCACGTGCCAAAAGCATCACTAAAGGGCCTTCATACGTTGACTCCATTTCGCATCTCTCTCTCTCTCTCTCTCTCTCTTTCTCTCTCTGTCAATTTTCCGTGCATGGTAACTTGAAACAGGGGCAATGTGAAACTAACGAGGCGAAAGGCAGAGAGAAAGAGAGACCTAACGTAATAGCAGGGCTCTCTTGCTGATCGAAAGTTGAAGTGATTTTAATGATGTTACGTGTGTTATGGGAAAACGAAGTTAGAGTATACTTGTGCCATCCTCTATTCAACTTTTCTGTTCGCTATACTGCATTACTACTATTATCATATTAATATTATTTTTATTATTTTTTTATTATTTTGAAAATATTGTAGTAATATTATAATTCTATTATAATTGTTATTACATATTTGAGCATTGCCTGCTCACTCTTTATTGTCGCTTATATTCGGTGTCCCATCTATGCATGAGAGTACCTTTGATTATATTAAAGGCCACTCGTCCATCCGGCTTGTTACGATCTACCATAGCTTCATTGTTCTCCATATAGTTCACAGCACTCCAGAGAAAGGCCGTGATGACGAGAAAAAATGGGGCGTTTTTTTCTCATTTTTTTTTTTTAGTTTTATTAATTCGTTTATTATAGTCGAGCGATCGAATTTTCCGCTATTCGGCAGCGTCGTTTGAGATATTGTTCACTCGGTCGAGCACGCTCGACTTCACGAGTCACCGATGATGTTAAAATTCCAAATAGCATATATACGATTCAATTTATTAATTTATCATTTCTAGTTAATAACGTTGTGACAAAAAATATATGAATTGAAATATATTTCACAGGATCGAATTTATTTTAATTAAATCACGTCATTTGATAGGCAGTTAAATAAATTTCATCGGCAGACGAAGAATAATATAAAAGGAGAATGACACCTAAATTGTAATATCTTGATATACATTTTATATTTGACATAATTCAATTTTCGAGTCGACCATCACATCCAGCCATCTTTTTTCAAATCGTACATCCCTTTCTGATATTTCAATATTTCTGTATCTTTTTTTAGGAACACATCCATTACAGAAATGATGCCATATCGGAGAGTGAAGATGATACAACGCGTATACATATATATATATATGCATAACCTTCCATGTAACCGGAGAGCTTTCCGACCTTTACCGTAAAGCTTCTGGCCTTTCAATCCTTTTTTCGCAAGGTGGAGAAGCGAACTGTCGACGATCACGACAGAGCAGATTTTTCCAATGGGGGACACACTTTTGAATCGTTTGGGAACGGGTTCTCTGATTTCACGAGAGCGCTTGATGCTTCGATGCTTACTCGTGTCGTTTTTGGTATGCGGCATATACTTGAAAAATTCACATATATTTTAGCACCGTCACCAAGTAAATAAACCTCCATATACTTTTGCATTTCTACCTGAGTACTCATATAGTTGTACATATATATGTACACACACGCATTATATATATATAGCTATGAATACTTCTCAAGTATGCTGACAAATTTAGAGCTAAAACATAAAAAACAATATAAATATTTTCTGCATTTTCGAACTGCCACGAGGATTTTTTTAGTTTTCAACAAAATCTATTTAATATGTGATCAGTAAGAAAATTCGCCTCTGACAGTGACGGTATAGGGCAGTGAAATAAAACAAAAGAATCTCCGATGGTTTGCTCAAAAATGGAAAAGTTCGTGAATCAAAAGTCGAAAGAAAAAAAAACGTCAATTTGTGTTTCGAAATGATATTTTGTAGACATTGAATAGATAAAACGTGTATGATTCGATGAATGGATTTCCATAACGAGATCCTCGCAAGCTTCTCGTTGGACTGTATGATCTCGTGTTATGGATGGTTTGATTTAACGTGTTCGGGTGTGGGCATGAAAATTAATTGGGCTACGGGCGAACATTCACCGTTAAAGCGGATATATTTGATTTAAGTTAGTTTGTTCAATTTAATCAAATTCTTATTCATTCAAATGAAATGCTTCGTTGGAAATAAATTTGAATTCAATGAAACCAAATTAGTTTGTCCCTAAACCAAATAGAAATTATTTCAATCGTGTACTAAATGAATTCAAACGAGCCTAATGTGTGTTAAATGAATCCATTTTTTGGGTTCATCATTAAAATAATTACAGTCCTGATGGAGATTGATTTTACAAGCTTGTGATAGAATATGACACAATGTAGATGACTTCATACGCAGATTTGTTGTGTAAAAGTTGCAACTATAATTCGGTAATAAATTGGTGCACAAAATTAGAAAGATTAGATGAGGAAAGGCAAGGAACAGCAAATCGAATAAATACTTGCGTTCTATAGTGTATAGCGAATATAGGCCAAACAGCCTATTGGCCACTTCAGGCCAAATCGACAAGACCATGACAGTGAGTATTTTTTTTTTTTTGCATTTTAGCATCGTGAAAAACTACTCAAAATAATTTTTAATTGTTTTTAATAAATTTTTATTTGAATACTTTAAACATTTCAGTACAATCAACAACGGCTGGCAGACCATCAAAAGTTCATCGATGGCACCCACAACGCTTTTTTTTAAGTATGTAAAGCTCTTTTTTTTGCATTGCTCATCAACTTTTTATTTTGAATGCGTTTGGACAAAAAATAAAATGATGGTAAATATTATGATCCTCTTTATTTATATATGATCCTCTGTATGTATATATATATATATATATATATAACAGAGCAATGGCACCAAGGACTTTCCATAGCAGAAAATAGATGAAAATAGTAAAGACATACATATATGTATATAATATGATAATGCAAGCATTATAGGCCATATAGTATATGTGTCTCAAGTACACTAAATTCATGCTATCTTCCCATAACGCTCTAAGATGCTGCCATGCCACTTATATTATACACATATATTTTTCATCACGATAAATGTATACATTTGTTCCTCGCAATACCTTTCTCCGAGAATCGTTGAAAAATCGCATTATCCCGAGAGAGGCGAGCCTCGAGACGAAAAACTGAGAATCGGATGAGAATCAGAGTTGAGAAATAGGTGGAGGAAATAAAAGCTGGAAAAATACATATTATGTGAAAAAATAAAACATGAGAGAATTATGGGTATGGAAGAAAAATAAAATATATGCACATAAATCGCGCTAAAATTCAGAAGACGATATATCCTACATAAATTATCATATACGAAGATGTGGGTTGTGCCCTTTTGACTTCTAGTAGCCTGTATATGATTGGACGCGTGTAGCATACATATAGCATATTTTATGGGTTTGCTCCAGGCGTTGTAAGCCTCCGTTTCCGGAAAATTCTACAGAAATAATGGCTATTATGTATACCTATATATATATATATATTAGATAAAATAAGCTTCTGCCAGTTTGCCGATGCTGATATCTGGTATATATACATATATATATATAGATATATATTATTATGATTATGTAAAGCGCGAATATTTTGACAGACGACGTTCACGTGACGAATTTATTGATTGGGGTAAATCAGAAACCTTCATAGGGTATTTCATTGATCGACCAAGTTCACAGATATGGCTACGAATGACGACTCGGAACAGATGAAAGATGGATAAACGGCGGACTTGACGACGAGCGTAGTTGTTATAAACAGTCTTGTTTAAGAACTAAAAGTGCGAAAATGTGCAACGAAAATAAAATCATTACTTTTATATAACCTCGTAACACTCTTTTTCGTCGATTACAACATTGGTGTCAGAAGTTTGATATATATATATATATATATATATATATATATATATATGTATATTCTTATATGTAAAAACAATTTTGTAAGGACTGCTGGTAAAGCATGTCTCGAGCTCTGGCCTACACATTTCTTGTGCATCACGAAACAGATGACAAAATGCATATGTAAAAGGATGAATAAGCAATACAATTTTTGGCTGCCCATTCTATGTATATATATTTATATAAAAATTGTATAAAGAAAATTTGTTTTTTTGCCCTGAAGCAAATATTGGGCCCTTGCCCTGGCCTACACATTTCTTGTGCATCACGAGACAGAATGACAAGATGCATATGTAAATGGATGAATAAGCAATACAGTTTTTGGCCGCCCATTCTATATATATATTTATATATATTTATATAAAACTTGTATAAAGAAAATTTATTTTTTTGCCCTGAAGCAAATATTGGGCCCTTTAAATACCATCGAGTCTTGCGATATGGAAAGATTCTGTAGAATTTCGGAACAAGCACATTTAGCAACCACAGACACCTGAGATCATCAGATCAGATTATCAGATTAAATTGCATCGGCTAGAGTCATTATATTAGCAATAGCTTTCAATATTACTGATGCAAAAAATTTATATTTGTTTGTATAATAGTGATTTTCAATATTCCTGACTGATATAGAATGATAGAATAAATGTCACACTCATAATTTCTTCGTTCATTCACCAAGTAGTTCAATCACTGAGGGTTGGCGTTTCAACCCTCGAATTGTAGCTCGAGGATACTATAATATATAAACTATTTTAGTAAACAGCCGTTTATACTCCTCTATTCGTGACTCCACGTCGTACATTCTCCATGCTCGCCTCTTATACTTCTATATAATATTTTGAACACGGTCTGCCATTTGCCGGAGGGTATTCGCAATAGGTGAGTCGAGTGCTCGTCAGTGCTACTACATTCTGACGAAAAGGAAAAAATTCGTGGAGACGTGAAATCGTCGTGGACAATGTTGAGTCGTTTTCAAGGCATCGAGGTCCCTCAAATTGGATCCTATATTATATAATGTACATCGTTTGGGCTTATTGTGATAAGTTTTTTGACAATAGAGATCACCTATATATATATATATATATACTGCTACTTGAAATATTTTTGAAAATGATATCATGTGAAATACTCAAATGTTATTATATGTCAGTGTAGAATATAATTCAGTTTTGTATCCATCTCACTTGTATACCTACAAATATTTTTTGCGAACCTGTATCCACAACTCGGAGAATCCTCGTCATCATTACGCTCTGTCCAATTTAACATACCACATACTTATTATACGTGTCTGCATATACTGCGTAATATACGTTATATGTACATATGCATATATATGTATACATATATATATACATATACATATATAGAGATTATGTTGTATTATCTCTACATATATATAAGGTCTGTGGACTGCGACGTTCTATTTGCTCGCACGTTCCATTTTCCTCAAAACGAGCAAAGATTCTTCCGTCCACGTCTCTCTATCTCATTTTCATTTCCCTTATTTTCTCTTTTGCCTGTTCACTCTCATCCCCGAGGACCAGAAGAGTAAAAAGAGACCCACACGAATCGCAAATAAGAAGAATTATGAAGAGTGATGTAAAATTTCCCTCTATGTATAACTTTTCGTGCGTCAATCAAGAATTTCTTCGTCGACCTGTCGAAAAAATGTTGAAAAATGGAAACACGCGCTTTGTATCGTAATGAGATAAAAAAAAATCAATTATTGTACATCACAATAGTAATTAACATCGAACGATTCTCTCGCGAACGGGAGAGTGAGATATGGGAAAAGGGTGAAAATCTTCCGCTGAAGCTTTGCCAGAGTTGCGGATGAAGCTGAAAATCCCTCTCAACTTCTTCCATCCCTTTCTCTCCGATTTCACTCAGGGGATTTGCTATTCGGTCTGAAATAATTACTTGCGGCTTTGGATTCTCAAACCACTCTCATAAATGAAAGTTACCGAGTTCACGCTGAAGAATTATTGCAGCCCAGTGGGGAATTATAGAACGAGTTCTCCGTCATATATAGATACACACGGGTATATTTCATCAGATAGCGAGCGCAGGAAAAGGAAGCCTTGCACCAACAGGATGAGGCGGAAGTCAGCAGCTCCTTATGTACCTTATTTCTCATTTCGAATCCGTGGCATTTTACAGACTCTCGATACCCCCTTATACACACACACACACACACACACACACACATATATATATATATATATGCAGAGAAATAAAAATACATTCGTATAAAATTATACAATTCTTTATACGATTTAATACGAGCAAAAAATAATAATGTGTGTTACACGTGATGTCTATTATGGTTACTGTAAACTTCATGCGCCCTAAGATAATTACAAACCCTCAATTTTTATATGCATATTGAAAATTATGAAAATTTTTATATATTTTATATATTTGCAACGATTTTATATATAAACGCAGTACTTTTGTATTGACGTTGCTCTCTCCTTCTCTTGAGACTGACAGTTTCGGAACGTATCACATATCGAAATGGGGAAGGAAGCATATATATAGTGCATAATGGTTGTGCAATTTGAAGGGTCTATACGCCATTCACGGTTGACGAATCGGCTTGACTGAGAGAGTGAGAGAGAGAGAGAGAGAGAATTGGATTGAATTTCAAGAGAAGTGCTCTATTCGATGCTGCACCTCCACCCTGACTATACTCCCATGTATAATGTATATTCCTGATAGATTTCAGGCATTGGTTCACTTCAACAAAAAGCAAGTTACTTCCTGCGTTTGCAATACAGACGATTGAAGTTTTAAAACACTATAAGATTTTTATTATTTAACTCATGTTTTATATTACATATTTTTACCTTGAATTTCAAGCTTGCAAGAGATTTTATAAAGCCATAATTATTGTCGTAATATTCAGTCATATATAATATTTTAACATTGATACGCACTATGTTATTATTATTATTATTATTTTACTCGTTGAAATCATAAAGTGTGGAAAATTTGTTTAATTCAAATATTGTTTGCAGTTACATAAAATTGTGTTTAGAAGGCCTCGATTTCTTTGGTTAATTATTAATTTTGAGCCAAATCGATGTTTCATCTCAGTAGAGCTTCTACGAGCGATTACAACGTGCCATAAATTCGCTCTCATTTTGCGAAAAGTGACTCTGATTGAGTATGCGCTTATCTGTACTCAGACTTGCTCTCTCTCTCTCTTTCTCTCTTTCATCTGCTAGAGCGAGAGAGTCGTCGCAATGCAGCCTCGTTTTATTCTCGCCAATACGTCACAAGAAGCCCACCGTGCGATCATGAGCTCTTATCCTGGGATTTTAGTGACCACACGGTGACGGAAGATAGAACACCCTCATACAAGACTGCCTATCCTCAATTTCACCGCATCCCCCACCCCTCTATCGTCTGGGTCCATTCGCGTGGGTCCGTAATGGGATGATTGCACTAATTCCTAGGAACGTACAACATTCTCATACAGTAATGGTATATATGGAAACGCAGGCTCCATGTAATACATAAATGTAAACATATGGCACAGCTACATAATGGTCGACCCATTGCCCACTCTTTGGCCACTACCCACGTGCAACTAGGCGCTTCTGGACGCTCGAGACCTTTGACGTACATCTAATCCACTCTCTCTCTCTCTCTCTCTCTTATTCACACACTCATTCTCCTTCTCTCTCTTGCAAAGAGTATACCATGTGCTACGTGAGCTTTCTCGGATTCTTCTCTCCTTCTTAGCCAAGATACTTTCTATCTACTATCCTGGTTTTGCTTCGTCCACCAGAAAGGTCTTTCTCTCGTCTTATGTAACTATTTTTCTCACATTCCAAAGAATCCAATATCTCATGTGGAGTGAGTCTAGAGATCCTTCAACATCCTACATATAAGAGGGTATATAGAGTGTCTCTCATTCTCTATTTGTAGACCGTCCCGAGTACATTTTACTTGGATTGGCGTTCGATCTAAACGGCACGAAATGATGGGCTTTTAAATGTCAATTTAAATGGCAATGATCACGTTGTTTTGTGTAAAATTGTTAAAATTGTGTCTGACAATAGGCGAGAAAAAAATATCTCAATGTAGAAGAAAAACATTTTGTCTCTTGATTTCTACCCTTTTCGGTCTATGCGATAATTTTTTTTTTTGCCTTGATCTTTTTATGCTGAAAAGTCATTATTTTATACGTTTTTGAGCCTTGGGGCGTATTATTCATTTGGACAAACGCACGCAACGAACACCAAAACACATAGAATACGAGTGTGCACGAAGAGCTTAAGGCCTTTTACGAGGCAGGTCCGAGCTCACGACCAAAAAGGCCATTTGGATTTTAACGACATTGCTAGTCGTATTCAACGATGGGCATGCCAGATATAGCCGGGCTATGTTTCTCTGCGTCACATATATTCTCTGGATTGTGTTTCGTCGCTATTCTCGTAATCCATAGAAACGTCAGCTCAGCTTAATCCCCTCACGAAACTTGTTCTCTAATTGCTCTCATATACGTATATCAATATGGAATTAGAATTTTTTTTAGTTTCTTTATATATTTTTTTCTTCCATTGTTAATTATCAGCTGTTTTCAGGTACTCTAATTATCACAGGCTCGTCTCGGATATCACGCACATAACTCTTTTACACGTAACTCTTTTGCTCTATTTTAACGATAAAAAAATATATATAAAAATTGCCCCAATGCCTATTTTTATATGAAGCACAATTTACTCTTCATTTGTACAATTTCGATCGATTTTCATGAGCTAATACGCGATTCAGAACGTCGAAGACTTTTCCATTTCCCAATAATTTCCGTTATATCAACGGGCCACTCGATCATAGAACTTTTATCCGCTGGTCGTTTCGCGGTGTCATCGCTGAATCCCATCGCGATATATAGGACAACCTTACGTTAACGGGCACAAACTTTATTTCAACGCAGGGACGTATTTTTATTCGACGCAGTTTTGCATCGAGAATTGGAAAAGAAAAATATTCCGTACCATCGAACGTTGAATTCAAAGTAAATTTAAGATAATCCAATCAAAGTTTATCCAAAGTAATCGAAATGTAGTTGATGAAATTACAAATTGCAACTCAAAGAAAATTCATCTGAACTAATCAAGATTATTTTTTTTCAGTGCAGGGATATGTGAACTGAGCTCTCTATTTATTCTCCGCACATTCCAAGTCTCGAAAAAAAAATCTCCCGAGCAGAGACAAAAAAATTGCAAAAAAATCCTCACAAAATACACAGCCTCACCCTGATGATGCTTGATGTCCACAAACAACTTTAAGCTCTCACAAAAAGTTACTCGTGGCGGGGGGGATTAAACTCTTCATTCCGTATGCAACATTGTATTGTCTCGAGAAACACGAGAGATTCTTCGAGACTCTGGGATTAAATGAATATTTGATTCATTCACAAGTCCACTTGATCCCGTTTCGAGGGTTCTCGACCACGCATATAAACAAAGATGGGGTCGAATGAAAAAAGAAACCAAGAGACTATCGAATACTTGTACTGTGTTTGTCGTGTCAACCTTCTTGATTCGCTTATTAGATTTTCAAGACAGTATCGGATTTTTTTCAACGTGATCTAAAAGCACGTTGGGTACGACTCCCGTTCAATTCCTGGGTGATACCGAGAATGCTCAAATAACACAATTGCTTGTTGGGACATTAGAGCACAGCTTCTGGGTCACGATTGAGGATTCACCCAAGCAGAAAGTGGGACCGTTATATATCTCGATATCGACATTATTGAGGCATCATATTGGTAAAAGAAGGAACGATTTTCTCGCTCACCAAATCGTCTTTAATCGTGATCGTATTTTCACGAGAGGTTCCGCACGACCGCCAATCGCATTTGCACCCCTCATACCCTTCACTCATATTTTCGTCTTTCTTCTTCTAACGTTGGTCCTTCTCTTGCTCTGAAACTTTCTATCCGACATCTGAAAAGTTTGGTTTTTATCGAGCCCCAAAGGACCGCTTGGAATGGTAATTCATTCGAGTGTATATCTCACCAACAGTTCTATCCTTCGTTACTTATCTTACTCTCACTCATTGCTCACCCTCCTCACTCTTGCACGAGCTTTCTCGCACGTATAACTCGCAAATTTTTCCAAACATTTCAACCCTCGCGTAATTTATGCAACCCAGAAGAATTTTAATTGCTATTTACGCCCGTTTATCGAGGCTATATATATATATATATATCACTCCCCGAACCTTTTGCACTTTTGTCCAACTGCAAATATTATCTATCAACAACGACGATTCTCATGCGAAATTATTTTCAAAATTTTGCTCGAAAACATATTGACGAATTCGCGAAATAAACGTATGGCCTTATTTGTATTGGGTAAAGTCGGGAAATATGACCTCAAGTCCAGTAAAATGGACCATTAATTTTTTTATAATTATGATAAGATGAATTACCGGAAAATGAATGTTAAAAAAATGCCTAAAAATATTTCGGTTTGAGAGTCCTCACAGAGCGTGCCTTCCTGAAGACACTCCACACCTATCTATGTAAGTTTTAAGTATTACAGAAATATCTTGATAACTTTATGCTACATGCGAGAAGTTATAGAGTGAAATATGAAATGAGAAATTACGGAAGGGAAGCAAAAAGGGGTCAACAGCGATGCAATTAATATGTCTTTCCGTAAAGTACTTCTGTATTTGAGTTACAGCTGCGACAGAGTTGAAAAGGAATCGTCCAAGCAGAGAGTCAGCACGAGTGAACTTTTCAAGGCTTCCTTACGTTTCTCTCGATAGACGTATATCTTGACGTCATTTCTCTTAACCACCTCTGAGCACGCTGATCCGATAATAATTTGAGGTAATTAGCATGAGAGAAGCACAAAAGAGTCGAATTAATTGCGGGGACTTGAGAACGTTACTTTCGTATTTCCAATAATCTGCCCTCTCTTGGCTCACTTTGCTACAATTCTCTTCTCATTATTTCACGGACTCTCCTGTTTGCACAATATTAACTTTTTGTCGGCTTCTTGTCTCGAAAAATCTCAAACCGATCAACGTCAGCCCGTCCAGCTTTTTTTGTTCTTCGTTTAATTTCGTTAGATAAATATATAAAAACGTGTGCATAAGAATTTGAATATATCAAGGCAGGATTATTCTATTTTGAATTAGCAAGTGTATGTGTACGAGTCTATATGTATGTGGCTCAGAGATCAAGCTAGTATAGGTGCATTCAGAGAAAGGCACGAGAGCTTTTTTCCGGCTTCTCGTCTCGAAAAATCTGGAACCGATCAAACTTTTTTTGTCTTCGTTTCGTTTTTTTTGGATAAACGTATAAAAACGTGTTCATAAGAATTTGAACATAACCATTGCAGGGCTATTGTATTTTGAGTGAGTCAGTGTGTACACGGGCCAGTCGGCTCACAGATCGAGCGAGTATGTGCAATAAGAGAGAAGCACGAGAGCTTTTTTCCGGCTTCTCGTCTCGAAAAAGCTCGAACCGTTCAACGATGAGATTTTTGGGCCTTCGTTCCGTTTTTTTTTTTTTTTTTGTTGACAAATGTATAAAAACGTGTACATAAGAATCTGAATATATCAATGCAGGACTATTCTATTTTGAGTGTGCAAGTGTATGTGTGCGAGAATATACCTATGCATGTGGCTCATAGATCGAGCTAGTATAAGTGCAATAAGAGAAAGGAGACGCGCGAGTTTATGGATGCTGGAGCGAACGAGCGAGCAAGAGAGCATTTTTTCGCGGACTTTCCTGTTTGCACAATGTCAGCCTTCTGCCGGCTTCTCGTCTCGAAACAGCTCGAACCCATCAATGTCAGCCCGAGCAGCTTTTTCCGTTTTTTTTTTTTTTTTTTCATAAATCTATAAAAATGTGTACATAAAAATCTGAATATATCAATGCAGGACTATTCTATTTTGAGTGTGCAAGTATGTGGCTCACAGATCGAGTTGGTAGGTGGCAGTGAGCGAAAAGCACGAGCGAGTTACGAACAGCTTTTATGGACTTCATTCCGTTTATTTGGATAAATGTATAAAAATGTTTACATAAGAATCTGAATATATCAATGCAGAACTATTCTATTTAGAGTGTGCAAGTGGATGTGTGCAAGTATGTGGCTCACAGATCGAGTTAGTAGGTGGCAGTGAGAGAAAAGGACGAGCGAGCTTATGGATTGCTGGGGTGAATGGGTGAGCGAGAAAGCAAATCTTAGGGTATGGACGAATAAGGGGGGAGAAATATTATCATATGGGGATGGTGCATGGCGTACCAACGATTACTGAATATCTCAAGCAATAGGCACGAGAATTTTTTTGCAGATTTCTGACAACAAAGATCTACCAAGCCAAGTGCGAGAGTAAAATCTTTTTAAAGACGCGAACGAAATCAATGAGTGTAGCTGATTGCTAAAGTAGTAAAGACGACGTTAATTATATCAGAGTCATGCCGAGTATTATTTGCTGAGCGATACGTTTGACCACGTGACATGCTAAAACGTACGTTTGCAAGCGATACGTTTAAATTAAAGTGCTATTATTTTTATAACAATTTTAATTTTATCTTTATCAATAAACAATAGAAATATATACATATATCTACCATTCACAGTCCCAGTTGTTCTTGCTCAATGATCTCGAATTAATAGATATCGAACAAAATAAGGATAATAGTTAAATAGTCAAAGGATACCGAAGGAATCGAAGGATCAACATGAATTAAATATTCTGTATATAAATATATCGTTGCCACAGTCTGATTCGGTGGTGATTCGATAATTATTCAAGGTAATTAGTATGAGCGAAGCACAAAAGATTCGAATTAAGTGGGGGGGATAAGTTGGTTCGAGAACGAAAATTTTCCATTCCCGCTAATTAGACTTCTCCCTTCACTTGGCTGCAATTATCTTCGCATTGTTCCAAGAATTCCCCATTTTCACCCTGTTCGTTTTCCACCGAGCTACTCGAATTTCTTGCCAACCAACGTATTATTCCGAATTTCCTCGAAATTCGCGAGATAACGATGAATTCGATTTTGTCGATGGAAAAATCTTTTTTTTTTAGGAAAAATGTTGGTCACCAGGAATTTTGAGCTCGTATGTAGGATTATCTGATTAAAGTACAAATATGTACATAAATCGTGAGTCTGGATTGAGCTATACGATTACTACGAAAGCGTGCTTAAAAAAATTGCTAAGATTTTCTCCTCAAGTTATATTCTGCGTGTAGATTTTTTCGTGAGGGTAAAATTCAACGAATTTATAAATTTCAAATTATTACTTTTTACATGCACGTCTATTTTTCATCTTATAAATTTTTAATCGCTAAAATTTCCACGAGCCCGTAAAATTACAAATTAAAGAAAAAAAAAATCATACAAATACTTGAAGCATTCAAAATGTTTGGAAATTGTAATAAATTTGCAAATAGAATTAGTTCTTATCACTTAATTAATGTATCTTCAGTATTATATTTGTTTAAAATACATGTATAATCTTCAATATATTAGATTTTTCCCGATTTTAATTTTATTGCGATATAGTCTGAAATTCTCATCGAATCGGACTTTTCGTTGTAATAACTGTATTCGACAGATATTCGTTAAAAACAAGAAATGTAGTCGAGTAATTACAGACCAGTTGAGGCAACAATAGAGCATTACGTGAATCGAACAATGCGCCATGAAATCTGTCAACATGCAGATACCATATCACCGGAATTCTCTCCTCATTTACTCAAAATCCACTTGGAGATATTCGCGAACAATTAATATCGTCGATGTGAAGAGCTTCACCCATCATAGAAATATAATTTCTTGGGTCTCCAATCCACCATACAGTCCACCTTTCATTGTTTGCATATCGCTATATACACAAATATAGGGTCGTATTGTGACAACCATTGTGTTTGCAAATACTTTGAATGCTTACCTGTAGGTAATGAAAGCGAAAACAAGAGCTACGAGGGAGAGGCTGCCACCAAGTACGACAATGAGGCTGAGAACACCATCCTGATCGAGGTTAGCCGCGATTCCCGTTGATATGCCGTTGGCTATTCCACCATGTTGGGGAAAGCCGTGAATAGCTCCAGTGTAAAGGGTATCCATGACCTTCGAAGACGTTCCACCTTTGTTTGCTTTACAGATCCGTTTCTCGCAAACCCTTCGAATTCTCTCGTCCGCTCCTCCGCGATGAATCCTTGCTGAGCCTCAAAAGCGTGGGCTTACACGTGACTTGTGCATCTGAAAGGCAGCACAAATTCCATTTCAAGGCAAGGACAAAGCTTGGACATGTTTATATATATATATATTCAGTGAAACCAGAATGGGTTTGCAGCTTGAAAACGTTCGTTATCTTGGTGTGCCATACTGCACCCCAGGGAACCACTCGTGGCTTTTCAGCATTACATTCTGGAGACGCCTCATGAAAATCAACCATTCAAAATGGTCCAAATGGGCTATTAATCCAAACAAACTATTCATGATTGTTAATAGCTCATTGCGAATTTTAAACGCTTCATCATATCAAAGTATTCACGATAATTACGTTAATTGTCATATCTATATCTGTATATTCAGTGAAACCAGAATGGGGTTGCAGCTTGAAAACGTTCGTTATCTTGGTGTGCCATACTGCACCCCAGGGAACCACTCGTGGCTTTTCAGCATTACATTCTGGAGACGCCTCATGAAAATCAACCATTCAAAATGGTCCAAATGGGCTATTAATCCAAACAAACTATTCATGATTGTTAATAGCTCATTACGAATTTTAAACGATTCATCATATCAAAGTATTCACGATAATTTCGTTAATTGTCATATCTATATCTGTATATTCAGTGAAACCAGAATGGGGTTGCAGCTTGAAAACGTTCGTTATCTTGGTGTGCCATACTGCACCCCATGGAACAACTCGTGGCTTTTCAGCATTACATTCTGGAGACGCCTCATGAAAATCAACCATTCAAAATGGTCCAAATGGGCTATTAATCCAAACAAACTATTCATGATTGTTAATAGTTCATTGCGAATTTTAAACGATCCATCATATCAAAGTATTCATGATAATTTCGTTAATTTTAATTAATCATCATTAATGGTTCATCTTGAATTAATAATTAAGTTTTTGTATAAATTTAACTTCTTCTAAACACCTTTGAGCTTGATGCTAATTGTTTCACACTAGTTAGGGGGTAAAAACTTCCTACCGTGAATTTTTGCTAGAGTCGTTTCATGAAAATGGTGGGCATCAAGCAGAGATGAGCATTTCACTTCGGAGATATTATTTAATTTTTCAATGAATTAATTAACAATCTCCTGCGTAAAATTAAGAATTACTAAGCATTATTTATTGATGGTTGACAAGTCGCCATAATTCGATTAGCAATACTTTATTTCCAAAAATTTAAGTTTGGAATAAACAATTCCCCTCATTTGTTTAAAAGGTTAACATGACGCGTACGAGGTTGACAATGGTTAACACGACGCGAATTTATTAGAAAAATCTATATCGATAGATTTTTAATTAGATGCTGTGCTATGTCAAAGTTCAAATTTGCAGATGCAGAAATTTTGAGGGTCATATATATGTATATCTTTGATATATCCCTTGTCGATGGGTGAATTTATTTTTTTCATCCAAGTATATTACATTAGATCGTTTTCTGTGACTATGCGAGTATTCCGTTCACGTCACAGCTATGAACACACAAAACGTTTCTTTCCACTGGGGGATTCTCGTAAATTTCGGGGTGAAAACTACCACGTCAACGTGAAACGTCCAATATAATACTCTGACTGGTTAGTGATGCTGTGTGGAGAAAATTTCTCTTATCCCAGTGAGAATCAAATAATCCACGGGGAGTTAGTATCCACGTTCGTAAAAACGTTGACTATAATTCACCATTATATATATATATATATAATGGTGAATTATAGTCAACGTTTGGTTTATATACATATATATAACCCAATCCATATATGTATGGACATACACAGAGAGAAAGAGTGCCACGTGATAGACGTTGAGCGAGTAACGAGATTAAAATTTATGGTACGGAATATGGTCATGGAATATGCCAGAAAGAGAACGATACGTTACACTAAACGTCCCATGAACCTTTATTCAATCAATTGACGATGTTCAATGAATTTTCTTCCTGTTTTTTTCATTGTCAAACTTCTAACAAGACGTCCCTGTATCGGCTCTCGATTATTCGTAGATTATACATGTCGATATAAACGGCTGAGGGTTGATGAACACTTCAAACGCTTTTCTTAAAACACGTGGACGATCTATATGTGAAGCAGTAATTGATTGACTTTTTTTAGTTATGAAACTTGATATTTTTTTCGTCCAAAATTGGAATGAGCACGACTAAAATGACGAGACAGATCACCGTCCTTGGCACCGATTCGTCCTGATGTTGGGTGTGAAGTAATCCGTGAATTTGCGAGAACGGCACATGCCACATTGAGAAGATGGGGTGGTGGGGTCGTCTAGTGTGCTTCTATGGGCACACATACACCCTCTACACACACACACACACACACATATATATATATATATATATATATATATATATATATATATAAGAATATACATATATATAAGAATATATATATATATATATATATAAGAATATATGTCTATATGTGTACGTGTATACGTATGGCCATACGTATGGCTAACTTCACAAGCAACCCTCCTATCCGAGAACTCGTTGCCGACTAGAGCTAATTGCTTTTACCACTAATCGAAATTTACGAGAGTCTACGTGGTTCTCGCGCCCTCTCGTTTTCCTCCTACTTCATCTTCTCTTTGCCCCTCGAACCAGGTATAGTATACATATATATTCAACTGAAGAAAACTACCCTTGGCAGTGTGCAGTTGAACGTTGGTAGAGCGTTACGTGCCAGACGGGGATTTCCTCGCAATAATGCGTATTCTAAGGACACGATGAAATAACTCAACGTCTTGAATAATTAAAACAAAATTGAAAAAGCAAAAACTTAATTAAAACGAATTGCAAGATGATAAAGTGAATAATGGAGAACTGATGGCATAATTAACGTGAAAAAGCTAGTCGTTCATTTCTATTAAAGAAGTTCATGTATCTCAATTATCATATATGAATATTTTATTATTACTTTAGCGAATTTCATAATCTCGAATCCAGCACTAACAATTTTCAATTAGAGAGTCACACGCAATTACAGTCTATGTATATGTAAATATGGAAAATTAATTACAGTCTATAAATGATAGCATTACAACTTGATATCATAGCTTCATCCTACGTGAAACTGATTTAGTGCACTTGAAGTGCTTCGGTCGAAAAATTATGTAGGCGTACATTAACGAAAGGAAAAAAAATATTATGCAATCCAACATCCAACTCATTGTGTGTATTTATTATGAGATATGGAAAAAATACGATGATACCCGAGTAAAATTTCTCTGAGTAATATTTGTGTCCAAAGTCGCAGCTGGTCAAAAAAATATTTTCTTCACCAGCTAGGAGTAAAATTTGTAAAAGAGTAAAAATTTAATTGAAAAATAAAATTTTACTCAGGGATAATCGAATTTTTTCATATCTCATAGTATTTTATTGAAAACCTATTTTTGGCCATGAAATTATAATTGAGATACTCTACGTTTGAGAGGTACAAAGCAAAATGGCCGACATTTTTCGCCAGGGGCGTTTTTTGTTTGGATATGAGTATATAACATTATACATATATATATGGTACATATCGATGAGCATTTTCGTTGAAATGATACGGGCTATTCAGCGTCAATGAAAATATCATTTTGGTCGTCTATTTTTAAAGCGCTACAAAAATTATGAAAGAAGAAAGCAGATAAACCATAAGGTCAAATCATGTCAATTAAATTGTCTCTCTTCAACAAGATTCTACAGCAACATAATATTTTCCGACAAACAGTTGCAAATTTGTGCATGATAATGCACGTGCAGTATCACTTTAGTAAAAAGGTATGTGATGGATGAAGACACGTGTATGTTGATGGGCACTGTCTCTCAGGAGGAGGTTGTGCAAAGCGAAACTGAGAAAATTATCGTCGACGTGAGATATAGCATCGTAAGTAGACGAGTAGAGGGCAAAGGGGGGAAAAGGACGTGAGCACTTTGTACAGCTTCACTTTGAGGTAATGCAAGATAACGGGAGGGTAAATGCAAAGGTGGCGTTGGCTGTCTTCCGGCTTTTCTGTTTTGCTGTTGGTACAGAGTAGATTGTGAATACGACAGACGGGCGTATTCCACACGCGAGCCTGACGAAATAAGAGTTTATATATGGGCTATCCCCAGTCAAATCGACAAGCCCGTAATATCTACATTTTTTTATTTTTTAATAAGCTGTATGGTAACACCAAAAAATACTTTAGACTAATTTTCAGGGTTGTTGAATAATTGCCCTAGCGAAAACTGAGTCCACTAAGAATTAAGGGTAAATTAATTCATCTGCTGCTTTCTTCATGGGTTCGGGAAATTCGTCAAAGCTTACCATTAATTCAACTCGCTATACTTAATATTAACTGAAAATTAACCGACAGTGCACACAAAAAAATTGTAATTTCGGTTAAATTTTAGGTTAGCGACTGTAGACCAGCCGAAAAGCATCGTTCAATGGAAGTTGATTAACCGTTGACTTTAGGAAGAAAGCAATCGAGTTGAATATTGATTTATTTTCAACCAAAAACTGAAAACAAACGGACCGGAAATTCGTTATTAAATTTATTGAAAAGTTATTGAAAGTCAAGGGTTAATTTGATACCGTTAGAGAGGTTTAGCCATATTTAAGCGATGACTTTCATTCCAAAAGAAGAATCACAATTTAAATAATCAGCGCTAATCGTCTAAAAAACATCCACAATGATTAATAATTATTTTGTTAGAAAATCATTTTGAATGTGTTTTTTTTTATTGAAAACCCTAACTCAGATCCTCAATATTTTTTATTTATTACAATCAACTGTAAGGCATTTAAAAAAAAATCGAATATTTTGAACAAAAAAATGTACCGCGCCCATATTCGAGGTCGACCTTTTTTTGTCTTAACGAGAAACTTCCTGCAAGGACTTTGGATGGATACTTTTCATCAGTGTTAATTCAAAATTTCGTTGATAACGACAAAACCGATTGTTGGAAAAATTTGAAAATCGGTGTAGCATATTTTATTTATTACTCTACGATGTACTAAGACGAAAAAAAAAATGAGAGTCTTGCCGATGTGGGCTCAAATATTCATGTTTAAAGTACATAACAGCTTTTGTCGTATGCGAAGCCTGTTCACCAAGCAAGGGCCATGATACATCTATATAGCAACGCATATGGACCATTCCAGGTGAAATTGACAGATTCGTGACATTCACCTACTCGAGATTTGATCTCCAATTTTTTATATGGTTGTTTTTTTTTTAAAGATTTAAGATTTCGGTCGTATTCCAGATGACATCTGCCGCCGCTTCTATTTTTTTCGTTTTTTATTTTATTTTAAACATATGGGAAATAAGTGAAGCTGTACGTTGGTCCACTACGGGATGTAGTTTAAATTTTTTTATTTTTGACAGAGTATTTTCTAGAATTTTTTTCGATTTTTCAAACAGGTATTTTTGTAATTCCAAAGCGTCAGATTTCCATAACGGTTAATGGAACAAATCCGAAATTAAAAAAATCTGAACAATTCACAATAAATCTGTAAGTATAAAAATTGATAAGCCACACCTCACAGTTGACCAGGATTTTTTACATTTTTTCAATCATTTCAGTTCGAAAAAATTTGAATAAAGTCTTTAAGCGTGCGAGACCGGAATTTTAGGTGATCAACGGACTCCCCATAAAAATAAAGAAAGCAGGAAAGAAGACAGAATGGAACGTGCAGAGAAAATCCAAGCAAAGTACCGGGAAAAACAGCACAATGCAATGAGAACAAATATGAGGCGAGGTGAGGGTGCAAAAAAAAAATCAACCCGTAAAGAGTAATTGCGGTGAAATTACTTGGAGCCTAAGCGAAGCGTGAAATTTGCATTTCATTTCAAGCTCTTCGCTAGTTCGCTTTTCGTCGCTATCTCCAGTATACCTATAAATAGCTGCTTTTTTCTACTTCCAGGATACGTTCTCTCTAGTTTTTCTGTCTCGACGTTATTATATTCATTTGCTCAGGTGCAGGACAGGCAGGAGTATATGTTTGACAGCGAGGACTTCTTCCGACATCAGAGAGATTTTACTCCACAGCAACGCGTATGGAACCTGACAGTCGTTTATTACTCCTTTCTCGTTATTTTTCTTTTTCTTCATTTTCTCCTGTTCACGAGGCAAACTCCTGGATTTTTTAACATTTTTTTTTAACGCACGAAGTTATAATACTTTTCATTTCCACAGGAGTTTCAATAATTCTATATCTATCTATATATAAGCGAAAATACCATTGACTCATCACGAAATCTCAGGAACTATAAAGCTTGAAATTCGGTCAGTAGTTTTATTTTAAAATGTAGAGACTCACTAAGAAGGGATTTTTTTTAAAATTCAACCCCTAACGGGGTAAAAAGAGGTAAAATATTTTTTCACTGATTCAACGCGCGCAAAGCCACGAGCAACAGCTAGTTTTACATATAACCTTACTTCGAAAAATAAAGTTTTTTAAATATTTAGCTATATTTATAATTAGAGATATATATATATTTAATGACGATGGGGGTAAAATGGGCAGGGGGGCAAAAGGAGCACTTGACCTCACAGATTTTAATTTTATCTTCAACGAAAATGGCATTTTATAACTCTCCGAGGTTTTTCTAATTAAAAAAAGCTTGAGAAATCTGTCAGTCAAAGTTTCACAAAATTATAATTTTCAGCCTCGGTGCCCGTTTTGCTCCCCTCCCCGTTTCGCCCTCCTAGAAGAATAATGAAAACGTTCTTTGTCTGGAACTTAAAAGAATAGAAATATGAGAATTACAGAAATATTTGAGCGTACTAGAGATATATTGTAGAGGAAATATGGAAATAAAAATGGCTATGGAAATAACAAATTTATGTCTCGTAAGTTGTTCACTCTTTCGCCAAGATGTTATCCATAGATATTGAATATGGACGAGTCGACGAATTGCGTTGTCTTTGACGATTGCGAAGAAAAAACCAACGAGACCGGAAATAAGTCAATATTCTACTACATATATGTCCCTTATATTTGAATATAAGGGACATATATGTATATACAGACAAAAAATACTGCCAACAGAGTCAACCATTTCTCGATGTCTCGTAAATTGTTCACTCTTTTGCAAAGATATTATCCATCGATAATATGAAAGAGTTGACAATTGCTTTAACGTTGACGATTGCGAATTAAAAAATCAATGAGACCGGAAATAAATCAATATTGTACCCTTGTACCCCTTGTCCCATGTCCTTATTCTCCTTATATTTGAATATGTACAGACAAAAAATACTGTCAACAGGGTCAACTACGATCGATTCCTGCCCCGAGTTCTTGACCTGTATAGAACATTTTTATATTACTTCCCTCCTCGTTGGTTCTCTATTTTCTAGGTCCTTTCGTGTGGTGCGTTTCCTTGCAGAACCTACGATATTGTTTAGTCGCACGCGATCACGGATACACATGCACACAGCGGCCAATAAATTCAGGATCGATATTACATTCCACAGTATATAAAGCACATTCATTTCACGCACACACACACACACACATATATATATATATATATATGAGTCGTCCAGCTGGCTTGTCATCCCCAAGCCAGAAGAAAGCGTTTGAAAAATCGATTCATGGATTTTTATTCTATATAAATTGACCCACTTGAATTGTGAGCAATGAAAATTTTCTGATATATTTAACCCACTGATCTACACCTGGGTCACCAATGACCCGACGGCACTGTGTATATTAACGTGGCGACAGCCATGGTGTAGACCAGCCGGTTAACAATGAAAAATAATGCATCAGATATCGTACAGTATACTCGTCTTATGTATAGCAATAGTCCCATATAGTACAGACATTTTGTTACTAGGTTATAAAATTTTCGGAATTTTCGTTTGTGCTGCTTGTGAAGCATTGAAAAAGCACTTTCTCACCTTTAATTTAACACAGTGAATGTTACACAATTATCAACATTTTTTTAATTCTCGGAGCGTAAACAAAAACTTTTCAGGAGAAATAGGCCGAAATTGATGGAAAGATTTTACAATCACATTTTACAATTTTACAATTTATTTATTAACATTTATTAACATTGATTTTACAATTTATGTCAAAGGGTCTGGTGGTAGTACGGTGTACCATTTTGAAAGATATTTCTCGCGTGCTCAAAGCACGTAATATTTTTTATAATAGTTCCGAATAAAATAATTGGACGGTCTTGAACAAAAAAAGATGCAATAAATCAATTCAGCGAAAAGTTATACTGTCACATCATTCCTGACCTCTCAACTAGAATTATTCTACGTCAATTTCCTAATTTATTATATCCGAGATAAAAAAAAAAAATGAATAATCAACCCTCACGTTCGATACCAGTGTGTCATCCTAATTCTTTTGGTGCGATATAAAGTTTGTGACAAAATTAGGGTTGTCAAAAAAAAGGGTCGGAAGACTCTGACGGTATATATATATATCATATATCGTATAAGCAAGAGGACACATGATGCGAGAATAACTTTTTATATGTTTGCACATAGGGGTTGTCGGCGCGTTTATACGGGAAACACGAGGGGAAGTTCTTTTTTAGCTTTTTTTTCGCTCTCGTAAATCTCACGAGCATCATGTGCGACGACCGTACACGTCAGCCCGGGAGATCTGATCGAACTTTATTTATACGTGAGTATATAATATATAAAATGCGCTAGCACCCTCTGTCTTAGCATATTAAATACTGAGTGAGTTATCAAAAAAAAATGTATGTGGAATAATTGGCAGAAACGAAATTGACACTTAAGGAATGCTGAAAGTGAAGTGAGTGTTGAAAATAAAATGTGCCATAATTTCGTATATTCATTTTATTATTATTATATAATAATCATATAATAATAATAATAATAATAATAATAATAATAATATAAATAATTAATAATAAAAATATTATTATTATTACCACCTCGTTAATTATTACTAAATGGGATTTTTTAAAAATAAATAAATTAATTACACCTTAAGTGGAAAGAAATGAGAATTTAATTTCGAGTTAAACTTCGAAAAATTATTCTTTTTCGCACTCCATAAAAATTCTACTGCATTGATCAGATTTGTGCAAAGAAGAGTCTAAAAAATGTGGGGTCGAATACAAAACAAACATTATTGTAAAAGTGGAGCTTACCGTTAAATTACGAAAGTGCGAAGTTACTTCTCGATGCACTATGCGTCTTTCTCTCTTTCTTCCTTCTCACATCCTCACGTCTATCTTTTTTTGATATATTGCGTCTAATTATTGATGATTTTTTTGTTTTATCTCTTCGCCTTTTTTCCCACGTATAGATTACACCAAGAATTTGATGCTAGGGCGACATTTTCACGATATATAAATATAGATAGGACCCTCGTCATTAGCAACTTTTCATTCAAAATTTCGTTATGCTCGTGACCCGATTGAAATTAGATCAGGCTGGTCATATCTCTATTAAAAACTGTGGAACGACTTATTACTTCCGGTTACATAATCTTTCAACTCGACCCATCATTAATTCCTTCTACTCGACTTAAAAAAAAAATGAGTATGTACTGATTAAAATCAGTACATGCTCTTTTTTTTTTTTTTTCAGTTGACCTCTTTGCTCATCTGAATTTTCAAAAAAATATCAGATCAAATAATTTGATCAAAAGCTTATAAATAATTTTCCGATTGATGATTTATAATCAATCTCATTTTGGACAGCCTTACATCGTTAAAACTAGATCGAAGTTGAATTTTTTCCCGCCGAGATGTTTCGCGCTTTAGAACGTGCGTTGGCGCGCTCGTCGGGTTGCGAAACGCGACTGAAACCCGCGAGATTTCTACGGATAGTCTCGCGAGCGAAGAGTAGACCATGCTTCGCGCTTACGTCCCTCACGAGCTGCGCATGAGTGTATATAGGTGTTACATGCCGCGGAGAAAACGTGTGCATGCGGTTCCTCTTCGCGTCTTTTCTCTCTCTCTCGCTCTCTCTCTCTCTCTCTCTCTCGTTTTCACTGTCACACATTGGAAAAACGCGGGGTCGCTTTTCCGGATGTTCCTACATACCTCGGTTCATCCGTATAATCGTGCATACGGGGATGAAAACACGTGAAGAATTTACAAGAGCAATGCAACTTTCTATATTTCGTGCACAATTTTGTGTTCATTTTTTTTTTTCCTCTTTGCCCACCAAGCGTCAGATGACGAAGAATAATTATTTTTTTTGCTTAGCAGCGAGGTCATTTTTTACTTTTCGATCTAAAACTTTTGTTATACAATGTTGAACTTAACACTGTTGTGAACGAATGATCGAATAAAAAATATAATGCTAAGTTATGCCAGTTTGAAGTTCGGCCATATAACATGAGTTGTATAAGAGTATGGCATGTTTTTGAGGACCCCTAGACTTCTCATAGTGCCATTTTTTTAAATACATTTATCTACCTTTAATATACATTTTTCGTAGTAATTTTGCTAAAATCACATTAACGTCTTCGGAAGGGTTAAAAAAATTATTTTCACGACAACGAATTTAATGTTAAATTTCAGAATAATCAACAATAGCTGATACTTTGAATTCCAAAGTTGATTCATAATGATCCCATCGATTTTTTTTTCTTCAATCTGAAAATTGGTGAGAAAACTTTTTTGTTCTACCCTTTTACATGATAAATGGAGAAAAAAATAAATAAAAATTGTGAAATAATTATATTCTTGACGATTTTGCCTGGAGTACCCCATATATGTACAGATATATGAGAATAGACGTGCTCTATCGGATTACGTGAACGAGCATAATGTGACATGCTCTGCATTAACGCTGAAGCTCCGAACCTTGTCCACTGGTTGATGGTGTGTATCCCGAAACTGAATGCAAATTACCGGTTTTGTCATGACTCCGTTGGGAGAATTAGTTGCACTCATGGTTAAAGAAAAAAAAATCACGTAATCCGAAAATTTGTTTTTGCTGCAATTTATTATCGACATAACAAAGTTCGTTAAATCAACGATTGGATTTTTTAAAATAATTAGTTTTTTATACTTACCTGTAACATCACAATACATTATGTCAATATCGCTTACTAACTAAAGAATTTCATAAACTGACGAGTTTCGTGTGTCAATAATAATAATATAAGAAAATACTTTTGGAAGGTCCGATCATTAATTTTCTGTGTATTGATGCGATATATATATATCGAGATTATTTTACCCTTCGCACCTAAAATGGCAGAATACTATATAGAAGAGTACCATCAATTCTCCTTATCGAATGCTCAATATTATTTCTACTTTCTGTGTTAGTCTGGGTCGTTTGAAAAGTCGTATTAGCAGGAAGCACTAAAATCGAAGAACCCTCGTCACTTTGGTCCTTGAAGAAACACTCGACAGACGAGTTTGTTCTTCATTCGTTTCGTTGGAGGATCTCCACGTCGTTTGGATTAGATATAGTATAAGATAAGAAATTACAGGCTGACTTAAGATATCAATCTCTCTTTATTATAAAAATATCGCCACCATTGGACACCACCGCCATGTACAAAAATTGGGCTGGTTTGGATTGGGCTGGGCTATATACCGGGTGTTTCATTTGAATCAGAGCAGAGACGGGATTTTGGGTTTGGGCTGGTCATATAAAATTCGTAGAGCCGCTCTTGCACGAAGCGCACCGAGTATAAATAAGTATAAGGATTATTACTTAAATTAAGTTGAGTATACAGCATTTATCAAGTCGGGGAAGACCTCCCCCCCCGCCCCTCGTCTAAGGAAAAAATTGTAAAAGTAGTTTTTATAAAAAGAAAGAATTTCACAGAAAACTTTTGATTATATTTTCAATGTCACGTTATCAATTCTTGTTTCAGTTAATTTTATTAAATTTCTTTGGTAACATAAGTACCATTTTTTTCACGGTACATTAATCATACATCATAAATGTAACTAACTGCATATCGTACTACCTGATGAAAGGAAAAGTTGTATTGAAAAATGAATAAGCACATAAATAGATATGATATAATTTGGTCAAATTTATTTTAAAAAATAAGTAATAAAAATCTGGTATTAAAATGTAGTGCTTTTCATACGGCAATAGTGGCCACAAATTTTAAATCCAGTAAGAAATTTAATGCTGACAAGATAATAATTTGAGAATAGTTATGATAAATAATCTTAAAATTGTTGGATGTAATTATTTTTTTACAATTATTACATTATTTTAGGTGAGTAAAAATTATAAAATTCGCGTAATTTCATTTTCCATGTAATTCGTTGTGGTAGGAATACTATGGATGATCTTGATCCCCTTTGACCTTAAAATTGAAAGACACGAATTCACCGAATATTTGACGATATGAATCTCCTGTGATTAATTGCAATCTCACAAAAGAGAGGTAAAGCTCAGACATTAACGCTTCGGAGAGAGAGAGAGAAAGGGAGCGAGAGAGAAGGATCATCCTGGCAGCGAATCCTGCCAGAGTGACAGAGACTGGGTATTTAACAAGCTCTTATCCTCGCTCGAAAAATGATTGAAAATGTCAAGCAAAGAATAGATATCACAGTCGAGAAATTCCAAAAGGAAAAATTCTGTGAAAAATTTCCTGGTAATTGTCGCCTCGTTCAGTTATAATTTGTGAAAATAATCGCGACCGCGTGCAGGATCGATTGTCCCGCGAGCGAGAAACCCGAGTAGCAGCTGCGGTATAACTTTTTCGCGATTAATTACGCTCATTTCGGTCGCTGCTGCATAAAATCGTAAAAGAGGTGGGCTCAAGCTGAATCGCGCTCGTTTTCTCTCAGAGTTTCTCATCTTGGTATAAATACCTCAGAGAGTTTCGAATACCGAGAGATTTTGTAATGGGATATCTCAACAAAGACTTCTGAAATGTATATAATTGGAACTCTCATTGTCTGCTCGATATATGGACTAAGAATTCGAGAATTTGAACAATAGATCGGTATTAATGGACTTAAAGAGGAATTTTATTTACCAAATAAAACATGTATTCCGTTAATGAGTTACATAAAAATTTCATTAATTCAATTTCAATGAAATGCAAAATTTATTAAATTAATATACCTCATGAATAATTCAAATTAATTATTAATCAATTCAATAAACGACAAGTTAATTGAACAAATAGTTAATCAATCGAGTAATAAATTAATTAATGCAGTAAACGTTTCAAAAACAAATACAAAGGTGACTTTTGTCGGATAAATTACATAAAAAAATAATTCTGAGACGTGGAAATATATTTTACGTGAGATCGTTTCAATTTTCTTTCAATTGCTGTACTCATACGTTGAGTGGAAATTTTACGATATCACCCTAGGGTCGTTATATTGGGATGATATTGTCATGGAAACATGAGTTTTATTCTCAAAACTGATAGTATGTTTAATTATTATCGCCATAATTATCGGATGTATTCTTCTGTAGTAATATAAATTACTATTTTTTTAAATACCGGGGTGTTGTGTCGTAACTATAAATTTGATAGCACTAGATATATGTATACATACATAGAGTTGGGATACAAATCCATTCGCTCGCATACATACCAGACAATGTGCAATTGGTATATTCTCGTTCATCGAAAACCCTTACTGGTGGTATATATATAATCGTGCGGTTATCCTGCGGATTTCTCATAATCGCCAAACGAGAATTCCAAAGAGAGAAAGAGTGAGAGAGCGAGAGAGAGAGAGAGCGAGAGAGAGAGAGAGAGAGAGAGAGAGAGAGAGAGAGAGAGAGAGAGAGAGAGAGAGAGAGAGAGAGAGAGAGAGAGAGAGAGAGAGAGAGAGAGCGAGAGAGAGAGAGAGAGAGAGAGAGAAAGAGAGAGAGAGAGAGACTGGGTTGAAATTGGTAATACTCAATCACTGTTTGCGTATCTCGTACGGGTTGATGTGCAGCCTACATAGAATATTGCATTACGCATATGAACATACGTCCACGTCAACGTGTAACCTCGCGTTAAACCCGCCTGATTGAACGTCGATAATAAACGCACGCGCATCGTTTGTTATTCATTAAACAATGGCCACGATGATACGATGCATACGCAATTAAATTGATAGGCGATTTATATTTCTATATATTACATATCAGACCGATTTCGAATATAGTTTCGATTGTATCAGTTATCGATACGTACACAGGAAACGTTATCGTTAAGCTTATATATATATATATATCCACGTATATTGATTTACATTACTGAGCTTACACTGAAGCGTAAAATTGAAATTGTCGAACCAGTTATCCCACGACGTAAATGAAAGATAGAGTGAATGTTATCTCTGCAAACAGAAGCTCATTCGATTAATTTTATCGAAGCACATAAACGGAACATAAAAGAGAAAATTCTCGTGAATTCAATTTTGTTTTTATCGTTATCCCATCGTCGTTTATATAAACTCACAGAGCCTTGAAGGATTCCAACCCTGGGAACAAAACGAAGAATAAAAGAAAAATGTTGGCAGAATAGAATTCCTCGTAACGAAGAAAACCGCGATGAGCTACAAACGATACTCTTTTTTTTTTTCTTACTCTTTTCTTTCTTTCCTTTCCAAGAGATTTTTCTACTGGCGGCAACCCTCTCGACCGCTTCATCTGCTTTTCCAGTGAATGGCTAACGATATCGGTCGAGTACCGTCGTCAACTATAATTCTGTACATATTTCTATTGCGAGGTTTTGCGTCGACGATACGGAGACACGTGATTAAATTTCATACTTTACGAGTTACAAATATTTTTTACAATATATCATTTATACTGTATTATTTAGTGTTATTATAATAGAGTGAATTAATTTTGAGGACATCAAATGAACAGCATTCGAAAGAATCCATTGTTACGATATTTTTTTTTTGGAAAATCACTCCAAATAATCGAAATATTCGAAAAACTATAATCATTTGCATGGCTTTTCATTCGTTCGCATGATTCAACTCGGATTAAATTTTTTTCTTGTTTTATTCATTTTCATTCTCTGCCTCATACTTCTTCGAAAATCTTCGACCCTGTATACATTGCCATCTTTCGGATGGATTCACATTCTCCCAGGGGTTGAAAATGTCTGACCGAGTAAATTTGTTTATGTCTGTCTACGGAGGGTAAGACAGGAATGATAAAGTTACGTGAACTTTTATCTCAAAATGATGTCATGTGAGGTCAGAAGATAAAACAACTTTTTTATTTACACCTTGAAAAAATAAAAAAATAACAATAATGTTCTGGTTTTATGAGATTTACCGTTTTTTTTTCTACGTTCTGGATATTTTTTTACATCCCTAGCCTTGGACCTTATCAGAATCTTTTTACTTTTCAGTAAATAATACGAAATTTTTAACCTACAGTTGTACATGTAATTAGTCTTTTGTACATATTGTACATGTTGTACATGTTATTAGGCATCCGTATATTTAAAAATCTTATGCATGCATATTTAAATGATACATCTTTGTATCATAATAAAAGGCAAATCATTTAAGCTTTTCACACATTTTCCATATTATACCCAGTTGAATGTTTGTGCCATAGTCACGCCATGCTCCTATGCAGTAACAAATCGCCTCTCCTACTTTCTTCGAGTCTCTTAATATTTTGAATAAAAGGGAAAATTCTTTTTTTCGTGCAGAATTAACAGAGGCATGAAAATCGAGGTTGCTTTTGTCCAAAATATTGAAGGTCTTGAAAAAAGTACGGGAGGTTATTTATTACCATCGGTTGGAGTGTCACATCGCCCATAAAGAATTGTTGAAAATAGATTCCAATCCTTATTATCCTGTGAGCTGATGGGCCACGGATGCTGTAATAGAGATAACGTTAAGCAACCCTTCACCGTCGATGCTTTTTTTTTAATTAGAAAAAGTACAGAGTGTACAAAGCATATGGCCTTGGGAAAAATAATTCCATCAAGCCGATTTAGGTTACATGACGAACTACCAAGTGACCACGAAGAAAACTGACCACAGCGTACTGAAATATACGTATATTGGAGGTGGATCCTTTGTGTGGTTACCTGCGGCCCCAATTCGTCTGTACTGTGACTAGGGTAACTTTATCAGTGGTAGTTGCACATATCGTCGCGAGATGGCGACAGCCAAATAAGGGGCAAAAAAAATCTTACCAGTGCATAGCCAGGCCCCAAGAAGTGAATATTTGCACGCGAACTATATCTATACACAGTGATTTTAAGACGTGTTTATTAGCTGGGACTGGTTGCTAAACGTCCATTTACTGAGGAATTTACCTGATTTTCCAACGGACGCGTGCTGCACTCTCTCATGGTAGTTTTATTGTTATAGGCCCACACAAAGGTCTTCGTAAATGGGAGCAAAGTATGAAGAAGTAATTTTTCAAGTTCAATTTGCCACTAATTAAACGTATTCGGGTGATTTTTTTTCCATATAAAATATAAAATGGGGAGTTGGAAAAAGTGTCCATCCATGCCGATTGCCTGCTTCGTTCAACCCCTGCTGCTTCCACCCTTTCCCTCAGAGGGCTTACATCAAATCTTAATAAAAATTTTTCACTCTTGCTAAATTTCTTTCTAATCCGATGAGAAAGATCATTCACCAGATAAGTTGAATTCTCGTTGATATTTGAAAAATAATTCGCTAGAACCATTTTTTTTTTTTCACATTCATGGCAGTAAAATATTATAAAATGGGAATAAAAGACTTATTTCTCGAATAATCACTTTTATTCTGATTCTTATCGATATTAAATAACGTAATTACGGTAGGGTATATATTTTACATGGAAAATTCTGATCTCACCCTTCTGAACGCACATATATAAGTCATACCAAAATTCTTTACCTGACGCTTTACCTGCCGATCTTCATTGTCATCGTTGCCGTCGTCATCGTCACTCTCTTCCTCTATTACATAACCGCTCATTCTGTTACTCGAGCTTTTTCTCTCAATATATTTCTAGTTATACATAGCAATTGTCTAACAAAGGTCGAGTATACACAGGAGGTAACTTATCCTCAAATACGAGAGTTGAAAAATCGTGTCTGTTTTTTTTTTCTTTTCATGTCTTTTTTGTGTTCGTGTTTGTCATCGATAATATATATAATATAATATATAATCGCGATCATCGTCATTATCATCATCATCTGCGTCATATTTCGTTCGTCATTGATGGCATCTTGAGTAACGCGCGTTTACGCAATAATATCATAATATGTATCTAGCTCGTATGGCTCTTATGCGAACCACAGCGATTTCAAAACACAAGTTATTTCTTTTTCATCCCTTCATTCTTTCATTTTTTATACACGATATTCTGAGAGCTACATGCCAAGGATCGAGGGTAATCTCACTCGATTACTCGCCGACGATCACCTCCCATACTCGTTTAATATAACATATACATGTGTATATAGACACATATGTATATATATATATATATACACATATATATATATATATATATATATATATATATATATATATATATACATAGGCCTTTTCCTCCTATCTAAGAATTTGAAAATCTAACTAAAAAAGCATAGAATAAATTACGCCGTGTCGAAATTGTTTCTTTTTGTTATCTCCATTTTTCTTTTTTCCTTTTAATATCTTTAATATTCTAACTTTTCCCACAATCTTCTATATTGGCTGAGGAATTTTAGATGACTAGAAGACGTAGTTTTTTATTCGTAAATTTATTTCTTATCTCACTCTGGCGCTCACTTGTTCACACTTTTTTTTCAACTAATTTTGGTGCAAAGACTCCATAAACTAATGCTGTGATTTTTTTTTTCTTCGTTCTATTTTGTTATTTTTTCGTCTCCATATACTCGGTGTATCGTTTGCGAAGTTTAGTAATAAATATTTTTCGTGAGAGTTGCCGAAATATAGTACGAATATCCATGATACACAACAATCGGACGTGTTTTATCGACAAATAATTACAGTGGAACGGAGGAGACAGTCTATCGGAAGTATATATATATATATATATATATATATATATATATATGTGTGTGTTGAAAGTGGCTTAAGCCTGGAACTATCATCGTAATTGATGTAAGAAAAAAAATCCTCCACATCATCATCTAACCTTGTGTCATCGTTCTACAGAATTATTTTTACATTAATATCATTTTTTTTTGTCTTTAATACTTTTCTCCACTCTGATGAACTTTGGAATTCAAACGGAAGATTCTAAGACTCATCTGACTTCTGGGGTACAGGCACTGTTCTTTCACAGAGTAATCTTTTTTTTTTTTGTTTTCTCTTGATTCTCTTCAATTCACATCGCAATGAAACACGAAAATTATACTTTGTTTTTCGCCCCATCTCAACACGTATAGTCAAAATATCGTTTTCAAGTTCGTCAGTTTGGATATATGCAGGTGATCGCGATCGACAATTCCCAATCGTGATTATAATTTTTATTTATTTATCATTCGTAGCAAAGATTATCCATGATTCTGCTTCATCGACGTAATATATATATATATTTTTTTTCTCAAGTGTTTCGTTCATTCATTGGATAAAATTTGATGTGAATTCCAAATAAAGCGCCACTCTTCGGATCCCTCTCGATTAATAAAGTAAATTGCGAAAAATTTCGAGGAGAAAAAAAAATGAGAGATTTGTCCAGTTAAATCTGCTTCGCTCTCAAGATTTAATGATCTTCGAGTAATCAAAAGGACGTCATTGGAAAATCAACTTGCCGTCGTTTCTGCCGATGGTTTAACGTTTATTTCTTTTCTCGTATTGATTTTTTTTTTTTTTTTTCGTTTTATCTGTTCAGAATTTCGGTGACTCGTTGATTGCCGAGGGAACAAAACTTGACAATTAATTCAATCGATTGGTATTCGATAGTGGAAAGTGCACGATTAATGCGGGGCAGTATTATTTACCACGTAGAGAATATACATAACGAGTATATAAGCACAGTGGAATCGTGATAAATATATACGAGAAGAGAAACGAGAGTCAACAATTTTTTTCTCACTCTCAGTATATTATTATTATATCGTATATCACCAATGAATTTTTTATTTCCGTAACACTGAATATACAACCGAAGATTTGTTAAATCTTTTATTTCTGTTTTTTTTTTTGTCTTCGTTTCTTTGTTTTTTCTTCGTGTCATCTCCTCGCGTCAATATTATATCTGTTCTCACTCTTTTTTTTTTGGGTCGCAACTTCATGACGAAACATCGAAAAACAAGCGCTCGACGCTTAAAGCTAGAGAGAATTTATATAAATTGGGTTAAAATTAATGATTTATGAAACTTTGGAGTTAATACATGGATAAAGGTTATTTAGTTATAAGCTTAAATTTTTAGAGGGACTACAATGCATTATAATTTTTTTCGAGAAATTTAATTTTTCTTTTCTTCTTCTTTTTCTTCTTCTTCTGGGAAAAGATTAGATTTAGGCAAAATTCATTTTTTCGGTCTGACTACATCTTTTTCTCTCCTGCATACGTAATAGAGATTTATTTTAATCCCTCAAATTATATAACATGCATTCTCAATCACTCTCTCTCTCTCTCTGTCTCACTGTCATTCTCATTATATTTCTATCACGGTAAACTGACTAGACAATTAAATTTTCGTAAGACGAATAACCAGCATTTGAAATAACGTCTTTATTTTTCCTCATTTTTTTCACTCGTATTTTTTCTCATTTTTTTTCACACCTATTTTTCCTTATTTTTTTCACTCCTACTTTTGCTCAATTATTTCACTTGTACGGTTGCCGATTACTCAGCCAATTGCGTTGATTTACATTATCAGTTCGGCACGTTCGCCTGTTGCTTTATTCCAGACATCTCGGCATTTCTGAGCCCCTCATCCATCAATTAATTTCCTTTCAATCATTCCAATCCATTCAGTTCAGAGATTCCACCAAGATTCCATTATTTCGATCAACAGTTGTGTACAACTAGAATAATAATATTGCCGCAATTAATTGCTCTACATGCTGTCCACCCTGCCCAAACATTGGCCAACAAATGGGCTCTCGTGACTGTTGCAGAAACTCAAACGCGGGCACATTTATAACGAAACTACAGTCGATAAGCTCAGTCACTTGGCTAGTCTTTTTTTTCTTCGTTTCGTATTTTTATCATTTGGAAATTTTTGCGACGAGTTTTCCAATAAATGACTCATGTGACAGCTCATTAAAATGTTCAGGAATATCTTACCAATAATACGACGAGCGTCATGGAGAAATCCCACGGAAGCTCAAAGAAAAGTTTTCTTAAAAGAAAACAGAACAATATATGATGCAGTCATATTCATAACTGACACGATAAACCTGTCAATGAAATTAAAAGGAAAACCCTGCAGAGATCATAGAGTCGAAGACATTGCGTGAAACAGACTCTGGAACGACGAGTTGTGAAGAATAAATATCGCGATACAGAGTATTGTTCGTTGCGAAACTAGAAGACAAGACCCTAAAATTGCCTGCATTGAGTTTCAACGAATTTAGGTTTTCTTTGTTCGTTTTTTTTTTTTCAGATGAGTACACTCGACTGCGGTTAAGTTTGCGCTTTAGGGCGGTTAGGAGAGGAAATCGTGCTGTTAACCGTTACCCCCACCCTACCGTATAGTGTAGAACTGGTCACACGCCGGGGCAGGCCATTTCTCTAACAGAGTGGGGGGCCATAGTAAGTGTGTGTGAATGTCCGTGTGGAGGGGAAAGAGCTAGATCGTGAAGTTAAGCATCGTTCAGTTGACCGCAGTCGAGTGTATTCGTAGTTTCTGCAATTCTCGAGAAACCGGAGTAGCCGATCATATTTTTTGGACTCAAGATTCGCACGAATTCTCTCCTCAATCGTCCCAGGTTGGAAAACTGTCTTGGGCCACAAACAGGGCCTTTGTCTTGGCCTGCGAGTGTGTCGTTTCGCTTGTCGCGTAACTCGGCGAACCACCAAAATTCGTGCTGCCAAAGACTGGCTGACCAAAAGCATCCAATTGTTGACCCTCGTAAATATTACGATCCTGAGTCGCGTATTCTTGGGGCTGGGAGGTTGTCGAGTGCTCGGTTATGGTGAGTTCGATGTTGCCGGTATTGCCACTGGCGTCAATATTATCAGGATTATTTTCCTCGAGGCTGCTGTGCTTTATACCGTAATAAAAGTACATCGCGAAGCCTGAAAAACATTCGAGTCATTGGGTAAATAAATACGGTTAAAAAATAAATACAATTGGGTCATAAATATTTGAGATTAACTCACCCAAAGTCATCCAAATTGTAAATCTAACGAGAGTCAGGATGCTGAGCTTGAAGATAAGATAAATATTGACAGTGACCGCGATCGCTGGAACGAACGGAAGTCCTGGAGTCATAAACATCAGGGTATTTCTGGGAAAAAAAAAGAAAATGGACGACAAAAGTTTGAGCATCAGGAGTTATGGATTGGAAAATAGATATGGGCTCATCCCAGACGCTAGACTAATATCACAACCTGTTTTGTGGTTTTCTGCTGATTGCTAGAAGAACACCGATAATTGCAAAGAGACAGATGAAGAGGAGTATCGTCGTAAAAGTTCCCATATTGCCTGAAATTAGAATGAAAGATTTTGGCGAATTAACAAATCTGCTGGTTTCCTCGTGGAAAATAAATAATTATTCTCATAAAACTGACCCATTCCACAGACGATTATCAAGTCAAAGATGAGAATAAGCAGATACAAAATTCCCACCATCTTCATGACGTAACGTCCGGAAGCTTCGGTCGCGGGTCCCCTGTCTACCCAGGGAAATATTGCAGGGCAAAGATATTGTGCTGCCTGAAAAATTAAAAGTTCTTCTAAGCAAGTTTTTTAAGGGTTATGATGAAAAAGATAGATGAGCATCCCGGCATCATTGATGCCAGGATAACAGTATAAGAGAGAAGATAATTTAAGTGAGAGTATTTTGTAAATTGATTCTCACCTGGAGTCGTCGTTGAAGATAATTCAATGGTGGTCCTATAATCGGCGTTGCTCCTGGATATTGATGAGTACTGCCACAACTAGAGGCCGCAGCAGCAGCATGCACACTGCCGTAAAATTTATTTTCCGTTCTGTCACTGACCAAATACTGATCATCCTTGCCTAAACCAACGTCATCCTCCTCACCACCGTAAGTGTCATCTGATTCGGGTGATGAGCTGTTTGCTCTTCTGACGCGTCTCACCATCACTCTCTGGCCATTGTTGGAGGTCGTGACCTCTGACTGTGCGGCTTGCACGGAATTCAATGCAGTCGTCAGTTGATCAGGTCTGAGCTCTTTGCCATAAGGCACCTGACCATTGCCCTGAGTCTCTTTTGTCGGTGTTCGACACGGTGTCCGCAAACTCTGAGGTAACAACTCGACGAGATTCGTCGAGTGAGGCTGATAACGAAGAATCAGGACGCATGTGGAGACCAGAGTATAGGCTAACAAAGTACCTGGAACATTCAAGGTGCAAATGACGAAAGTTTTTGTTCGGTAAAGTTCCTTTTGACATTACGAATTACGCGCCGAGGGATACGAAAATAAATGGGGGACTCACCTATGGACATCATTTCTACGAGAACGTCGAGTTGTATGAGAAGGGCGGCAAAAGCTGCCGCAAGACCGGAAGTCAGAGTTGCCAGGGCAGGAGTTCCTGTCACGGGCCACACTTGGCTCAGAGTACTAAAAGATTGTTTGATTTAAGAGATAGATTCAGAGTGAGATATATTGGATGAATCTGAATTGGATGAATTCTTACCGGAATATAAGGCCGTCCTGAGCCATCGCGTAAACTATTCTGGGCATGGGAAACATACTGCCAAACATGGAAACCGTCAAACCAGCGAGTGCACCAACTGCCACGATGTATTTGCACTTGTAAGCACCGACGTAGTTGAACATCTCAACGAGCGCGGAATCCTGATCAACCTGGTCGTATGGAACTGCAAGAATCAAACGGATCAATCGATGATTTGGTTAATCGAGATTGACAATTCTGTTTCTGAGGTAGGCAAAAATTCCAATCAATGTATTCTTTGCATTAACAAGGGACAAAATAATGAGTCAACTGACCGATCAGCGTCAACACCATACTGCTCGTGACATAAGCGATGAGGATGATGATCAACGATGAAACTATCGCTAAGGGGATGCTCCTCTTGGGATTCGTTGCCTCCTCACCCGTCGTAGCTATTATATCGAATCCGATAAATGCATAAAAACATGTTGCGGCACCGGTAAAAACCTGCAATTACGTGAGAGCATTAAATTGTGAAAAGGAAAGATCACGAGATTGAAATATCAGAGAAGAGAAACCCGGGCGAAAGGTCAAGTCAACGGAACAGCTAGAGGTGAAAATATCGAACTTGGGCTTAGAAGTATCGACGTAATAGACGAGTTACAGTCTGACGTAAGCTCGATATAAATTGTACACTTTACGATGACACTAAAAACAGATCTTGGCTATACATATATCGTTAATGCGGAAAAAATATTGACTCGGAAACGAGCATGTATAACGAACCATATAAATTCGTTTTGTCGCCCTGTCATGCGGAAATTTGTTGGCAATCTGTCAAATTCACGATTGTTTTTCAAAGAGTAAGTCTCATTGATGCAGCAAAAATGATAGAAAAGGTTATCGATTAAGTCGACTGATCGATCTTCCTATTAATCCAATAAATAAATAATAACCCACCGAGCTTAGCAAATCTGATCTGATTCACGAGGACTCGTTCGGCAGGATGAAAGAAAAGAGAAAGACGAGAACTGCAGGACAAAAAACTGGCCTCAGGTCACTTCTTGCCCATCATACATCTGCCACTTGCTTAATTGTAGTAACTTAATTTTGTTATTTCCTATTTTTTGTTATTTTTTGTACACTTTGATTATGTTACTTTTAACATTTGTTTATAGTATGTATGCATTTTTGCCCAAGGCTTGCCAAGGCATCATCAATCAATCATCAATCAATCAATTATATACATATATGTGTTTCTCGATAAACGTAAAATGTAATCAAAAAGTTAAGATCGTTGTAAAATTAAAAATATTTGTGACATTTGGTAGCTGATAATTTTCTACCGTCACGTCCAGTAATTGGCAGTTCTGGCAATGGTTCAGTCTTGGATAGACCGAGAGAGAGAGTGAGAGGGAAAGAGAGAGAGTCAGATACTTGGCGCTCGGTAAGTACGCCAATCAATATGTTTCTTTCTATTGGCTAATTGGCTTAGATACCCATTCGCTGTTCCACCCAACACTTGTCTAACGCAAAAGAGAGATCTGAGTGAAAGAATCAACAGAGATGATCATTCGGTTGGGTGGGGTGGTAAAGGGAGACGGAGGGGCTTGAGATTTTCAAGTAGAAAGGAAAATGGAATATCCTAAAAGCAAGCTGTCTATGACATTCACTCTTTATTCTCAACCTCATTTTTTTTCTCTCGCTCTCTCGTTGTTCCATTTATTTTTGCTCTTCAACTACGAGTTTACCTAGCCGTAATGGTGTTTAATGGCGGTGTTTAATGCAATGGCAAGCTAATAATATTACAGTGCAGCCATCCACATCTTCTCGCTCGAGTCTTTCAAAGGTCAAAGGAAAAACGTGCTGCTGATGGCTCCTTCGATTTTTCTCTCTCTATTGCCCCATTCGAAATAAGTTTTCCAGAAGAAGCAGCGAGAAACTCTCGTGCACATACTCCGCAGGTCGAGTAACCAATAGAGTAAAAAAAAAAAAGATGGAACTCCATAACCGAGAATAAACCATCAGTGAAGAGTACATCGAGAATAAATGGTATTGTCAATCAAAATGTTCTTCTATACCTGTTTCGCTCCTCCAGCGAGAATTCCGTACCTTCCTGGTATATTTGATTCATCGCTGATAATTTATTTGCTCCTCACCATGAGCAGAATACTCGACATTTTTAATATCCTTATTTCTTTTTTATTCTCTCTCTCTCTCTCTCCCTTCATTTTCGTTAAGTGGTCCTGTACTACAAGCAAAATAAAATTTACCCTCTTATCATCGAGGTCGAGTTTTTGCCGCAACCTTTTCTCCCCACACTGAGAAAGATGAAACAACAAACTTTGATCACAGGTGACCCTACGAGTACGAATTATTATAGGAAGGGAAGCTTTTTCCTTTTCGCCTTTGCAATCTTTGCCACGTTAGAGTCCTCCCACATCATTTACTTCATACACATAATTTTCGTCCTGTCACTCTATATTTTCTCGCCCATGATAAGATAAGGATGGGTAAACAGAAACAAGCCGGTTCGTTAGCCGCAGCAAAAGGTAAAAAAAAAAGAACTAATAAGCTCGAATACTTCTTGATTCTGTCTTGTAGGTATGAGTAATTTTTATTACCAACCGTAGCAGATTTTTGTAACATCTCCACGTTCAACGTTCATCTAAACATTCCAAATGAGATTCCACAGCCCTTGGTGTATATTCACAGGAGAAATGGTCGAGCACTCGGGGGGAAGAGACATTTTTTCCCTTTTCCTCCTCATTTGGACAGTTCTCCTTGTGCTTCGTTTTCGTTCAGGAGGCAGACAAGGTGCGGAAGAAAAATCAGCAGCCACGAAGGAATCGAAAAAATTGGGAAACCAGCCTTTTTCTTTGTTGATCATCGAGAAGAAATTACTTAATTTGCTGACAAGTTACTGTTTTGCTTAATTATGTTATTTCTATCGTTGCGGTTAGAATAAAAATAAACTGCAAACTGTATCTATTTCTCGTTATGAGAAAAAATCGATTATACAGAAGAAGTAATCGAGTCCAAGAGACCTTTCATCAATTTATCTTCTCGTCATCATTTGCAACAAACTATAACGACGCAACTCATCTTACGTTTCCCTTGTAAATTGACAGTAGAATAGATCCGTCCTCTGACATTTTCTCCGAACAGCGGAAGTGATCTTCAACGTGATTTTGAGAAACTTTTCAGAGTAATGATTAAGCTCGTTTCTATTTCTCCATCGTTCGCTGATCTCGGGTTCACTGCGAATACTCAGAAACTTTCATTTTCTAAAATATGAGATGAGATTTACTATAGAATACACTAAAAACTTTGCTGGATTGCGAAACGTGCTCTCGACGTTTCGTTACAGCGCTCGGCGGGCTATTCATGCTCGAATAATGATCGATTTCGCAAGTGAATGCGTAAGTTAATTGTCTAATCTATAGCCAAAAAGGAGTGAAGACTCTCTCTCTCTCTTTCTCTCTCTTTCTCCCTTTCTTGCTCTGAGTGACTATACGAAATGTTTGAATATGCAATTGAGCTCAATTCCGAAGAGTTCCGCTCTTGCTCTTCTCGTATAGTCGTATATATGTATGTATATACATCCACCACTTTTTCCCTTTTGCATTCAAAATGTAATGTATATATAGATCGAAAACGTTCTCTTGAATTAAACGGCTTTGTGTCTCGAGTATTCCTCGACTGCAACGGAATATGAATGTTTATTCAACCGGAATCTATTTTTATTTTCCAGTATTTTAATATTGTTGGATCGAATGATATTTTTTTTTGCTTTCGAACTTTTTTTTTGTACTGATATAAAATTTATTTTCTTTCGAGTAATTCATTTTTCGCGATCCATTTAAAATGCAAACTCCGTACCAAGTGTACTAAAATCCCCTCATATCGTTGGCTGATATAAACTCGCGTTCAAAAGACAGGGTTGAGAAAAGCTGGGGCAAAAGGTCGAGTGTATTGTGCACTAGAAAGTTCAAAGAGGATCCTGAAGATGTATCTCAAAGGCTCTTCTTACTTTACTCTCGGTCATACCCGAACTTGGCATATATCTGATGATGCATATATTCAAGGGGTAAAAGAGGCTGCGAAGTGAACCAACTTTCTAAAGATTGACCACCTCAAGCCCACCTCAGACCATCTGGCCCTCAAAGTCGTCTTCTCAAGTTCGAGGAGCCCCGCAGATTGTTCGGTTTTGAAAATGGAGGGGTTGTTTTTCAAAATTAAGGGATTATTTTCAGAAATCACCCCTTAATTTTCCAATGTGAACAATCACACGAGTTTCAACCCTTCGAGATCATATTCATCGGATCCGAGTACAGTGAAATATTCAATTACCTAATATATAATTTAGGACTGGAAAAATTTCCAAGGGTTATCATTACCAAACGACTGTTGGGAAAAGTCTCGGAGAGCATTTTTTCTATTTATATTAAGTAGAATTTTTTATTTGAGACTCGAGCTAATAAGATTACTCACTTGATACTTACTTATTTCCTATCGGTATGGGTACTATCGGTACCTCGGTATAAATACCATAGTAGCGATACGTATATAATTAGCCTGGAAGGAGGAGCAAGGGAGGACGTTACGGGGTAAATGGAGATGGGGATGGATGAGTATATATATATATATAGAAATTCCAAACGAGACAATACGTTGATCAATGAAGATAATATATTTTCGGTACGAAAGGTTGGAGTTCGAAGATCCCGTGTTCGCAATGTCGTTAAGTCTGAATGTGAGAGTTCAGCCGAGTTTAGCCACGAGAAGTTTCGTGGAGGGAGAATAAATGTGTCCATTCTCTTGTTTCCAATTTGAGCAATGTGTGATAATATCTAGTTCCCCATTTCACCTGCCCTTTGACACCCCGACCCTTCGAGTTAACTCACGTTTCTGGCAACTCTACACTTTGATGTTTAGTTGTCTGCCAGATTTAGATTGGGGGAAGGCTGTGTTGGCTACTGTGTTGGCTGTATGGCATCAGTCACGAAGGAAATTAACCTATCAGTTTTTTTCTTATGCGTCTGCTTTAATATTTCTTGAGTTGTTTAGGTGAGAAAAATCAATTTATATCAAGTCAAGCGGAGTGACGAACAAAAGGTAAATTCATAACAATGAAATATTTTCCTTGAATGTTTGACAGAAAAAGATAATGTCTCTTCATTCATAATTTTTATGATGAAAAATATTTGTTTTATAACGAATTATAATTTTGATCAATAATCCTAATGTAATTTCCTTACTTTAAGTGAGAGTAATTTTTTATCCGATTTTAATAACGTTGAAAATTTCGTCGAATATCTCCTCGGGGATGGAATATTAAAAGATAATACGAGAAGATGTCTATCCATCGTATGGAACTCAGACCCATACAGCCGAGGAGATGTTAAGCCTCTCCAGCATGAGAAGAAGATGAAGCCCCGACATGTCTGGAGTGTCGGGGCCCAGCACATGGAAGTAGAGATAGGAATGAGAGACTCTGAGATGAGGATGTCTTTGACCCAAATTTCCGCCTACGAATGTCTCATCCTTCTCTATCGGATATAACGTGTGTGAAACTGTCAGCTTGACTTATCCCGCGGTCTTTCGTCGCAAGGCGATGTCCGCAAAGCCCCCTGTCCACCTCTCACTCCCTCTCACTCTCACAAAAAAAAAAAGTATATATATATATTTTTTTCCCAGCCTCCACAACGATCAAAGCAACGCGAGAGAAAAATTTGTCGTATATGAGATGAAAAAGGGCGATAGTGTGATGAGGTTTAAAGCGAAGCATTAATTTTGCATGGAAAGAAAGAGACATTTTGTATCTTTGATACAGAGCGACAGGTAATGATGATGGCAACAAGAGTGCCGTGTGTTTATTTCGTGCGGATAAGTTTTACACAACGGCGTGTAATCTATATAGGTTGCGTTTTTATTGAATTTGGTAATTTATGGAAAAATTATATACTTTTAGGTACTAAATATCTAATTATTGGAAAAAAAAAAATGTTTCATGCACAAGCTGGGGCTGATGAGATCGTTTTTACTATTACCGCATCGATACTGAAGTTTCGAAAAAAAAAAAAACAATAGCTATTTTGGGTAATTAAAAAATTCACATATCGCAAAACCCATCGTCGTACACGTACATATGTACATATACATATATAGATCACATAAAACGTTCTATGCGACGGAAAAATTCATTTTGCTCAAACCTGAGACCTGTGAAATTTTTTTAAACACCGAATAAAAAAAAGTTTAACGAAAACTTTTATTTCATCACGTACAACATACATACCGCCACGGTTTTTCGCGATAGGTAAATTTTTAAATGATCGAAAATGTCTGTTTTCGGCATTTTTATAAATTTGAACGTCGATGCGCCGGTTGTAAAAATGGTTGCGCTTATCCGAGCTTAGGAATGACCTACATTTTATAGATAGGTATATACATACTTTCCCTATGAACTACCAAATCCAAAGAAAAAAGCTTTTTTGTAAATCACCTTAGTGTGATAGTATGGATTCTGCTCGTATGCATCACTACCATGAATTCCTTCTTATTGATCTAACCATGGCAGATAGCTCGGAAATGACTACCCAATGAATTCTAAATAATTCATAATCTCACAGAATATTCTTCGGTAACGTTAGAAATTTATTTCAGCTGAATGGCCAATTTTTTATTCTAAAAAGTCCATCATCTCAATACTTCAATTATATATAGTTATATCATTTTTTTTTAGCTCGTTAATTCAATCTATCAAATACAATTACACCTAAGATATTCTGTAGCACAGCAAGATAGAAAAAAAAATAGTGCAGTTAAAATACTTCAGAAAATGATTGAATAAGTAAATACTAATTTCCTTAATATATTTTTACGATTTTTTAACATAAATATGTAAAATAACAAATAATTATTTTTTGTACGCAATACAATAAATTTAAGAAAGAGGTTAGAATTTTGTTTTTAATTGGACAAAAAAGATCAATGGCGACAGATCACTGGCTCAATGGATGAGGCTCGGGTTGGCATGTGAGGGGCCTGAGTTCTCTCTGTGGCCTCGGATAATGCAGTGAGATCAAGATGGGCTGCAGAATACCGGACGAGAGGGGAAACACGAGAGGCAGCAGGAATCAAAGGGGATGAAAATTGTAAAAGGGAAAAGACCCCGTACACAGGAAAACTATTTGAAAAAAAAAGATCCAAATTCTAACAAACATATTGCTAAAATAATCAAATTATGGATTGTACAAGTAGAAGTGTGAAAAAAGTATCGTCAATCTTTATTAGTTAATTTCCCTCTCGCCTACGTTTTTTAGTTCTGCAATCTCCGAACAGGATTTGGCTCAGTCTCTATCGTTACTTGAGGTTTATGCTCGTTTCCTCATCCTGATCGAGTGTCCCTCAGGAGACTTGGAATCCGAAATCCGTCAAAGCTCCATTTATCAAAATCATTTTTGACAAACCATAGACAAGAGTTGATCAACGAATTAGGTTGGGAATTGGCACTGAGTCGAGGCGAATCGCACTTTTAATCACACTGCGTGATCAGACAGTGGAAGATTTTTGTAAACCATTTTTTTTTACGCTAAATTTATTGTATCAATTTATGGTCAACGTGGTATTATGCCAGAACACGGGTAAAAAATCGAAAAAAAATTGGTATCTTATTTCACGATCTAGAGCCCAAATTCCTCTCTCATCGTGTCACATCCTACGCTCTCGTCGAGATAACCGTCTGTATATGTCTACCGCCCACGTGTATACCATAAGAAAGTTTCGTAGAACGAAGAGAGACGATACGAAGAGTGTGTGTGTGTGTGAGTTTGCGCGCATGTGAGCTTAATTTATCGCACGCGGAAGCTTTCGCCTCCCTTCCCTCAATTCTCTATCTCCTTCTATCTTCTTCCGTGCACGTGACACATGCTGGCGGAAATTTTCCCTCACTGAGATTTATCATTCCAGGACACAAGACTATTCTCCTCACCACGATTCTCTCCGGGTATCGATCAGTCGAGGGCTGTACAGAGTGATTCAGAATCGTTTTCTGTTTAATTAATTATATTTTTTTAGAAAAAGAGAGATTCTCGTATTTCATAATATGACATAATTTTTTTTTTGTTCACAGATCGTGTGGAGCCAATTTTCTAAACTCTCTGGAAACATTGATCGCATGGACGAGGGGGTTGGTTTCCCACAAGACTTTCGCAGCCTCATCCGGATATCCCTTGTGTTTAAGCTTTCGGTGAAAAAAATTTGTATGTAATATATATATATATATATATATTTGTGTATATAGCATAAAATCTCGACCATATTGCACACCCTGTCCTGTTATTTCATCTCCTCTCTCTGTCTCTCTATCGTGTCATCCACAGCTTCTCGAATTCTCTACAGTTTTCTATCTATTCACGCTATGTCCTCGTACACCGATTCTCCTGCCTCGCTCTGTTCATTCTCTTCGTACACCCGCGACTGACGGCCACAATCTCGTCGAGCCTCGAGGCTACCTATACGTGGATATGAAAATATGTATATATATAACTATCACTGAGAGTTCCGACAACATGCAACAAGTTTGCCATTGTTTCATGTTATAGCACCCGGCCAAGGCATAGCGAATACCCGAGAAGCTCACGGAAATACTTTAGACCACGTTCTCCTTCTACCTTTTGGAGTTAGAAATATCCCGTTCTCTTCTACACCGTTGCTCTTGACATCACAGTCGCGTGATGTATATCCAGCGACATCAGGAGCTCCGGGCGTGGCGTGGGCTTTTTTCCCTGTTTCTCTCTCGCTGCTCTCTGTAAAAGCTCAAACTCTCAAGAGTTGCATCATTCACCTCCCCTCTTGGCCCCTATGCCACCGAGGTTCTATTGTCCCATAGGATTTGTAATAAAGAAGCTTGAAAAATGGCACTGTCTACTTTTTCTACTGCGATACCTATCTATATATAGACCGAAGCACATATATAATATTTCAAGTATATATATATATGTTCCATTCATACCGAGACTAGAGCTTTCTTGAGCAATTCTCGTTATGATTAACCAGTAGACTTCCGGTTCGCGGCCAGAAGACCAACTATACTCTTTTGCGAAAACACCTACATCTTTCTTTTATCATTATTATTATTTTTCCTCAAGACTTTTAACAGTCTCGAGCCGAAAGAAATAGATATATTGGCCACGTGTGAAAACAGATAAAATGATTACTGATAATTTGATAATGGTAAATGGATAATTTTGATAAATGACAGAGCAATAAAAATATATATATATTAGGGATGAAATTATTATATACTCTTCATTTTTGCATCCAAGACTTTTCCAGCGAAGTACAGACCGGTTGACAACCCCCGACGACCCAGACGCCTCAAGACCTTCGCCAAAATATAGACCTTTTTCTGCCCAGACGCGAGAGATCCTCTCGAGATTGTTGCAATAAAACCGTTCTCTCTTATACGGTCAAAGCAGTACCTGCTGGTACAAAACTGCGTCCATGTACTCGCCGTTGTGATGATAATAGTTATATAGCCTCACGGAACAAGGAACGGAAGAAACCAGTGGAAGAAGGAAGAGAAAAAGAAAATTAAGTAAAACACAGAGATGACGATCTCCCGATTGCGTATCATGTACGAAATCATCCCAGTTGAAGGTATGAAAGACATTGAGAAAATACACGAAAGGAGAAATAGCATAAACGATTTTTTTTTTTTTTTTATTACATTTATTGTGTAAACTGTTTTTTTTTTAATTTTCGGGTTTATGGATTATTCAATTATTTTACCTGATATGAAAGCTTGTGATAAAAATGTATCATTACATCGTGCCACCCAGCGAAATTGTAATTTCCAAATTACACCGAATGTACAGGACACCGCAATCACAGTTTTTAATTGAAACAAAAGAAATGAGTTCTCGAACGTGTTACATTGTGTCAAACTCGGCGAAATATTTGCATAATCTCTATCAGGGGCGAAATTATTAAACTCTCGAGAAGTTTAAGGATCGATTTTCACTGTGTCTCAACCACTTGGAACCCACGTCTTAAGGAGAAAATTCAAGTCAATTCTATATATATATCAGGCAATCCATACTCTGGCAAATCCTATGTTACTATATACATATATATGCTGAGCTAAAGGCTCCAACGAATCCTTCGAGATGAGTTCGCTTAACGAACGAGAGAATGAGCTGTAATGACGGAATAGTATATGAGAGAGAACGTTCAAAACGAATTGTCTGGCCGATGATTCGTCACAGGATTCGTGCCATGTATGGTCATTTATACGACGTAGTTCAATCCACTCCATATAAAATATTTTCTCGTAAAACAATTAACCCGTGGGACTAAGAACGGGTCAAAAAACTGAAGCTCTAGCAGAATGAGAGAAGTAAGGGTGTAAATAAAATATCACCGATTTCAGATTTGCCGAGAAAAAGCGTTTACTCTTCGTTTTGGTAGAGCTAGCAATCGTAAAAATTTTCGTATCCCAGCGATGATTGGCGATCCTGTATACAGGGAATGGTGTATAAAACAAAATTGAACTGAAAGAGATGGTACGACAATAAATGTAACAAATTGATGCCCCACGTACAAAAAAAAACTCGTATCTCAAGGAGTCCTTGTAGACATTTCTCTCCAGCTGTCATGCGTCAGGTGTGCGTGACGTATAAAATAAAATTGGACTGAAAGAGATGGTTTGATAATAAATGTAGAGTGATGTACGAAAAGGAGCTTGGGTCCCAAGAAATCCCTATAGACAAACCTCTCCAGTTTTCATGCGTCAGCCATTCGTGACGTATAAAACAAAATTGGATTGAAAGAGATAGTATGGTAATAAATGTAATGAGTGATGTCCCACATACGTAAAAGGGCTCGAGTCCCAAGGAGTTCCTACAGAAACAGAAACTAGTCTTACTCTTTAACGACTTCTTTAACGACTGTGCACCAGCCTATCCTCTATAAACATGTGACTACTCATTAGCCACGTGGTTAAAGTTTCCTTCACTCAATTAATCTATCTGATAATATAGAGATGTAAAAATGACTAGTTGGATAATGGCAGTTTATCTACCATTAATTGCAACGTTGTTATCTATGTAAGGACATACGAAATACTCTGATCTTTACCCTCAGTAAAGTAATGGAGTGACAGATCTGAGATATCAGATATGTCAGAAAAAATTCCGACTATCTCAGGGGTCTCAAATGGACCAGCTCACAAGTTATACTAGATGCTTCTATACTCTGTTCTTTAACGACTGTACACCAGCCTATCCTCTATAAACACGTGATTACTCATTAGCCACGTGGTTAAAGTTTCCTTTACTCAATTAATCTATCTGATAATATAGAGATGTAAAAATGATTAGTTGGATAATGGCAGTTAATCTACCATTAATTTTAACGTTGTTATCTATGTAAAGACATACGAAATACTCTAATCTTCACCCTGATCATCTCTGATCACCCTGAGTAAAGAAATGGAGTGACAGATATCAGATATGTCAGAAAAAAGCACGACCATCTTACGGTTCTCAAATGGACGAAGATTAGTTTTGTTAAAAATATTCAGAACTTGCTGTACTCGCGGTACTCGCAGAACTCACAAGTTATACTGGATGCTTCTATATTCTGTTCTTTAACGACTGTACACCAGCCTATCCTCTATAAACACGTGATTACTCATTAGCCACGTGGTTAAAGTTTCCTTCACTCAATTAATCTATCTGATAATATAGAGATGTAAAAATGACTAGTTGGATAATGGCAGTTTATCTACCGTTAATTTCAAGGCTATTATCTATATAAAAATATACGAAATACTCTGATCTTTACCCTGAGTAAAGAAATGGAGTGACAGATATCAGATCTGTCAGAAAAAAAACACGACCATCTTACGGTTCTCAAATAGATGAAGATTAGTTTCGTTATAAATATAATTGATACTTACACCGCATGAAATACACCTCGAAATACTTATCGATTTATAGGATTATGAAAAAAAAATTAAATGGGTTTTTGTAAAAATTGTACGAGGTGTACGAAACTCTCAAGGACGAGTAACGGAGTTTCCAAATCTTTTGCGATTGATGGATATTAATGATGCATGCATTATTACAGGAGACCATATATGAACTGCGATTATATTTTTTTAAATCTTCTTCGAAATCTCTCTGCTCCGTTGACTCTGTGCCGAAGAGCATTTACAGATGCTCGAATGAGCCACTTAACATAACTCATTATTTTCCGATTACTCACCCCGCTCCAGCCATAAGGCAGAAAACCCTTGTGCTCGGCCCAATTATCCGAGTCGACGTAAAACATTCCTGCTGCCATAACGAATACCCATACCGCAAGATTAACGGCGTTTAACACGTTGTTGAAAACCAGAGACTTTTTGACACCAGCTGCCATCAGCAGCATCATTAATAACGTGATTACGAAGGCTAGAAAATCCGGTGGGTGGCCTGTAACGATAAGGAATCGGAAAAAGATTAATAATTAACCAACTCTACAAGTAATGTTGACAAGAGTACTAATTGAGACTATATTCAGCACAAAATCTACAATTTCGTATTCCATGCTAGTCAAAATGGCCACGAGACACGCTCCACATGTGTAGACTACTATTTCATTTTTTATTTCACGATTAAGTGACATTCGTCGTTTTATTCACCCCCACAGCACTTGAATTAATAATGCACATTCGTTCAGCTGTACCCACTGAGACAAGCTTTGAAGTGGAGTATACGTTATAAATGTTTTTAGTACGTAGAGCTTCAAAGGAGAAAAAAATTCTTGTGTTTATTTACTCGATACACGCACCTGGTGCAAAAAAAAATCTGTTCAAATCTCTCGCTTAACACTCATCGTGGATGGAAGGGATTCAATATTGCAAAAGACTGTACAATATTAAAGAAAATGAATTAATACTCCACTGGTTAATTTCAATTGAATTTGTGAGTGTGCGTTGCTGCGTAACGAAGCTCGAAGAGTTAAGACACACTTAAGGATATGACGTATTTATGAATGGAAATCGACTCGGCGCAGGAAATAAGATTATACTGAGTGTATTATGGCGCTCGAGGGAAAGGCCAAGAGTGCTTGGGCTAAAGATCAAATGTCACGTACATCATTGGCAATCTCTATTAGTATTTATATCCTTGGCGAAAACATCTGAGACAGTTTCTCTCTCGTTCTCATTATTCAGGGATGAAAGCCTTTCCAACAACGACACAAGGACGAAACGAAAAAGCTCGTATTTGTAATTCAAATCAGCCATCAGCACTTTATAAATAACGCAATGGCCACTTGAACTGCTGCTGCTGCTGGGCTTCCAGCGTTGTCTACCAATGGCACTTTTTCTTTGACTTTTTCTACTTCTTCGTGTTGCTTTTTACTTGCCCTTCTCTGCTCACGCTTCCTCTCTCATTTTACATTTCACCCTCGTATTATCTACTTCTCCCTCTTCCCTCTTCGAGGCTCTCCATTCTACTGCCTCTAACTTCATCCCTTCCTGGGCTAATCGTTGAAAAGTAGAGTTGGAAAAAAAATTAAAGTAGTAGTGGGTAGAAAAGCACTGGACTTTCAGCTGACTTTTTTTCAACCACTCGGTGAGGGTCTCTAGCGTACGTGCCCTTTCAATGACGAGCGGACGAACGAACGCCTCTTGACCAACAGCAGTGCGAGAGTAAAATCATCATGCGGTAAAAAGACACTCTCTCGTGTGTTCGACCGACCCCAATTTACTCACAGCTCTTCACGACGTGGGTTACATATATATAATATAATAAGTGTATTTTTGTATTTATATATATATATATATATATATATATATGTATATAAATATATATATATAAAGCTCTCTAGTGCTGATTCACTACCATTACGTGACATCCCTGACGTCCTACGTGAAGCTCAAGTATCAGAGCCACTCCACATGACGACGAAATCAGGAATATAAGAATAAAGGTCAAAAGGGGATGAATTTTGACAGGTAATACATAATTCAGAAACGAAATGAATACATATGCATATTTATCATTCTCTATGCTCAAGCTGAAAGTTCATACATCATCTTTAATGTTATGTTATTACTTCTTAAATTACCTCTTTCTCATTTTTTTGCATCTCGACATACCGACAAAAATCTTTTAATAACGTGCTGAGTAATTAATTGAATGAACGAGGACAGCCAATGGTACAAAAAAACAAATTAATTTTGATTTCATTTCTCGAGGATACTTAGTTTTTTCGAACTGTTAGCCATGCTCGACTACATAAAATACATAATCAGTCATGTCAGAATGTGCTTGATCGGGGTTGGACCAAAGTGGTGATCGGTCAATTTCTATCAGGGCAGAGTTACAAATTTATCTATAAAAATGAGGATGCATTTTTGCAGAAGTTGACAAATTAGCACAGAAAAATGTGCAACAAAAAAAAATTATGCGAATATATTTTGATTTTAAATATGTTTCTCGTAGGATTCTCGTCAACGATTTATTCAACCTACTCATCTCTTCATTTGAGCTTGCCAATGCACGACGGTTCGTCGATTCAAGCTTTGAAATTAGAGCTGGGTTAACGAGGCGTAGATAAAATTATCTGTCGCTACGTATATGTATATAGATAGATAATTTGGACTATATACATATATATATATATATATATATACTGGTTTGCCAGCCACATGAACCACGGCTGCCACATTAACCCCCGAGCGAGCATTGAGAAAGGACTGAGAGATGGGAGGCTCGAAATGTTCGGTAAAATGTGCGTAATTCATGCGAGAGGAAAGTTTGGCTTCCTCTTGCTCTGATGGAACCTTCAAATCGTATCTCGTCAGTGGTAAAGCTGACTGTAGGGCTCAACACAATTTCCGCTAAGAAGGACCTTTGGCAAACGTCGTATAGTTACGTCTGTCTGTTTCATCAGTTCCTCGTGAGCTCTGGGTTAATATTATATCTATAGGTATAGAGTAGTTATAAGGGAAATTACACAAAAGCAGCTCCGAACGAGAGGGTGAGTATACTTGATAACGTGTCAAGAAATCGAAGGATCGAAGAGCAAGGGAATCGAATGAAATGGACTTTAACCCCCAGGAGGATAAATTTCTGCCCCCTTCAATTCTCGGACTTGTACCAATCGACCCTCGCTTTGCTTCTGCTATTTTCGCTCGTCTCTCTTGTTCGACAGACCACGATACATCACGAGGATCCTTTAGCAAAAAACGTCTGGTCAGCCTGCCTATTCTCATTTGTCCCTCTCACAGGAAGTCCCTCAAGTTTACCGGTGGCGTTTCGAACGATAATCCCATAATTCCAATGATAAACAAGTCCAATATTATTGTGACCATTTTTATATTCAATGTTTAATTCTCATCAATTTATTTTCAAACAGATTTTTACAGTTTAATAAGTTTATTAAAAATACTCGAAATATTTGACAGCATACATTAGTGCTTACACACAATTAAACTTTAAACAAAACTTTCAATTGGTATCACGAAACAATTTTTATTTCTTTATTTTTAGAAACATAAATTTTGCGAACGTTAGTTACTAAATTCAGTAAGGAGCAAAGATTTATATTGATAAAGTTTCCTGTATATGAGGAAGCCATAATTGAGAAAATCATTGCTCATAGGCTCATCTGTGCATGGATGAACATACCAAAGATGCATTGTGCAAATTTCTAATGTGTAGGCTTTTTTTTTATTGGCTTTTCGAGTGTCTATTTCCAAGCAATGAAGAGAGTGGAAAAGAACGAAGCAAATGCCCGATCCAGCAGACATTCGTGATCGTCATCTTGACGAGTATCCGATCGGTGTACACATCAATACGGAGGTAATCGTGAGTGCAGTAGTGGCAAGTCTCGGAGGACGTCCGAGCGAACATCGAGATTGATTTTCTCTTTCTACTCTTTTTTCACAATTGAACAAACTCGACCATATATACATGTGCTGTGAGTAAATAAGTACACCAAATGGTACACCAGTGAAGTCGAATGAAAGAGACGAACGAGCCTCTTCGGGAATGAAGGGAGTTGAATCTTTTTTTTTTCTCTCATTTTCCTTTCACTCTCCTCTACTCGTTCATTGAATACTATAACAGGATTTAAATTGAGGACAAAAAAAATTTCCCGTGGGGACTTTTCCGTTAAAAAACAAATGGCATTTACGTTACTTTTACAGAAAATTGAGGCATTTCGCTCAAGCACGATCATTTATAAATTATCGTGCGTGAAATGTTTCCACATTCTATGTAGAGGCGCTCGAACATTGATTGACTGGTCGGTTGAGCAATTCCAACAAGCCAGGAGGAAAGTCCAACGCACTTCATTTTCGCGAAAAAAACCACTCCTCGCCACGACACAATTTTCCTTTGACGGATCAGCGAGCTTACACGTTGGCTGTGCAACTCCGAAATGAACTTTCACTATACTGTTCAATGGGAAGGAGAGAACGAGAGTCTCTTGGATATAAGGGTGTATGGCATCATACAGCATAGAAATTAATGTCGATTTTAAAACAAAAACATTTTTTTGCGATATCATGCTAGCATTCAGAGTTGCGAATAATGGATTTTACCAATAATGCATTATTGATTTCTTTACCTTTTAACGAGAAAAAAAAAGTGATGAAAATTACACACTAGTCTCATTCTCAGTAATCAGTATTACAAAAATGCAAAAATGAAGTAATTTCTATAATATCCATCAAATAAAAATGATTATTTTCACAATCACGCGGTGGGCTCCACGATAATCGCAAAACGAGAAAAACCTACATTACGACAATATTTGTATACGACGGAATGTTTACAGATAAAAAAACTGACAATCACTCGCCCAGATTGGAAGGGACAATTGGAATAGTACGGAGAGGAAATACAGAGCATAATAGACGAAATAGAACAGGAATAATTTCAATGAAGTGAAGAAATGAAAGGAGAACAAAGCTCGTGACAAAATCATAAGATGTTGGATGAAGCCTGAAAGAATAGAGGAGAATGGAAAAGAGTGGAAGGCAAAGATAGAAGGATGATGGCAAAGGTGAGATGAAAGGTGGCGGATAAATGGTAGAGAGAGAGATAGCACGTAAGGTGTGCAGCTGAACATTTGTGGCCGAGCTACGACTCGCTAGTTTCCTCGTCATCCTCGTCGCGGCGTTGTGTGGCGATATCGTCTCCTCGCTCGCTCTCAACCGGCTGGATTGGATCGATGAGGTCCACAGGTGCCAGCCAAGAGGCAGAGTTGATCCGCGCAAGCGCTACTACCCCTATATAGTATTTTCGTGGTATGTATGCCATCAGCATTTATATATATATAATATGAGCGTGGGCGTGCGTGTGTATGTGTGTATATACATAGTCAAGCAATAACCTCGCAATACGGCGTCCCCTCTTTTAGCTCGTCAACCCCCCTTCTCGTGCTGCACACGTCGTATTTCCACTCTGTCTGTACAGCTAGATAGTCACAAGCACAATGCAGCAGCGCAAAGTATATATGAAGAAACGGGACAGCCTTAGCTTCAATAGGAAGTAATTTGAGGAACAACAAAAACATGCAAAAAAAAAAATGTAAAGTAGAAAAGAACCAATCTAAATGTAAATGCAAAGTAGAAAGCAGACAACCCAAAAATAAATGTAGAGCAAGAAGTGACCAAAGTAAATATAAAATAAGAAATAACCAGACAAAGAATAAATGTATAAAGTAGAGGAAACAATCGAGCCAAAAGTAAATTTGATGTAAAAAACAAACAATGAAAATCTCCTGGCAAAGACAGATAAAACGAATCTAAAAATGTATGATAGAGTTCAAATTACACAATTCATGTCCGCATAGACCGATATTTAAATTTGGGAAAAATATCCCAACTTTGACCATTCATCGATGGTTCCTGTATAAGATAAAATGGAGCCATCATGAAGGCCACATCGATCATTTCTGGACACATTTCCAGCTATCGAGCACCAAACTTGTATTACTCTTCGGCAAGATTCTCTTTCTTCTCTTCCTCTTAATTCACAGATAAGACCGGACAAAGGGTCAAACATTGCAGCTGGGGGTTGGAATGTGCTATTAAAGAAAATTCAGACCCCATTGCTCTCGTACATAAATTCGACAAATAATATCGCGGAAACGTCTTTTTCATTGTCTTGATTCGTTGTTATAGTCGCAAGCGTCGCTGGGAAAAAGCTGTGTGCCACCATTGTCGATAAGACACAGAGCATGGTGCAAAGCAACGGAGCGTGTGGTTTGCGGCGAGCCACGGAAACTTGACGCCGGCATCCATACACAGCTTGCTCGTTTCCAACAAACTTCTCCGTCGCTGCCACTCTCTCTTGGCTCTCTCCGCACTACCGCAAAATCTTCTCACCAAGCTTCAAGTCTATACGGACACTCGTTGAGATAGTTTAGTAAATTCAATTCCTGCTTCTCCGTTTAGAGTATATATATATATATATATATATATATCGATATAGTGAAAAGTTTTAGCGTTGAGAACGATCCTCGTTTCAGTAGTTGTTGCTCTATGGTGGCCTCGTTGACTGATGTTACACGTTCCGCTGAAGTAATTATGATGATATTTTAGTTAGGAAATAATGCACGCGCGAAGTTAACGCAACCAAATTCATACAGGACACATTTATTCTTCCATCAAGTGAACAGTGCCCAGTTTATGATCTCTTCGCGACTGAGTGGGAGAAGCAGCCATTGCGAGAGTGAAAAGTTTTAGCGTTGAGAACGATCCTCATCTCAGAAATCGTTGCTCTTGGTGGCCTCGTTCAATGATACCTTGCGCTGAACTATATATGATGATATTTTAGTTAGGAAATAATGCACGGGCGAATTTAACGCAACCAAATTCATACAGGACACATTTATTCTTCCATCAAGTGAACAGTGCCCAGTTTATGATCTCTTTGGGATAGCCACTCAGTCCCGAATCGTCGAACGTAAGTTAGTAAATTCTAATTGAAGTTCGAATTTACTAACTTACGTTCGACAATTCGGGAGTGAACGGGAGAAGCAGCCATTGCGACAGTGAAAAGTTTTGGCGTTGAGAACGATCCTCATCTCAGTAATCGTTGCTCTTGGTGGCCTCGTTGACTGATGCGTTGCGCTGAAGTAATTATGATGATATTTTGGTTGGCAGATAACGCAACCAAATTCATACAGGACACATTTATTCGTCCATCAAGTGAACAGTGCCCAGTTTATGATCTCTTTGGGATAGCCGCTCAGTCCCGAATTTCCGAACGTAAGCTGGTAAATTTAAACTAAAGTTCAAAACGATCGTAAGATTGAACTAACTTCAGATCAACCTTAGCGAACCCTAATATCTCGTAAAGTTCAGAAACATTAGGTTCACTCCATTTCATGAATGGAATGGATATATTTTCAGTAGACCCATTTATGTCCCCTGCAATGACTGCGTTCAGTTTAAAAAAAAAAGCTACACAGTGCTATCACCTGTGATCATATTGACAAATCGCCCTTTAATGGCAAACGGAAGAATAAACAACGTATCTCGTATTCCTCCAATATATCTTTTGAGAATCGTAACTAATACAAATGGAACGATTCGTAAATGGCAATAGAGCTTCTGTAACCTTTCGAGCCGAGGCCAATCGTAAAGCAGTCCGTAAACGCGTAAACCCCTCTCTCTCTCTCTCTTTCCGATAAAATGGTACAGAACCAGCGAGAAATAGAGAAACGGCCAATTCTCACACAATCGTCCATTGTGGCGCTCACTGTACACGTAACGACTATCTGGCTGATACTGCTCTACTATACAACTATATACTGCTCTACTATAGTATACTATATACAATTTACAAATATATACACTACTATATACAAATTGTTATCAATGATACATAAAAATTGTTGTCTCCCTCCTTCTCTCTCCTCATATTAATATATTTGCCCGATAATCTCCCACGCATACATATATACGAGTCTGCCCACATTGGCAAAAGATCATTCGGGTCGTGCGTCTCGAGGGAACAATTGAAAAATGATACAGACAAAAGATATAAAAAAACCCGAAAGGATCCTAAAAAATCGGTATTTATGCTGCTTTAAAAATTTCATTATCTTCGATAACTTTGCACTGCAGGAAAATCTTTCATCCAGATGTCTTCACAGATAAACCATCAGCAAACGAGTTAACTTGGATGGCTCAGTGGATACGTGCATCCCATCTAAGATATGGTCGCATCCGTCTGATCTCGTTGTATCCGATTTACTCTCGTGTCTACTGGGGCTCCGTCTTTTCCACTTTCACAATTGCATCCTTCGGAATGTCCTAATGCTTTCCAACGATTCCACGGTAGGACGTAAGACTGTGAAACGTGCCGTGAAAATACAAACTCTCGAATCCCAAAGAAGTCCGCGTCGTCCTCGTTTCAAGGCACTATGTGTGGGTGGCATCCCATTCAGTCAAAAGTAATTACATCACGGAACGGCCAATTAAGGGACCTTTAAGCCTTCAAGAGGGTAAAATAGGTTCAGCTTCACCGTTTCCTTTTCCACTGTCTGTTTTGTGTATCAGCGAGAAACAGCATGGGAGTACCATGATTGGATTACAACTTCTCAACTCTCCCTTTCCTTTCTGTGTTTTGCTTATGCTATATATATATATATATATATATATAGAATGTCAAAAGAGAGACTTTTGTTGTCATACGACCTAACAGGCTCTCAGGTACGGAACAGCAGAAGAAAACTTGAGCTTGGTAAATAAAGTCGTAGCTGATTTACCATCAAATCCTCGAGATGCCATACAACGAAGTAACTTGCTCGAAATCAAGAATCCTACTTGAGAAACTCGTCGGGCTCTACATTCCGATGAAATTCCGTTAGGACTCTTAGAATGCTCAGGAATTTGAACTTTCTCAATCTTTTTCAAAGCCATGAGCTCTTCTCAGTGATCAAATATTCCAAGCTACGCTTCTCCCATTCTCTTGGTCCTGTAAATATTCTAGGTATGATTTATTGTCAGTGTGTACACCACTTTACCCTTACCCTCTCCCATCTTGTATATACGAGAATTTATGTCTTGGGAATTGATGCAAAAAATGAGATAACGACAAACTAACATCGTGGATCTCCAGTTTTTCAATTTAAATTCAAGAGAATTCTCGATTTATCATCGATTCGACCTGTCCCTTTTGGGCTCCAATATCTGCACAGAGGAAGATATTGCTTAGTTCGCAGAGGAATCCACGTGTTTGCTTGTTGAATAGGCATCGATCTGTGTAGAATTCTCTTTGGCAAGGGGTCGATAACGACAGAATGTTCAATGGCTCGTGAAATCGTGTTGGAGGCTGGACGGCCTTCCAAGACCGTTTCCTATATATACACGATGACTATTCCATGACAGTAACTGAGTTAGGTCACAGAGGGATCTTATGAAATGTTTATTTATTATAATGGTGTGGCCAGTCTGGTGGGCGTTAGCCTATGTTGATTATACGAAGAAGTTTTTCACGAATCTCTGGTCGAATTGAGAATGAATTGAGAATGAAAGAATGAATACATTCAGGAAGCCTCGAGAGAGAGAGAGAGAGAGAACATGTGAAAAGTGCTCGAAGGATCTCTAGGTACAAAACATGCCTGCTGACAAAACCATCCTGTACCAGAGTGACTCTCTGATCATCATATGTATATATTTATACTCCAACGTGCCACCTACATCTTCTCGTCAAACTCTGAATAATTCATGGATTTGCTCCAGGCTCCTCCTACGTTCGGCTTTTAAGGATCTCTATCACCCTTCATAATGTCACAGTGTGTTTCTCTTTTTATTCAAAAATATGACTTCTTACATTCGGTGTTGAAGAGGTGATTTTAGATGTCAACAGTTACAAAAATGCAGGATACTTTTTTTTTCAAATTATTTCATTACAGAACAATTTTGCATTTACAGAGGCGTAAAATCGCGCGCGTATCAACATATAATATCGATTAACACTATAAAACATTAAAAATAATGTTAGTATGGGTACGATCATCGAGTAATTATTCAATCTGACTCACCGAAAATCGTGCCAACGCTGTTCCCTATCGCTTCGGAAACAGCCCCATTTGCAAGGGCATCAAGACAGGCGCTAAGAGCGCAGGCACATGCACTCGTACCTATGAGATACTCCAGCACCATGTTCCATCCAATTATGAATGCTATTAATTCGCCTACGGTCACGTAACTGTACATGTAAGCGCTGCCGGTTGTGTGAGGCACTCTGACGCCAAATTCGGCGTAGCACGCTCCTGAAATTACACAAACACAATATATACTCGTTATTTATCATAGGCCAAAAGTATATGCCGGTAGCTCTCGGGCACTCGGCGATCTCATATTTTCGCGAAACTAAATTTTTTTTAAATCATTAAATTTTGCTCGCAATTTTTTAAATTGAATGATCTAATATTGTTATGAACATCTGTGCAGAATTGAAATTCAAATTTTAGCGTAGTAAATCGAATGGCGTTTTCACGCATGAATTATTACAAATAAAATTAGCACAAAGTAAACTCGTGACTTTGCCATGAAACAATTTACACTAATTTTATGGGACCAATTTTTTTTCACCAAGATTCAAAGAATATTTTTATGTTAATTGTTTTTTCCCTGCTAGTTAATAAATTACTCAAACATTGTCTCTAAAACATAAAAAAATCCATCAAAAACATGCTCTCGACGCTTCGTCAAAGAAGTTCGAAAATTCCGTTTTTTGTAAAGAGACAGACGTTTTTGGTATCGAAATTTATCGCCATTTCATTTCGCCGAAAAATCCCTTATTTGCGTACCTCGTCCTACTCATATTTTACCGAATATATTAGCGAATACCTCGTTATATTTTACCGAACTATGTATAGATAGAGCGTCCATCAACCCTCCGTCTCTTGCAGCCCGTGAATTCCCCACCTGTCCTCCCCACGTCGGTTAATTAATTGGAGATCTATGTGGTACCATGCGGACGACAACTAATTAATTGCGGAAGGGAAGCGGGAAGTGGAAGATGGAGGGAGAGGGAGAATATAACAGCGATGGCGAGAGATGTATAATATATATATATATTTATGTACGTCATCGACACGGTAACGACTTTAATAGGATCAACGCGCAAGGCCCCAATGCTATCACGTCCTCCTCGCGCGCCTGTCGATAAATGTAATAAATACCATATAGGAATACGTAGATAAATGACGGGAGACGTTGATCATTGACGATTTTTCCGCTATACCGAGTATGATAATGAATTAATTATCCTACGTGGTAACTCATTGGTCACGATTATTCACTTACTGTAACGATTCTGCCGATGACCGGACGAATTTTAAGCTCATTAATAGATTCATCCGACGTATTCATAGAGAAAAAAAAAATTTATATGTCAGAAGTTGAGGATAATTTTTTTCTGACGCGTACCGTTTGGCATGATTAGTAGAATTTTTCAATTTTTCTCATTGACACATGGCTTTTCAGTTTTCAAGTTTTACCCAACAGCCATTGTCGAAATATCATTTCAGAAAAACTTTTTCTCGTCTCGTTATCGAAACGCTCGAAGCAAGCCCGACGGATTTTCTCGACAATGGAAAAACGATTACTTCCTCTCGTTCCTTCGGCTTTCACCATCGAGATTTTGTATCCGCACGTTATATAAACGGCGGGGTTTCTTAACGTTAACGATTACGAGGGGTTGTTATGAGAAAACGAATTGTCGTCGTCGTCGTCGTCGTCGTCGTCGATCTCTCGTTCAGATTACGTCGAAAACTCTATAGTGGAAAAGCAATCGTACTTGCTACCACGCGGAGAATAGTCGAGGAGACCTTAGCTAATAGGGCATTGCGAGTCGTTATCCTTAATGTCTGATCTGCACGGACCTTCAGCGCTATATCTATACTTTTACAACTGCATACTGTTTATTTTGAGAAAATCATGTTCCTTGAAAAGAATTGAAAATTGATCTAATCACTCGAGAGCAATCCGAACAATTAATATTTATTGACAATAAAAGTTTATCAAATAATCTACAAATTATCTGACGTGATCGCGAGAAAAACGGATACGTGTACACTTTTTCCATAAAGTTTTAATCGTTTTTTTTTCTCAATAAAATTTTAATAATTTTTTTTTATTATTATGGGACATTGACGACAAAATGAAAATTAACATAACATCAACCAAAGATAACAGAGGAGAATACGTGACTTTGCCCTACGATTTGATAAAAGCTTCTCGGAATTTTTTTATTTGTAAAGTATTCATTGATAATAATAAGTGTTAACGAGGGTGACTTACAATTTCGTTGGAACCATTTTTTTTGTTTGTTATGGTGGCAAAGCCACGTTCAGCGTGTCCCTTTACCTTCTTAATCGTGTATAAATTTACGTTTTGACGGCAATACGATAGAATCGTAAAAAAAAAATATATTAATTTCCAGTGACATGTACTCGTTTTACTCCTGGAGCATTTTTTGAGATCACCTTAAGAGGATGTAACGCATTGTCAACCCTTTCGTCATTACTTTGTCACTGAAGCCGTAAACTCGTAATTTGCTTGCAATGAGATTAAAAAAATATAATTAAAGATCAGTGAGCGAGTGAATTTATTATGAAAGGAGGATTAGCCCAAAAGGGTTTCATCCAGATCGCGATCGGCCCGTAATGTCATTACAATTACCGAGTAAAAAAGCTCGATGAGCGTGCAGTGAAAAAAAAAATAACGATATCGTAATAAGAGGCAGGTGCGAAGGGATGATCATTTTTCGTTCGCAAACCTTTCTCATAATAGAATTAAATAATTAGCTTTGTCATTACTCTCAATATATTTGAATTTACGATAGTATTAGAAATTGTATATGTGCCAGAAGCCACGGTGAAAGAAAATTTAAACTTTCATTCTCGTATGTAGAATAATAAATTTAGTTTAAAAAATGTATCATCATGGCGGACTAACCGGAGAAAATGGAAGCGATGGCTGCAATAATGAAGGAGATGACGACACCCGGGCCAGCGACGCTTCGCGCCACCATCCCCGCTACCAGGTACATTCCCGTCCCTACGCATGAGCCCACCCCCAGGGACGTCAGATCCAGAGTCGTCAGGCACTTCTGCAAATAGTAAGGAAAATCGTATATTATTTTATAAGATTTATTTGTGTATCTTATATATAAAATGGTGAGCTTTCATCCCTTCCCCAACTATTGGCCACGAGTATCCCAACGGTAGACTATATATATATATATATATACTGACAAAATATGTTTTGGTAGAAACTTTAGAATTTTTGAACAAATAACTGACCGATTCGTGATAATCAGAAGAATAACGACTCGCTAAATTATATTTAACAAGCTAGACGATTTTGTAAATTTTGACAAAGATATTAATTGGTTCATTAAAATGGCTGTATGACGTCGCTTTCTGAAGCTCATATAATTCTACTTTATCCTCATTTCCTTAGCAATTGCCCAGATTTTCAAATAATTGGAGCAATTCTTGATTTTCTTACTGATTACGAATGACAGTGACTTTCTCTCGAAAAAAACAATAATACGTGTGAGAATGAAAAAAAAAAAACAAAAAGGTGACATTTTGACGATTTTGTGCCAAAATCCCATGCTATGCGCACATACGCTATGCAATATTTTCAATTCATGTCGATTTCTATACGAACAAAAAAAAACGTTTAATTTTGTTCCTTGGGTTAGGGGAAGAGAGGATGAACTTTCAACGAGTTTTTTTTCATAGATGCTGCGTTTCATCGCTTTTGCAAAAACGGGGTCAAAGGTTGAATGTTAGCACGCGATTCATTCACCGGGATGGCAATCAGCATGGTGGGACTGCGTGTGCCTCTCTCAAATGCCAAGAGACCCTTTGCTAAAGTTTCTCTCTCGTAGTCATGAACCACTATAACAATAATATCGTCACGAAAGTGCTTTTACGATAGAAAACAACAGTTTTCCTCGAATTATTTATACAGTTAAGAGGAATAGAAAAAGACAAAATTTAAGTAATTCGTGTCACAATATCGTTAAAGCTGTCTCGCACTTGTAACATTTTTTCAAATAATCTGTAATAAACTTACAAGTCACGAAATTGACGAAATATTTTTGATATTGAGTGTCGGGATTGCCAACGATATTTTCAATCTTTTTCAACACGAGATCGTATAGAGAGAATCTCGTTTTTATTATACAAACGCGATATGAACGAGAAAATATTTTCAATGCGATAAAAATGACATCGTAGCTAAGGGAAGAGTTGCGAGAAAAGGAGGCAAACTCCTATGTTCGAGTATTGGCAAAGTTCGTATCTCATTCAGAGGACCGTGTGTTGCCCAAGAACGAGCTAGAAAGAGCCAACTCGGTTCTCTTTCCTCTTCCACTACACGTTCCACCGTTACTTACTGTTCTCTTTTACAATAAAGACGTTATTCGCCTGTACACGTATATATACACAGCTAACCGAGGCATTTTCTATATATATATATATGTCTATATATACAGCTAAGAAAACTTTTGTGTAAAACTTTTACACGCGAGAAGAATGAAGTGGGTTTTAAGTTGTAGCTATATATATATATATATATATATATATATATATATATATATATATATATACATATAATATGTGAAGAAGAAAGCAGCGTTGCGAAAAATTATTTCTTCGCATAGAATACATATATTTATAAAGTCGTTTTTACCTCGGCAAAGTGTCGCCCAATATGCCAATAATGCCTCGACACTTACCAAAGTTATAAAAAAGTAAAAAATAAGATTTAACCCTCAGAATGGATCTTTATTGTCGTCAAAAAAAAAGTTTCACTTTTGTTGCTAAATCATTGACGTGAATTGTAATGAAAGATAAAAAATCCTAAAATATTTCATGCCATTCGCGTAATTCTGTTGGAATTGAGTGAAAGGTTGAAAAATGAACTGTGCAAGAAAAGATTCATACTCGCATATATTGGACTCTATAGAAGGAGAATCATGTAATTGCAAGAGAAAAATGCGTTTGAAATCGTAAAGTCGATCTGCACGAAAATTATCACCGAACGCTTTGGGATAATTTCATTAAGGGCGCGACGTAGGTACATGGGTGAGCGTGCCAGTGTGTGTCTGTGTGCCTGTTCGTTATTGCAATTTGCGTACCAGCGCTCAACGTAATCCGACAGAATCGGTTACGCTCGAGAGCCCAAACGATGTCTCATACTTCGGTCATTTCGTTGATGCTTTCCAGCCCTTCTTCCTCGTCTCCATATATGATGAATATTGTAAATTCTACTTGTTAGCTACACGATGAACATAGCGAATAGTACAGACAATATGCTTCCTGAGTCTCGATTGTATGCCAAACTCATCACCAGCTAGTCAACGAAGTATGTACGTATCCACCTACACATACATATATGTATCCACTCATTCATGCATTCGTCCGTATCGAAATACGAGGAAGTTTTGAACGAGGATGTCTGGAAGAAGGATACTGGCAACATGGGTGAATAAAATCAGTATGTCTAAAATAAGAACTTCTGCAACAAAGGATATCTGCTTGATATATACAAAAAGGATATTTCGATAATGGATGTCTGCAAAAATATTTTATTGAACAACGACCTTTGGAATATGGGGATGCCTGGAAGAAGGATGAGGGCAAGAGAGATGATTAAAACCAGGATGTCCAAAACAAGAATATCCACAGCAAAGGATGACTCGAACAGCAATTATTTACAAAAAGGATGTTTTGAAAGAGGATTTCTGCAAAAATAATTTATCGAAAAAGGATTTCTGAAACGAAGATTATTATGAAACAAGGACTTCTGGAATGGGGATGTCTGGAAGAAGGACGCTGACAGCATGGGTGATTAAAACTAGGGTGTCTAAAATAAGAATTTTTTCGCGAAAGGATGTCTCGAGCAGCAATGTATGCAATGTATGCAAAAAGGACGAAAGTGGATTTCTGCAAAAATAATTTATCGAACAAAGATCGAAGTTCAATGTGTCAATTTCGATGAAGTACTTTTTGCATGGTTATATCCATTGCTCGATTTCCAATGTATAGTACACCAGTATTCGGTACACGAGTAATACATACATACATATATATATATATATATATATATATATATATATATATATATCCAGCTAATATGTGCACATGAAGCAAATACGTAAATCATACCTGTAATTTCTGCTTCGAGTCAGTTGGCTGTGCTGGCTCGGGACCGGATCCAGACCGATCACCCTGCATATTCTCTATCTTCTTCGTTCGTATGAGCTTGCCGAACAGCTCCAGCCCTTTTTCGCGATCCATCATGTCGAGCTTCATCTGAAAAGAGAAAATTACCACAGACATTTTAATGATATCTTTTCGGTGAATAAAAAATAAACAGGTAATAAATTGATTATTAGTCAATTTCACAATAATATGAGAGCTTGGATAAAAGTCCTTCAAAAGAACGAGTGTGAGCGATAAAAGTGGGACACGTTGGGAGAACTTTTGTCGTTTAGCAGAAATCACTGTTTTGCCGCAATAAATCCTTGCACTTTCCGGGTCTCTCGGTTAATATCGATGTGGTGTGCTCTTGTAATGCTCCTCCCCTTGTCCCAATGACTACTTCACAAAATTACTCATACTCAACTATACCTATACATATCTCTCGCGGCTGTTCGTAAAGAGCACTTGCCAACTCGGAATCACCGCGTAATGGTTTCTCTTCCACACAGTCATATTGTGGGGGAACTAATATTTTTCGAAGTTGAGATATGAAGGTGGTAAAGTCAAAGTTATCCCATCAGATGAAAGTTTCGCTACGAGCCAAACTGGCGGATATATGAAAAAAGCTACTAATGACCCGTGGAAATTTCACGCGCATAATTTCATATGCGAAAAGAGGTGACAAAGCGAACAATGTTAACGACCAAAAACAAAAAAAAAACGAACGGAAGAAGTTTTTTTTACCCGAACATTATGGTCCTATTACAAATCCAATTTTTATCATTTTTATCAACTCCTTTATAATTTACCCATCAGGCATATTATAAAAACTAAGTGAAATTGAATATCTAAAGCATTTTTGCGAAAAAAAAAAAAAACAAGACTTCAACAAATTTATATACCTCTCGCCTTTCATCTCACTACTTTGTTTTCCTTCACAAAGAACGCAGAGTAAAAATAACAAAAAAATGAAGTGGAAAAGGGAGTCGAAAAAAAAAAAAAACGAAGAGAAAATAAGTGGAAATGAGATCCTGCTAGGGGAGATGTTCTCTGGCAACAAACGCGCTCACATTTGACGCTTGCAAGGTGGTCCGGTGAGCTTAAAAGCTCGTGGGATCGTCAGTGAGGCGCTTCTGTCAACCCCGAGGCGGAAAACTCACGAGATTATTACACATCGTGAAACTGAATCTCACCCTCTGGTTTGCTATGATATTCCAGTTTTATTTTCTCAGTTTGTGTATGCGATCCTATTTCTAAAAATACAATACTCGCAGTCTTGTATGGGATGTGCCACAAGCACGCTGAGCTACAATTCCTCTTTCCTCCTAATTTGTTGTTAAAAGACTGTCTGCACCGAAACTCTTTATTTTTTTATGGGTAATATAATATTTTTGTCATTATCTACATTTGTACCAAAAAAATTCTGGATTTTTTTGAACAATATGGAGCATTTTTCAATTAGACAAAAAACTACCCACATGGATGTTGACATATATCTCTCTGGCTCTTGGATCTATAAATTGCATTATAGTATGATTTTTTGAGCCTCCCCGAAGTGCTGCTTCAGTCTGCTGTCAAATCAATTTTCGAAATCAACACGTTCAGTTGTGTAATTACTTATAACAGTAGTTAATACACGTCTTTAAAGAAATACGAATAAATCATTATAGTATTATTATTATTTTTAGTATTTGTAGTATTTTTATTTTCACGAATAAATCGTATCATCGTACGTTCTTCAATCGTATATTCTCAAAAGTACTTGGACACAGAACAAATCATTGAGACGAGCCAAAAGTCATAACCACAGAAATTTCATATTTTATATGTTTTTAAACATGGCTGTATAGTAGGAAAAAAGAATTCAAGTTTTTCAAACTCAATTACCATGGTAATCATTTTTCACGTCAACAAAATGTCTTGTAAAAATGTTATACATTTTTTATCGTACAGAAGCCAAGATGAAGCAGGCTATCAAATTAACATGTCAGTTTTATCTATATATATGTATATGTATGTATAATAGTGTAATTTGTGTTATTTCCACTGCGTATTATTTAGAAACGGAATGTCTAATCTTTTTAAAGTTTTCCACAAACGAATGTTGTGTCGTGCAAAGAGGATAAAAAAGTTTGACATTCGTAAATTGGATTTATCTTGAAAGCGTCTCTCACAGAAGTAAGATTTAAACAATTAAGAATAGAAGAAAATTTAGTACATAAAAAGTCTTGTTGATGGCTCATACATCTCTGACACAATTAGAGTTACACGCATTTCGTACTCTCGTAATTTCTAGGTCGTGCCTCTCATTACATACCACCGTTGTATACCCCAACCCTTCGCGTTGTTCCATCCTAAATTCAAGAGATAAAATAAATACGAGAGAGTGCGAAAATACGACGGACGAGAAACTAGCTGTTGGAATGAGCGACGAAAGATACCAGAGAGAACCGAGGGAAATGAAAGTTTAACGATAGGTAAAACGAGCATGGTAATTAGTTTAAGGCAGTTTTCGGGAAGGTTACGAACTCGTTTGACGCTTGCTCGTATATACCAAAACGCGTGAGCCCATCGCCCGTTTCTGTCCTTCGACGTGAGACGAGGGTTGATGTACCCCCAGTGCAAAAAGGGGTTTAAACATACTTTTGTATAATTTATGCACGTGGTGTATAGGGATAAAAGTATCGTATAACAGCAACAATAATAATAATAATAATAATAATCGATTTATTGTCCTCTTAGGACAACCCCCATGTACAATAAAAATTGAACTACTTAGATTTTGGCCAAACAAATAATATACTCTCACAACAAGTTGTACATTTTCCCATCAATAATGGATTCGAGAGAGACACAAAAGTGCGTTCGATGGTGCTCATGTCATATCCCGGTGAGATCGAGCCAATTAGTCGTGTACCAATCAAAATCCGTTCGACAGCAATTAATCAGTGTTCATTTGGCTAAACTAGCGAGCTCCTGTCAGACACAGTCATGCAATCATAGTGAATTACTGGAATATCGAATGCGTGGAATATATTACAATAAAAATAAAAGAATCGTGACGTTGACCCGATAAGGCGACATTTTTCGTTGATGCAGAGAGAACCTATAATACTAAATGATGAAATTTTTGTAATGTTTTTTCGTTGGAGGTATAAAAAGTGTATTCATCGCTCGTCATATAATTTCCACTTGGTAAAATACCTCTTGCACACACACACACACGCATATATAGCTATGTGCATAGCTGTATATATGCATATAAGAGGACATCAGATAAGAGCCATTAATTTATTAATTTAGTTCTCTTGTTGTCACGATGCCGGTGACGTGGCCGGATGAACGACAGGGGCTTCGTGCGAGCAGCGCGACGTTTTCTATCCCTGCTAAACCGATACCATGTACATATATACATTATACATGGTTGCGAGGGTGAGAGACACAACCCCTCTTGGTATAAACCTCCAAGAATCTTCCACGTACAACTCGTTCGATGTAATTCATTCACGAATGAATTACGGTCAAGTCACCGAGGAACGTGCTCGCTCACCTCGGAAGGAACTCCGAGTCAAACGGGCTGAGAGTCACACTTACACGTGCATACAATATATATTTATTTATATATATGTATATATATATATATGTAGTATGTAAATAATATACCGTATATAGATAATACACACATACAGCAGTCAGAGCTGAATTTAGCTGGGAGGATTTTATGCTGGGAATACACGCGACGATCGATCGATCTCGTACCTCGAAGCGTTTGGCATCAGGTTTTTTTCCTCACCATTTCCCATAAGCCCTCGAGATTATGTCCGTATATTGCCGGCTGTGCATGGCCGAGTTCCATTGCTATATCGCATTTCCACAAGAACAGATCAGGAAAACTGAGCAAAACCTTTCGGCTCTTTCGACAGAGTCTGATGCTCTCCCAGGGAATCACGAGACTCTGGGAAAAATTACCTCCCTCTCGATGATTCAATGCACCGACCAGCGCGCGGCCAAGCGGTCACCGATCCAATCGCGCACCTACCGAGCATCGTCGATTTTTCTTCTTAGCCAAATTTTTATACTTTCCTGGCTGACGCCGTGAGTCACGTCGCCCTCCCTCCCTCACTTCCGCCCTCCGCCGTACCCATTTCAATACCCTCTGTCTCCACATCGAGAGCCATTATTCGTCACGCTCGATATAACTGAGAGAAATGCGAAACGAGAGAAAGAAAAGCGAATACCCTCCGATGTAACATATAAAAGAGCTTGGGAAAGTCCTCTCTTGCGGAAAATCGGAATATTTTTTTTTCGTTACGTGCCAATGGCACTGGCAACGTGAACGACGATAAAAAAGGTCGATCGTTTCGACGAAGCATGAAGAACAGGATTCCTTCGAGGCCTACAAATCGTCGTGGTGAACAGTCAGAAAGCTCTTGTTCTTGCCGTTTCGTTTTTTTTTCGTCCTTCCTTGCTTTCAAGCGAGCTCACGTGAACGAGAGAGAGAGAGAGAGAGAGAGAGAGAGAAAATACTGAGGATTTGGGATCACAGGGGCGTTCGTTTTTATCCACTTGTTCGACTACCATTCTTCCAATTATCCGTTAATCTGCTGGGTAAGCTAAAACTACGCGAAAAAGAGTGAGAGAGAGAGGGAGAGCCACGGACGCGCTCCAAGGGGTCGACTCGCAGTAGAAAAGATCCACTCGGATCAGACCAGAATTTACCGCGTTATTTTATCCGCTGGAATACTGAAACGAGATCCATTAGCACACACTAGTAGATTATTTGCAGCTAGTGATTCCAATCGAACGACCAATTAATTGGTACGTTAACGCGTGTATGTGAAGCTTCAAATGTCACACGATAATAATGCCTCTGCTTTGAAGGATATACAGATTCGAATGATGCTGGAATACAAGCAGTTGATTTTATAATGTAATGAGAATTTGCAATAATTATCTTTGTTTTAACGAGAGAGCACTAATTTCATTAAATGAATCATTAATTAGCACCTCTGTGCATACGAGAGCAAAATATAGGAAAACGATGGAAGCTGTTCTTTGTTCGATTTTACCGCCGGAGACACGAAAACGATGCCATGAATACCAAAGTGATAATGAGAAAGATAAAACGAGTGAAAGAGGAAGAGAGAGAGAGAGAAAAGGATGAGAGAGAGAGAATAGGATGAGAGAGAGAGAGAGAGAGAGATGAGGTACAACAAAAGATTCTCAGGCGAGTGGCGTTTCTCGGATATGGACTCTGCATTTGATCTCGGAACTCGTTCCCCGACCCCGGTATATCGCGTGGTGGAGAAAAAACGTTTTCTCTTCTTCCTTTCTGGAACAATTTTTTCCCTTTTTCTCTATCATCGTGGTCGTGTCTTCCTTTCATCTTTTTTCTGCCCAGTTTTCCGCCATCTATGAAGTATTCACCATCGAATTACGTATAATTGGTAGACAAAATGAAAAATGAAAATGAAAAATGAAAAAAATAACGGAGATAGAGAGAGGGAGCAGAAAATGAAATAAAGGCTTGTCCATCACGATTCTTTGATCGTTCTCTCGTTCGTCATTAAATTTAAATTGTTTGCTCTATTCTGGTTTTCGGTTCTCTAGAATTCGACATCTTCCCTTCTAAATCGATTGTTTTTCTCGTTGTATTTTTTTAGTGTAGAAATAAATCGTGATCTATGTACAGTTCGACACTGGAGGAATTGGGACGAATGAAAAAAAATTGAGAATGGAACACGTGTTATATAGATCAACTCGTATCACGAATGCTCTCGTGAAGCTTTTCTTTTATTTTTGTACAATTTCAACACGGGTCATTGAGAGCTCTACGAAGATGTGGAAGAGACACTTTTAACCGTAATAAGATTGATGTTATCGACGATTTTGCGTGTAACGTGAGCGCACGACTCGATCGTTGCTTCTAACATAAAAGGGATTTCGACCTTCGATAAAAAATGTACGTAAGTACTTCATGATGTAACATTCACCAGGGCAAGCGGATGATATGGCAGAGGGGCAAGAGTAAAAAATGTTCGAGTGGACAACGGAAATGTCCGATGAAAATAATGGTCGTGGTGTGTAATGGCGTATCTCGCAAATATTATGTATGAATTCAGCGACACGTTTGTCTAGAATAGAGGTGACTGCAGGGGGTGAAAAGAAAACTTATCCCAGGATGGTCGATGTGTGCGCGATATTTACTGAGCTAAAGCACGAAATCATCGTACACCATATGTATATATATAGAAGAGGTGATCGAAGATAACGACAAACTCCTACGATCTCTCTCTCTCTCTCTCTCTCTCCCCCTCTCTTTCTCTGTGCTCTAAAATGTACGTGTATGTTTGGGCGCAAAGATAAACGTGTTACAGTGGCTTCGTTCCCGCTTTATACCATGCCTGTGGTGCGATTCTCACATACTTATATAATATACATATATACTTGGTTGTATAAGCATATCCCACTCGTGGTTCATGGATAAACAGAAATGTTGGTCGATGTAAATTCCGTTCTCTTTTCTGTGAGAATATTCGAATCCTCGAGTTCGATATAAAAATATATAAAAACTATTAATTCTTCTTATTGTTCTGTCACACTTAGCTGGAACATCATTAATTAGTTTGTCTCAGAGCTTCAATATTGTAAACGGCAAAATAGATATTTCTATAGTTACCGATGTGAAAAAAAAAACATAAGAAAAAGGGTGTAAACAATAAGCGATATACCCTGAGTTTTCATTGTCGTTCCGAACTTCGACTCCAGAGTTATAATTTGCAGGACCTCAGTCTGGCCAAGAATGTTTTACTTTGTTACGTATGCATTGAAAAATCAATAGAAAAATATCGAAAATACGCGCGTCACGTGTCCCTCTCGTGAGTGACTTTGGTCCATCCCTGAGACTCAAAAATGGAGTCAGCGGCATCGGTAAATCGGGCAGCTACAAACCATGTAGAGTGTGTAGAACATGCATTTAGTGATAGAGGAGCGTTATGGTCAGACAGGTTCGTTGAAACGAGACGAGAACCAGGATGCAAGCCCCTGCGATATCAGATTGAATATTGGACGAATACTCGTTCAATGCTCATACACACAAGCCTCCCGATCCTATAAGCATCCAACATTATCATGAAACCACGCCAACACGATCGAAATTAATTGGATTAATTTGCCAATTAACGCGGTTTCTCTCCACACGATGTCTCTTTCTAAATTCACCTTTTGCCCGGAATTGACCCAAGCACAAATAACAAGAATACTTTGACAGCAGGCAACATATCAAAAAGCAATTTTTTTTTATCGTCATTCCTCTCCCCACCCCCCCCCCCCCCCACCTCTCACGTTCTGCTATTAAAATGTTATGCAATATTTTTTTTCGCTCTAGTCAACGCGCGAAAATTATTTATTATATTTTTCCACGCTTTGGTCGTTTATTTATTGATTTTATTTCCGTCTCTCACGTAGCCATGTATGGAAATCCATACGTGTGTATACTTTTCGTACGCTCTCGAGCCAATGGAATTTCGTTGGCCAACGTCCAAGGGGAGAAGCGCACTACGCGCCAGTTGCATACGTGTGTGCGACTGATGCACGAGAAGTAAGCGTCAGCTGGCCACAGAAACTGTCGTATCCCGTACAAGCAATTGTGTATATGTAGACAGGGGAAGGCGTGGAGGGAGCGATTTGCTTCACCCCAACGTAGACCCTTATATTCGTAACGACGATAGCTGTGTGCTCTGGGTAGAAGCAGCAGCAGCAGCAGCCTGACCCCAATTCGACAATGCCGTCGACTCCATATAACACTAAACAGCCGTCGCACTATACGCTATCCAACGTTTTGCCTCGGCTATTTTGCTATTGTGTTTGGCCATGCTTGCTACGCCGAGAATTCCTGATTGTGTAAAAGCACTACCTCAAATGCAACCACGTTCCGGAATAGAATTACTTAGTGTGTCGTACCGGGCTCTCTCTCTCTCTCTCTCTCTCTCTCTCCCGCCAAAATTATAACTATGCATACAAATTTTTCCATCGCAAACATCACAACCCCTTCATAAACAAGTGACACACAAACTTCCGCTCACTTGTTACATCGATATTGTTATCATCATCATCATTGCCAATAACTACGTAAGTATAACATGATGGATCGATAGATCTCATGAATATGCCGATTATGGAAATCTCGAATATTGAGGGTGGAATAAAATGCGTTATTCATGCCAAGGGTGAGAACATTATTTATAGGGTATTTGAGAATCAGAGGGACGAAGAAAAAAATTATTAAAAAAGACATAACGGATAGTGGCGTGTAACGTACTATGGCAAGGCAAATGAGTTTATAAACTCGTCGAGTCTAGGAAGCTTATATATATGTATATATATATAGATCGTTGCAGTGCTGAGCCGCCACACTCGCTCCTCAGTTTTCCAAGGGCTATTTCGTATAATTTGAACCCTCGCGAGGGCCTAACGTCATTATACAGAGAGCGCACACAGCCTTCCATGTCGCACGTCCTATATACTATCGCGAGAGACCTCCACCCTGTGACTACACCCAACGATCTCGTATTATGTTCGTTCGACGCGAGCTAACCAGTGAAAAGTCACTTCTTTCGCGTTCCCATTTAGCCATGAGGTATCGTTAACTTTCACGGAAAATTATACCGATGCTTTTAGGTACATAGTAAAAAAAAGGGCTGAATAAGGAGAAAAATAAAAACAACGAAGGGTTATCTAGATAATCATCCAGGAGGGTGCATAATTTGCTGGGTATAAAAAAGCTTCCGCTGCGAAAGTCACCCCCTCCTCGCCTTTCCAGTAAGCCCTCTCGGATCGTATCGGAATCTCGAGCCTGTCTAATGCACACGGGATCTCCGTTGTACAGTGGGGAGAGGGGCGAGGCTTTGTGTGTGGAAGATTCATCTATTATTAAATTCCTTTTCCAGTTACTGGCAAATCGATTGTGCGTGAGCCAAGGGCTCAGATGAGCACCAAATGTATCGTCTCCGTGTATCGTTAATTTATGAATTATTATACGTCATTCTCATCCATTAAGCTGCGAGAGCAAATTTTTTACAAAGCCAAATATCTCACAAACTACAGGGATATATGCCCACGTATTAATATTTGGAATTTGTGCGAAAATATGCGAAATATTTTTCGACAGATTAGTTACACCTTTTTAGTAAAATGATATTCTTCTTACGGAAGAGTTCTTCTTCAGTTAATTTGCATAATTATTTATTTGACCGTGAATTATGAAACTCGTAATGGATGTTACAAATATAAAGGAAAGTTATATGTAGAGTGAACTTCGGAGATGGAAATTTTTTATTTCGCTTGACCTCTCTTTGATTTTTTTGCTTTCCCTGTTTCTCGGTATCTACAATTCGCACGCTATCCATTTCAATATCGTTAATTATCCGATTATATATCTCTTCACGTTTCGTTCCACTTTTTTGTCTCTTGATTTTTTTTTATTTCACCCTTCCCGATCGACGGCTATACACAGCTACCATGTTGAGCAAAACAGTATCGGCGCGTGTAAGTTCCGACAGTTTTCAAGAGAGAAACTCGTACCTTTTAATAGACCGGAGACAAAAGAATACATTTTTTTTTACCCCTTGAAACTGGACTAGCCATATTTTTCTTATTTAATGAAAAAATCTAATTAAGCAATTTATATCAGTAAAAAAAAAAAGACTCATAAAATTGTACAAAATCTTTCGGTTGATTTGACAAACAATTTGTTTATTACTTTTGCGTTTATCCCAAAAATCTGTGAGTACTAAAATATAAGTCCCTTTACATAATTGTCCTTCTTGAATGATTTTCGATCTTCGATTTCTTCATGCCTATCCAGCAAATAGCGCAATAAGATTTTGTAGAATTGAAACTTGCTATTTTCATAGCAAAGTGAAATGAAAACTTTCTTATATAATGTACGATTTTTGTAACATTGACAGATAAATAATCGACGAAACTCTTGGAATGATTTTTTTTTCCAATTGTGACAAAATTTGACATATGTATATTTTTTTCTACTGATGTACATAAAATTTGAAGCTGTGAGGAGTATAACTCAACTGTGCGCATGATCGATATTCACGCTGACGAGCAGGGAAAGCTCTCTGACCTTAACCGTACGATCTACTTATCCCACGGTCTCTACCCCTTTCCTCAACCTTCTGCGCATTTATGCGGTCTGACCTCAACCGGCTACTTCTACTAGCCCCGCGAATATCGCGTCTTATCCATCAACGTCTGAGCCGCAGCCAGCCACAACTGCTTGTGATATGTCCAGGTGTGTATCCATTGTAAGAGACGGATAATTTGTCACCGTTTTCAGTCTGACCTGCACTGATCGTTTTCACTTTGGACGCCATTCGAGGACTCCATTCGACAGAGAGAGAGTGAGAGAGAGAGAGAGAGAGAGAGAGAGAGGAAGAGAAAGTTCTTGGACGGTTAATTGAATTCAGCGGGTATTCCATTACGATGATTACGAGTGCGGTGGCTCTTGGGCGGGGTTGAATCACTAGGTCGCGCGGTAAGTGAACCAAAGACGTGAACAAGGGATGTCCACCAAGGCCTAGACAACTGTCAGTGTAGGAATGCGTGATGTGTGCTTGGCATTTGAACATCACACGATAAAAAATGACTAATGGCTCATGGAATTCACCATAATGGCATACCTCGTAATTACCAAATGTAGACATTTCACAGATACAATTTGTGTTGCAAAAGTATTGGAATTGTTCCATGAATTCGTACAATCAAATGCCTGAATAAAAATACGAATGTCCAGCATAATTTACTGGACCATTTCCAGTAATACATAAAAAAAAAATTATGCTTTGTTCCATCCTTACGGCGTCTTTCGCCTTTTATGAGGAGCTTTGTTTTTTTTCATCGACTAATCTTTCAATTTTACTGATATGTCAGACCCATTGGTCCGAACATGAACTTTTGCATTATCGCAATGTCTACTGTCGACATAGGTAACAAGTCTGCTATAACACCGTAAATTCGGGCTGTATTCACTTCACTGTAATAAGTAATATTATTTCATGTATACTGTTCTAGTAATTTTTATTGTGGTACACTTGATTTATTACTATTTTTTCGCCGCATTTTCGTACACGAGATAATTCATGAATATTAGCGTGTACAGGGAATTCGTTCGACATTGCTGCGAGCGAGTCAAGCTAATTCCGTCGAGAAACAGCATCGCACCACAGGACACAGAAACATAATAATAAAGCGTGTGAGAATATCAAAATAATTTAACAATAGCGTGAACGTAAGGCGTGACTATCCCGTCGAGCTCACCGCGGGATATTAATCGAATCGGATTCTCAATCTGAACCATTTTACTCCTTTATCATTAAAAATTCTGTGAGCTATTTGCCCAAACGATTTTATAACAATAACGGCTTAATATGATTCATTTAAAAATCATTAAATGCAAAATGAAAATTTGATGAAATATAAATTAATTAATATTAATTAACTAATAATTAAATTTGATGAAATAAAAAAATCTTTAATAACTTTCTTCTTTTTTTGCACTGACACTTAACTGGTCGAAATAAAAAATTATTCACCGCTCGATTTATGATAATGCAATCTGGGCATGCAATGACAGAAAAAAATATATAATTCTGATATTCTCTGAAAAAAACGATATGTCGTACGCGATGATATCTCGCGTGTACGCAACGACCAGAGCGAGATTATGAGATGTATAAATGGACACGACGTGTCCGCCGGGGCTGACCTGTCATTTTCAGGAAGCATCGACACGTCGAACCTTTTTCACCGAAGATACGTACATGGAATCTATCATATGAAGAGAAAAATAGAAGGCGGCACGTGCGCAAGTTTTCCTATTCGAGAAACGTGCTGGCGTATATCCCGCTAATTTACATCCACGATAATTCGTCATGAGGTCGACGAAAATACAACCAGGAAATTTCTGCGACAATGGATAATATTTCTGTGTTCCCTGGGGTGAGCCGTGTTTGAGAGAAAAGTTTCATGCACATTATTTATGTCAACACGTCACCACGAAAAACGAAGAGATATATATATATACATCGCTCTACATTTTTTCGTTGTAGCTTGTCTCCTCGTGCACACGGAAATGCATTATCCAATTCCTCCATTTTGCTAGCGGAACCGCAGCATAAGGTTTCCTTGGAACAAAATTTTCGATATCTGATAAGGTTGATACAAATTCCCATTTTTCTCACACCCTTCCGCTTAAGCCTTCTCTCCTATCCCACTATATCCCCACTTCTCATACATATACATACATACTTATATATAAGTATGTATAAAAGGGTTGCAATAGCTCTACTATCTTATGTGCAACAGGCGAAGAATTTTTTTATTCATGCGATCACGTTTTTTTTTCATCACACGATGACACTTGTAACATGTTTTTATCGATTATGTATAGATATGTACACAAATTCAAGGAGAGAACGTCGATAAAAACGATGACAACGATAACGACGAAGTTGAGTGATCGAGAGACAAAGTTCAGGCTATAAAGTGGAAAAGTGGATAAGTAGATCAGGGTATAAGTAGATAAGTGAAGGGGTAGCATACAGACATATGCAAGCGAGTATAGAATATTTTTGTGTATGCATAATCGGTCAATCCATAAATATCTTTATGGAGATTTCAAATATATCTCTCTATGTGATAAAAATATCTCGCTGCTGCATTCATCGTCGTTCAAAAATTAGGAAGACACAGACAATTCACAGAAACTCATTACGATACTCACGAAAATATTCATATAGCTGTAAGAGCTGTGAGTAAAAATAGAGAAATAGATTATAGATTGCCGCTATAATTTATAACTATAATCTATATCTATATCTATAACCGCGGGCGGGCGGGGGGCGGGGGCTGGTCTACTAAGCCCTCCGAGGCGGGTCACAGGCCGCCTAGTATATATATATTGATGTATATTTATATTTGTCTAGCAGAGGGGGAAATTGTAAAATAGAAAAAGGAAAGTATATTACAGATCGAGAAAGTCTGAGACTTTACCAACCATCCTTCCAATTTTTAGAGGGTATATTGAGTGATACGAACCTTCACCTCGCGAGTTTTCGCAATTTAAAAAGTGTTGCAACTTGTAAACTATTATGAGACCCTCATTATATAACTTTGTTTAATTACTTCGTACTTTGCTGACTGTAATGAATAAGTATATCGTTCACGAACGTTGAGCCCCACATTAATGAACAATTGTTTCAAATATTTTTGTTCTTCTTGGGTATAAAGAATTGAAAATTTTCAATTTTTTTTTGTAAGCAAAAACAATTAAATTTTTTCGAGATATAATTATTACAAGTGGAAGTAAATTAATTCGAGTATTCCCTCATTTTCATCAAGGGTGGCTTTGAAATTTTGTCAAAATTTCATATATGCCTGGACTTTTAGGAATTTTGGAAATTGAAGTCATTTGTTGAGTGGCTGAAGTGGCATGGCTCGCCTCATACACACATGAGAAATGATATATCGCGTGGGTAGGCTATATCGTTGTTTAATAAAGATAAAACAGGAAAAGAGAGGAAGAGAGAGGTCAGTATATTCTTGGGAATACAGCTCGAAATATAAGTGACTAAGCACCTTCTCATCTCCTTCTCCCGTCACAGCAAGTGCTTCCTGAGCAAGTGCTTATCCAGGCATAAATCCAACGTCTCCGAGTCCGTAAAGGACCTGCAGAGGTGGGGGGGGGGGGGGGGGGGGAGCCAAGCTTTTTCGAGATAATGACAAAATAAACGTGACTAACCACGTGGTTCAATATTTTCCCAGTTAAATGAATGTGTGGGATACCCACGGATATTGCGATGGGATGGTGCGAGAGAAAAAGTAACAAGATGGATGGAATAAATAAGAAAAAATGGTTCCTCACTTTACAACCAAAATGAATGATTTCTTGTTTTTTGCCTTTTTTTCAAACAAGTTGCACCAAGAACATGAATTTTAATCTATGGCATTATGGCCGTTAATGCGATTTCTTTGACACTCGATGATACTTTAACGTCCGAGTGTGTCGGTTAAACGCGAGAATTTAATTTTCAAAAATCTCCCATGAGGAAGCAAAGTGTTTTAAGCGTATTCGTTTATATATGTTTGTGGTGTGAATTCGAGCCAACAGAGACCACCATCTCGACTGTAGAAGAGGAATAGTGCGAAGCTTTCACCCCCAAGATAAATGCACCAGACTATTTATATGTATATATATATATATATATATATATATATATATAGTTGGGATAGAAGAATAACAGTTTTTTGGGGTGTTCACCCCGATGGAATTGCGGCAAGCCCCTCAGTCGGCTGCTGCGATGGCTCACCACATACCGCTACCGATAAATATACGAAGAATGAAGACGAAAAATGAGGGAAGTGAAGAAGAGGCGAAGGAAAAAAGTTTTTTTCGAGGCTTGGTCAGAAAAAAAGTGATTTGACATGAGGGATATTTTCTCGTTTTTTATGTTGAATGCATCGCTCTTTTCCTTTTTCTCATTTCTCCTAATCGTTTTGTCAACATTCAAAGATAATTTTAGAAAAAAAATGGTGGTTCTCGAAAAATCGATCTTTTTTTCTTCAGTATTTAAAAAAATAGTTAAACCTCTTTCAAAGCATTCCAAATAAAATAAAAATTGCTGTTGCCTTTAGAAAAATTCAAGTTTTTAAAGTTTCCAATATATGTATCTGAGTATATTGTAATTTTGCAAAGTTATTATCGAAGAATATTTTTGACGATTCGTTGAATTTATTAAAATTTGAGTCACGTGCACGATAATGCATTTATCTCTTCCGCATATTTGAGGAATCATAACTGTACCCTTGATATTTCCGTGAAAACTTGCCAGAGATTATTCCGCTGTATACGCCGTGTGGTATACCGATTTACCGCATTCCTTGCGAAAGCCTCGAGGCTACGATGTGTGCCAAATGAGGGTGAAGCGAAGCTAGGCACGATTTTCTTTTTTCATCCCCCTTAACGGTGATCGAAATAAATACCGAACGTTCTTGTGAGCCCGTGAGCTCGCGGCAAATCGATAACCTCATCCTCCCCTCCTCGACTGACAAATCGCATTGCAAACGAAGTCTGCTCTCATCCGATCGTGGTATATTTTGGTCGGAAGAAAGCATCAGCAGTGAAAGCGCGCACGATTTATTTTCTTCCATCAAAATCCTCTGCCTTTTTTTTAACATTTAAAAATAATAAAATTACGCGTTATCAATAACCTATATTTTGCAGCCCAAGTTAAATATTATAAATTCACAAAACCTCGTCGTATCACATATCATGATGTAATGAAAACAAAAAAGGCGAGACACAAAAATAGCTACAATGATAGTTATCTTTTCCTTATCTACAGAAATGCATAGGAAAACACATGAATTCATCGGATAACTTTTATTTTATTTTTTCTGGTAGAAAATGTCGAAGTACACAATGGCGTGCGGAGACCGCGCACGCGGATCAATACAGTTTCCGGTCAGAGTTCTCGACGCTTCGCTCCGTACATTTTCTGTTTCGTGTGTATGCATGTCTTTTTGTGTATGGCAAACTCTGCGACCACCTGTATCCAATGCATTTTTTTTCTCAAATTCAAATATCATCATTGGTCGAGACGTCTGTAACTGTTTTCCAAGGAATCCAGGAATCGAAATAAAAGTTTGCTTGGGTGCAAGAAAATAGAAACTTTGTATAATGGAAACGAGAACATAGAACAAATTTAATGTGTATATTAACAATAAAATAAATATTGACTAAACAAAATAGAAGAGAAGAAATTTTCGGCTTTTTGGCGTTTCCACATAGAATTTTAACGAGAATTTTAACGGAAACATACCGATCACATTGGATTAGTCAGAAAATTGTCCTCTCGAATCCCTCAAGAATTGAAAAGTGCTCGAAAAATACCAATTTAAATTAGCTGTAACATTTCTCCAGTTTGTCCGATATTAAAGTTTATTTCGTGGTCGTTTGTAAGCACCACGAGTAGACTTTATTTTTCCCCCCCGTAGCCTAATAAATCCCATGGTGGATTATTATAGCTCGCGGGATTACGAACGAAATTCGCACAAACTCCTCTCGCTGCGACCACGGGAAATAATTTGACATTGATTGTGATGAATCGACTTTCTTTGTTTTGCCAAGATGTAGAATTTATTGTTATTCTTAAAATTCGTTGTAGGTTTCCATACCCAAGTATTTTACACTTTTATATAACATATATAGATCAAAAAACAAATTATATGGGCAAAAAGCTTTGTAAAGAAAGAGTGAATAATGTAATTTCGTACACCGGAAACGTGTACAACGACGAAAATGTGTGCGGGTGACATTTCGAACACATGTACACAAAAGTGCATTAAGGTTAGTGAATGGGAGCTAATGTTTCATGATTTTTGGGATCACAAAGAAAACGTTTACCAGATCCGCCAATGGTTTCCGGCTAATATGTGGATTATGTAGATATATATATGCATTCATTGGGGCCAGTCAGCATGTAATTTGACACGGTGGCGAGTCCGATAAGTAGATACGGTATGTATAGATCAGCCCCCACACTGGAGGCAACAGCCAGAGTGAGAAAAGCGAGCCGGTGAATCTCGTGACCCGACATGGCGACGTTGACCTCACACCACTATTACCCACACACATGTGACGCGCTCTTTCATCCCCTATTCGAATATTTCCTATATACGTTGTTCTTCTCTCTCTCTATCTTTTTCTTTTTTTTTAATAAATTTTTTTCTCGTATCTCTGGAATCTTTCAGGGACCCACTACTCACTCTGCTATTCCACGTTCGCTTTTTCCTCGCATGTATATTTATGTTAAACATGTAAGTTTAAATACACGTGGAGGGAATTGCGAATCCTTGGAATATTTTTTTTCAATTAAATTGATGGATACACATGAAAAAAAATCAATGCTCTCGACAATTAACTAAATTAACTAAAGAGAACTAAAGCAACTAATTTTACGTATTATAAATGTTGACGGATCAAAATTTTTTGCATAAAATTTTAAAAATTCGTTATCAAAATTTACGATTTATTTAAATCGATTAAATAATTGACGTTTCGTAACAAATTAATTTTCGATACATTTCTATGTGGTTTCATCTTCCATCTGTTGAATATTTTACGTAAATTCTGTCTCACAACGATCGAACCTAATATATCACGTATGCGGCAGCATCACGGTCGATTTCGACCATGGAGGGGTTGGCAATCCTCATTCCATTTTCCGCAAACACGAGAAGATTCACCTATACACATTTGCTCAATACTTACTTGGATGTGTTCATTTCCTTCGCCATGAATTTGACCATGGCCCATATGCACACATTACGATAAGGGTCTCTGAGCAATCCCTTGGCAAAAATACGACACTACGTTCTTCTTCCCCCATCCACGAAGGGTCACCCTAACGTCAACCCAAAATTGACATTGTGTGAAAAACGACGAGATACACACTTTGACTGACATTAAATGTGTATAGAGGTATAAATATATGGGTATACTTATATATACACACATACACGATACGGGAGAATGTTTAATTTTCTCGAGAGAAGCAATTTAAACATTTATTCCAGTCACGTGGTATGCTAAAAGTTGGATCGTTATGTGTTCGGAATTTATTTCTCTCTCTTATTTTTTCCCTGCGTACTGCTCTGCCTTGATAGCACTTGGAACACTGGAGCAAAGCGTGACTCTGCTGGAATACCAGATATGAAAGAAGGGCAAAGAAAGAGAGAGAGAGAGAAATCTAGCTGGGTATCATTGCTCCGGGTATGGATGACTCTGTAAATGGAACACAGGTGTTCGATTCAAGGAATATTCGATCAATCGTTTCTGAACAATTCCCTATTCTCTTCTTCTCTCGTCCCTTTCTAATTTCCTTCCTTTTCATTGCTCCGATGGAAAAAACTACAACGCTTCAATTCACGTTTTTTACCTCTCTGTCCCTTCACAACTATGTCTGCGAATTCTAGCTATATAGTTTGCCACACTCCGTGAATACTGTACGCTATGTGCGAATGGGCAAAAAATAAGAATGGCTGACTATCAGCGACCATGGTGGTGATTTTTCGTACTATTCGAGGCTATGAGACAGATTACGGCCGAGGTAGCCTGTCGTCTGCTGGTGGACGTTATTATATATTATATAAAACCAGCGTGTTATTTTTATGAGCTTTTTTTTTTATCATATTCTATCAAGGATTTGCTAATTGTTAAAAATTGTTGGGCTGCAAGTATTCATTTATTATTTTTTTATATTATTAAAAGCTCTTGTCTGTTCATACAATCGCATTATATCGTGAGTCCGGGAAGTTTCCAAACCAGCCACAAGCGGCGCTACTTGCCTACTTCCACATAGCGAACATATAGGAACGTCTCAATTATCCGGGGTTAGATTCAGCAGCACAGGAGACCCTTTTTATACCGGTCCACCGAAGGATTTTTCTTGGTGATATACATATTATATATAAGCCTGTGGCTGGTCCTTCTCATATCATGATGGCTCTTTATTGGTTCGACGAGAAAAAAGCGTCTCGGGAGACCCAAATCACTAATTTATTCGTCGTAAAACAAACTCTCTTTTGTGCCTCTCGGATAAAAAAAAAAGAGTTTTCTTAAATTATATTTGTCATGCTATATCGCCTCCCTCTCTCTCTCTCTCTCGCTCTTTCACATTCTCTTCTTCTATCGCTGCTATAAAGAAGCTCCCTCTGCCTCGAAAGTGCTAGACCTCAAGTGCTAGACCCATTACGGAATTTGAGGTAACATTTTTGCCACATCATTCTTTAGGCTTCTCGCAGCAATATGTTTTAAATAAGGTATCGTTGAAAATGACATCCCAATTTTCCGATAATAAAACATGAGATATCGGGCAAAAACAACAGGGCATTTCGAAAAAAAACCATATCGTCGAAAGCTACGATATACACAAAGCGAAATAAATGATCGAATAAACTTTGGCCACACGTTTACTCTGATCGATGCAACGTTTATCATACACTCCTGTATACATATATTTTTTAACGTATTCGCAATATCAGCAAATTAACGCGATTTGGGTCAGAAACCGCAGGGAATTTTGCTTACGCGTCAGCGAATTGTTTTACCGAGAGAATGATGTGTACAAAAAAAAATTGAAGTCGTAGTTTAGTTTATCCTATAAACAAATACGCAAATTAAAACTTGCACAATATTGCCACGTAATTTTCTCCCATTGACAAAAAGGACCTCTATGACGAGTAAGAAGTGGCTTTCTCAAATTTAGGCTTATATTAAAAATTTCATGATATCCAAACTCGTTTATATTAATCTTTGGCAAATTTTTTCATTATGAGTTATTCATTCATGAGCATAGTCTTACTTCCATAGCTCATAATCGCCAGGAGAAAAAGAATATAACGTAACTTTTTCGAATAATTCGACATTATGTACAGAGACTGTTGCCCCTTCTATTCATTACCCAATTAAATAATGAACATTCTTTGAATTACATAGACAGAAAACGCTGTCCATGTATGCAAAATTTTATAGATCGACATCGCGTCAATTAAACAAACTAAAGCGTTAACAGACAATTGTCAGAAATTTGTTTATTCCATGGAAACTTAAAAACTGTAGTTCAATGGATCAAAAAATCATACTGAACAAAAAGGGACGACTGTGAACAACATTTCTGCCCGATTTTTCGGACAATCTGCAATTACAGAGCTATGATTTTTGCTCATTGAGAACAATATGTACATCTGTTCGGTTATTTATCCTAAATTATGCTTTTTTTATGTCTTGCAATATTTCGAATATATATGTATATTGATACTAAGGCTTCTTTATGCGTTGTTCTTTTCTTTCTATCTGTTTTTTTTTTCATATTTTTTTCCTTTTCCTCGCATGTATATTTATGTTAAACATATAAGCTTATAGATACACGTGGAGGAAATTGCGAATCCTTGGAATTTTATTTTTTGTGAAATTGCTACATGCATGTGAAAAATGTCAACTCTCTCGACGATTAACTAAAGTGAAGAATTTTTCAAAATAATACAAAAAAAAAGTACGCAACTAATTTTACACACTGTGAATGTTCACAGACCTAAAATTTTTACATGAAATCTTAAAAATTCGTTGTAAACATTTACGATTTATTTATCGATTAATAATTTAATATCGTTAACATTTCTGCCCAATTTCTCGGACAATCCGAAATTACAGAGTTATGATTGTTGCTCATACGTAACTACATGTACATCTATAAGAATTTTTTGAAATGACAGAACTGTAGCTGATACTGTTGCGTGGCCCTACACCGATCTGGCTGTAACTAAATCTAGAAAACTACTCTACTCTGAATTTGAAAAGAATACTCTTATTGTTAGATACATTATGTACAATATAACATACGATTTTTCGGATAAGTTGATTACTTTTTTCATTATTAATTTTTTTTTTCGTTGAATTTGTGTGAAAAATACGTTTTGTTTTCTTTGACTCACCGCCATTTCTCCAATAATAAAAAGACTTTTATTTATTTTTATTTATCACAAAAGTCATGATCGGTAATAAAAAAATAGTAAAAACTTGATATTGACAACTCACCTTATCGCTTGGAGTAACAATATAACTTTGGTATTTTTTTCTCTCGCTTCCTCCTCCTCGTCTCCTTTTCCTCCTGGGCGTGTATCACTCTTTACAATTTTTCACTCTCACTCTTTTGACTTGGGAGCATGCGGGCGCACGTCCACTCTCGCGTACACGTTTTTAGTCTATTTTCGTCTCGGGCTCGCGTTTATCGTTCACTTTCAACCCCTCTCTATCTCTCTCTCTCTCTCTTCCCACAATATATTATACGTATATATATATATATATGTATAGATATATTCTCGGGTATACCTCTCACACGCTATTCACCCCTTTCTTTCACGGTTGTAACTTTTCACCCTGCACCCCGATTTTTTTGCGCGCGATATCCCTCGCGCGCACACACGCGCATACATACACACACGCACACACATACACAGAAATCTTCACGAAAAATGCCCGCCCACCTTGAGAAAGGCGAGAGTCTATAATCACAGTTGCGAGGGTTAAATTACAATCCCGCGACTCCGAGAGGGTTAAAAATTAATTTCCGTCGGACTCGGTCATGGTTGTAGGCGCGTCGGCGATGACGACGACGCGACGACGTCGAACTTTTTTTTTTTTCTTCGCTTCTTCTCCACGCAAAGCTAAAAGGAATTATCGAGGAATTTGCTCGCTGGTGTAGCGAGGAATAAAACTCTAAATTCTCGTCGTGACGACGTGTGAACTCACGACGATAAAAACGACAAAATATATAAATATATATTTATATACATATGTATGTACTTAAATGTGTATCTATCGCGTGGCGTTGCCTCTCGCACGACACCCTGAGGAAGAGATTTTGCCGTGAAAGCGGTTTTTCCTCTCGCGTGCCTATACGCTAAACTGGAAGTTGCAATACGATACACGGAGACTCATACACGCGCGCGCACGCACAAACACACGCGGCGAACTATAGCGCAACTCACTATACTACTTTGTTCCTCATGAGCTTTTTTTTCTCTTCTAAGTGATATGTGAGTTCAGGTATAGATTGCAGGCTCTTATCACTTTTTTTTTTTTGCAACCCTTATTTTTCAGACGACGTATTACTCTCTCGCTTCTCTTCGTTCGAAAAAGCAGCTCTCTCAGTCTCGTATTTTATCCTCTGCTGTCCATTGTCTTTTGTAACCGCTGAATCGGATGATATTTATACAATTATTTAAATGTTCTTTTCTATTATATATATATATATATATATATGTATATATATTTTAGTATTTATATGTAAATAGATTTTAATTTAGAGTTCGTTTATTTTTTTTTCGTTCTAAACTAATGGAGTTTCGTGTGGTGCACGGTGTTGTACGGCTCTCCCGGTCTGCCTCGAGTCGCATTTTAGTTGCGACACGGGATCGCGGTGCGCCGTCGTGCACGCTCGTACGTTCTTATCCGCGCTCGGTACCACCCCTATCGTCGACTCTGACTAGTATTTTCTCTCTCTCTCTCTCTCTCTCTCTCTCTCTCTTTCTTCCTCTGTCATTTCCCTCTCCCAATATTACACACCCACCATGTGCTCTCCCACTCGTTTGCTACACCATTTCACCCCTTGTCACGTTCTCCCCCCTCTCGCGTATGATTTCCACCCCTTCAGTGGTGATCCCACTACTATCCAACCCCTCTGGATTTTCAGTCCCTTTGATACACGAGAAGAGATCGCGCGCACCGCTGACGCGCCTTGATCATCCCCTCTCCCTTGTTCTCGGAAAACTTCCCCTATTTCTCCTCGAGGCCTTTCTTTTTTTTTGCCACCCCTCCCTCCCCTCCCCTCTCCCCCTCCCATCACGGACTCTGTGGCCTTCATAGTTGTGAATCCGTGGTAAAACGAACGTTGGAACGACCCCTCCACGCCCAGCGCATGACTTCACGTCATTTGCCAATGATGTGAAGCTTCAATGTAAACGGTAATTTTACCGACACGTAATTAATGTAAAAATAACCCAAAATGATCAAATTGGACATAAACATGGTGGCTACTCGAAATAATTCACTTGCTAAAATATATTGAAAATGATCAAAAAATAAATGACCGTCATTTTACAATTGAGTAGATAAGTAAGAAACGGTATTGCAACGATCAAACAAGGAAAAATACGATAATGTGAACATAAATGAGGAAATCATGAGCTAAAATTACTCGATCGCCATTTTCCAATTGAGTCACATTACTCAAGATAAAAAATGAGGTTAGTTGACGGCCAATTGACGGTAAGGACATTGCGTCCAATTTAACGCAACTTCAAATTTACCGTCATTTTTCATCACTGCAGTTGGGTCAAACTTCAGCCCTTCGGCTTCCATCCAATCTTCGTGTCTCCCTCCTCTGGTTAATGAAATGTCCCCTCTCCCGCGCCGTCATGGCGTCTCTCCTATTGACGTTCTAAACTCCCATTCTGCGCCCCTCACCGCCGGCGAAATGCTCGACTATCGTGTTCAAATTCAGTCGCCCTCTTCCCCTTTCTCTCTCTCTCTCTTTCATGCTATGTGAAAGCATTTCACAAGCACAAGAACCCCTCTTGTGCAACTTACTGCCACGGGTCTGACGTAACAAAATGCGAGAAGAAGGGCAGCCATTACGTCAGAAGAACGTAGTACTCGCGCCCTGCAACGTCTTCTCTCTCTCTCTCTCTCTCTCTCTCTCTCTCCCTCTCTCTCTCTTTTCCGCTCTGCCTCTCTTTCTCTTACACCACAGCATCCTCTACAATGGTTTTCAATCGATATAAAGACAAAATATCCGTGGATTCAACGGTTTATTCAACAAACAATTAATTCGAACGATGCTCATTCCAAGCTTTTTCAATGCGAACTATTTTTCGTCCTTGATCAATATCGGCAGACTGATGCTTACCGATGTCGAATACATGACAATATTATAAGAGAAAGGAACGGAACGTCTTTACGATTCTGCGAATATTAAGAAACTCCGAAAACTGATATGACGTCACATTGACCATACGCAGGCAAATAACTCAGATAATAGAATAATATTGGGGTGAGGCAATGTTAGGACTGTTTTTTACTGTAAAATATGGGAAATTAAAATTATATGAAAATAAATATACCTATACAAATAGTGGATATCAATAATTAATAATTGAATGATGATAACATGCAGTGCCGGTCAAAATTTTTCGTTCATCCTCTAAAAATGCAGAAAGGTGAAAAAGACGTCCGAAAATAACGAAGAAGGATATTTCGAGGATTCGAAACTTGGGAGAACAAATGTATGATTTTTCGGTTTATTATATTACCGAAAGTGTTAACGTTTAAAAATAAAAATGGTTTGACTGAGCTAATAACATCGAGCTTATGTTATTAATGAATTTCCCATGATCCTTATTAGGCCGATCGAAAAGTTTTTACCGGTACTGTACATCATTTCTGTTGTCACTATTAAATAATTAATCATGAAGTTGTCATATTTCAATTCATAATCTTCACGTAACTTACAACTTTATATTTTAATATCGTCTGCTTATTTTATATCCATATAATTCATAAATCTGCTGTGAAATAATTGTCATCGATTAAATCGTTCGTAAAAATGACTCTGACATATTAACGCATATATTATTATTATTGAATAATTAATCATTAATATATATATATATATATATATATATATATAATAGACAAATAGATATAACGTTTTACTATTACCAACGAAGATTGAGGTCTACAATCTTCGTTGCTATTACCAAGGAAGATACCTTTATCTTCGTTGCTATTACCAACAAAGCTAGATGTATATTTGTCTTCGTTGTTAATACCTGATTATTGTAAACTACTTGCTCGCATGGTACCCTTTACCGACCATTACCATCTTGCGGAGAAATTGGTACCTAAAAATGCATACAGTCGTACAACCACGGTAACTTCAAGTCTTTCCAGAGAGTTTTTTAAGCCCATGTAGGTAAACTCATCATCAAGAGGCTACGAAGATCACGATATTCTCGACAGACGAACCGAAAAATATTACTGGCCGGTTGTTCCAGCTCTAGGTAAAATTTACTTGCCGGACATCTCGTACTTTTGGTATGCGTTACCTGACACGTAACTTTACCTAATGGCCGATTTTTTTCACCTCTGGATAAAAGTTATCTGCCGGATAAGGCTGGGTGTCCACGTGAGAGTAAAATTCTCGAGAGTATTTCTCGCAAGTGCACAGACGTCTGAGAGTGACTGACTGCTGGCGATAGCAATACTGGCAGAAATCAACTTTCAGGTGGACACATTCGGCCATCGGCCTTTTATGGCCGATTTCTTCACCACTTTTATGATCGATTTCTTCACCTCTGGACGAAATTTATTTTCCGGATATATCCTATATAAAAAAAAAAATTATTCGACGGTTAACCGTATCTGTCAAATAAACTCCGGTGAAGAAATTGGGAACTAGCAAATCATACTTGTGCCTAACTTCTGACAACGAATTCAGAATGCATCTCGTTGCTTCTGATTAGCAGTAAAAAGTAGGTTCAAGTTTCTCGACAATCGATATCTCGCATTCCGACTTTTCATGTGTCTTTTATAATTAGGTATTGATAATATATACATTTTTTATAGCCAGATATAGCCTGGTCGACGGAATTTGTGTTCAGGGACGAGGAAAAAAAAAAATTCAATCTACAATAAATAATAATAATAATGATAATAAATCTTTTTATTGCTCAAGATACATCACGTGGCACAAGTTAGCCATTGCGTTGATCAATTGACATTTGTCTGACTTTCTCCTTGGTGGTCTTTGATCGAAGGATATTTATTATTGTGATGCTGGCTACTCGCAACACTGAGTTTTTTTTTTTTCTCTACAATCCGTGAAATTCTCACCCGATGATTATACGCAGCGGTGAGAGGAAAGATAACAATTCGTTTTAGAAGGAAAAACAAAAAAAAGACGAAAACATACGACAAACGCAATTGACGTTGAAATCAAAATAGAATGGATTGGCAGTTGATTCGGGGAGCAATCGAAATCCACGGTGAGATCCTTGCAACTTCAAGTACTGCCGTGCCATTTTTTCTCATGCGCATTATATACGCTTTAATCTATGACTATTATTCCCGTACAAAATAAAAATATTGCCATATATACATGGACACATATTCCTGGACGTATGTCTGTGGATATCCTAAAATTGGTATGTATATATATATAAATATATATACATACAAATTTTAGTACAAGATATTATCAGATAAAAAAAAAATCGTAATCAATCATAATTTTGTTTTCTTCTATCTCTTTCCGTCTCGCAATCATCTACGTATCGTACAAATTTACGAGGAATGTGCCAAAAGCCGTTGATTATTGTTTCATCTCTTCCAAAGATTTTTTTTTCTCCCCTATTGAAATTACCATTTTTTATCTGTGTATTCATATATATATATATATGAACGTAAAAACGCAAACGTAAAAATATGTATTTTATTGTCTATCCCGGGCTTAATTTGATTGATTGACCATTTGTGCAAAAAGCATCGAAAATAATCGCTCGTGTTACTTTTGCAACATCCCCAGCCTATCTCTCAACATAAAAGGATTATTTAAATACAAGTGACCTTATTGTATATGTACAAGCGCCGCGTCTTAAAAGAAAAAGAAACGAGAGTTAAACATAAAAATATATATCTACATATATATATATATTCTTATTTTTCAATACTCGTTTATTTTTCTTTCTTACGTATACATGCATCTCTTTTCATCTTTATAAATTACGAAGAATTAAAAGTAACCAATGCTATTTGCTAACGGCACCAATTTGTTTGTGCACACACGTATATATATATATATATATATATATATATATATATATATATATTTATTTATTGTCTGGTAAAAATAAAAATATGAATCGTCGTTAAGGAATTGGATTGAACATTTACTTTTTTTTCATTGGTACATAGTCTTTCATCTATTTTATTCATTATGTCATTCTTATAATTTCTTTTTTTTTTATCCAATCTTAATTCTTTTATTCGCGATAGTACAAAACTAGCCTACTTATTTACAGGGTGTCCGGTCCTCGCGCTCCCTGGAACGGAAGAAACGGCTTCACACAACAGAGCGCATTTATTATCAAATCATTCTCGCCCATTTTCCCCTTATTCGCTGAGAATAGGATTTTTTTTTCTCTCTCCCTCTCTCTCTCTCTCTCTCAATTTCGTACTCCCAAGCCGAATATTAATATATATTTATTACGGCGCAGAGTGATGGCCCTTGAATCACGTATTTGATTATATACAACTATCGATCTCAATCGTGCTCGGGTTAAAAATTAAAAAAAAAAATAATAATATTTTTTATTTCACAATAATGTATTATGCTTTGAGGCGTGTATCGCGAGGTAATCTTTTTCGTACTTTTACTTTTTTCTAGGGAAAAAAAATGATGGGGAAAGGAGTTACGGAGTGAGAGCTAAGGGATGAGAATAAAAGAGAGGGGAAGATGGCAATGAAGAAAAAAGAAGATCAAGGGGTACCGAGTAGACTTCACTTACGGAGAAGGAAGCCACAGTAGAAAATGTCTAGTTCGAAGATAAATAAAGAAACGTTATGTAGCCAAGAATTTTTTTTTTTTTGACCCTTGATTATCGATACACGCCCATTTATATTTTCTTCAAATATCATTTTTTTTTCCATTATCTTCGAATCTGCTTCCGCTCTTAAGCTTGGGATGAATAATCGCTCGGTCTCGCAATCCGCGAAAATTAAATCGACCCAGAAAAAATATGCGGTTTGTCCCCGAGACAAGATCGGCATATTATGACCAAACAGAAAATCTCATCAAACATCAAACAAACATTATTCTGCTCAAACATGACGATGATATTGCGTATTGGCCGTTTCGTTTTTTTTTTCAAATTTTTTATGTATCTATATGTTCCTATTAATCTTGGTATGTCTATACATGAAAGTTTAATGAGCACACGCATTCGGTATTTTCCGCTGCGTCTATGGCGATCCATATCGATTTCTCTCTCTCTCTGTTTTTTTTTTTTTACATCGATGCAATTTAACGCTTTTGAATGTTTTTTTTTTCTTTTTTGAAGCTTCGCGCGCTATTAATTTATAACCTCCGTCACTCGGTTGGGCTGTAAGGCTTTCTTAAATTCAATTCGCTTGCTGCGAGAGTTTCACCCTTGACATAATAATCAGCCGCGTCTCTTCGCCTCGAGTTTACACTGTCGCCATTGGCTATACCGTTTTCTTTGCCATTAGCGAGGGCACTTCCGTTTGAGAGTTTCGCAGCTTCAGTGGCCTGGGTAGCAGCGACTTTCGCTCTCCTAATGTTTTCCTTTTGCGCATAGCTCTCCCTGTAAAATTCCTTGAACAGGAAGAAGAACATAACAGCGTGAAGTCCGATCAACCAGACGAAAGCTTTTGGATAATTGCACTCGATGAAGAGAAGCTGGAAGGCATGAATCATAATGGCGATGAATTGGATCATCTGGAAGGCAGTAAGATATTTCTTCCACCAGAGATATGGTTGAACTTTCGGTCCAAGAGCCGACAGCAAGTAGTACGAGTACATGATGATGTGGACGAATGTGTTCAACAGGCCAAAAAAGGTTGAATGGCCACCTGTTTGTTTTTAAATATATATATATATATATATAGATTTTTTTTTTTTGCATTAATGGATCATCTCTATAAAGTGGATAAATTGGATTTAATGCTCCGATTATTGATTAATTCAGAAAGTTTCCACAAACTCTGTCAATTTAATTTGGCTATTCATGAGCAAAAAAATACCGAATAACAGGAGGAACAATTATTAGCTTGGCCAAACGGACCAGTGAGCGATGACGATAGGGTAAAACATATTTTTTATCTCAAGAAACGTGGCAGCTTTTTGACACGAAGAATTTTTTTTTCATTTTTCAAAATATTTTTTTAAGGAAACAGTTACTGCCACTATGAATAATATTTGCTAAAGAACAAGTCACTGTATTACTTTTGAAATTTGAAAGCATAAAAGATTGTACTAACCAGGTGTGAATTTGACGCCAAACCATACGGACATTGGCATGCATCCGTGATGAATGACGTGGAGAGTTGATATGTGATCGGTCTTCTTTCTCAACACGAAGAAGATCTATTTTTAAAAACGAAACAAACAAAACAAATAAAAATCATTAGCTCGATTTCTAAAAATGAGAAATAAAAAAAAAAAAAATCTCGATAATGCCATGAGCGATTCGATGAACTTACTGTGTCGAAGAACTCCGTGAATTTAGAGAAATAGTACCACCAACTCGCGTAGACCATCTGCATTTTTTTTTTGTTTGGTAGAAAATTGAAATTAGTAAATTTAGCCTGATTGCTTGTATAATTATAATTTTGTCGTTTGTAAGAAAAAAAAAACAAAAATGTGGTATTGCAATTGATGCTGTTGCAGATATTGTTTTTTTTTTTTTAACTCTTTGTTGTTTTCTTGGGAGTCTGCGTACGTGTGACGGTGTCGCAAAATTGTATTTTTCACAGTTGTAGTGTCAGTGCGGTGATTTTTTTGTTTGTCTTGAGAGAGGGTGAAGGGGGTGGTTAAGAGGTAAGCGTTGTTGTTGTTGTTGTTTTTTTAAGCCATGTGAGGATTGTATAATATTGTGGGAAGTGGTGACTGATTCGTTGCGGGGAGGTGTATATGGGGCATTCTAGGCAAAATCGATAAACCATCAAAAATAATGATTGATAATTTTAAATTGTTTTTTATTTTTATAGTGCCTATTGTTTAGATTCTCATTCTTTATTTTATTAATATTTTTTATGAGGCAAATTTCAAATTTTTTTTCCCAATCAATTTAATTTTCACTGTATTTGGTATAACCAAACATAGATCTGAATGATTTTATATTTTAGCAAAAAAAATTTACCGTAAAAAGTACGAAAAATACCGGAAATGTCAATAACTATCATAACAATTTAAAAAAAAATCTGTTAATTGGTCTAGAATATTTTTATTCGTTGCCATAAACATGCTAAAAGAAAATAATAATTAAATCATAATGCTTTGTCGATTTAACTGAAAATGCCCCATACATAGCGAGTAATGCAGATGATATTTATTTGGTTCATTTTTTTTCCTTTTTGTCTTCGATCCCTTTCGGTCTCGCTGTTGATTCGGCGTATAAGGGAGAACAGGGTTTTATATGTGCCAGGTGTGCGTTGTGCGACACAGCCTGATGGGCTTACCGTTTTTCGTTTAAAATGTGCAATAAATTGTAAGATCTGTTCTAATTGTCGACAATAAATGGTGCTATATGAGAAAATACCATTACAGATCGTCAGCGACCTGGGCACTGATAAAAATATCGTCACCGATCTGGCCACCAAAATGGCCACCAAAAGCAACGTTTTTATCGACTTGGATTGTGTAGATTCGATACAAATTAAGTCAGGAACATCGTAGACGCAAAATTATTGAATAGCCCGAATACAATGGTGGCAATTAATCGTCACTCTTGTACTAGACGAGATCCTTTTTTTTTTTAACGAAGATATAAGATCGTAATTTGTAATTTGTGAGATTATTAATTATTAATTATTCAATTGTCGCTACGCTATCAAGAGTGCAAAAAGGACAATTGTTTACGTTGAAATTGACACATATGACCTCGTCTTCCCCTATATCGTGTTATTTGCACAAAGCAATCATACTCACTATAAGTTTCTGTTAGTGTAGCGTAAATTATAGACATCAAGGAAAAGAAAAAAAAAACCTCATTGAATCATATAAATTTCATAACTAATCAGCATCAGCGATTTTTTTTTCCCATTTATTTGGATGAATTTTCGTTTTGTTTTCCTGGATTCGTGTCAAATTGGTTTGTTTGAAATGGTATATTTGCTACTTCTAACTACGGTGGCGTAATACAGAGTATAAAAGCGTATTTTAATGTTGTGCTTGATATTGTTGTCTGCACCTGCTTGACGCATTCAACGCCAAAACGATTGAATTCGATCGCACTATAACCTATGAAATAAAAAATAAGCAACTAAAAATTACATATACCGCATTCACGTAAACGAACATTATTTGCCCAACTACTGATGGAAGGTATCAAAAATATCGTCATAAAATGAGATTTCAACTAAATCGATTATATATATATATATATAGATATATAAGCCAATAATGCAATTTTGACTAGTAGTTAATAAATACAGCACATAAATATAGTGAAGGGCTGACCTGCTACATTATATGCGATGAAAATAAATATCTTAGAGAAATCGTTCGGACGCAATGGTGAGCAGGGCAGATATCGTATTGCTGATGATTTTTTTTTTTGTTTTCAATTGTTTATCTACGAAAAATAATATACAAACTACGATTGTATTTTGTTTTAATTTCGAGTGTTTTAGTATATTCAGCATAGTATTTTTATTTCTTTAATTTTTTGTTGTGTTTGTTCTTTTGTTTATTTGCACCCACCCTAACAGCTGTAGGTCGATCACTGTGGTCTACCGGTTGACACCTTAGAGAATAGTCTCCTGTCAGCCATCCGCCCATTGCTATCTGTAACCACAACCGCCCAAAGGCCATTCTCTAATCAATTCATGATTAACCACCTTCACCATTTTACAACCCCAGATTTTTTTTTCAAAATCTTGTCTGCGCCATACTGCTCATTTTTTTTTTTTTTTTGCGTTTCTTCGTCTTCTCCACCATTTTATTGTTTTCGTCTGAGAATAAAGATTCCAAGTATACAGCGTATAGTTGATTATTTAAAAAGACTTAGGGATACTTATATATTATAGAGAATAAAAATATATTTTGCGATTTATATATAATTTTTGCAGCAAAAGTTCCAAGGCCTCGGATCCATCATAGAAATTGTTGCTGCATGTATTGACAGCATGATGTGTTCACGAAACCACACATTGTAATTTAAAAAAAAACAACTTGTTTTTATTTATACAATTTAGCAGAAAAAAAAAACAAAAGAAACTCGAAGAAATTGTAAAAGCTGATAATAATTAATTGATAATTATGAAATAATGAAAAATTTGACAATAAGTGGATTCGTGATGCACGACAGCTGTACCCTCTGAAAAATTTGTTAGTAAAAGAAAAAAAAAAACACAGGCATAGCTCTTTCTTTCTTGCTTCATTTGATCCATCAGATAAACATTAAATGATGAGGCAGAGCATGAGAGGGAATGATAATGGCAGAAAGTATGCGAGAAAAAGCGATGAAATTTCTACGCAATTTTCTACATCAAGTTTTTTTTTATCACCAATCCATGATACATGCCTCGGCAGTATTTATAAAATAATATTGATGATGACGACCGTCTCGTTGCGATCTCTGAGTTTAGGAGGTGGGAATAAAAAAAATTCAGTCGATGATCGTCTTCGTGAACCACATGTCGCTTACAGTCCTCCGTTCGATACGACTGCGAGAGGGGGTTTGAAGGGGGGGGGGGGGGGAGATACAACGAAGACTTACCCTTATCGCGGTTGGGCTGTCTGTATAGTCCACTGGCTGACAATGGAAATTATAATGGCCCCACCAGCCACCCATCAGGCACTATATGTTTGCAAAATTTAAGTTTAACCGCTCAAACAAAAATTCGTCAAATTGCCAGACCGAATAATTAAATTCTTAGTGAATATTTTTTAATAAATTTTAATCTATATTTCAATTGTTCCGAAAAAAATTTTAACAAAAAAAGTTATGTATAAACGAGTTGTATGAATTGTGATTGTATTTGACAAGTTTTATATATTCGCCTCGGCATTTTCACGATTATTAATATTCTGTAAATTATTACGATCATTATTATAATATTAAATACGACACATAACATATAATTCAATGATAATGAGATGGTAATCGTTGAAATCTTGAAAATGTTCATGGAAAAAAAAAAATTTATCAATTGGGCTTAATAAAGAAAAAAATATATAGCATACTCTTCATGATGAGATTCTTACCTCGTAGAAGAGCCACGATGAGAAGATGACTTGGAATAGATTATAGGCTATCAGTACATTCTTAAGCTGAAAGGGTTTACGATTTTCCATGAGCTTTGGTCCGAGAACTTTGACCAGGTACACGTAGCTCAGGCAGATGAAGAGCGTGTGGAATGGCGACCTCATTAGGAACCAGTTTGTCGTTCGCGTGTCTGAAATGATTATTATTGCTAAAGTGAGAAACTTGGAAAGAATGGAAAAAATAAACGTTCACGTAGACAAGGTTAAAAAAAATAAGAGAACAAAAATATAAACACAATTGCGTCTTACTGATGACACCCGTAGATTTTGAGTCTAGCATAAAATCAAAGAGGGGGAATGTTTTTTACAATTTAATGTATTGCTCTACGCGATAAATGATGCTGGGTGGTCGTCAATTTCCATGGAATGGAATTCGGATAGTTTTTGATATTTGCGAGGTACGAGCTAGCATGCGAAGGGGCGTGGAATAAATTATTAAAAGTGCACGAGTCTCGCTATGAATACGAGAGGCGAAGATGAGAGGGAGAGAGAGAGAGAGAGAGAGAGAGAGAAGAAAGAGCACTTTGCTTACTAATACTGTGCTGTTGATCTCCAAGTCGCTATTTCTAGAAGTGATATACCACAGCAAGTATATTCGCTCTTGACTAAATTCTTACAAGGTAACGCGCCATCTTATCGACAAAGAATTTGTTCACTCAGAAAAATTCAATAGCACAATTTTCATGTAAAGAAAAATAATGAGAGAAAAAAATCGAGATAATAGTATTTTCACTGGAAAATTTATAAACAAACAAAGAAAAATATCTTTTAAAAAATTACATGCTCAGCTACAATTTGCTTTGTACTATCGTGAGTTTATGTTAAGAAAAGAAACTATGATAAATTTCAAATCGTAGAATTTTTAATGGCATGGACATATTGCCAAAAAGCTATTTTTATATCTTGCGGAATTTCCTAGAATTATTAATGATTCCTTCTCAAACAGGTTTAGCTAATTTTCAACTACATCCTGCCAAACCATATGTGCATTTAATATATTTTACATAATGTCCTCGGCGTTATTCGACAGCTTTGGTAAGCTGAAAAGGACCTATATAGCCTCAAGCCAAATATCGAAAAATAGAAAAAATAATAATAATCATCCAAGAGAAATTTCGAAGGATGAATCGACCTCGGCCTGCCCAGTGGACTCTCTTAAAATTAAATTGAATGATTGGGGTCGAACGTCAAGTATCCACGGAGATCAGCGTCCTCTGTCGTGATGACATACGTTGCTATTGCAACATCCATATAATATCTGCAGAAATCGACGGGCACCAAGATTTTTGATCTTTTATGTACTATATAGTTCATAGATTACATGGAAAATCTTTCGATCAGAATTTGACTAACTATAGCTGCAGATCAAAATTTTTATGTACAATAATAATATAATATATATAACAGTATATCAACTACTAGAGGCATTAAATTTCTGATTATATTTAAACATAGCCACGGATTTCAGGGCTCGATAAGGGGGAGGGATGATTTTAGACTTTTTGATTAATGTAAATTGCTCACTATTATTTGTGTTCTCGATACTGTCCTATAGAGAAACATGATTTTTTTCATTTACATTCGAGAGGAAGGTCTCAAAACGCATATATGTATAGTGGTGGCGTAGCAGTCGTGCGTCAACTGAGAGAATATGGAGAAAATGGCGCGATAACTGAGTGTGCATTAAATGAACGTGTACTGTATATATATATATATGAAGAGTTATGTACTCAGAGCTCGCGAGATCTCCGGTACAATGTCCTGCTAAAAGATCGCAAGGACGAAGTGGTTACCACGTATTGCAACGAGAGCCAAGACCTTGTCATGCGGTCTGTCTCTCTGTGCTTCCCGGACATCGAGCTCATTGGAAATAAGAGCCATCGTCCTCAATTTTCGTCAATTTTGTACTCGGAAAACATGAAAATTGTGGAAAGAATATATAAATCATGAAAGCCACACATATGTATCATAATTATCTCAAGAGTACATACGAGATATTCTTAACGTCAGAAGACCTTGTATAATTATTATTATGATAATTATTAATAAACATTGTACAATAGACGTGAATCAAACACGGGAATCACAGAATCGATAATCCGTATTAATTATTCTCGATCATTTAATCACAGTGAGCAATTGAAACAAGATATATCTATATCGAGGCGTCAGGCTAGAGACAATATTTTCCGTAATTATGTACGTGTACGGATAAACATACTACAGATTTGTATCGGGGAATTTCACTGGGCTTTTGCGGTAATGGGCGCTACAGGATTTTCCACTCATTAGCCAGTATTATGGATTGTTTATATGATCCTATCATGCGCACACGAGACGTTAAACAATGCCACTTTTGTAATCGACTGTACCCACAGAATGATTAGATCGCGAAAAGAAAAAAAAACCTCCTAACACTTTTCTCTCTCTCTCTCTTTCTCTCGCTCTCCTTCTCTCTCTCTCTCCTTCTCGTTCTTATTATCTCGCGATTTTTTTTTTTTGCGAAACCAGACGCACGCTTCGTTGATTAATTAGCTACGCATATATAACAAAAAAAAACTGTCTAAGATTAACCGTGCCAAAGAAAAATATGTACGTGTCAAATTTTATGATTTTTGTTCGTAAGGCTGGGATATAATTGGGACAAAACCAGGAATCATACACATATATCATCGCGATTTCGCTAGGTCGAAGGTACAATAAAATTATTCTCAGATAGAATATTTCTCACGTATGAAATTTGCAAAATTAATGTATATACATATTCATGAATGGCAGATCATGCAATCCTTTTGACCCGTAAAAAATCAAGGAAAAAAAAACGCCTGTATCCTCCCATTATGAAGATACTTGTTAGGGGTGATTAATATTTTTTACAAATAAACAATTTTGGCAAAATATATGGCGTAAGATAAGATCTTTTATACAAAAATATCTCCGTGAGATCTTAACTAAGCAAGAGCTATGTATATATTTATATTCATATTTTTTCAACTCGACAATGCCTAATTATCGCACCAGAATCTAATTTACCCTTGAACGAACAAGCAAGAGACACACACAGTTGCATAAAGTTACCTCTCGCAGAGTTCATGAACGAACAACGTTATAAATATAAGAAAAAAAGAGATATTTCTGTAGGGGTTGAGTTGGTTCGAAGTTGGCGCTAATTACGTCAGATTTATAGCGCAAACAAATATAATGTACTGTAAGCGAGAAATTTTTTTTTTTTGCTTGCCCTGAAATCTCACTAAAAGTTATCATATAGTATGACTGACAGATCCTGTTTGTTATTTAAATATATATATAAATATATATATTTAAATATATGTATATAAATAATATATATAAATATATCAGTTGATCCTACTAAATTATGTTGGAGTCTAATAAAATTGACACGATTTAATAAGACACAGTTTGCAAGTTAAAAATGCCCCAAGAAATCTATTTGAAAAAAAATATATATATAATTTACTCCAAGTACAGAATTGATTAAAATTTATTTCTGCTCAATAAATTTATTTTTCTCAATCTATTTTTCTGCTACAGATTTCTTTGGCAGATTTATTATAATTGTGCTCGGTACTTTCCGGTTAAATTTATGAATACTCGCCCACCAGTGTTCGCACGAGCCAAGAGCGAAAGGGAGAGTGAGAGAAGGAGATAGAGATATATAGGGATGATGAGAAAAAAATCTTTCGCCGGTTATTAATCGTCCAGCGGGGAGGAGTGGAGAATTGAAATTAAATCCTCACGGACACGCATTTCAGGGTCGCGAATATGAAGCTGCGCACTGACGGGACGGGCGGGGGGGAAGGGGAAGCATTCGAGGTTGTTTCACGGTTGCAGCGATCGGCGACCGCGCGATCCGCAACCTTGCCGAGGCTTTTCTCTCTTTCTCATATAATCGGCAATTCCCCACACCATTGTAAATTCAACGGCCTGAGCATATTCAACATATATATATCCCGCGACCGCCTCCACCGTGTGTAAGAATTTAGAGAGGCCACACAGGCACTCACAGACACTCACAGACATTTACATAGACACTCAGGCGAACAACACCCACACAGGACCCACAGACATTCACACATTCACACACACACACTTTGCACCTGCAGACACTTAAGGGGACACTCACACAGCACCCAAAGATACTCACGAATATACTTACACAGCTATAATACCTGATGTGCATAACTAGAATTTCGAGAAGCCACACAGTCACTCACAGACACTCACGGACATTTACATAGACAATCACGCGAACAACACCCACACAGGACCCACAGACATTCCACATTCACATACACACACTTTGCACCTGCAGACACTTAAGGGGACACTCACACAGCACCCAAAGATACTCACGAATATACTTACACAGCTATAATACCTGATGTGCATAACTATACGCCATAATATATTAAGGGGCATATGCTTCCCATTATATAGACATATATACATATATATCCCTGATGTATACATATACATCCATCTCTCATGAAAGCCACGAATCTGTATGCCACGCGTACCATCATCGAAACGACGCCAAGACCGAAGAATCCACGAGAATTCACGATTATTTTATACTTCATGGTTCGTCATTTAAAAACGTAAAATTTTCCAAGAGTTTGTACTTTTTTTGCATCAATCATTATTGACCACAAGATCCGAGGCAAATTATTCAGTCTATGATGGAATTTACAAAAAACTTGAAAAACAAAAAAAGAGAAAAAAAAATTAAATATCCGGCCTGGTTATGAAGAGCCAACACGTACATCGTTCATTTAAATCGAAGAATATGTAAAATGTTTGTCAGCAATTTCTGTGAATGACACGCATGGGTACATTTCATGTCTTTATTTTTTTGCATTACATCGCGAGAAGGAAGTTTAATAATTCATAAGTTTGACGAGACATCATTACGTCGATAACTCGGTAACTCACGGGGCTACCGACTTATATATATATATATATATATATATCGCATATAATGCGATATAATACTAATAATGCATATAATGATAGTACGTGTATATTGACTTTAGCTGCATTGACAAATGAGACAACTATATAAACTTGCGTCAATCCGAGTCCCTGTCATGTGTGATTGTTGACGTTTGATTTAGGACTTTCGTTTTGCATATCCGTGAGAGACTCTCACGACGTTAAAAAAAAACCCAAAGAAAAACATCGAACCGCAATGATTCAGCGACTGAAAAAAATTACGGAAACAAAAAAATCATGCATCCAAGGTGTTGTGGTAAAAAAAAAATGGCCGTTAGAGAGTGAATTATAGTATAGTTGGGTATCGCGATGTAGAGAAAGAGCCCCAGAACATTCATCGCAGAGAAGATCCTACACGCGAGAGATATAAAAACGTCAAGTAGATACGGACGTGATGATTCAGACGACTCGAGTCAGCTACCTGGGATTCACTATAATGTATTATTCCGTATAAAAAAATTTAAAAAAAAACCCACGGGTTTTTACCCGCAGCGAGATGTGTCCCAAAGCGAGCAATAATTACGATTAAAATAAAAGTTTTAAAACCCACCTGCGTTCTTGTCCAGTAACTCGTGAAACCGGTCAACGTACTGCATTATGATCGACATTTTTCGTGCCTGGTTTTTGGAAGATTTTATTCCTCGCTGGTTAACTTCGTACAATCTGTATCACGAGCCCACGTGATATCCAGCAGAAGATTTTTTTTTATGACTCTGAAATGAGAATAATGAAAAAAAATATATTTATGTGACATTTTTAAATACCCTTCAAATTTTGATTGGAATTATTTCTAATAATAAAACATTTGCCTGCTATTAATTTTTAACAACGAACGATTTACAGGTTTGATTTTAAATATTTATGTGACAAAACTTTAATTTTCTTAATTACATAAATAAATTTAAAAAATTTAATTGATATATAAAAACTTCTCAAAGAAAGTCTCGATGTTAAATTATTATTCTACTTTCATTATGTACGATTCATCGTGCATCATTGTATATCGTAAGCACGATCAAGAGCTGTCTACGTTCGATCATTTCACATCTTTCTAGGCACACAGACACACACACATATATATATATACATACATACGTTCGTATATCGCGTACATCGCGCAACAATTGCTCAGCTGTGCGATAGCCTTTATAGAGAATACAGTTCTTCTGGCCTAGTGCACAACCGAGACGAGCTCCAGAACGCTTGTCGTCGATGTATAGTCGGTAGTTGTAGGCTCGCGAGAGTCTTACCACATACGTGATCGAGGGCGTATTACTTAACATATGTTAGGCCTAGTCAATGGCATGTAGTCGGTATACATGAGTTTTTTTTTCTCCTATGTGCAGAATTGGCAGTATTATCGTGAGTAAAGCTGCACCGTCTAAATCGAGTAGCGTGTGTACCTCGTCAATAGCAGTCCAAAAACTGGCACTAGTTTGAGAACTTTATTAACAATTTATCTTGTATTTTTTTCGTTCAGATCACATACAAAAATTCTTCCACAAAGAACTTTACATCAACAGCTCAATTTTTCGTCAATTAATCAATTTCCTAAATTACTGGAATTCTTCATAATTATTTTTAAATGCCAATCAAGCAATTTAAGAAAAAATTGTGTCATTCGCCAACAATCATCTTATCATTTTTTTCATTGATAATAACTTTGTTAAATATATATTTTTTTTAATTATTAGAATAATAATCAACAATAATAAAATTATTCATTTTTAGATTGTCACGTTGACGTTAAGAGCGGTTAATTAACAATTGCTGGTAATAAAAGTGATGAAATTCCTTTATCCAATTAGGATTATGAATGTGAAATTCTTCGTCTCTTGTAAATAATCTTCTATCGAAATTCTTGTAATTCGTGTATAGTGTAAGAAACAAAAGAGAACAGGTGTACTGTAGGTGTGTAGCCAGTTGGATTAATGAGGTCAGTAAGTCAAGCGTCGGGTACAATCCAGTGCGATTTTGTAACAGAGCTATATGTACATCGGATTTTCGCTTTCGATGCACCTAAACCGATCGAAGAAACGTTTCACGTCGTCAAGGCCAGAATCGAATTCGATGGTGAGCGAGCGCTGTCGAAAAAGAATCGTCAAGCACAACGAACGAGAAAGAGCGAGAGAGACTATATCAGAAAAAGTATACGATCGACAATACGACCACGAACTTAGGATTGAATAAGTGTCATCATTCGTATGGCATACACATATATACATATATATATATTTCGCGATGTATAAGAGACAGAAGTAACGAGCATGTGAGTGTGTTTAATCGTTACGCTCCTACCAGAGTTGTGTGTGGCATATTTTTTATTCGCGCACGCTCATTGTGTAACGGTACACACAAAGGTTCTTCACGTCAATCCCATTTGCTTCGAAGTACCGAAAGTAAGAGTTAAAAAATGAAAATGCTCAAGTCATTGCGTCTGGACGTATTTATGTATGTTAATAGGGCGAGAAAAAAAAACGCTCTATGAAAATGAAATAAGAAATTATAATAAAAATAACAATATTTTGGCCGAAAATTATTATAATTATTAAAATGTTTAAAAGAATATCTGCTAAAGGAAGATCACCAGTGAAAAAACATATAGAAACATCTAAAACAATAAAATAAATGACACAAATGATACGACACGTTCGGGAATTAATCATGCTTTGTATTTGCATTCTTCACTTCCATGAGATTTGATTATTATTATTATTATAAGACGTTTGATTGTCTTGTGTAAGAAACTCCAAAATACTTCATCCGGGTTGATATTTCGCCCCAAAAATGTCCACAAAAATTTTACCATCGAACTCACTCATGTTCAATTGAAACTGTTTGTGTATTATTATCTAATAGAGTTCATAAAGTATTGATATTTTTTCATAAAAGTCGTGAAGCCACTCTAGATAAATTTATATTTTTTAAGATGTATAAAGTAGTGCTCAAGCAGTAATAAAAATTTGGAAAGCATTTATAAAACACTTGAAAATATAAAATTAAATATTTTTGTCCATTATCCAATTAGAACCAACAATATTAAATATTTAAAAAAATATAATTAAATAATATAAAACTCAAGAAAAGCTCATTTTTGTCGTCAAATTATTAGCAAGACTCATGGTTTGTGTTAAAGCCGCTCTGTTATCGATTAAGTAATCGATTTTATAAGTCAATGTATCGCACACGAATGAATGGAGGTCGATTCGGTAATTTCTCGTCAATTACATAGAACGTCGGGGCAATTATTACATCGCGGAAAAACGACCCAGTGATCCATACAACAAACTCTACTGGCTGTCCTTCTACATTATCCCTTTCCAAGCTCGGCAAGAAAACCGTTTAGTCGCTTTTGCATCATTTCACCACACGATTCCGGATATTGAGGAATTTCATTGCAAACACGATACACGACTCAGACAATTTGTTTATTTTTTTTATTACACACACACACACACAAATACACAAGTATGACTCGATAATTATTTCGGAGTGTTTCAAGTTTTGCCCGTGCTGGCATGCATAAAAGTTAACCATAAAAGTTAAAAAGCATATATGCTTTTTACTCTCTCTATATATATATATATATATATATATATATATATATATATATATATATATATATGCGGTATAAAAAGTACATATGCGGAATTGTCCTAGATCCACGATAAAGGTGTCTTAAGAAGCCCAGAATACGTATTTCATGCATTTAATACTTGTCAGCATATATTGTATTATCGGTACAAGAAATAGCCAAAATCTATAAATAATTCGAAGAATGTAAGATACGTTCATATCGTTTTTTGTGGACTCAGCGGTATTCCGCAGTATTTAATTTTTCGTTGCATACCATATATATGTATATATATATATATATGATGCACCCGCGAGAATTAATATATGAAAACATCAGTCATCGTCTTTGTAGTTTGACATAAATACTACAGGAAAAATTCTCGATAGTCTTTTTAGCATCGTCAGGAAAAAACGAAGCATAGGTCGACGTCTTCGTCGTCTTGGCTTTTAGTATGCCATTCGCGAGGTCCACTCGAAGTTATAAAGCGGAGAACAGGTCGTCCTCGAATAGTCACGCGGATAATCTGCCCCGAAGTATGTTGCTCGAGGGTACCTAACATCGTATATACTACAAGTACCTACATATATATACTTGTAAAGTATATACAATGTACGTTTACGTGTATATTACGCACGGTCGCAATCGAAAGTAAGAATTTCCTGAACTGGTCTGACCATCTCGTCTGTCTCTCTCTCTCTTTCTCTCTCTGTTTCTCTCTATGACTGATAAGGCCCAGACAAGGCCTCTCAAAATTGTCTACATGTGATTTTCTTCCAAGTAAGAAAACATTATCGTAATGTAAAAAATCCTTTCAACAATCTCGCGATACAGACAAGAATACAACTTTTGTCCTCCAGGCAACAGTAGCAAAACCACGCAAAACGTCGTTACGACTAATTTCCACGGCTCGAATGATTTGCATGAAAATATAAAAAAGTTTTAGCCTGATAATTATTTTTTTCTCCCGTAGAAAAAAAAAAAAAAAAAAAAAAAAACAAATCCTGTAATGTTTTCTTGTGCGGACTCTCGTGTACCAACGATTGGTATAATTATACGGTTTGTCGTGCAATCAAAATCACAACTCCAAGATTCCCAACACACACACACACACACACACACAGATCGTGAGAATGATCCGAGATAATTTGTGTCATGTGTCTTATTGTTTATCACGAAGTTTTTCATCGTAAAAAAATTAATGTAGAAAAAAAAATAAGCGATTCTTCAAGATCACGGTTATATTGTAATAAATATATTCATTTCTTACATCGAAGAGGCGAAAATACCCGGAAAAAGAATATCTTTAATTGTAGAAATTTACAAAAACTTCGGTTGAAATGAAGAAAATTTTATTCAAATGAACTAATCTTTTTCTCGTTGTGGGCGTGAGTTTGATCGCGAGTCATCCGAGCGCAGCTTTGATGAATATACACATAAATATAGTTGCAAAATAGTTGGGACTTCTCGGATGGTCTCGGCACGAATCGAATCGTCCAAAACGCGCGGAGCAAGCGAAATACTCGACAATTGCGAAAACCCCCCTCGTATACATTGTATATATATATATATATATATATATATATATATATATATATATATATATATATATATGTATATGTGTGAGGGTGCGCGCGCGTGTGTGTGTGTTGTGTGTGTAACTAGAGAGGCGAAGGAAAAAAGGGGGCCACAGAGAGCCCCCTCGTACGACTCTGTACGTTGCCCTCTCATGATCGGTGTATTCTCGCGAGCTCGCGCTCCTTTTGCTCTCAACGGTGCAGCTACTGGTCACACAGCGCGATACATCCGTGGCTCGCGGATAATTCGCGAGTCGAATCGTTATGCAACCAGAGACACTTTTTGCGTCCAAGAACGGATTTCATGGAGAGCCTAATAATTTTTTTTCCAGCGCAGCTACCACGCAAAAAGGAAAAAATAAAATAAAGTAAAACAATTCTGAAAAAAATGTATTATTTGTAAAATTTGTAAATTAATCACATGCGTTGGAGAAATTAACATAAAAATGGTAAGAATATAAAATTCATTAAAAAGAAAAAAAAAACAACCGTGAAAATATGAGATCTCCGCTGGTTTCAGCGAAATTAGAAATTGAATAGAATTAAATTTTTAATTCGCAATTTGAACCCTTTCATCAATTATTCGAAATTTTATGTCGAACATGTTTGTCCCCAAGTTTTTTTTTTGTCTATAAAAAGTTTTAGTTTGATTGTCCAAAATGTACAAAAGTTCCAGTAAGAATATTTTTTTTTCTTCGAATAACAGAAAGTTTCCTAAAATTGCAAAATTGTCAAACTCAATACCAAATGTGCAACAAAATTAATCCGATCACTCAATTCGACATATTTAATTTATGAAAAACAAAGAAAAATCCAATGAGAATGATTGAATTAATGGGTTTAAAAATAAAATATCATGTTTTATCGCGGGCAAGGAAAATTAGTGAGAAAAATAATCGGACGGAAGTAAAAACTATTCGATATTAAGCAATATTGGACATAGAAAAGAATATTGGATTTCTTATATTTCTCAGCGTATTTAAAAAAATATTTACCGGATACGGGTAATTCGGACACCGATCCAAGACCGCAGGAATCAACAATATGCATTGCGAGTGCATTTATAAATAAAACGAGGCGACACGAGCGCTTACCGCGGTGAAAAAAAAACTGCACAGCGTGTATCTCAATTGCGAATTGCCTACTACACCAGTGGCTCAAATATACCAGCGCTAAGTTTTTCTTCGAAGAAACAATTTGCGCGAGTCAGGAAAAATGAATTACACGCCATCTAATATATTTTTTTTTGTTGTTGTTGTGGAATTCCATTAATATTATGTTCATCCCTTCGTGTACATGATCGTTTCGGAGAATTTCCAAACTGACCGATATAGAGGGAGATTGAAAATTGAATTAAAAAAAAAAGAGAGGGAAAACTATCAGCAATGAACGATTGTGGGTACAATTTTGTGTGAATGGAATGTAACCTAACCCAGCTAAAATAGATTTGTATGTCTATATATATTATAGTTGAATTTATTTCTACAGCTGCACCTACTACTGCATTTAGCACTGAAAAGCGCGCATTTTTCTTTTTTTTTAAAAATTTTTTATCTTGTTTCGCGATTTATTTTATCCAACGCAGATTCGTACGTGCAAATTTGAAATTTTTTTGATGGTGATAACAAAAAAAAACGTGCATTTCCTTCCTGCTTTGAACGTGCTTCATCTCGAGCTTCTGCGACATCTCGTGACATAAAATTCATCACGTAGAGATAAAAATTGACACCATTTTTGTGTTACTCTTGGTGTTGCGAAACCTCGACGAGCAGCACGGTCGTGTTGATAAATAAAATTTTTGAAACTTTCATTATCGTGGAAATATTTTAAGTAAATACTAAAAACAAATGAAACGAACGATACAATACGCAATACATTCGTATTGATGAGTGTCAGGCAGGATCGCATCTGCGTACTATATAGAAATAATAGTCAGTTGATCGGACTGAGCACATATGCAGGCAATTTGATTGTGAAAGTACCTTTAGCCTTGGGAGTAACGACGAAGAGACCAAAGAAAGAGAGAGAGAGAGAGAGAGAGAGAGAGAGAGAGAGAGAGAGAGAGAGAGAGAGAGAGAGAGAGAGAGGGTGCGCACAAACCACTAAAGAGCTCGTTTACAGGCACGTACGGCGTTCCTAACGCACCTCACGAGCTAAGCACCAACATCATCAGCAATCTGTGTAGCCACACAAACTTCTCTCATTCTCTCATAGTACACGAATACACTAAAAAATTTATCTGTTGGTATGTTGTAAATTACGCGAATGTATTCACGCCACGACGAATAAAGTAACGATCAAGACCACGACTAATGCCATAAGACGATGAAGCCGCGTGCTAACTGCGCGGGGCTTTCGACTTTTCAACGCCCGATCACAAGTTCTAATGCCAATTGAAAGTGCTCGTATGTTTACGCAGGTAATACGCGTGCCTCGTTGAGATATGTATATATATATAGCGTGTGTGACTATGTATACGTGCCGTTTTACTGAACGGAATCGGTCATAGAGCGCCATTACAATCCGTCGACTCGCCATTACATTGCGGAAGACGCAAGAAGAAGGGACCTCGCTTTTTCAGATCATCACCGCGCAAAATTCATTTGAGATTTTTTTTTAATCCCTATAATGAAACGAGAAAACTCAAAGATTGATCTACTGACTGATAAGAAGTAGATGAACGTGGAGTACAAATCATATATTATTTTTTAAATCATCCTTTAGGGTAGTTGATTGAAAACGAAGTTTCAATCATCACGAATTATTCGACGAATGTAATTTTTTTTTTGCCACTACAAGACCTGATTTTTGTTTCTTCTTCTTACACAACGATATTGTATAATATTACAGTTGAGGGAATGAGTTTGCAAATATTGAGTCAGAGTGGAGAGGTAAGAATGAGGGAAAGCGAGAAAAGTTTTATTGGTTGTGCTGCATTTGGAACTAGAGAAGCGAGAGCGTTGATGATGATGACCAGTTTTGTACCAGGTGACAAAACTCTGGTACATAAAGTAAGTCAGTTTATGTTTATGCAAATATTTGTGACCACAGAGAGATGTAGTAGAAACAGACAAGATAATGTCGACAATTGAATTTATAAAACGCGCAAACGTGCAATTAAGAATATAAATTTATAATTGAACTCGGAATTTACCACATTTTACATTAGATCAGTCTCGGTGTGAACGAGCGTTGAAAACTCTGCGAAGGCTCCAAGAAAATGAAACCGCAAAGAAGGCTGGTGCGGCTTGTATACGACTGACTGAATCCGATTGGACGTGACTACGAATCTCATTTATATTTTAGATGTGTATATGTATGTGTGCGTGTATTGCATAAGGGAAAAATCGTAATGAAATAACTAGGCAATCGAACGACAGATACGAAATTATGACTCTCGGTGTTACGTGTGTTCTATTAAACAGGATGAATGCACATTTGTCAAAAACGTGTTTTTTTTTATTTTTTGGCTCTGACGATACGTCACTAACCTTGAGACAAAAAGCGAGATTGATCGCGGCACGAAAGTAAACTAGATATATATGTACGTGTGGATGTGTTAATGGTATTGATCGATCGAGATGCATCAAGCGAGCATATGTAAATCATGACGACTCATTCATGTCACCGATAACTTTTAGATAAAGCCAAAAACCAGACAAGATAGAGAATTTTATTTTCTTTTTTTTTCGAAAACGTGCCAAGAAAAAAATGATTTATGGATGTGGAATTTTAATATGCCATTGGCAGTTGGATGACTTTGACAAGCGGAAAGTTTAAAAAAAAAATCAGACGTTTGATTTTTGAGGTATGTAAACAAGTGAATATAACGTGTAAATTGCACTACTATTTGTATCAGACACTCAACCAGAAGATATTCTTTTTTTTTGTACTCAAACCATCCGACGAAATTTTTATCAGACACGAGAAAATCTCAGGGTTTGGGCTTGGGTTTCAAAAGTTCATTCGATTTTTTTCGTCGGATCTAGTTGACACTTATAAAAATACGATTTAAAGTTCAACAGGATTTGGAAAAATTGACAAGTTCGTGGAAACGGAATTTAATTTAAATAAATATGCCATCACGGATACATGATTGTTTTAGGAAGTTAAAAAATCAAAGTCCCACCTTCAGGGGTTACGATATGAATAAATATAGCGCTATCAGCACTGTGCACTTCTCTCAAGACCTAGATCCGTGAATATTTATGTTAGCAACTTGGCGATAAGACTCTCCTGAATCGTTATCTATCGGGTATGTAACGAGAGATTGTTAACTACAATGAATTGTCTACTGTGCACGAAATACGTACTTGTTGCAACGGCACAAACTTTTAAATTACGAATAAAACGTGTTCTTCAGTCTGTTGCGTATAAAACTATAGTTGATTCATTTAATTTTGAAAACACATGTGTCCGGATCAAACCATTTCGATGCACGAGTGAGGTAAACATTTAAAAGACAGGACAGCTAATTCTAAGAGAATATCAAATTTTTAACCAAATCTATTTCCACGTATATCTGCAGATGAAGATAATGGTGCCTGCATGCAATTTTCGCACGACATATTATAAATTTGCACAATAAAATCTTCTTTTTTTTCCGAGTGACACAAAAAGCGTGATTTTTCTATATAATTTGTTTTATTGTTTAATTAAAAAAATTGTTTGATGCGAGCAAAAGACGCTTCTGTCTCCCACAATTGGTACTGTTACCGCAATTGACATTGTTCGACTTTAAATACATCTTTTTAGATCAAATATATTTTATTCCAGTTGAAAAAAAAAAAACAATTTTTGAACTTGAACTGTTTTTTTTTTCTGTTGAGTTCACGCAGTTAGAACTAACAGTAAAAGGCGTACGGAGTCTCGTGAGCCGGGGAAAGTGCATAACCCAAGAAAATCGAGAGTCGACGGAAGGCTCGACGCGATCGGCATAAATGTTAAGGTGAGAGGGACACTCACAGCAGAGATTATTGCAGCGTGACGGTTCATCATCGTCTCAGCAGCTTCGGGCAAAGTGGGCCACGTTAGACTCGCGATCACAGCAAATCGGAGAGAAATAAAAATATGAGGAGAAAGATCGACATAAATCGAGAGTAGAGTGGTGGAATCTTTATTACGTAAGCGATCCAAGTCCTTTCTTAACTCCGAATGAGGTGTTTCAGTGAGAGGAGCCAAGCAGACGGGATGATGGATACAGATGCAGTGTGTAATCGAGGAAAAAATGCGAGTAAAAAGGAAAAAAATAACCGATTGATTGAGTATGGTTGTCGACTGGAATCGACGATATATATATATATATATATATATATATATATATATATATATATATATATATATATATATATATATATATACTATTAACTGGTTCCAATAGTTGGGCTTCAAAGACTAGGGGCTGAATTTCTAAAAGAACTTTTATCACTTTGAAAAACTGTTAAACATCGATTTCGACAATTAAAAAATATATTCTCGACGTTCCCTAGTGAATTTCTCGAGGGCGAAGAGTAAAATTAATGCAACACTAGACATTTCGTCAATTCCTGAACGCTGTAAAAATGTTGTAGTCTTACTGCACAATGCCAAGAGAGAGAGAGAGAGAGATCCCGAGATATTTGTATAAAGTTACGTGCGATCGGCATAATCGGTTCTCCTAAATATTATTCTATCGATTATGACAATAATAACAATTATGATGAACAAATGTACGAAATGACGATGATGAAATATAAGACATAATTGAAAGAAAAATGTTAAGCTCAACAATTTCAGAGAAAAATCTTGGAATGTTTCGTCTAGACAGAACTGAAATCCGGTTATTTAACGTCAGAAATGTGTGGCTTTTTTTTTACTGATATATTGGAACGACGATCTCACCCGTGACCCATGTAAAGGATGCCCTCCGAAATCATAAATCCCCAAGTCTATGGGGTGAGGCTTTAACAAAATAACATTTTTTTTTTTTTTTTTGCTCTTTTTACGATTCTGTCAGATATTTCTGTCTTTACGGGAAGTGCGGCCCAGGTCGTAAATGTTCAGAGTCCACGGGCCGTATCACATTTATCCTCTACGATAGGTCCACTGGACCCTGGACTGAGGGGAAGAGAGAAAGAGGGAGAACGGCAAAATGTCAAAGACTCGCGAAAGGATGCGCGGTCATAATGATTGATGACCTCCACAGCTAAATTACTGAATTAAAAACGACCCATGAAAAACTCGTATCTGACTTAAGATTAGGAATTTTTATACGAAAAGATCAAGGACCTCCATTTTGATGCAAAAAAGACAGATGTTGAGGGGAAAAAATTAAACATTAACAATCTGAATTACGAAAAAAATTGAGTAAGGAAGATTTGCGAAATTCCATACCGATCGTTCTTCGCTTTTATTTGATTCGTCTCGATCGTTTATATGATGGCTGCTCTCGATGAATACGAAATAATGCTGCAACATATCTCTCGCTCTCTCTCTCTCTCTCTCTCTTTCTATATATATATAATTATATGCTCAGTTGTCTATTTGTTATAAATGAAATTGATCACGGGCTCTCGCGGAGAGACACGTCGATGTCCTTCTCTCTCGCGACTGTGTCAGTTAATTTGTGAAACAACTTCCGCCATTTTCAAGGATAGCGCGAGTGCCGGCTCGACTCTAACAATGCAAAAACGGCACTTGGGATAGCGCATATACAAGACAATATCGTGAATTCTTATGATTCAATCCCTCAAGATCCATATATATATCCGTCAAATTCCATATATAGAATAACGATATTCACCCGGAGGAATTATTGTCTTTACTCAGTCTGATTGATTATCGTTCGGTTATTTTTGATCAACATTTATATTGCACGAAGTAACGATCAAGCTAGAGGTCCTCGAGAGTCAAACAGAGGAAGAGCCGTTTAATTAATGCGAAACGTTGAAAATTTGTCTGGTGAATATTGGCGAACCCCCACTCGGTGGCGGGCGCAAGCTGCTATGGCACGAAATTACAACGAGCACGCAAGATCGTCGAGCTTCGTCAACACGTTTTTCTCCTAGAGTGTACGTGCGATTATGTATATCGTATGTATGTCGCGAACTCGACTCTCTTCTCTCTCTCTCTCTCTCTCTCTCTCTCTCTCTCTCTCGCTCACACGTTGATGCGACAACGCGTGAGTGCGATCGCGAACGAGCTTCATTGCATAATCCGGCGATTGTTACGACCACCGGCTTGTGCGAAGTATTCAGCCTCGAATTAATTTCCCGTTTTGAAAGGAAAAAAAAAAAAAAAAAAAAAAAACAGGATATAATTGACACAACAGCAGCAAAATTCGGAAATTCAATTGGTCAATTTCATAAAGTAAATTTATTTCAAATATCAATAACAATAATTTTAATTGCAATACAAAAAAAAATCGAATCAATTTCATGAAATTTATAAATTTCAATCAAATGTACTTGATGAATTTCATACATAATTATCGTGCATCTGAAACGCAGGGAAATCGATGGCGTGACTCTTTAGTGCCTATATCATTTTTCTAGGTATTGACAATTCCAACGAATGCCGATGTAATAAATAAACAATTCTCAGAGAACGCTGATATATATGCCATTATATGCCACGGGTATGTATGGAAACTGATTTAAAAAAAATTATGTCAATGATGGGCGGAATGACTTCAGTATTCGAAAATGTAAGTCTGATGGTGAAAAAAATCGTATTTTGAAAAATATTTTATTCCTCGTAAACTCGGTGAAAATATAATTAGATCGAATCAACATCATATTGCCTGGAGGTTACGTATATATTTTATAATTGAAGTTACAATAATCATAGTGGACCCGCTTATATCATTGTCAATTCTAGTATAGAAACATTATTCACCGTATTAAATATATATATATATATATATATATATATATATATACTATATATATATATATATATATATATATATATATATATATATGTATAATATATATAATATATATAGATATAATATATATAATATATATATATCTATATGTATATATATGTATAATATATATAATATATATAGATATAATATATATAATATATATATATCTATATGTATATATGTAGTACGGTCTATATAAAAAAGCTATGTAGCAGATGAAATATGTATATATTCATCTCCTACATACATTTTTTCTATGCAACTCTGCAGCTCTTTATTTCACTGGATGGGACCGTGTGCAAAATATTTTTCTACAACGAAAAATATTTCACCTCGAAAACAAAATACGTCGAGAACCCGATGGTGATGGGTTAGTCGCATGTGGATGATGCGAGCAGCGAGCGTACGTAAGTAGAATCTCCCCATAACAGCCAGACGCGCTCGCGCTTTTAAAAACTAAAAAGAAACTGACAACAGTCGTCCCTCGGATTGGTTAATTTAATTTAAACTGCCATTGGATTTTTTTTTTCATAGAAAATGTATGTGAAATAATTTTTTTTTACTCACTCGCATTATTTCGCATGAAAGGAAAACTTTTGTTCGAAACGGTAATACAATCGAAAGTTGTTTAAGTTTCGGGAAAAAAAAAAATTGAAATAAAAACTGGGTGTCTTTTGTCATTGCCTAATAAATTTATTCCCGTTTTTGTTCCCCACATACATTGTCAAAATAAGTGAGTATCCTTTTCCTCTTCTGTCGCGCAGTCAACGTGTGCGAGAACAAAAGAACGCGAGCTCAGAAAACAAAGATCAGATGCGAATAAAATTGTTGTGACAATTGTAACGTTTTCATACTCATTTGTCTGATTGATAAATTTCATGACCTACGACTATAATTTAATTAAAATTCACTTACCAAGAGTTACTACCTCGAGCCAAGTATTGCTTAGAAACAGAAAAAAAAATATATATTTTTTTTCAATTATCTCACAAAAAAATCACTTTTACTGTCTCTCCGTGACGATAAATACACTCTTGGCGTTGGTCAAAACGCCGGCTAATATCGTTATTAGCTCCTAATCTCCTAAGATGACTCGTTAAATATATTATATATTTTACAGTCTTTTGTTCACTCTCAGTGATTTTTAATTATTACGATATTCGTAAAATGAGAAAAACAAATTATTCGTTTAAAAAAATCGATAACTATATCAGAACGCGTGTCTTTCTACACGAATATTATTGCCGAGGAAGTAATTTTGAATTATATTTTTTTTAAACGAGAAAAAATTATCAACGAACAATCGTCGGAATGAAAGAGTAAAAATTTTTAGAAAAATAAAAGCGTGCGGCTACCGACGTGCCGCTGTTCTCTCGGCAACTGCGAACTGACATACGCGAGGCCGGAGCATTGCTTTTAACCGGAGCGCCATGTTGGTACCACCACTGGAGTTCCCGCGCGTTTCCCCTCACCATTGAACGAACCGATCGGTACTCACTCGCTTACTCGCACTTTTGGCCTCTCCTTCTCCTCCTCGTCTTTGGATCGTCATGGCAGCTATAGACCGATCATCATCACCAGTCGACTCTATCACCGCCAACGACGCCAACGACGCAATCAAGGAAGAAGAGGATGATAATCGTCAGATTAGCGAGTCACAAACTGTGTGTGTCCCGTAATATCAACAAGAAGAGAGGAGAGAAAGATGAGGAACATCAAAATGTTTAAAAAAAAAAACTAACTGAATTTATATTCATTAAATCATATTGAATCTCAAAAGTATTTCTCCCAATTTACATTCAAGTGAGAACCTTGATTTTTACGTGGAAAAAATAAATCAAAGCTGCTGCTTTATTAGAAAAAAAAAAAAACCATATTTCAATATTGAGGTGTTCGCCAATAACTCGATGGAATATATTTGGCCTTCGTGATTTTAAACAACGGTGAACTTAATTTATTCTCGAATAATTTCAGTCACAAGAACCTTTCCTCGTGTAATATTTTATGATTAGGTGAATACATTTTAACGGAAATATGGGTCTTTTAACGGAATATCTTTTTTTTGTTCTTCTTTGTTGTGAACTTTTTTCCTAATGGCGAAAATGCCACTCAAAGTTCTTGTAATATTTCGGAGAAAATGAACGAGTTTTAATAATAAGATCTTTTTAATCCGGAGCACCATAATCCATAATTGTTCATTCTTCCGTATGTTCTATCACTGCATCGAATTTATAGCAATTTACAAATTTCCTCACAGTGTCTTTGACCCTCGCCAATCGTTTCGCAACGCTATATTCGCGATTGCCGCATTTGGGGGCCTATTTTTATTATTATTGTTGTTATTATTATTGTTATCATTAAAATATACCGTGACACCGGATTTCTGAACCGGATATGACCCAGCAACGATATATTTAGCACAAATTGAGATGAGTAAATAAGTGAACGTTATTGTTTGTATGTGCATCTTCTTCTCTGCCTGACCTGCTGTATCGAGTGCCATGCATTAACCGAGATATGCCGTCGACAATATATATATATACAATTGACACAAGAAGAATTGACATATAGTCATTATGAAAAAATAATTATTTCAAATAATGAGAAGAAAAAAGAAAATGATTTTTTTTATGTGGCAGAATAATGGTAAATGGTTTTTTTTTTTTACTTGAATCAGCGTATCACATTCTCAATTATTATTTTTTCTAGCGAAAAAAACAAACTTGATATATTGAAATGATTTAATAGTGCGTGAGAATTGATGAAATATGTATTAGAAAAAAAAAAAAAAAAACGCCAAGCTTTGAACGCGTTTTACTATCTTTCGTAACAGTTTCATTGTGGATAGTCGAATTATAATAAAGTACATACGCGCCGGAACCACAAAATATACCTATGTCAAATCAGAATAATAAAATAAGTGCCATGCATATTAATACATTGTAATGAAAGCTTTGTATTTTGACATTTTATGTACTGCGTTGAATTAAGCAACGCCGGAGTTCACGTATGCGGAAATAGTTTAACATTGACGATCGCACGAGTGCCTGCATTTATTTCTTCTCTCGATGAAAAACTCATCGCTACGATATTCCCAGATCCAGCATTCAAATCTCTAATTCACCGCCGTTGCGGCGTTAAAACCTTCCTCGTTCTATCCCCTCCTTTAATCTACGTATATTTAGAATTCCCCACCAAATTTGGAGGATCCACTGTCCAAATTACGGACGACTGACCCATCGAAAATTGGCCCGTCAGTTTTCGCATTGTTTATCCTTCGTGAATAAAATGATCTTAATTGTTTGTAATTTTTTTTTGTTTCGCCTTCCAGAATTACAAATTTCAGTACGATTATTTTTAAGAGTTTATACTATAACCTATACCAGGCTCTGTGCATCATCTCGATTTAATCATGAGATCGATAGCCAGCGCTCGCAGTGGCGAAATCAACGATTAGATATGCCCTGCCAAAAATATGCCTGCGATGCGTTTTGTTTCATATTCGATTATACAAGTACATCAGCGAATTAATTAGCGTTACAGTTTCAAATCCCTTTTCAAATCCCATTTTCCATGCATATATTTTATATGCTCTCTGACGACATGACACACCGAAAGAGCCTTGCCGTTAATGATTCCTTGTGCATGGATCAAACTCTATTCGCTATGCTATTGCTCGAAAGCCCTTCCTATTAATAAGGGCCATGATAAGCTAAAAAAAAAAACCTAAAAACCTAATGCCGGGTGGCTCGCTGTCTAGTAGTGCTATCTAGTACTGCGCCAACTATCTAGTAGTGCTATATCGATACTGGCAGACAGATTCCATTCGAAAATCGCGCCGTCCATAATAATAATAATATTAATAATAATAAATCAACTATAAAAATATCTTAAAAAAAAAATTATTGTATTTATATCTCAAATTCATCAAGTTTTATAGTTTAAGTTCAAGTTTTATACTATATAGATATATAAGAAATTATAAATAATATGTACGTGCGTTTTTAGTGGTAAAAAGATCGCCAGAGCTCTCGCCATAAATAACATTGACTCCTCGGTAAAAAAAAAAAAGTGAATAAACGATATTGGCAACTAGTCACAATCTGTACGGTAAACAGTCACGTCGCTCAGACGTTAGTCGAGTTCAGATCGAAGACCTCGTATAAATCGAGAAGTCAAAAGGCCAACAAGAGTATTTTCCGCTCGCATGCACGGTGCACATACGCTCTTGCTGAAATGCAGTAACGCGATGTCTCATTTCATTCATAAATGATTCCATAACATGAAGTAATTATTAAACGTGAATACTATTAATTTGGAACGAGGATTTTTTAAATATTTTTTTTACAGTAAATAAGAAATTCATTGAAATGAAAATTATATAAAATTTATAACCTTGACTTATGCACCGACGAAAAAAACATCATTTCTCTCGCTACTCCATGGAGAAAAAAGTTTCTGCTGGAATAGCAAATGATTTTATGATATTCAAATGATATTCTCTTAACGGAAACTTCCAAATAGAATAAAAATTCCGTAAAGTCCAAACGCGTCAGCGAATCTCTATATGAAAATCGTATCAAACGAAAGGAAGTGGCAACTCTACTGCGTACAAAACTTTAACCCGATTGGACAAGCCATTCTGTCGTCATAAAAGTTTGAATTCTCCAGTCCACGTCACTCGCACACACATATATACTAGTGTACACGTGTCATATAAATGCTTCGCTCTGGAATTTTTTCTAAATGAGTTTTTTCGACGTCTTGGAACATTTTAAACAGTCTCGTACTGTTGGGTTGGAAAAAGTGGAATATTTTTTTTTTCGTAATAAAATAAATCTTCCTCTATGAGGAAGGAGAAGGTAGACAAAATTGCAATATTGATGCGATCATATATTTTAATTGATTAGCTGAAAAACATTAAGTCTAATAAATTTTATCTCGAGAATGCTATCGAGAAGGATGAGGAGGAGGCAAGAATGACAAACATTAGTCACGTTAAGAAATTTTGTTGATTTCGTGCCCTAAAGATTCAAGGATTCGAAACTGTGCAAGATTTCCATCGGTGTCAACGTACCCAGAAATCCGACTCGCAGACACGTAGCACACGCAGAGAAGAGGGAATCAACTTTACGAGAGTATATTAGCCATTTTAAAAGAGACGATCATTGAAGAAAAAAAAATCCGGTGAAAAGATGTGACACCCAGTAAAAAATAATAATATGTAGATAAACAAAAAGAGGAAGAAGATACGCAAGCAGCGAGTGAAAGACGCGGAAACGTGTGAGGCCATGATGATGAGGGGCACACTGTGGCTTTAACTACGCGACAGGATTACGAAAGTCTCCTCTCTCTCTCTCTCTCTCTCTCTCCTCTCTCTCTCTCTCTCTCTCTCTCTCTCTCTCTCTCTCTCTCTCTCTCTCTCTTTCTCTCTCTCCCTCTCGAAAACGGAAGCGAGGAAGAGATAAGAGGGCAATTGATGTCATTCTTTGCGCCCGCAAAAGGAGATGAGGGGAGGGCGGAGACATTCGAAGATTCGCGGCCTTCAAGGTTGAAAAAACAACCTTGAAAAAACATGACTTTGTACCACGCATTTAGCCAACAGCCAATAACGTTTTAAGCACAAACAGCACTGCTGCACTTTCACATGACACGGTATTGGGTCTGAAAATTCAAGAGAAAATCGAAGTTACGTATTGACCAAAAATAAATATTTCCGTGTATCTCTCATCCAAAGCGATATTTTTTCCATTGAAAAATAATCAACAAAATTGTATTCTCGAACCGTCATCGTCATTGAGAACTTTTATTTTTATGTCGTCAACATTTTTCTGCGCATCTCATAATTTTTTAGATTAAATTGTTTGACAAAGAAATAGGCTCAATGTCAAATTTGACACATCTCAAAAAGAATGGACCCAAAAAATCTGGAAATAAAATACATAAATCCCTTCTGAATAGTGATAAATTGTGACGAAGTTTCAATTTTTTTAAAAGAGACCAAGCTTTTGGCCATTTAAAACTGCGTGGAAAGTCTCATATAGTCGATGTACGTGCATTTATTTTAACGTGTCATTGAAGTAGAGAAAGAGCAATACATTGAAGGAAGATCGATCTTCGCACCGGTCGGGGATCGAAGATTTATCCCCCGTAAAGACAATAATGGTTCACGGAAACTTGTCGCGTCAAGGATTTTCTTATCATTTTTTTATTACTCCTTTGCTCATATTGACGTATTTAAAACAATTATTATTACTTCTGCGTGCAACTGTTATTGCAAGCAAAAAGCTGGATAATAAGAGATCATGCCTCGGAGAAAAATAAAAATTAATATGCGACTGGATAGACAAAACTTGACGATTATACTGGAAACTTCTTTTCGCGACTATACAGTCAAACCTCGATTATCCGGGAGAGGTGGGGCCGTGGTCACGCCCCCCCCCCCCCCCCCCTATGGAAAATAACGGATAGTCAAGTTCTATATAATATAATAATAATGAGCCACAAAAAATTACAATATTATCGCTAGTATATTGCTTAATGCTAATTCTGACGTTTGTGTTAAAAACAAGTTTTTTCCGTTTTTTTTTTTTATTTCTGCTTAAATCCAAATCTAAACTCAACTGAAAAGGGCAGAATCGTGTAAAAAAAATACGGCGCTGATTATTCACCGTACGCACAATCCGTCCCCGTTTATTCAACGTTTTACTGTATATTGACCGCTTTGTGAGCTTGTAATGCGACTACAAAACCAGATGGAGATAAGCGTCGTTCGTGAATCTAGTAAATTAACTAATTTCGCTTTGAAAATAACGAAATTCCAAAGAGACAGGGTCGATAAATTTCTGGTTCTCGAAAGATTTTTGAATACTGATGAATAACAGTCGATCGAAAATCTAATTAATTTAGATTTTCAATTTGAATATAGACGGACGATAAATACGTGCAAATTTCCACGTAAGCAGATCGTATACTCCAGTGTTCGTTTATCTCCAGAGCTCGTGACGAAAATTTTCGTCTCATGACCTTGTCGAGAATATTAATAAATTTAACGAGGTCCTAGAATGAGAGGGGAAGCGTTATGAGTGAATAACGCAAAAATGAAATCGAGAACGGCCTTTGAGATCAGAATCGCATAGATTGGCCAATGATCGAATGAAGAGAGGGAGAGAAAGTTGGATAACAAAAATTATACTACGGACACGAGAGGACATATATTCTATTCGCACAATCCACCCACCGATTGAATCTACCTCATCACCTTAACCCCAATTCGGCAGTCCATAAATATCAAGCTCATGTAATTTTTGGTACCAAATAAATAGTATTAATTCCGAGTTTCTACGATGCCAAGAAACGTGTCAGCGTCTCGATGTCGAATCATCCAGAAATAATAATTCTAATAATAATTCATCATTACCCATCCGAGATATCCGAGCGGCCGATATACAATATCGGACAAAAGTTTTCGATCACCCTCTGAAAATGCAAAAATGTCAAGAAGATGTCCAAAAACCACGAAGAGGAAATCAATTTTGAGGAAATCAAACTTGGAAGAACAAACGTATAAATTTTTGTTTTATTGTATTACAGAAAGATTTCAAAATAAAATCGGTTTGAATGAGACAATAACGACCAGTTTGTGTTATTAATGAATTTCTCATGATAGCTAGAGGCTGATCGAAATCTTTTCACCGGTACTCTATATATATGATTGTATTCTCGCAGGACAATACAATGTGAATTTTCATTTTTTTAAATAAAAATAAAAATTCCACTTTGATAATGTTAAAAAATTGGATATTTATTTTTTAAAAAATCCTTAAAACCCAGTCTTTTAAGAAGTACAGATGGCCAGTAACGGTGATGGGGCAGCAGACTATTTTAGCTTTCATTCATATAGCATATCCGCAGCAATCGCCAAGTTTTGAGAATACAAAAAACAAAGTAACAATAACAGTGCAATCGTTATTGAATGTAAATTTGTTTTCGTGCATTATTCATCAATGGTAATACTCGACATGTGTAAACCGTCATATACCGTTAAAAAAAGAAAAAAAAAGTTTAGCGATAGATTTTATCGAGAGTCGATTTTAGCAATCCTGAGAACTTTTATACACGAATGTAAAATTGCGGACTTATATTCGCAGCTTACTTTTTAATATCTTTTATTAGGCTCGATTTTTTAATTCCCTGTTTACGCGAATTTATGTGGACGTATATGTGTATGTATATTATAAAATTCCTTATATAATATACATACACATATGCGTGCACATAAATTTCGCGTCAACTCCACCAACGTTTGACTCTAACCCTCGCGGATTTGTTTCATGATTTTATTCTATGAGTGTACTTAGGCTAAAAGGCATCTCCATTTTTTTACAGATTTTTCCTACCAACACTTTTTTCGGTGTAATTTTCAAAACGTAAATAAAAATGAACGTTTTTCGAAAATGGCAAAAAAAAAATCGAAAGTTTGGTATTGCATGTAGAATTTTGCAAGCGTCAAAGTGATTATATCGAAAAGGCACGCAAGCAAAAGGAAAGCAAAAGGAAAGCCCTCTACCCATTCTGGATCATGACTTAAAAAATTCTGTACAAAATACCGGATTTTTTCAATTTTTTTCCCATTTTCCAAAACGGGCGTTTTTATTTACATTTTAAAGATAATATTAAAATGAGGGGTGGCGGGAAACCTTGAAAAAAATGGGGTGCGTTTTAACTTCAGTGTAGTGAAGTTAAAACGCACCCCATTTTTTCGAGCCATGAACCCCATTCGAGAGATACATAGAGAGAGAGAGGAGATAGTCTACTTGCCGAATGTATGTTTAAATATTTCGTGTTATAATTTGTCTTCGTATTGCGCCTGTAGTGAAGTTTTGTAATACGATGCTGTAGACAAACTAAAACCTATTGGTCATGGAACGAAGCTACTCTAAAATGACACATAATATCAAAGTAGCAGAATCGGTGTGCCAATCTATGTTGAACTTTGAATTTATTTTTTGAGTTCTCTTCACTGAGCAATCTCAATATAATATAATAAATCGAGCATCATCACGAGAGACCTGGATCCACGTCTCTCGATATATCGATGAGAAAATCGAAAATCGAGCGAGATCGTCTTGCATATAATTATTATACAAGACGATACCAGGTGGTTTATTCTGATTCATAATTTGCGTCAGTATGCGATACAGGCATTAGGAACAATAATAAATAATAATGGGCCTGCGTTGATTACAATCAACTTGGAAAGCCTTGGAAAAATAATAATTCCGAGCTATTCTTACACAATATACAAAAGAGGCAACAAACAATTCCACCAGGCAATTTTATCGATTAATAAAACATGCTCTTTTGGTTTTCCCCCATTCATTCTATATACATATGTATATTTTTTCAAGCAGAATATATAATCCATATAAGATGTATTCCGCCCGAAAAAATCATAATTTCGTTACATTTTTTCGTTGTTTAGAGCGCATTTATGTAATTTTCATCCAACTTTTTGCAACCGCAAAAAAATGTTAAAGACATAAAAGTTGCAATTCCAATAAAAACAAAAACAACAATTTTTTTTTCCCTCGAACGTTCATCAACAATTGCAACGTTTATGTCTTAAACATTTTTCTGTACATCTAATAATTTTTTACATACAGATGGTCGAAAAAAAAAAAAAATTAAATTAATTTCAAATTTGACCATATCTCAAAAAGGGTCGACCCGAAAGATCTGAAAAAAATTACATAAATCCCTTTAAAAAAACCATGTTTTTTAAGGGTGTCGAGTTTTTGATAATTCGAAATCAGGTGGAATACATCATGTATCTCCTCTCTTTCCATCAAACTTTAATTGGCACGTACGATCGAATCCTTAATTTCACGATGAATTAATTATCTCTCGCACTCAGATACTTGTATACAAAGATGATTGTACATTTAATAGCACGTATGTCCCAACTCAAAGATGTCTTAATGTATTACCGTGTCTCAACGTGACTTAGCGCATTGTATATGTTTCAAGGAGCTGGAGTAACAGGCCATTGGGTCAAGAGTTGACCCGGCCCATTGCGCATCGTCACGGTCTTTCACAGAATTTTATCAATATTCTCGCTACCTGTTTATGCCCGGAGGCTGGCTCGTCTCTCATATAATTCGATTTTTCTTAAATTATTTTCTTAATACTTATTTTCAATAATCTTCATGATAATGGCTAACGCGCGAATCTTTGAAATCTGACCTTTTGCATAATTCAATTATTTATGCGCATGGTGAAGTCAGTAAATTTGTAAAAAAAAACTGTGCAAATTTGAAATTTGCCCATTGCTTCCTCACGATTTTCGCTCACCCATAGATCCTGCTCAATGAGTAATGGCTTTCTCAATTCTGGCTTCCTCATAGAAGGAGCATTCTCTTGTGATATTATGAAAATCATGGGAAGCGCCACCATTAAAATGTACCCTCAGTTTTTCAATAGAAAGGTGGACTCGCCATTTAAAAAAAAAAAAAAAATTTAGTGTAATTCAACATTTCATCAAATCTAAACCGTACAATCGATTCTTGTCAAAGGCGACACGAAGTATTCTTATCCCTTAGCCAATGTGTGTACCAAGTTTCAGTTCGATTGTTCATATTTTATAAAAGTTAGAGCGAAAAGAGTTTTTTTTCGAAAAATTCAAAAAAATTAAAAATTCTATAAAACCTGAACGCCTCGATCGATTCTTGCCAAACTCAATGCCAAACAACCTTGCCCCCTAGCCTATTTGTATACAAAGTTTGATCTCGATAGCTGGAAATTTACGAAAGTTAGCCGTTATCAAGATATGGCCATTTCAATTTTTACAAGCTCATCACATACACACACGAACATTTTTTCTAAATATGATTTTTCGATTTTTTGGAACATTTTAAGTACTCTGGCATCAAATTCTCGAAAAAAAAAATTAATCACGAAAACAAAGATTCCTCCATGACGAAGCAATATGCCGTAATGAGCCCAATTATTGTAAACTCATCGACAGTGTAATCCATCTGTAAAAAAATCGAAAATTCGCGCGAATTCGATTATGAAATTTACGAGCAAAAATAATAACCTTTTCAAGGATATTCTTGGCTTCGATGACGAGGATGAGGAAAGACCGCGATCGTACCCTCATTTACGTGATATAAAGATATGGAAATCTCACGTGGCTACAGCGACAACATAGAAGAAACTCTAATCGAGGTCACACTTCTCGAATCTACCGAAATTTTATTCACAGGTCATATTAATTCCTCCTGATAATTATAGAAAATCATCGATTTTTCAGTCTTAGGTCCGGTACGCTGTAATTATTCCATTGACGTAACAGCGAGAGACGAGACGATAAAATTCCAGAATATGGGACTGTTTCTACTTCTCGCACTTTTCACATTTTTTATCTCCAAATATAGTCAAAAAATTTGCCGTTTGATACAGACGCTGATGCGATTATTTCTCGATGTTAAAAAAAAATTATTATCGATCCGTTTGGTCACTCGAATAATTTGTCCCGAGTTTGCATCGTTCAAAATTTCATTCCATTCCACCATATTTAACATATTTTTTTTGCCACATTTGTCATATTCGCCAAATATTTTTGTTTAAGTATTGAAAGTGGAAATGTGCAGTCTCTCTCGTATTGGACTGACACATTCTTCATTAATACTTCGAAAATTCACCGAAGACATATCACTGAGAGACTTTTTGTATGAGTAATTGGTAATACTATATCAAAGATTAGTATGTTAGCGTCCGAAAGTAGGGAAGACTGCGTGTGAAAAATTAATATCGTGCATAATAATGGGTAAAATTGATATTTTCCTTCAAATAAACGAAAAAGATTTTTCAATGCTTGATGGGAAATTCAGTAATATTTGGAACGCACCATATTAAAGTTCGAAAACGACTTGACAAACACAATTGGTAAAGTGAATGTGAAAAATTGAAATAATCATTTCACATGTCGCCACGTACAATATCAGTTTTTGGTACGGACCATACGAAAATTCATGCCTCACCGTTGCAAAATAAAAAACTGAGACTCGAGGCGTCCACAAACACACCAAAATTCATACATATCGAGATACATACATATATACACAGGTATACCTTACACACAGCTATATCACGCAACACACTTATACCTATATAACTCAAACCGGATCTTATTCTACACATTTACACAATATACACATGTGCAATATACAGATCCAGACACTACATATATACGCTAGAAAGAATCTACCGCCTGTGAGAAAGGATTTGAAGGTTTATTTTTCAAAAAACCATTTTTTCGCAAAACTGCATTTGGAAAATGGACATTATATTGAAGAGTCGATTTTATCACTTAAAATAGTGTTTTGTTCAATTTTACCAAAATTATGTTTTTGTATTATTTTCTAATTGAAACATTCAAAAATGATCAATTCGATATATTCTACTTTACAGAGAATTCAGATAATTTGACATTATAAAATTTCAGCACTTTTAGAGTGTTTAAACTTCAAATCTGAAATAAAAGATGATACAATTTGTGTTTTATTTTAAACTATTGTACGTGTCGCACAATTGTAAACTTCACAAATAAACTAATTATAAAAAATTGAAAGTGTAAGGAATTTTAAAAATTTGAATTCATCTCAAACCTTCAGTTCTAGCCCCAACGTTCTCAGTTCTTTAAAAAATGTTTGAAGACAAAATAAAACATGTTCGTTCAATGAAAACGATCTTCGAGACAAATCAACTCAATTCCACTCGGTATACATAAGAAATCTCGTATTTCTTTTGGTTGATACTTTAAGTTTATTTCAGCTGGTTCGATTTTTTTGCGTTTTTCACCACATCCACTAACGCCAATCAATAGTTGCAGCAGGTACAAAACGATTGCATCTTGTGTATCTGAAAATAAATATATTAATCATAAGCAGTCACAATATACAATATACATTTGGAGATGGAGTTTATTTTCATTTAACTACTTGACTGCAATGTTGGTAATAATCTAATCAACAAAAGATCATCGAAACTTAGTGCATTATTTTTCCTCTTTGCGAGTTTTTGTGCAACGTCTTCGAATTGTTGAATTATTACCTGTTTAATAATGGGCCATCTAGTTTCTCAACAGAGAACTTCTGTTCGGTTTTCCGATGTCGACGTCCAGTTCAATCACCCCCCTAGTTAAAACCTAAAACTTACACTTTCTAACTTTTTTTAAATTGCTTGTTAACTTTTTTTTTAATTATCCAAATTAGTAATACCAAATTTCAATTACAATCCGTAAATTGTGCTCTCGAAATACAAGCCTATGCGCTCTCAATGATTTTCCAAAATATCAATGGCGTATGTGGCAGTCCGATATTACGACAGACTTGGCATAGGTAAACCCACCAGTAAATGAACGCTTAAAAATGAGCCTCAATCAATGACCCCCCTGGTTAAAACCTAAAACTTACACTTTCTAACTTTTTTTAAATAGCTTGTTAACTTTTTTTTTATTTATCCAAATTCGTAATACCAAATTTCAATTACAACCCGCAAATTGTGCTCTCGAAATATAAGCCTATGCGCTCTCAATGATTTTCCAAAATATCATTGGCGTATGTGGCAGTTCGATATTACGACAGACTTGGCATAGGTAAACCCACCAGTAAATGAACGCTTAAAAATCAGCTTCAGTCAATGACCCCCCTAGTTAAAATTAATGTGTATACATACGTGGGGGCAATGCGCCCCTGCGCACTTCGCGCGTTGACCCCTTGTTCTCTTTCCCCCTCGCTCTCTTCCCTCCCGTACGCCCGACGTCAATTCCGAGCCTGCCTGACCCAATCTAACCCTATCCGGCCCATGCCCAAATTTTGGTACACGATGGCGGCCATATATTTTTGCAACCAGAAGAGATACTTGAACTTGGGAAGTGTTCATTTACTGGAACACCTTTGTTCACTGCTAAGCTCACCCTACTTCGACTTTCAATATTTCAGCCATAACTATTTTAATCCTATATCTTGTTTTTTACTTTCCACATTGCTCAACTAGCATCAGAACATTAAGCAGACTGCTATCCACAGATTATACGTCGGGCTCAAAGTTTTTATGGGAATTCTACTCAAGAACAAAGCTTGGGTCTCGGAGCCGAGGGACATTATTTCGAGTTCCAAGTTGACAACGATCGAATGTTGCTCGCCCATCGCTGATTGAAATGAGTTTTACGCATTCAATGCTAATGACAACTGGCTTGGCCTCATTTTGAAGCTCAAATAATAGAAAATTAAAATCAATATATGGATTTAAGATCAGGATGAAGTGCATAATGATTCATCACTCTAAAAGTGAGTGCATCATTTTTTTCCTTCTTGGAGGAAAATAATAATATGACGTAACTTATGAATTTTTGACATTCGAAACGATAACGACGATATATTGCTATTGTGGCAAATATAGTCCCGATCTCGCCTAACGAAATTTGCAATCCAGCGGGAGAATAAAGTAAATCTTTTCATCTGTTTTGTGGTTTAACCAAAAAATCTTTTAATTACTAAATGATATAATTATTAATTTCCACGTAGGTAACGGAAGGGAAATATATGTAATTAACGCGTTCGTTGCTCATGAACCGTAACAAAAATATTAAAAGTTGCTTTTGTTTATAATAAAATGAAAGCTAGTCCACGCACAATGGCTCATCATTATACAACAAGAAAATTATATTAACGCAGCGAATGAAGAAACAATTCATTGACCAAAGCTCCTTAAATGCAAAATAAGTTAATTAATCTTCGTGCTCGATTTTATGCATACGCGTGATTAAATGGTTGCACTCCGTTCGTGACTCGTAAAACTTGTAACTGCGAGCTTTGTAAATTCATCGATTTATACATTATATACATATGTAAATACAACGAAAAGCTAACGACGAAGCTCTTATGATCCGGCCATGGGTCCAATTATTCGGCCTAGATTTATTAGGACGAACCCGAGCGAGTATGTGTAAAGAGAAAGAGAAAGAGAAAGAGAAAGAGAGAGAGAAAGGGCGGTGGAGACAAAAAAAAAACAGTCAAGGCCATCTGGATCCATGATTCGTTAAATTCTCGTATATCAAATCAGGTGTAACGAGGACACGCGCGTGGCGTTCTTTGGCTTGCATAATGAGATCTTACGAATTCATTCGTGATGATAAATTAAAAAAATGAATTATCAAGTAAGACAGTTTGACAGACATATATGATGCAACTTGGACAGATTCATAAAGTAGAGAACAGTTTTTTTTCTCTGTAGCAATTAATATTGTCGTATGTCCGTGAGATTTAGGAGATTCGAATTGCGTTAACGGTATATATTATGATAATTAATATTCCATAATAGCAATACAAAAAAAAAATTATCTAAACATAAGATATGAGGATAATATATTCAATAATATTTTGACAAAATGTTGGAAAAAAAAAGTTTATGAGAAAATGTATGAAAATGAGATTTGCAAAGTCACCATACTAATCGTTTTCACCATACTAATCGCCTCTTTTCAAATGCTATTCAATTATCGCGCCAAATCATCATAAAGGACACTAAATATTGTCGAGGCGCCTTTTTATTTCGTAATTTTTATCAATATATCATATGCATAGTACGAAACCTTTGGCAATTCCAGCGATGATGAGGCTGTACGTTTCATCTAATTTTATTACGCGTGTGAGTATACGTAATATCAAGATTTTATGTCTGATTTACGTGATAATGCAGTGGTTCCATTGAGCAATGATAGAAATTAAATGAAAAAAAAAAAAGTCTTCCATTTAGCATAATATAATGATCGAGTCGTAGAAAACAGAATAAAACGAGATTCCCACACACCATATGATAACGCAAGAATTTTACATAATAATTCCGTCATTATTCTCCATATGTTTTTTTCCCCTAGAACAGTGCCTTTCTTCGTGAGTTTTTCTTTAATTTGGCAATCTCAAAAAATAAACATAAGGACATTATTAACACGTTAATTAATGGCATTTCAGAAATAATAAAATACTATGAAATAATTCGCTCAGTAAAGAAAAATCAATGAACAAAAAAAATCATAATAAGATGAACCGTGCTTTTTGCGCTATTAAAAAAACTTTCGATTATTTTGATACATATACCGATATCTGTTAACGGCTTAATATATATATATATATATATATATATATATGTCGATACAATCGACAATCAGCCTTGGCCTACTGTGTTTCATATGTACTCTCAACTCACACTCTTTCATACTATTTTATAGGTTTGATGCACATACACAAAACTCACATAAGTACGTGGCGAATATATACATTCTCGATAGACGTGTGTATCGTGTTTTGCCATAATGGACGGGGCCATCAACGATGACGGCATACAGAATTATATATATATATCCAATATATATATGCACATATATACACAGTGTGCACTGCGAAGTGAATGCGTGGAGTGCGGGGCCCGAATATTTCGGCTCATCGAGTTTAAAGACCACGGATTGCCCATTTCGAAGGTCAGTTTGCCGATGTGCAGTGTGAAAGTTCCTAAATACCGGTTACCAGTTAGAAATCTTCGTTTGAAATTGCAGCATGGATTTAAAAAAAATAAAAAATAAATAAGACAAACCTATGACAGACATGTTGGATATATACGACGATAATGAATAATCGATCTCGATAAATATATAATACGCAAATTATTATGCAGGCTATAATTTATACCGATTGCTGTAACAATGGAAAATGCTCGTATCATCATCACGCTCATAGCAGCGTAATAAATGTGATCAATATATATAGCAGTATTTATGATTTCAATGTTAAATCGTTAACCGCATTATCACGACTATCAATTAATACGATTTTATACTAACAGACGTACCGCGTGCATGCGTATGATAACGAGTATATCGACATTTTTTTTTTGGAATATATTCTTGTAGAGTTCTTTTGTTACGTAGAATATTTTTACGGTTTTATATAATTACCGGGATATTTCGTCGTGAAGATATTTAGCCGTTTTATTGTTTAGCATTAGAGTGAAGAAAAATAAATTTAATTATAAATAAACGTAATTATACCAACAGCTATAGATATGTATATATGTACACAGTTTTTCCACAGATTTCCTGTCTCCTCGTGCGAATACGATATAGTAGTAGGGCCCAAGCCAGATGTGAAAGGGGCGGTCCTGTAACATCCCCCTCCCCCAATCTGGAAGGGGTTACAGGAAATGGCAAAGTTAAAGGAAATTATACGGTGAGATGTATAGGAAAATTGAATCCGGAACGAGATAAAGGGTCGTAAAAACCCGAAAGGGAATAACACTAATTTGAAAAATTTATTTTTTTAAATTAAATATAGATATAAATAATTTTGATGTCTTGTTTTGAGTGGGAGCATCGCATATTTTGGTATAGTAATTACACAACATTGAGTTTCAATAAAATATTGTTCGTGTCACCATTTTTCTTGTATTACCATCAATAATTGTCAGTTTGTTATCAGTTGATGTAATTGATAAGTACTTGAATAATAAATTGATAATTCAAGTCAATCGATTTGTTTTGCACATCACATTGTTTCTCTCAAATCACTTGAAGCTTACTGCTATATATAGCAAATATATGTACATGTCGTATTTTACTATACGAGTCAATGAATAGAAAAATGATCCTTGTAAACTTTGGACTAAGCAAACTTTGGAACTCGATATCCAGGCAGATGAAAAAATACAAAAAAAAAAAATTGTGACTCGATTAAAAAAGTAATGATCTTGGAGAATCTTCATAATTATTGCCGGATATTCGGAGGTGAAGCAATTAATGTTTCTCTCTCACTCCTTGTCTCTCTCGTTCCTTCTTTCGCTCTAGCGCGATGTGGATCTTTGATCCTCACTAGATCATCATACATATCTCCATACAGCAACTTCTACGTATTTTCTCATAATCAAGCTGAATTTTTTTACCTATCGAAGATTCAGACGCGTTCATCAACGTTTTCGTCACTCATCGAGTCTTTTACACTGTCCCTCGATACTTTTCGATGACCTGCAATATTTGTCTGGCTTAATTAGGAGAAAAAATAAAAAGAGGGTCATAGATCATTTTTAGTTTTCTTAACACCCCAATAAAAAATAGGTCTGCGTTAATAATACGTTACTAGACGTACGTTAATAGATAAGTATACGTCTACTATGTTAATAGATAAATAAAAGATTCGTCTTCGATATATTAAATATTGTACATATATTCTTGATGAAAAGTTCTATATTTCGGGTATATCTCTTTTCCGCCAGTAGTGTGGGCGACGTGGCCGTGTATATATTACGGTATTTTCATAGATAGATATTCATGGATAATGTGAATAAGTAAGATACAACTACAGAAATCTAAAAATTTCAATACCAGACGCTCGAACAATGCGAGATTAATCGATGCATGAGAATAGTCGAATAAATAATGTCTTTGTATATAAAGTGTTTGGCTAGCTAGTATTTATTAACGTATAGAAAATAATGCAAGTGATTTGTCGTGACCCCTGATGGGAAAAGGTGAAATCTTCAATTAGTTAATTAATTCGTACTGCGGTGACTTTTCCTTCGTTAGATCAATTCGCGAAGTCTTTGCTTTAAAATTTTATTGGCAGGTGCCTGTGTTGGGGCGGCGAGTCATTTTGCGAGTTAAAAATCTGCGCATAGTGGGCAAAGTCTCGCGACGAAACTTTTCATTTCTGTCAGATAAAATTTTCAACGTGAACCAAGTAGTTGACTTAAGGAAATTTATCTTATGGAAAATTGACTTTAAATACATACATACATTATATACATATATGTGAAATATATATATTTTCAAAATATCGTAATGATATTTTTGACAAAAAGTTTCTATGTATATTTTCTTATTGTTCGCTTAATCTTTCATATCCACGTGCAAATAGAAGACGCTCGAATCAAATTGAGTAATTATAATTATTCAAGATTCAAAAACTTCATTAACGATCAACGCGACGTTACTCCCAAATATAAAATAAAATAAAATTAGAATATCGTTATTATACTTTCAAACTGATAAACATCGAACGATCGCTGTGACTTTGCCCATTCATTATTTCGACGGAATATACAAAGACATGTATTCCTTGAGAAGAAGTACTTTTCGAGGACTGGAAAACTTCTCGAGTTTTTGTCTCAGTCAAGAGGTTCTTACCTCTTGACTTGTATTGTCAAGCAAAAAAAAAAAGAAAATGAAAAAAATTATAATGTCCAGACTTGCGATTCACAGGCAATAGAACTATTTTTGAAAAACCGGTACAGAACGTATTAACTCCCATGTGTGTGTATGTGTGTGTGTGTGTGTGTGTGCGTGCGTGCTTGTTAGGCATAAATGTTTTGCGTGGAAAATTCTAGATCTGACGTGTAAGTTTCCTCGAGCTATTCTAATTAATACACTGTAAACCTTGGCATGTTATTTTACACACTTCACGTGTGTGAAATACCGTTTTGTGCGATAAACAAAACACGCAGAAACGTAGGAACAACGTGATAGAGGCAAATGAGAAAACAGGATACATAGTAATAAAAATAATAAAAAAACGCAGTCTGCAGAACAACCTGCTGACATAGTAATAATATATACCGTAGTATTTTTGTCTGTGTAAACGTGTATGCGTGTGTTTATGGGTCAGTGTATGCTATCTGAACGAATATGACGTATTGCTCATGTCTCTCCGATATATATCATCGTCGTCATTCTCCGTCATCATCGTCGTTGTTGTGGCTAAGATTTTTCTAAAATGCGTAATGCGTGGTACGAATTTGCACCTATGTGCCCCTCGAAAGGGGGTTGGTTAAGCTATTAACTCTTACCACCCTCCACAGTGGCCATCAATCAACATTCATCAATCAACAGTCTTTGATCTTAAGCAAGTGAAAAAAAATATATGGGATGACCCTTAGTTTATGTCATAAAATGAAATTTGGGGATAAATATTGACAAGAAATAGTTTTGAATGTGGCTCGATAATCTGGTTACCATGGCACCATGGTGCCATGGTACCATAGTGGTTACCATGGCAAAATTGGTAAAATCTTATTTTATAATTTTCGTTTTAATGGATTCAAAAAATCTCATTCACTAATTTTCGATCCTTGGCTATAGAAAATCCCAAGTGACGTATTTCACTAGACTTGAAAATTGTATTTTACTTGTGTCTACAGATTCAATTCTTTCGGACTAAAGAATTACAGATTAAGTGAAAATAACGATAATTTTAGTTTTGCCCAATTTCAATGAACATTTTTAATTAATTCCCTCATGGAAATAAGCTCAATGAGAGGGTTAAATAAAAGGCTGTTAATTTGACCTGAACCGCTCCTTATATAATCATAAACGCAATGAAACAATAGGTATTGGTTAATGAGGGCCTCACTGACATCGATGATAATATATTTAGGTGACGTACATTCGTTATTAATACTCTCCAGTTACTTATACAACCTCTAATTTTTATTATTATTATTATTCGTATTATAATATTTTGTATCAGCACAATGAAATTTTCATCCACAAAACAGATTCTAAAAAATTATATTGGATCATAATATTAATGGTTTAAAATGTCGAGTCATGTACTTGAAACACCAATGGGAATTTCTATTCTCTAATTTATATTTACATAGCGACATATAATGTGTATAAAATACAACGTCTCACGATGACATGCACCACAAATATTTGTAGAGAAGGTGGGGGCAAAACGAGGCAAAACACAAGGCAACAAATGACAATTTTGTGGAAATTTATTTCTACGTGACGGAAAAAAAATTATCGTGGGAAAAATATTTCACTGATCTGCTGCACTTTTCTTGTTTAAATAGCCTCGGGAAACTGTAAAAAGAACGTTTTCATTGAAGATAACATTTTTTGTGAGGCCCCCGTATTGTCCCCCGGGTCGTTTTGCCCCCTTTTCCCCAATATACTTTGCTAATTTCCCAATTATACGGCGTTCGACCAGCGGCGTTCGTGTCGATATATATATAAACATAGGTCACATGTATTTTTAGCGTATTAAGACCATTAATACGTATGTATATCTATAATCTCTCGAAAGTTTCTCTTTTTGAGAAAATGTTTGCAATAAGTTCAATTCACTACAAGTCAAGAATATTTTACAATAATGATACACAAATTCGAGACTTTATGCAAATATTGTTTATAGATGGATAAGATAAATTCAGACGGTGGGAAAAATCGGTTTGTAAGTTTTGCTTCGTTTGTCTTTTTTAAAATTAGACTTTCGTGCTAGCTCTTTAAATAGAATGAGAGGACAGAGAGGGGCAGGGGGGGGGGGGGGAAGGGAGTGAAATAAAAGTTATACCTTGTCGCTTTGATCTCTGACCGAGACAATTCCATACGGGGCATATTGATGTTTCCGTCGTACATATAAAACACCTATGTAATTTGACTTTGAAATAAAAATCTTAGCCAAACGATATCGACTAACTCGATTATTTTTCACTTAACGACTCGATATCTCATACTGTTTTTTTTTGTGACGACAATGTTTAACGTCCCAATCGTATTTATATGGATGAAAATCGATCGTTATCGAGGAAATACTTTTTCCGGGCCATCTAGTTTGCAAATGGAATGGAAAAAATCCAAGAATATTATTTTGTATTTATTTTTTTAGAGCATCATTTTTTAATCAGATAGCTCGAAAAATTTGCATTTGAAAGAGATTTAAATTCTATGTTATTTCTATTATTTTGACGGTGCGACTGCGAGTGTCGGAGTGTCGGTACTTGTCCTTACAATTTTTTTTATTACACAACAACAGAAGAAAAAAAAAATCTGTTGAATCTCTTTACCTAAACTTTGCGAACGCGTAGTCATAATTCGCAGAATACTATTTGCGAATTATGACTACGCGTTCGCAAAGTTTAGGTAAACAGATTCAACAGATTTTTTTTTTCTTCTGTTGTTGTGTAATAAAAAAAAATTGAATAAGACATATAAAATTTGACCAGGGTAGAATAATTTATAAAATAATAATAATAATATTTTTTTTGTAATTTGTGGCAAAAGGACATTTTTTTTTTAAATTTCTTAATTTTTTTTCTAAGTATTTTCGAAAATTTTATTATTTTCCTTATTGTTGTCATATAACAAACCTTTCCTGCATGCCATGATTTCCGTTGAAATAATTTCAGCGTTATAAAATTGTTGTCATTTTGAAACAAAACAAAATAAATGGTGCTTAAAAACTTTCGTAAATTTTCCAGCTATTAAGCTGAAACTTGCTTAAAAATTAGACTACGTAACAAGAATATGTGGTATCGAGTTTACCTGGAATCAATAAATGGGCCTTTTTGGCCTTAATTTTTTTTTGTTTCTAACAATCAACTTATCATTTATCTCGAAATAACTTTTGCAGGTGTTGATATCAAGAATTGATATAAAGAATTACCATGATATTTCTCAATTGAGTTTTTTGTTATTCGCAAACTGCGTGGCGAGCAGGAAACAACTACAACAGTCAATTGTCATTCGACTGCCATAGAGGATTTATTAGCCGGATGCAAGATCCGAGCTGCGCCAATGCCAGAATTTTGTTATGAAAATTAATCGCACTGAAATATATCTTATAATTCGTGTATTTTACTATTAGAAACGATGAGCTAAATTTGGTTAAACTAATTGTCATTGTTTCGGCAAAAAAATTGTGATATTGAAAATCGGATTATGGCAAAAAATCGACCTTAAAACAGCGGTTTGTTTTTTTTTTTTTCACGTAAGGGCAGCCGGGAATGAACAAAAGTATCGAGGTGCACAATTTTCAGATATCGGATACCGGATACTCGATAAAATACCTATACAGTGATTGGCTGTTTTTCATTCAATATAATTATGCAATTATTTTGACCAGTCATTTTACGCATACAATCAATGATAGAAAATTAGTGTCATGCACACACGCTGCATGACTGATGAGATGCTGAATAGGAAATACATAAAATTTCATATTCTCAAAGGCGAAAACATTCTCTTCGATTATTACGTAATTCGATGATCGAGACCTTGAGGAATAAATTGACGTTCGTTTGGACAATCTCATCGAAACGAATCAAATTTCCCGATTGTGGGTCAATGAACTTAAATACATATATATATATATATATATATATATATGCATATAGTGTAGTACATAATTGTTTGTAGCACGAATTTTGAACCTGTGTTAACCGAGCGCACCATTGGCGTCTGACCCTACCCAGACTGCTCGAAAAAGTGACTTATTGAAAAAAAAACTATAAACTCGAAAGTATGAAACGATTTTTTTAAAAAATTTTTTGCCATAGGGTAGTTCATGGTTTAAAAAATATCTTGTATGAAAATAAGCAAAAAATATTTTAAAATGGCAGCCCTGCACTCGCCACTATCCAAAACGCGTGTGGCTAAAAATAAAGTAACGCCGGCGCATTGGGAAAAAAACAATTTGCTTATTCATGAATGATGTAGCTATAATGTCATGTAAGGATGTTTTTTTATTGATGAAATAGCGGTGAGTGAAAACAAAAATCGTTTTTATTTTTAAAAGAAAAAAAAAATAATAAAAAAAAAACTAATCACTTTATCGCAATAATCGTTCGGTACATTGTAGATACTGGATGTAAGAGTATTGTTTCAAAATTTGAGGATAATCGGTCGAGTTTTTGAGATCTGTTACGGTGAGTTAGAAAAATGTAGTTTTGTGAAAAACATAAAAAAACGTACAAGTGTCCGGTTTAATTTTTTTCCAGTTTGATAATTTTTGTACAAAATATTGTTGAAACCAAAATAAAAAAATTTAATTTGATACTCAGACTTCGTTTTAAAATTCAACACACCAGCGATGATCCCATTTCATTATATTATACAGAATTCGATTATTCATGATTTTTAATTAAACGGAAAGATCCCGGTCCCACGTGCTCCTCATATAATCGAGGCTTCACTGTAATATTGTTTTGATTGAAAAACATTCAAAAAAATTTCCTAACGAAATAATTATTCATGATTATTTCATATTGTTTTTTTTTAAACTGAATTAAATTACTGGTTTACACTATTTTCTGTCACTACGTTGAAATACACAGTGTCGTCGGGGCATCGGTGACCCCGGTCAACGAATTTACGTCTGAATTCGTTGCCCCGGTGTAGACCAGAGGGTTAAAGAGAGGATCTGTATAATGTGCACTATTCAATTTCAAATCCATTTAAAATATTTTTTTATCGTTGCGATCCTCATTCCTCTTTTCAAATAAAAATTATTTCTTCAATATAATATATAACGAAAATTACGCTAATGCCAAAAGAAAGTATTTTTTTTCAAGTAAATCAAATATTCTTATTTGTAGTTACAAAAATATTTCACAGCTTCGAGTAATTTTAATCCTGCAAAGAAATCATAAAATTCTGTCACAATCAGCAAGGCCCCGTGCGAGTAGGCAACCCAACGTACACGAGTGAACACGGGAAAGTGAAAGAAGCATTTAGACAAAAAAAAAAAAAAAAAACTCTGCACTGGCCTTCTCATACTAAATACACAAAATGACTACTTACACAATTGTTCTATCCAATCCTATATACCTTTTCACTCACAAATTTTCACAAACACTTGTCAAAGTCAATCAGCTGTTTCCAAAAAAAAAAAATTACACCACAAATTTTGCAACACTTCATCCCATCATGAAAATTCGTCGAACTTGAGCCCACTTCGTTTTTCAATCCGATGCGACACGAATGAGATCAACTTTAACACAGATAAATAAAAACTTTTCGATGAAAAAATTTGTCACGTTTAAATCGACACGAGAGAAAGAGATAGAGAGAGGGGAGAGAGAGAAAGCGAGAGACGGAGGGATTGCACACGATTGAAATGGGGAAACAAATTTTTTCGCACTCACGTTAAGTTCAGAATCCTGGTTAAAAATAAATCTTGAACTACTACTCTCCCTCCATAGCAACAAACATGCATCCCGTTCCCTCTTGGTTTCTCGGTTTTCTACTCCTTCTCCGCACTGGTTTTTCCCTCTGTTTTAACTCGGATGCTCGGGTCCATCCACGGATCTACGACTCTCACACTTCAGTCACTTGGCTCGAGCAGCTATACGATATATGTATATGGGGCATTCCAGATCAAATTCAGCGACAAGGCCATGAGACTCGTGATTATTTTTTTTTCTCCTAGTATTTTGTACGGCAAGTTGAAAGAAACCTGCTGGAAGCGTTATCGATTGTTTCGAAATTGTTACGAAAAAATTTTCGTTGAAAAAAAAACAATTATCTCAATGGTCTCCCAATTACAGTGCTACGAGCAAATTATTTTTGTAAAAATGATATTTTTTTATTTTCCTCCTTTGATATTGAAGGAATTATTGTTGATCGAAAAGAAGAATGAGGATTTAAATAATTAGGGCACTATTCAATAAAAGTAAAACCATTGAAAATTATTTATATTAATGTGGTTGGAAAATTAATTTTGAATAATTGACCGATTGATGAGGGATCAATATTCAGCTTCTTAACAGGAATACAATTTTTTATCTTTTAATTATTTTTTTGCAGCATCCTCACAAATTTTATATCAATCTAAAATTTAATTTTTCCACAAAGCTATTTTTACCGTAAACATTTGCATTCGTGTGAATTTTTTAGGTACTTTTTTTCTTACGATGTACTAAAAGCATGAAAAATCAGCTCTGTCGATTTGACCTGGAACGTCCTATATAGATCATATACTATACGGATAAAACACGTGCGTCGACAGCTGGCACGAAAATCGAGAGGCTCGCAATGTCGTCGAGGCTTAAGTACTATAACTCGCAACTTATATTTAAGAGTATATTTAGTTTTGTCGTTGTCACTTGACAAAAACTCCGGCTTTTGTACCGATAATGGATGTAGTAATGAGTATTGCAAACGTTCACCCTGCCTATTACGTAATTTATCCTAATCCATGTGATGTGAGACTACGAGTTACTCAAAACTATATACATATTACGTCGATATGTATCGTCTATTATATGCTTGCTGGCGGTAAGTTGGTGTCGACAAATTTGGAGGGGCTGTCGACATTTTATAACAAATATTGTGTATAAAACGAAATTGTTGACTATACAAATGATTACAGCGACCTTTACTTTGTACTATATGGCAAAATGGTGGCTCCGGAAGAGCCATATGCATGGGACGCAAACTTATCGGTGAAATTACTCATTGATTAATTAGAATGTATGAATGCGTTCAATTTTGATATTAAGCTCGATAATAATCTAAATGTATATTTCACGTAGAAGACCCACATATGTTCATCGTGTAGGGAAAAAAGAAAAGAAAAAATGGTTTCACGATTATAGCGTATTAAATTCTAACGAATAAATTATATGAAACAAAAAAAAAAAGGAAAACGAGAGAAAAGAAGAGAAAAAGAAAAGTGTTTTCATGCGTTAAGTAATAAAGTCTTCATGTTTTTAATATGTACAGATACACAGTTTACCTCGTTATATATGTATATATGAAATTATGTGAGGGATTCCGCACCCTGACGATGAAGATTCCATCGAGTTTCTCAGATTTTGTTAAAACTCGAATATTTTGTACAGTTCATTATGACAATTATTTTGGGCTACCAGTACATTACCCTACTTTTTTTTATAAATATGGCATGTAGTCAAACTTTTGGTCCAATAAATTTCCGTATCAATATATCGCGCAATTTATACATAATTCATATGAAAAAAATTGATGCAAATTTTTTGTACAGGGGATAAATCAAAGTTTATAATTACTATCTTTTGTTTTGTAAAGAACATTGTTTATTGAGAATTTTCATTGAAAAATCGCATGAAAATAAAAAAAAACAAAACAAAACCAACGTCACAAATGCTTAACAATACGAAAAATATTATATTATTGTTCGTTGGTGCTCTTCACGATTTTTATAAGTTTTTTCATATCTCACTTTCTTATCGTTGTCGAGAAAAAAAAAATACAAAAGTGCAGGCGAAAGTGCTTGCGGAGTGAGCAATGTACGATGACTGCCGGTCAAACGGCAAAATACATATATTCTCCGTCATAACTTTTTATCTTGAACTTTTTTGGAGATCAACACATGGAAGAATCAAGCTACATGTCCGCCATTTATTTTGCATTTATCGTATTATATAAAATTTTAATAAATTTTTGGTACACGGTTAAAAAATTCGTTCTAAAAAGTATAATAATAATGGCCAGAATTTAATGTATAATATTTTTGTCATACAGCATATATATACGAGTGGGTCTGAATAAAACATAATTTGTTTTGCAAATAAAAAAATATTAGAATAAACATTGGTTCATCCTCTACAAAAGAAAAGATCCTGACAATTTTTTCCTATCGCCATGATAAATTGGGCTATTAACCGATTTGAATAAAAAATGACCCAAAACTTCGAATATTGAAAAAAAATCTGGTAGAATAAAGTAAGTCAAAATTTTTTTATTTTTTTTTAAACTATACAACATACTAAAATTTGAACAACATCGACGCCTTTTGACGAGATTCTCATCGCATAAGTGCAGAATCACTCAAGAATATCGTAACGCAAGTGTGTTGGCTGTTGGTGTTTTGGCTTTTATCATAGCGTAAGTGTATAAAAGTGTGTTCTCTTTTATCGTAGCGGTTTTCCGGTTCTCGTTATACGCGATATAAGCTCCGATAAAAAGCGTTATACGTAATCGGGTCGTGTACATATATATATATATATATAGCTACGAGTATGAATAAAATACATTAACGCACACGAGCAAATATATAACGGCACTGACCGCAAATTTTATACAGATAAAATATCAGGTCTAGTAATAATTAATGTCGTTTTTTTTTCTATATTTTTGAAAGTATTTATTTAAGAGATGAATAAAACTTAATCTATATAATATAAATTGACATTATTTTCCACTACGTTTGTCCAACCTTTTGGTACGATTCTAATATGTTGTTTAAATTATCACGAAACAACTTTGCATGATACAAAATTACATTAATTATTACTATAGACCTGATATAACTAATACAGCCGAGAATAAAGCATAAGCAGCGACCTCTCCTTGTCAGTTGTGAGAGATATAATAAACAATTCCGATCTCAAACGTACCGAAATCGAACAAAAAGCTTTGCCTACATATATATATATAGGCAAAGCTTTTTGTTATGTATATATATATATATATATATATATATACACAAGCAAAAGCTCTTGGCGATCATAAACTCAAACGGTCATGAAGTGTAAACGATACGATGAAACTGCCCTCTCTCTCTCTCTATCTCACTCATCTCTCTCACATCACTTTTTAAAATAAAAATTCCCTCGAGAAGGTGCGACAGACCGCAAATGTGCGGTATTCGCGGTTGTAAACTGACGAGTTGCCTTTGTGCTTTTATAAATCACACACATGACACAACCAACTTGTACTCACGAATATTACGAGGTACAAATCAAACGGATAGACAGATTAATAAACGTTCTCGTCGATGTATGAATTATTATAAAGTTTGCACATAACGAAAAAGCGACATATAAGTGTCTGCGATTGTTCAGTCGAGTCGGCAGATGAAGAGAAATTTGTCACGAAAGTAAACGGAATGAAGAGAGAGTGAGAGAGAGAGAGAGAGAGAGAGAGAGAGAGAGAGACAGACAGACAGACAGACAGACAGAGAGAGCACTCACACACATCCTTCGACACTGGACCACAGTCCTACACTGAGGGACTGACGAGCCAGGGAGAGGGGTCGCGAAGTTTATAAACCGGCATTACCTCGTGACACTATTACGATAGTTACCACGACAACCAAAACCATCTGTAATAATAATCGTTGCGTTACGCACATAAATGCTAGACTAGATAATATGCTAGACAGCTAATTATCCTTATCATTGCAACCGTTTTTTCTCACTGTCTTCTTCTCCATCGGAGATGAACATTTTTCGTTATACTTTAAACTGAATGAACTTTGGGTTTGAATACATCAAAATAATACAATATACAATCAATGAGTTAATAATAATAATATAAAATAGGCCAAGGACGATTAATTGGTAAAAACAAAAAGATAAAAAATATATAAATAAAAAAATCGACTTTGTCTGAGTTGGTACAACCTTAACCCTTAACTATACTGCATCCTACCTTTAACGCGGTGCATTTATAATTGAAAATGAACAGTAGGATCCACTAGGGTAATCTTCATACTTGGGATAAAATTAAGAATTATATTTTTACTAGTGCAAATACATTGATTTGTTTTCTCTCTCATTGCGTATCGCAAGAGTGTACTTTATTTGAATTTAATTATATTGTAATTGAGATAATGAAAGATATTATATTTTGAAAAAATATACGTATGAGTCTTCTAAATTATGTAAATAATTCTTCATGCTGTGGCGTTTTTGATTTACCCTAAAATCGTTCGAAATCGGCGTGTTGGGCTCTCTCATATTCTTGACCAGTTCAGGACCATCTTGGGTGTCCAGCTACCCGCAATACGACTCTAAAAAAATATATTAATTTTCGCCCATTTTTCGCAGACTCGTTCTATACTACGATCACATCCACTGTGTTTTGCGAAAATTAAAACATCGTCGACGGGCTTGCATAATCGTATTCCTGACAATGACGATCTCATTTTACTATACTTGAGGTAATGTCCTACTCCTTTGTTGGTAAAACAGTTTATGCCTAAGCCATTGCGAGTGCGAGAGAGAAAGTTCCTTTAGTCCGGTACCAAAATTCTCCTAAACGGTTGAACTTTCGAACGAACCAAGAGAACCAGGAAGTGCGTTTTACGCACTTCGTGGTTCTCTTCGTTTGTCCGAAAGACCAATGGTTTAGGAGAATTTTGGTACGCATTTTTTGTTATCGACGGAGGAGTCTTAGCACATCGTCTTAGATTTTAAAAAATAAGAATTTAAAAATGTTTTATTAGATAGGATTATTCATGGGTTACCAAATACCCCGGGCTGGTACAGATCAGGACATCAGAAAATTGATCTTTTCAAGGACTTCAATTATACGTAAAGTACACTAATAGTGAGTGTAGCCGATGTAAGTGAATCGAAAAAGCCATTAAAAATGTGCATATTGATTCGTTATTTTTCCTAGTTCACAAAGTTTTCTCTATAATCAAACCAAATAGCTATACTATAAAAACGCTTTCTCAGCGTTGTGAACGAGAAAAAATGATCAGGAAGCAATCGGCGAGTTCTGAATTTGCCAGGCTATTATTATTATTATTATTATTTGTAAATCCACTCACCTTTGCTTGCCACGGTCTCGGATGTTAACGAATGTACTTCGATCATATCATTGCGTACGCGCGACTCCACACTGACGAAGATACTTCACTTTAAATTTGTTTTTTTTTTTTTTTTTAATGCACGAATGTTATAGCAAACGATATTTAATTGGGAATTCTGTCAGCGTGGGTAATCTTGACTCAACGATGGATAAAGAAAAAAATCGAACATTTATAAAATAAGCTTCCTAAACGAATATTAATTGTTTCGATAAAATTAATTGTAAACTTGATTAAAAAAAAAGTATTATGCGAAGAATATTATTTTTGACGGATATGAATGAAAAACTTATCTCACGTATTATTTTATTCCTAGCCAGCTACGCCTTACTCGCCGGTTACACGAATCGGTCAGACAATTTTTTTTTGCCCCATACTTTAGTTTGTACACTTCCTCAGTGTGAGATTAGATAAGAGAGAATATCCACGTGCCGAGATTGCAAGCGACGAAAGCAACTACCTGCCGTTCATAAAATTAAACTATTTTTATCTTCGGTAATAATTTCTATTTAAAAAAATCAATACTTTTGTAGAACTGTAGTCAGAACGGATGAATAAATTAGATAATTTATTAATGAATCCGGTTGTTATTATCTTTTGCATCTCGATGATGATATTTTTATGCTGAATGTTAAAAGTTTGCTATGTACAGAAAAACAAAAAAAAAACAGAGAGACCCATTATAGTTCGTTTAGTATCAGGCGGATAAAAAAGAAGATGACCCTGGACTTCGGTGCACAAATAAACCTGCGCTGGCATGAAAGAGTGCATTGCGTTTCTTTAATCTTTTTTCTTCTCGAGTGTCTTCTTCTTTTTTTGTTGTTGTTTTTCTCTGAAAACCGTGTGGCCATCTTTTGTGCCTCCTCGAGTTCTAAAGAAGTTATACGGGCAAAATTTGCGTGTGCAATATAAAGCGAGTCGAACACTATAGATACCAAACAAATATTGACTCTAATATATATATATATATATGAGTGTGAAGACAACATGAGCCAATACTAGGATCAAGAATACGATGAACATTAAACATCACGAGTCAGAAGGGTCGCGATCGTGCAAGGGGACGAAATAGTTTGGCATATCAATCGCGCCGCCTCCCTCATAACTTCCCAATTGGACCGGACAGCAAGAACAAAACAAAAAAATCTCGCAGAAAAATCGACCGGTCCACTGGTATAATTTCGTCCAGATGCATTTTTTTCTCGCCTATTTTGGTATTTTTCGACCCAGTAGCTTTCTTCTGTTACCGCTAGGTGTTCCACTGCAGGCAGTAAGGACAAACAACAACGTCCGTTTCCTCTGACGTTGATTGGTGTTTAAGCTCTTGTTACGTTTGATAAAAACCAGGAAAAAAAAATTAAACGAGATTTAAACGATGTCGGAGGAAACGAGCGTTAAGTCTGTTTAAATCTAACCTACGTTTAAATATGTTATTTAAATGTACCAAAATATTTTTTAAGAAACAGAAAAAAATAAACGAACGCAGAGTTGTTAAGTCGAAGGCGCTGTCGGCGATTTTTCGTTACCGTATCAATTACCAACCAATTCAAACTAGGCATCTGAATTCGTTGCTTTTACGTAGGCATTTGCGAGTGAGTTTTGTATGAAAGATGCAACAATCGATCGAAAAAAACTATCCAGATAGACATTCCTGCTATATTGAGAAAGTATAATGACAGCATAATATTGACGCACAACCGGTCAGAAATGAAGAATGAAGATTTCGTGACACCAATAATCTTATTTATACGACTGTAATCAACTGCATTCTGACGACACGAAGATTTCATGATGGCGTATATAACGACACGCTGGTGGCACGTTATAATGCACAGCTGTTGCTTGCTTGCGTCACATTGTAGGGACAGGTTAGCGGCATTATTGAGGAAAAATTGGATGACTCGTTGACGTCAAAATCGCGACAGACTATGACACAATAATATCGGCGGTAGCGACAAACTGTGAAAACACTCAAGAGCATGTGAAAACTCTTCTTTACCATCGCAGTATACCTAAATTTTCCAACAAATGCCATTGCAAAACTATCAAACTAAATAAATGGAAATTTTAGTATATAATCCAGTTAGTAGTATCCCACAAGATGACATTCTTAAAATTTTGAAATTCCAAAAAAAAAATTACAGTTTGCATTACCTCCAGTTATCTGTAAAATAAAAATGGATTTACTGACCTTCAAAGCTAGTTATGCAAAAAATCCTTTATGTCACCCTATGCAGTAATAAAAAACTTACTCACTGAGTACTTGTACATTTTTGTAGGTGGAAAACTTCGGCAATACTATTTGCACGAAAATTTTTGTGGTAAGATTACCTGCATACAAGCCGTGGCCGATCAGTTTAGCCCCAATTTGGTTCGCGAACATTCCGCTAACGAATCAAATCTACTTTACGAAAGCCGGTTGAAAAGTCTACTTTACGAGGGCCGGATGAAAAATCTACCTTACGAGGGCCGGTTGAAAATCTACCTTACGAGGGCCGGTTGAAAAATCTATCTTACGAGGGCCGGTTGAAAAATTGACTTTACGAGGGCCGGTTGAAAAAATGACTTTACGAGGGCCGGTTGAAAAATTGACTTTACGAGGGCCGGTTGGAAAATCTACCTTACGAGGGTCGGTTGAAAAATCTACCTTACGAGGGCCGGTTGAAAAATCTACCTTACGAAGGCCGGTTGAAAAATCTACCTTACAAAGGCCGGTTGAAAATCTACCTTACGAGGGTCGGTTGAAAAATTGACTTTACGAGGGCCGGTTGAAAAATCTACCTTACGAGGGCCGGTTGAAAAATCTACCTTACGAGGGCCGGTGGAAAAATCTACTTTACGAGGGCCGGTTGAAAAATCGACTTCACGAGGGCCGGTTGAAAAATGTACCTTGCGAGGGGCGGTTGAAACATCTACCTTACGAGGGCCGGTTGAAAAATTGACTTTACGAGGGCCGGTTGAAAAATTGACTTTACGAGGGCCGGTTGAAAAATCTACCTTACGAGGGCTGGTTGGAAAATTGACTTTACGAGGGTTGGTTGAAAAATTGACTTTACGAGGGCCGGTTGAAAAATCTCCCTTACGAGGGCCGGTTGAAAAATTTACCTTACGAGGGCCGGTTGAAAAATGACTTTACGAGGGCCGGTTGGAAAATCTACCTTACGAGGGCCGGTGGAAAAATCTACCTTACGAGGGCCAGTTGAAAAATCTACCTTACGAGGGCCGGTTGAAAAATTTACCTTACGAGGGCCGGTTGAAAAATTTACCTTACGAGGGCCGGTTGAAAAATCTACCTTACGAGGGGCAGTCGAAAAAAAAATCTACCTTACGAGGGCCGGTTGGAAAATTGACTTTACGAAGGCCGGTTGAAAAATTGACTTTACAAGGGCCGGTTGAAAAAATGACTACGAGGGCCGGTTGAAAAATCTACCTTACGAGGGCCGGTTGAAAAATTCACCTTACGAGGGCCGGTTGAAAAATTGACTTTACGAAGGCCGGCTGAAAAATTGACTTTACGAGGGCCGGTTGAAAAATCTACCTTACGAGGGCCGGTTGAAAAATTGACTACGAGGGCCGGTTGAAAAATCTACCTTACGAGGGCCGGTTGAAAAATCTACTTTACGAGGACCGGTTGAAAAATTTGCTTAAAGAGGGCCGCTTGAAAAATCTACTTAAATAGGGCCGGTTGAAAAATCTACTTAAATAGGGCCGGTTGAAAAATCTACTTCACGAAGGCAGGTTGGAAAAATACTACACGCGAGCCGAAAAATTTGCCAAAGTCGCTCGCCCAATTCGAAAAATCTTGAAAAAATATTTTTTTAAATGCCAGCTCAACGCATCCAGCGGCATTTTAAAGCTTAAACTCTTGGGATTAAAAAAAAAAGAAAAAATCCGCTATCTCTTATGGGGGCATATTCCCCCTTATATTTATTTCTGGGAAGTTAGAAACATTGTAAAGAAAGATAAAAGTCGAAGATCGCTAATGGTTTGTCTGTCAAATCGCCGATGGAGGAAAGTGCCATCTAACGGTGGCGCGCGCCGCACGGATGGTAATTCGTTGCGCGTACCCCGTTCACTACTATGCCGACGCCATCGGAGTTCGCCAAAACCTTGACCTATTATTCCACTTCTAGGTAAAGTTTACCGCCGGATATTTCGTATTTTTGGTATGCAGTATCCGTCGGGTAATTTTACCTAATCGTAAGAGTTCGAACAACCGGCCATGATACGAAATTTTCCGTATACATGTGAAATCCTAGTACGAACAAGTTCCGCCAGATGGCGAACGAGGCAACTGTTATTTACATTATTTCAGAGCAAAAATTACTCGATGAAAATGGTCTGTTGAACATTTAAATTTCAACTGACGCTATCCTGCAAAGATAGAAAGATGGAGGGAGTCATAGATCGCGTTGCACTCCTGCCACTATTATGTACTCAGACCGTATGTCAAAAGTAAAATAACAATGTGCACCATCTCCATCGCTATTATGCTGTTACTGGACGATGCCGTTCTGGCATTTTTTTTCCTGCACACTCCATCGCAATTCTGCTATTGTCTTACAGCAATTTTGACGGAATACAGAGTGCTGTCAAGTAGTCAATTTAGGCCGTTCGTATACGTAAGAGATTAATGGTCACACGAAAGCCCAGTTCTTGACGGTTTTATGCCGATATTTTGCCACCAAATGCCTATTTGAGTAATTCCAGTTTCCAATTGTTTATCGTCTCGCGCCGTTAAAAATTTCAATTTAATAAGTCAATAGTCATTCATTAATATTATTATTTTTTTTTGTCGTATTTTTATTTATTTATTTAATTATTTATATATCATTATGATTATTCTCTCAGTGTAATTCTCCCCAATTATGTACAAAAATATAACGAGAATCAATAATCATTACAGAGTTTAACATTAGGTACGGGACGATGCGTGTGTTCTTATAATTTTCATTCTCTTCTTTCTTTTATTTTTCTTCCCGCGAAATAGCGTCGTTCTTTCTCGCACGGTCTCTCAAGACAAACGGAAATGAAGAAGAAATAAAAAAAAAACAAAAAAAAAGGATCGAAGATAAAAAAAAATATCCTCACTCATGTTAATTTACAATCAGCGATAATTTTACTGCTTCGAATCATTTACTTCAATTTTTTTTTATCTCTCGCATGTAAAAAATTTACGCGCTGATTGCTTAGAATCATTACTTTTGTTGCTTCTTCGTTTTTTTTTTTACTCCCATCCACTCACAATCAGCCGGCGAGATTGAACTTTTAAGATATTTACAAATTTTTGTCGATACGGGCCTCTTGTCATGGTCAATATCTTCTGCGGATTTTTTTTTTCCGAAGAAATCCGTTTTTTTTTTTTCCCCGAGATTCGATAAGATACGCCGAATACGAATGAGAGAGAGAGACAGAGAGAGAGAGGGAGAGAACATCGATGACTCACGTTGATCAACATGTGTCATTTTTAATGCACGGTCTCGATAATTCACTATAATTACTCGATCTCGTCACAGAGCATTTAAAAAAGATGCCCAGATATTTCCAATTTGTTTTTTCTCTTCCCAATGAGACTGCAAAAAACTTTTTTGATTAATCAATCGCAGCATCACATATTTATCATTCTCGCTAGTGATGCGCAAGATCTGAGGATATATTCGTGTTCTTGACTCGTTATTACTTTTTTTTCCTTCTCATCCGCGTTTCAAATGGACGAAAAATACTAATAAGAGAGAACAAACATTCAACGTGCATTCGAAAGGAATATGACGAAGACTCTTGTGAATTTTTTTTATTCGATCTATGGTTATTCTTTTCGTCGTCAACTGCTTTTTATAAACACAAGTCAGTTGGGGAGGCGCGATTGAGTGTAAAAAAAAAAAAAAAGAAATTGACAAACAAGACAAAATATGTTTGGTCCCATTTGACGATGATGCACGAGGGATCCGCGTGTGTTGAACGAGAGAGACAAAGCGATAAACAAATAGGAGTGAAGAAATAATTGAATTTTTTTCGAATGCTTAACAATGATACTTTCGATGGTATGCCACGGAGGCTTGGAAAAGTAATTGCTCAATTATGCTCTATAATTGAGAAGCTCAATTATATGAACCGATTAATATAATTTGAGGTTTACTTTTACGACGAAAATATTCATTACTCGATTGACTTTCTTTCTGTTTTTCCTTCTTTTTCTTCACTCGTTTTCACATAATTTTATCGCGACCTCAACGTTTTTCACAGCTCAGTTTATTCGTGTGCATAAACAAATATACACGTACACACATACATACATATATAGAGACTAGTTTAAGATAGGTGGTGGATAAACTGACGTGATTTTTCCCAACCAAAACGTGATTTTTCTGAACAAAACTGCCCCATAGAAAACAAGTATATCCGCAATATTGAAATTTTTCGTCGTTTATATGCTTTGTGTATGAGAAAAAAAAGTCATGTGCCACGGCACACTGTTAACGATACTTTGAAACTTTTCGTTGAAGATACTGTTGAAAAATAATATCGAAAATATGAAAAATCTGCCATAGATATTGTCAATAATATGTGGTCAAGAATATTACCGGAAAATAGTGCCAACGATATTTTTCAAGATACTTTTCAATATGACGGCAAACATAATTCCGAAAATGTTATGAAAGATACCGTTATAGATACTTTCAAAGATCAAACAGATACTCTCAAAAATATCTCGAAAGATACAAGAAGTACTGTCGAAAATATTTTGTGAGATAAAAAAGATACTGTCGAAAATATTTCGAAAGATGCAACCGAAACTGTCAAAAATATTTTTAAAGATACAAAAAATACTGTCGAAAATATTTTGAGATACAAGACTATTCGATTATAATTATAATTCTATGCTGTTATGACACAATGAGATTTCATTATCTCACAACGAGAACGGCCCATCGCTACTCATATTGCCAAATACTGTTGAAAAAGTTCTGAACTCTAATTCCTCGTTTAACATCTTTAAATGATTTTTTATCTTTATTTTTATTGTAGCAAATTTACAAAACAAAAAAAAATATTAGTTGAGTTCAGTAGATCGTTTGAAATCACCCACCTATTCTAAATCACTCTTTATGTATATATTTATTACTCTCTATTTATTACTCTATTACATATGCGTGTGTGTGTGTGTGTATGTGCACAGGCACTATGTAACGCACGCAATAAACACGAAATCTTATCCGGATTATCTAGACGAGCGAGACGTGGCCACGTCGCGAAATTTTTGCAAAGCTCGTAAAAGACAATCGACCCTCATTATATACGCAATAATCGAAAAATCGCGTTAAAAAAAATTGCCCAGAGCTCAACAACAACAGTAATAACAACAACATCAACAACAACAACAACGACAACAACAACAACAACAAGAACGTTTACGTCACAATAAAATGGCACAGCAAAGTAACTCCGATTGGAACAAAGAAAATTTCTTTCTCTCTCTCTCGCTCTCTCTTTATTCTTTCCGTTAAAAGAAAATAATAATAATAATAATAAAAGACGAAACGCCAACGAACCAACAACTGCCGTGGCTCTAGAGTAAATCTCTTTTCTCGCATTTCTGTCTGATGAGAAGGGTGAAAAAGAAAAGGCAAAGGAAGACAAAATTCATCGCGCGTGGCCTCGCATCACTCTCGTGCGTTGAGGAATTGATAATTGATAAAAAATATAAAAAAAGAAAAGAGAAACAGAAAAAAGATTCGTAAAATCTTAGCATCAACCTCGTAACACAAAGAGACCGACATACAAGCAAACAAACACACACACACACACACACACATAGACTCGGTAGAAAAATTAATAACGAACGTTCCCTTACCTACATTTGTTTTGCTAATTATCTCTACGAACGTCTGAGAAGCGCACGCGATTCGCTCGTTCGCACTGCGAGAGCTTGTGGATAAACAAAAAAAAATAAAAAAAAATGGTGTTGACAACAGGGAAAAATATTTTTTTTTTTCTTCAAACCTCGTTGGTCCCAGCGGCATTTAGCGAGTGAAGGAAGAATTAATCGAATCCAATGATTTGACCAATGCAAAAAAAAGCGTAGAAGAATTTGCGCAAGAAAATGGGGACAAAAAAAAATTGGAATAAACGAACGAGATAGTAAAATTGTAGTGGAAATCGAAACACACGAGACTTCGTAACATTTCCTTTTACTTTAAAAAAAAAAAATAACAAAAAAAAAACAAATTAAGACATTTGTTGTATTTTCTTTCATCTCTACTATAATTAAACTCGTAGACGTGTCTCGCGATTTAACAAATGACTGTCAATCGACGTTTTTCAATCAACGACACTTCAATCATCGTACCCGCGATACAATGTTCGTGTTTTATTATTTATTATTTTTTTCTTTATAATTTTAATCTCTGCCATTCTCACTTCTCTGAGTCTCTTTGCCACTGTTTCGTGTCTGTGACAGCCAGTGTTGATTTTTTTTTCCACGAGCTTCCACGACCCGTGATGCTTGAAAACTCGAAGATATCGTTCATTTTTTTTTTATTTTTTTATTTTTTAGACATCTCTCAATCACACGCCGCTTACGAGACAAACACATCGAAGCTTTGAACACAGTCGGGACAATTGAATGATTGATTGAAACGACAAAGACGAGCTCTGGACTTGGGCCGTGAAAAATTTAAGGGTTTGAAAAAAGCTCGTTGCGCGTCTTTGCTATTTCGTTCATGCCGTATCTTGTCCAGAATTCTTGAGAATCAAAATTTCGTCTGTGGCAAAACAAAAATAAAAAAAAAAGGAAAAAAAAACAATTTTGCGCATATCGGCATCAGCTGTGCTCCCCTCTGTCATGTCAATCACATATCTCTTGCCTGCAATTCTTATCTAAATCGTATAAATACTATATACTCTTTTCAAAGACTTCGTCTATTCGCGATGCTCATGGCCGCCGATAGAGGCGCTGTGATCACGGCCTCTCACGTGTGGTCCGGAAATATCACAATCTGTACACAAATACGAGTCGCCACACTATTATCAAACAATTTCGAATACGGATGTGATATTATAAAGGCTTCGACAATCGACCACTAGTTGGCGCAATTGCTGCGTGAGCATCGCCAATATTCACACTGACACACGCGCACGCACACGTACACAAAATTTCTCGTAAATACGAAAAATCTCGTAGCACACACAACAAAATTTAATTGCTCACAATTTTTTTCTTCTTAATATTCGATCTTCGTTCAGGTGAAGTGGGGGAGGATAGAAGGGGGAGGGGAGAACGCAAAATTACGTATTTTGTAGTTGGAGCGTGTTGTGTGTTGTGTTGTGTGTGTGTGTGTGTGTGTGTGTGTGTGTGTGTGTGTGTGTGTGTGTGCGTGCGTGCAGCAGCATCGTCGAAAAACTTTTTTGCGCTACATTTCCTCCCTTATGTCGCCCCTTAGTCTACCCACCTCCCCCAGCCCCCCCTCCACCATCCACTGCTTGACCTGACGTACTCTCGTTTATATATTGTTTATCTACGTGTACTTTTTATTCTTCTCTTTTGCACGTTGTATCCACGTGTTGTTTCTCATTCTCTTGAATCTTGAATTTTATCTCAATTGTATCTCTTCGTGTGTGTTCTCCCCCGCTCACCACTCTCTCTCTCTCTCTCTCACTCATGTTAACGACCGACGATACGCGGCTCTAGCCGCGGATGGCATGATAATGATGAAGAGACACTCGATGTTTTTTTTTTTCATCCCTTAAGCCAATTTTTTTTCCGTATTATTGTTTGCCACGTAGCCGTTGTTCGTTCCATTGCTGTAACAACTGTTGTACTCTTTGTTATATATCGTCGCGTAGGACGAAACGCCATTTTGTCCCGTTCTCGTACTTGGATGGTCATCGAGAATTGGCATACAAGCACCGCCATTCTCCTGATGACGACGCAAACTCGATGATTTTGACGAGATCGTATATTTGCTCTTGTAAAAATCGGAGAAGAGACCCAGGAATAAAACACCATGAAGACCAATCCAAATCATGAAACTGCGAGGATAGTCGCACTCGGTGAAAAGCAACTGAAACTGGTGGCTCATTATCATTACGAATTGAACCTGCAAAAGGTAATTAATGTTTTCATCATTATATTACGTGACAAGGTTTTTTTTTTCGTTTTCTCTAATTTTTTCAACTTTGACTCTTGTGACCATTTTTTTTAACGAAATTTCTCTGAATCGCGCATCGAATATCCTCAAACTTTGAGATTTATTCATGAACAAAAAAAGTTTTACCTCAAAGTTTGTTAAATGTTGATAATTTATATATTTTTCGTAAAGATTGAAATTTTTGTGAAAATTAAATCGGTTTTTCGATTCTTGCCAAGTTCAATCGAAAGCGTGCTTTTTATTCAAACTGCGATGATAAATGTGAAGAAAGTCACTCTCCCCCGTCCCCCTCGAAAAGGGTGAATTTATGGAGAGAAAAGTTTTATTTTATTAACATTTTTTTTTTTTTTTTTCCCATTAAAAAATGTTGAAAAATTAGCAAACAAATTTTTTGAAAGGTTGTCAAAGTGTTGAGAGAATGGAAACTAGACAGAAATCTTCATTATTGAGACGTTATAAAATCATTACGATTAGGAAAATTTAATCTTCAACTTACCATTTGGAAAGTGGTGAGATGCTTTTTCCACCAGATGTATTTTTGATATTTGGGTCCCATCGCGGCGACCATATAGTAAAAGTACATTATTATATGAACAAATGTGTTGAGAAGAGCGAAAAACGTGCTGTGTCCGCCTGGCGCGAATTTCAAGCCCATCCACACTGAGAATGGCATCACGCCGTGATGGATAACGTGTAGAGTCGAGACTTGCTGATTTTTCTTTCTCAGAATGAAGAATATCTGAAAAGCAATAGACAGAAGAAAAACGAATGAGGATCATTTCGTCAATGGTTTATTGCTCGTAGTTTTTTTTATCTAAATACGGTCGAGACAAAATGAGGGTAATATTTTTTTTATATGTTAATAATCCGAAAATTTCGTCGTTCGTGGAGGTTTTTTTATCGTTTCAATTTTTTTTCTCCTTATCTCTCCAATACGAAATAATTTTATATTGCAGTCAAACTACGAAATTCCAACAAAATTTCAAGAAATAAATAAAACCTTGAGAATTGTCCGAGGAATTTTCGACTCTTAAATCCGAAAAAAAAAAGAAAAAACTTCTTTTACAATAATAATAAAAAAGAAAAATTAATTCTCTGATCAACGCGAAATTTACCGATAAAATTTGTGTCCATCTATCAACCTTGCAGACAGGCGTAAAAAACATTTACACTCGATTCTACGGTTAGTAAATGAGGAAAAAAAAAAAAAAAAAAAAAAAAAAAAAATCACACGACTGGAGTTGACCGATTCACACATGGTTCACGGCTATATTTACGTATCGTTTCACGCTCATTTGACAGAAAGGAATATATGGGGTTTTCCAGACCAAATCAACAGACCCCAAGGATAATTTTTTTTTTCCATTTTCTATATTGTATTGAATGAAAAAAAAACATCCACGCCATTTTTTTTTTATTTTGGAAAGAAAAAATTTCGATCGTTATCAAAAAAGTTTTGAAAAATGCGAATGAATTTCAAAAAAATTCAAAGTCCAAACTTTATTGATGACGACTAGAATTTTTTTAAATATCTGAATATTTATTTTTAGGTCTTCTACAGGATACTCGATGAGGAAAAAAAAAATTAAACATAACGAGGTGGCCAATGACCGGTCTGTTTAGCCTAAAATGCATTATTCATATGTATATAAAAATCATACATATTTATATAGTACAAAAAATATTTAAATTAGCATTGCATAAGAGTATCGAATACTTGAAAATGTCACAAGGTTCATTAAGGACCCGCTTATTATGCATTCCGAGGCTGATGACTGCAAACCAGCTCAAACTTATTCACAAAGATTCGCCTAAAATAATTTTGTATCCTCCCGATGAGCATACGCGATCTTCTCACAAAGGTCAGCCTCTGCCATGATTTGATCAGCGAGACGTTCGCCAGAGTTTTACCCGTGCAAAAGGCCAAAAAGTTTGAAAAACTCGTCGAGCCGATAATTTTTTTATTTCACTTTCTTTTTTGCCATTTTTTTCTTATCACCTTTTCCAAAAATTTCCGACGGATGAAATTATTTATCATGAAACTAGAGAGAAAAAAAAAAAAAAATTCACTCGCATACCGTTTTGCTAATTTGAGTTTCTCATCTTACCGTGTCGAAGAACTCGGTGAACTTGCTGAAATAATACCACCAACACGTGTTTGCCATTCTCAATGCGAGCGGCGAATACGAGTAATCGACCGGCTGGCATCGAAAACTGTACCCTCTCGCCCAACCGCTCATCAAGTACTGCAAAAGTAAAATTAAAAGAAAAAAACAATTAACAATTACCCAAACAATGAAACATGCACTAAGATAATTATATTATTATTATTATTATTATTATTATTATTATTATTAAACAGAAAATTCAGCTTGCTAATGTCTCATGACGTTCTTCGCATATTTGACCACCGATTATGTCTTAATACTCGTCATCGGGCGAAAACATTAGTCAAATGCAACGCTTGTGGCTCATTTTTCGGTTTTTTTGTCGTTTTCTCATTCTTTAAGTTTCAGCTATCATAATATATCACTCGACATGAGAGGGTATCATGGCTGGAGAGAACTCGATTCTTTTATATACAATCGAGAGATCACGCTTAGTGGAAAATTTGAATTTCAAATTGACGCGAATAATTGACGAGACGGTGGGAGGGGAAGGGGGGGGGGGAATGACGTAACAAAGTTTAGAGAACGAGTAAAAAAAAAATTTAACCACAAAACTTGTAAGAAATCTCGAAATTTCCTGAACGAAGACATTTTTTTCTAGCCCAAGAGACACGTGTCGTTCACGTAGGCATATACATATGTGATTTGGAAAAATCAGCTCGTTCCCAATAACGCATTTATTTCTAGCAAGTCTCGCGAATACGAGCAAAAATCAATTGATTCGACGTATTTGAACTTTGCTCATAAACGTCATAAAAAAGTTGTCAATTTTTTTATTCTCGATGATCTTAAAAAATCGTGGGGAGGGATTTTTTTGTAAGCTTATTACGACATTCATCATAATTCTTCATTTTTCCTCATATTTATCGTGCGAGACGAGAGTTTTTGCGAGCGAGACCGCTCGAGGTGAACAAGAACACGAGACAGTCGGTTAACGATGCATTTTTTTTTTCTTTTATCGTCGAGTGAGGTCAGGGTAACTATACTATAAGGACGGAAGTGCGTGGTGCGCAAAATCATTGACAGACACCGTAGAGCAGACTCTATATATATATATACATTTACATATATATATATATATATATATGTGTGTATATATACATTACATTTATATATATGTAGATATATATGTGTGTGTGTGTGTGTACATTGGTTGACCTCTCATTGTGATCTCGGCCTGAGAGGACCGCTGCTAATTCGCTTTAACGTGTCCAAATTGTCTGCGGCATCATACGAGAAAGAACAATTACCATTGTAAAGTAAGTATAGGCATTTTTTCTGATTTATGATCTGACGAGTTAAATCCGTTTAGGGCATCGACATTTTTAAACATTCATGCACACACGTACAATTTTTTAAACATTTCGTAATTTTTCATATTAACACATCAAGAGCTCGATGATTTTTCAAACTTTTTCGACGTCGAATGAGCGTCGAATTAAAAATAAAATTCCACGTTGACAAGAGCTCGTTGAGGTCAATCATGGCCACGTGATTCGCATGAGTAAATAAATGAAACCGGAAAAAATTTCAGATTTGTTAGTTTTTTTCTCTCGCATTTTTACAAATTTTCTACGCGAGCAATTTTATTTCATTTAAATAATTCAAATAGTTTTTTTGTTTGTACACCATGAAAAAATGGTATTCATATTAAATATCGACCGGATCTAATATCACTAGAGACGACTTTTTAGTGTTTTAATTAGCTGATTAAATTTTTAATTAATGTTTGTAATAATTGTATATATATATATTCTTATAATTATTATATATTCATATATTCTTATAATTATTATATATATATACATATACACACGTAGTTTTTAAAATAAATTAATTCATGACGTCTTTCTGGCATTTGTTTTTTGTGCCGGCGTCCTCGCAACAGTTAAAACACTCAAATCGATTTACGTCACGAATAAAGGATGGTCCACAAACGGGTAAGGCTAAGGGTTCGTGTTATTCTCCTGTTTCGTCAACTTTTTACGTCAACGCTTGTGCTGATTCACTCACGGAGATACAAAATGTTTTATATTGTGATATACGTATCGGAGGATCGAGCTGTTCTATACAGTTGCGTGTCAAGGCCGAGTGTCCCCGCGTAATGAGCTTCAACGTGGATAAAAAGACCGTTGTGCTCTCCTCATACGACTCGGATCGATTTATAATTCATTATTATTATTATTTCCAAAGAAAATTATGTCTTCAGTCCTTCAATAAATAAATCAATCAATCAACAATTTTTGTAATTTTCATGTTTATGGATATGTAAACGGTAATGACTCTATTGCGTCAAATTTTTCTGTTGATAAAAAAAAATAAAAAAAAGAACAAAGAGCCCTTGAAGAGGGTACAGATTGAATAATCATCGTTGCAAATGCGCAAAAAAATTCCGATTGCTTACCAAGACGACTCTACTATATTTTGTTTTCTTTGGAGCGCGTTAAACGGCCTTACGTTCTATGACAACTTTGCGTGTGTATTTAGCAATTATGCCGCCACAGCCATCAGGCTCTCCATGTTATGAATATGTGTGCGTCCGCTTCCTATTTTCACGCTTGGTATAATGAGAAGAGACGAGGTGTTTTTTGTCGTATGAGAGGAGAGACTTGAATTACGTGATCAGTAACGTCGCTAATACGTCATTCTACCTTTAACCCACGTAGACAGGTAAGTACTAAACGATCCAAGTCATGAACTTTGCTTCACACAAATATATTAAGCTTCAATGGGAATGGATTTTTTTTTTTTTTTTTTTCATTATTTTTCCGCCAACTATACGAAAGCGTGAAAGAATTTTGTTTTGACTTTGAAAAAAAATGGAAATAAAATGACAAAATATTGATATAATTCCATACAGGATTTTCGTCAAATTTCAAGATCGTAGACTTGAGGCATTTTTTTTTTTTTTTTTTTCGCGGTATCATCAATAAAATCGTTGATTTTTTTTTACTCTCGAAATGGATGTGATCCTTAACCTTTAACCATTTGAGCTAATTTACAAAAAAAAAGGGTCAAGTGATTGGAAAATTTTGTGCGGTTTTTTACAATTTTTTTTTTGCTTTATTCATCGCACACGTCAACGTGATTAGAAAAAAAGAGATCTGAGGAGACAAAAAAAAAAGACGAGAACTCAGATCGTGTCAAAGAGTTTTAAAGTAGGAAACTCGGCCAACGACGGCTTAATTTCCAAGCCATCTCGACATCGTCACCATCGACTCTCTCGAGCTAAACTCCGTTTTTTCCTCGAAAGAAGAGACGCTCAAGTGCTCTATTCATCGTTGAAAATCTCGATCGATTGATCTACCTCGCTGTGCTGCTTGAAAGCTACCCAACCAAATGCTTAACCACGGTTACGAAAGGCACTCGCTCTCTCTCTCTCTCTCTCTCTCTCTCTCTCTCTCTCTCTCTCTCTCTCTCTCTCTCTCTCTCGTTAAAATATTATATATTACCAAAAAAAATGAATCAACTCAGATCGCAATGTTTCAAAGAAAAATTTAACGATACAAATTAAACGCGAATGAATTAAGAAGTGCCATTAAAACCGTCTACTTATCCTCATTTTCAATAAAATTTTATATTCAATAAAAAAATATTACATTTTATTTTTTTATTTTTCTTAAATTTATTTCAAATCCAAGTCGTTTGCAAATTTGTCTCAGAAGGAAGAATTAATTTTTCCATTCTCAATTAACATTTTTTTACCGATTTCTTTCGATTAGATGTTTAATTAAACTTTGTCGTATATCGTGCCCAGAGCGAAGTTGAACGATATATATATATATATATACAGCGAACAGTACGAACTTACGTGTCAACGATGCACAGAGGAGTTTGTGTCTATTACAGTGTATATATGTCTATAGGTTTAATAGAGTATCTCCCGCTTCTATGCTAATCGATCCATGCTCTCATTACGGATTTCATTTAAATTCGATTAACCGCTTCGCAGATGCGAGTCGAGGTAGATGAGCCGTGTTATCGAGTTCGCTATGACACAATTATACGTTGAACGTTCCTTGGTACAAAGTTCGTTAATTTAGAATGAAACACGAGCGCCACAGAATCTTTCAACGAAAAAAAAAAAAAAAAAAAACTAAACTTAAATGAATAAATAAAAAGCTGACTATGCATCATCGAGAGAATAGTGTTAAGCTTCAACGTACAAAATAGCAATTTAATCCAGTAAAAAATCTTTTGATCAGTAAATCTTTTTATCAGTAAATCAGTAAATACAATTTAATCCAGTAAAAAATCTTTTGATGCAGTTATGCTTATAATGCTCTAAAATGTGTCGACCATGAAAATTATTGCACAAATCCTAATATATATACTTATATAATTATATATAGTGTGACTTTGAATAAACCATGTCCTATGGTTACTGGAACTGGAACATATCAAGCAATGACATAGTTCGTTTATAGTTCATTTTATTCAAATCTCTAAACCTATTTAAAATTGCGTTAGCTATAAAAATAGTTGCATCAACTATTTTCATATAGTTGCATGAATTACAACATCATTGTCATCATTTAATATTCGTTCACACTGTTGGGATTTCTGTGGGCGATTTTTTTTTCTTCTTCAGTATATAAATGTATATATATATATATGGGTGTGTGTGTGTGTCTGTCTGTGTGCGTGCATGTTGCGAACTATTGTTAATGATTGCCGACGAAGGTAATCTCAATAGCTCGAGTGAAGCGAAGAAATTTCGCGTCAGCTGCACTCAATACAAAACAGGCTCTCGTGAAATGTATCGAGCCCATCATTGAGTGTGCTCGAATGATGCGGTCAAAGAATCTGCGTGATTGTATATGTATATTATGTGGGGATTATATATATATATATGTGTGTGTGTGTTGGGGGCGTCACCACCAAAGCTCGCGGTTAAAAGATTTTTCACTGGCCCTCTAGCACAGTTTGTGCGGCGTATGCAACAAGGGTGAAGGCTCATCGAGCTTCAGACCGAGAGCTGATAGTGCACAAGCATGCATGGAGAAATATGCGGCGAGAGTGGCCGATCGGCCTACTTTTTCGGTAATCCACACTCTCTAACGATCACAAAAGCAAACGAGATTTTATTAAACAATCCATATACTTTTGGCTATAATGTAGAAAAATTTATCCAAGGTTGATTTTTTTTTTTCAGGCGACTAAAAATCCCTCAATGAAATTATATCGTAAACGTTATGTGTGTTGTCCTGCAGTTCCAAAAAGATGAAAATTCACTACGCGGATATTATTTGAGCCCTCTAAATAAAATATAGTGAATTTCAGTCATTCGAAATATTATAAAATAAATTTTAGTGGTTTAAAGCTCTACATGAGAAATTAGGTTGCTCCAAAGAAAACCATAATTTTTATATTATGAAGCACTTTTATAGTGTTGTATTGTAACGAGCGTGAGAGAGATTAAGAGCAGAAATTATTAACACATTTATCTCGAAATCGACTTGATGGAATCAAAAACTAATAATTTTTTATTCCATCAAGTCGTTTTCGAGATAAATATGTTAGCCTTAAGTAGCCTGAAGTAGCCTTAGGTATGGTAAAAAATATTTTTGCATTTTCTGTAGAGAAATGCTGATGATGCATCCATCCATTATAATTGATCGGTCTCGCACCATCTATACGCCATTTCAAATCCTCCATCGTACTCTTTTTCTCCGATCGTCCACGACTGTATGTGTACCAAATCGACTTGATGGAATCAAAAACTAATAATTTTTTATTCCATCAAGTTTATCATTTCATTTGATTCCATCTAGTCGTTTTCGAGGTAAATATGTTAGCCTTAAGTAGCCTCAAGTAGCCTTAGGTATGGTAAAAAATATTTTTGCATTTTCTGTAGAGAAATGCTGATGATGCATCCATCCATTATAATTGATCGGTCTCGCACCATCTATTCGCCACTTCAAATCCTCCATCGTACTCTTTTTCTCCGATCGTACACGACTGTACATATACCGCAAGAGAGTCACATATGTAACTGTATCGTTTGGCTCGCAGCCGACATACTAATCGCGTACCGAATGCTACGATCGGTATTCTCCTCTAAATATTTCGTGTACAGCGACCGAGACTTTTTCCTTTGTGCGTGTCTACATACAGGCCTTCGTGGGGAAAAGGTATCGGTAAATAATGCGATCGAATTCCAAGCGATCGATCGCAAAGACGAGAGATGAGAATAAACAAACCATTTAATTACGATTTTTTTTTTTTTGTAAATTATTTAAATTTTTCACGTGACAAAGTTTTGTCTTTGCGATTAAGACTAAAAGTGGATCAATCAGTTGGTGGAAAAATCGTTAAACTCACCTCGTAAAAGATCCACGTCGAGAAAAGAGTCTGCACGAGATTGTATAGAACTAAAAGACGTCTGAGGTCAAAGGGTTTTCTGTTTTCCATTATTTTCGGGCCTAACACTGTGCTGAAGTATGCGTAAGATAGGCATATCAGCACTGTTGGCACAGGACTGCTCATCATCGCCCAATCGTTAACTCTGGGATCTGCGAAAAAATTAAATAATATAAATTTATTAAATACAAAAATAATCAATTAATTATTAGTAAATATAATTTCATGAAATTCAATCTCTCACATACTCTGTAGAAATTATTAAAATTTACTAAATGTACACTTTTCAACGTGTTCGTAAATTTTATATATACAGAAGAGCGAACGAAAATTACAAATTGGGTCTAAGAATCCGAATTTTTATACACATTTTTATGTAAAAGTTTTCAATTTTCTGTTAAATTTTATTAATCTTGGATAAAAAATAACGCAATGGAAAATTTATAAAGTAGATAGGCGAAATTGAAATTCATACACAAAGAGATGGAAATATATAACAATTTCAATGTTAAATTTTCTAAACGTGGATATTAAAAGTAACATATTTGATATTCAAAAATTTAATTAAATGGATATTAAAAAATTATCATTGTATGGTTCATACACCAGTGAATGAACGCTTAAAATTCAGCACCAGTGAATGAACCCCCGTGTTAAAATCACTAATATATACAGATATACTTCGAATAAAGTATTCACTGGGTTCTGTTAATTCACTGGTGCACTTACCCAATATGGGTAAAAGCTGTTTAATAAACGAATTGAATATTCTTATGAAGGACAATTAAAGTTAATATAAATTTTTCTGTAAATTTGTATCTAATCTAGCAAATGCTTTGCTATTATGAAATTTCAAGCATTTCGGGGCGCACCTAAGACAGTGAATCTCCCCGAAATGCACTGGGCTAACAATAACTGTAAGATGGTTGTGAAATCAACTTAAAGTTAGAGTTTGGGTAAATAAACAGAATAATTAAAAAGCTTAAGTTAAAAAAGCATTTTTAAGTTAGCCAGGGCAAAAATGGGGTCCTCTATATCTACACATATATATACCTACAAATGCGTTGAAAATGCGTTTGAAAAATTTTGTATGAAAATCCGAAGCAAAAGTAACAAATTTAAAATATTTATATGAACATTCTAATTTACGTGTAAAAAGCTCGCGAATGAGAGTCAACTTACGCTCGTAAGCGGAATCTCACCTCAATGTTTATATTATTGTGGGATAACAAAACATACTTAGACTCATCTTTTGACTTTAGTGCCATTTTACTACTTGGCAGGTTTAAAAAGTTCCCGGAATAGTTGTAATGCTACTGCGCATCGCTTCTTTCCGGGAACTTTTTTAACCTACTATACGTATAATCTTGTAGCACCACGGTTCTTATATGAAAAAAAAAATCCCAAAGCTCAATTCCTGCTCTGAAGTCTTAACGCTTTTTAATATTCATAAGCAAAAATTTCATTCCCAATTACTTAATAATAGTCAATGATTCCCTGAAAGTAAATTCCATGTACATTCCATGATCATTTCAAAATGTCCTTTTTAAAATAGAATAGAATAGAAAAGAATAGAAATAGAATAGAAAATTTTAGAAGACGTCAATAAATTTTTTAAAAAGTCCGATCATGAAATATTCCGGACAAATATATATATACATATATGTATTAATTTCCAATGCCAGTGCGTAAAAAATCTCCATATAAATTTATATTAATTTTCAAACAGGTTTTTTTTTACATATATGGCCATTTTAATGATTCGACAACCAATTTTCCAATTGAAAAGGTGAATCGAAATCATTCAAGTTTTTGCAATTGAGATTTGCCAAGTTATTGACAAATCGGGACGAGGTCCTATTTTCTCTTTTACGAATTTGAGACGATGACGACATTGCAGAGGTTTGGAAAAATATTTTTTTTTTTAGCCCTTCGTTACAATGACGTTATTAGGAGCATTGCTCGTAGCAGGACGAGGAACAATGAGAACATGTGAGACAATGTGCGATGTCATCGTCCAATGTCGAAAAGTTTTGCCACCTCATCTCATAGTGAAAATGATTAAAGTAAAAACCGAGAGCCCACCAGGTGGTTCGAGACAGTTCCCTTCCTCGTTGACCTGGAAAATCACGCTCAATGGAAAATTTCCTCGGAAAACTACAGAAAATATTCTCCCATCAATTATGCTAATTTCTTTTAAACTTTTGAGCATCCATTTGGACAATTCGAACATTATGGAAAAATACTCTGTTTTGTCCCTCATTAAAAGCTTAAACGTTAAAACTTTTTAGAACTCTCGAAACTCGCGAACGACAGCGTTTAATTATTTAATGAATAATTGAATGAGGCTAAAACTAAGTTTGATAAAATTTGTTGACTTTTACCAAAAATTTCCTTGCCCTGCTGATACCATCGAAGTAAAGATTTGGAGATTTCATAAATGGAAGGGTCTCTCTCTCTCTCTCTCTCTCTCTCCCTCTTTCTCTCAGCCTCGGCGAAACGTGGAATTTTAATGACAAAGTTGGAAGATCCAACCGAAGGGAAAATTGTTTCAGGCTATCTTTCTCTTTTGCTCTTTCACTCTTCATTTCTCATGCATGCCCATCCACGTCGAATAGAGAACCGCGGAAATAATGAGAAAGAAAGTACAAAAGCTTTTTTCGTGAGCATCTCTCGTCCCTCGATGGAAGGAACATGGGTGGAGGTATAAAATATTTTTTTCTCTTCCTCCCTCTCTCTTGAGGTAAAAGGTACATTTTGTTTAAATCTTTTAGTGCTGAGACACTAGACAAGTAGGAGTTGAGAACAAGAACGTATGTAAAACAAAGTTTTACAACTCACGAGACGCGAGTAGCTTAAACCGGATAGGAAATCACAATGAGGGCGCTACAGTCGCGATAGCTCATTAATTGACAACTTTACAAGGAACAGAATAAGCGAGAATTACTCTTTAGAATATAATTTATGATGTACTTTGAAATGGAAAATATCAAAGTTCTCGCGTGTAAATGGAATTTGACTGGTGTCTTTGTACTTTACTGGATGACGAGAACGTGTTGTGTATATCAATCGAAAGGAAGCAGGAAGTCATTAAGGGATAAAGGTCTTTGCAGCGCGTGCAAGTGATTGAAGCATCTGCTGGAAACAACAGAACGAAGATTGTCCATTCGGATCTCTCTCTCTCTCTCTCTCTCTCTCTCTCTTTGATGACGAGAAATTCAAAAACAGAACTTCACTGAGATTCTTTCTTCTTTAAGGGTATTTTGGTATCGATTGTTTTTTTAACAATTTTTTAAATAAATTTTAATGAAATTTTTTTTTTATGAATTGGTATTGCTAACTATGTGACGTATTTTATTGTAACTGCCAAAACTAATCGAATTGATAATATATATATTTTTTTAATTCATTTTTTAATCATTAACCCTCCATCTGTAATGGTTTTTTTGTTGACGCTGTCTGCAATCTGGGTCGTTCAAGTTTACCCTATGTTATTTCCCGTTTTAGACTTTCAAAAATTTTACGAAAAATCTGGATCACTTCATAAACTCTCTAGAATATATTCCAATGATGAGCAAAAAAATTGTGAAGAGGTTTTATTTATTTTTAAACAAAATTTTGCACTTAGGAGAAATTCAAGCCAGTAATTTCGACACAGCAAGCAAACGGAGGGATAATTTTATTAGTTTTTGCTTTCAGGATAGATTTTAGGACGGATTTTATTGTAACTGCCAAAACTAATCGAATTGATAATATATTTTTTTTTTAATTCATTTTTTGATCATTAACCCTCCGTCTGTAATGGTTTTTTTGTTGACGCTGTCTGCAATCTGGGTCGTTCAAGTTTACCCTATGTTATTTCCCGTTTTAGAATTTCAAAAATTTTACGAAAAATCTGGATCACTTCGTAAACTCTCTAGAATATATTCCAATGATAAGCAAAAAAAATGTGAAGAGGTTTTATTTATTTTTAAACAACACTTTGCACTTAGGAGAAATTCAAGCCAGTAATTTTGACTGTGCATTAAACGACCCAGCAAGCAAGCGGAGGGATAATTCTGTTAGTTTTTCATGATTAAACATTTTTTTTTTTTTGTTTTTTAACAAACTACTTGCACGAATTATTATTTGCGAAAAGAATTTTGCTTCAACAAACCCAGAAAATGATCGAAATATATTTACATCAAGTTATCATTGTTAGTTAGAAGGGACATTCAATATTGTCGTACCTAAATAATTATTTACTTTTCTCTCTTGAAATATTGAAATGTATTTACGCGATAATAAAAATGTGTTTTGTTACCAGAATTGGCCCAAAATTGGACACGCATGATGCCGCGAAATATTTAGGCGTTATCGGGTAGAAAATAATTGCACGGTGATTCGCAATTTCGGTCGAATGTTCTATATATATATATAATTAGGTAAATAGGGGCGTCAATCGCACAGGCGTAATCGTCATCATAATGTATGACGAGGCAGCCTCGTATTTTTGACGACTTTGCACATATCTCATTAAAAATCGCTTCCTCGAATGTTCTCGCTCGTTTTTGTCATTGCCCTCAGCGCAAAAAAAAAGCAAAAAGGAACAACGGAATTTCCGATGTTGAAACTTGGTCATTCGCGAGGTGCTGACTTAGGATTCTTCTTTCTTTCTTCTTCCGATTCGACATTACCGTCTCGATAATAAATGATATGTATATATAGAGTCGCGATCGCGCGTGTTATTCGTCATAGTGCGAGCTCTCTTTCTTTCATGTACATATTGTTCTTTTTTTTTTTTTTTCTTCTTTTTCGTCGAGGCGGCGTGCCACTTTCACGCGAAACACGCGATTTCGAATATACGCTCACACTAGTCCGAGCAAGCCATCGGGTGAGCTAATACTTGCATCTATATATATATTAAATATACACGTCGATGTTATTTTTATTCAAACCCCAAAAATTGCCAATGACACGATTAACACGAGCAACATCGAATGATTCAATTTACCCTGAGATTTGTCATGGAAAAAACTATAATGGGATGATATGATAAATGAGGAAAAAAAAACATTCAACTATTTCTACTATCTTGTGCTGAAATTATAGAGTATAGTGAAAATTGTGGACATTTGATGGTGACCTAAACCCTAAAATACCACAGATGGGTCAGATTGATCCAGTGCATTACAACTATTTAACTTTTTTTTTTTAATCCTCTTTACGAAAGATTGTAACTTTTCGAATGACTACTTAATTGACCTATTTTATTCTATATTTATTTACTGTTTTATTTACGGGCATACCCGTTTATAACTTCTTTTCATCATCACTACGTATATATGATAAACTTCTAGTTATAGTTCAGATGGTTTGTTCAAAGTCTCCCACTTGAATTTTAATACTTATGAGCCAATAATAACGGATAATGACGGATCTCCTGTTCTAATATCTCGTCTGGATCAGGCGCATTTCTACACCTACGAGTGCGAGAGAGACAGACCTAAAATTACTAACACATTTTTTTTTCGAAAACAATTTGATCGAATCAAAAATAAATAATGAGGTCATTTGCATAATTAATGGAAGCTTTTTCGTTTTTGATTCAATCAAGTCGATTTTCGCGATTGCAACTTACACGGCCATGAAGGAGCGAGGAAGAAGCACCAAAAATGTTATCCTACTTAACCCTTTGTGGATGGAAAGCATATGTACACCTCCCCATCCGCAAAGGGTTAAGGAGAGACAAAAAAGGCTAGAGAACATTTGAGTGTGAGAGAGAAATATCAAAATAGGCAGCTATGAAGGAACGAGGAAAAAATATGAAAAAAACGTGTTATCGCACTTAACCCTTTGTGGATGGAAAGCATATGTACACCTCCCCATCCGCAAAGGGTTAAGGAGAGACGAAAAAGGCTAGAGAACATTTGAGTGTGAGAGAGAAATATCACAATAGGCAGCCATGAAGGAACGAGGAAAAAATATGAAAAACACGTGTTATCGTACTTAACCCTTTGCGGATGGAAATCATATATACACCTCCCCATCCGCAAAGGGTTAAGGAGAGACGAAACAGGCTAGAGAACATTCGAGTGTGAGAGAGAAATATCACAATAGGCAGCCATGAAGGAACGAGGAAAAAATATGAAAAACACGTGTTATCGTACTTAACCCTTTGCGGATGGAAAGCATATGTACACCTCCCCATCCGCAAAGGGTTAAGGAGAGAGGAAACAGGCTAGAGAACATTTGAGTGTGAGAGAGAAATATCACAATAGGCAGCCAAGAAGGAACGAGGAAAAAATATGAAAAACACGTGTTATCGCACTTAACCCTTTGCGGATGGAAATCATATATACACCTCCCCATCCGCAAAGGGTTAAGGAGAGACGAAACAGGCTAGAGAACATTCGAGTGTGAGAGAGAAATATCACAATAGGCAGCCAAGAAGGAATGAGGAAAAAATATGAAAAACACGTGTTATCGTACTTAACCCTTTGCGGATGGAAATCATATATACACCTCCCCATCCGCAAAGGGTTAAGGAGAGACGAAACAGGCTAGAGAACATTCGAGTGTGAGAGAGAAATATCACAATAGGCAGCCATGAAGGAACGAGGAAAAAATATGAAAAACACGTGTTATCGTACTTAACCCTTTGCGGATGGAAAGCATATGTACACCTCCCCATCCGCAAAGGGTTAAGGAGAGAGGAAACAGGCTAGAGAACATTTGAGTGTGAGAGAGAAATATCACAATAGGCAGCCACGAAGGAGTGAGAAAGAATCTTTGCACATGTATATGAACATGCATGCATAAAACATTCATATCCACATCGTCTTAAGGCGATGTGAAACACATTCAGACGGAAATAATAATTGTTAACAACGCTTTTCAAAGCTATTCTCTCCTTCGAAACTTCAACCATCTTGGCAGTGGAAAGTGAAATATAAATATGGCTCCGAGAGTGATAACTGTAATTTTATTAAACAAACTTCCCGATGAGAATAATCAACTTTTGAGTCAAAAGAACCATTTCATGGCTTAAGTTAATAAATTACAATTCCCATAAAATTTCACAGGGCCTTAAGGCAAAACAAAATTCATCTCGCCTTAAGGCAGCTTATGAGTTCGAGAAAGATGGAATTTTCATGGCATCTTTCTCAGAGAATATTGACGTTGGCCCCAAAATATCAGTAATTTTTGAGTAAGTTGAATTATAGGTTTTATTACCGACCGTCGGTATTTCGTAGCACCTTAAAGTCGATATATGACGATAACGAATTTAAAAGAAAAAAAAAATAGAATTACACGGTATACAAACGACAAGTATAATCATTATTCGTTAATGTATCAATGTTTTATTAAGTTGTTTATCGATTCACGAACTCCAGATACAAGAACATGATTTCTTTGTTTTTTTTTTTTTCGATCTCAATCTCGTGACGATGCCGACTCAACATGAGAATAAAATAGCAGCGAGAAGCGAAAACGGGTCGAGGCAGTTACGAGACTCGTGTATATATATATATATCTGTATATATATATATAAATATATATATATATATATATATATATATTAAATTATATATAGGAAGTGAATTGGAGGAGCAACTCGTGAATATTTATGGTAAATAATGGAAAAATGTAGGAAGGAGAATAGCGGCGAGACAAACATATTAAGATAATCCAAAGTTTAGTGATCGTTCAAGATCGCCCGCAATAATGTTAAAAGAGAGAAACGAAAAAAAAAAAAATACGAAAGTATCGAGCTAAAAAAAATGAGGAATTTACCCTTTGAGTGTTTAGTGCTTTTAGTGTGCATGAGAACACATGAATCCCGTGAGAGTTAGGTGGAGGTGAAACATATCTATATATATGTATGTATGTGTGTAAAAAAAAAGTGTAAAAGATTAAAGGCGAGTGACGCGTCAGTATGACATAAAACGACCAGTTTGTTGCTGCTTATCTGCCACGTTCTAGACGCGGATGTATTAAAGCGACGCTACAGCCCATCCCCCTCGCGCTACTCTTCCAGCCGTTTTGTATATATAAGTGCGAGGGAGATAGAACGAATATTGCTAAAACATTTTTCTCAGAAACGACTTGATGGAATAAAAAATGAATAGTGTTTTCGAGAAAAATGTATTAGCTTTTTTTTTTCGCGAAAACGATTTGATGGAATCAAAAATTTCAAAAATTGTTAGTGTGGCCATCTGCATCTATCAATTACGCAAATGGCCCCTAAGAAATCATTTTGATTCCATCGAAGTTGTTTTTTTTTTTTTTTTTTTTTTTTTTTTTTTTTTTTTTTTTTTTTTTTTGTGAAAAATGTCTCAAGGTGTTTTGCGCGTATCAATTAAGCGGAAAGCTTCTACTATTCGTTTTTTATTTTATCAAATCCTTTTTGAGAAAAATGAGTTTACAATTTTTCTTCTATCTCTCTTGCCCTTGTAGATATGGAAATGGGGGGGGAGGGGGAGGGGGACTTTAACCTCGCCTTAACGGGCCAAAAATTATTTAATACATATCAGATGCAAACTACATTCTATATTATACTCCAACATCGAAATTTATGAGTATTGCTAAAATACTCAAATTTACGATAATTTAAATATTTTTCCTGTTTTGGCGAATTAAAAAAAAACCAAAGTCAAATGAAATTTATTACTATGATATTGGCCTTGAATTTTTTAGAGTTTTAGTACCATTCAGGAAATGACCGTGAGTAGTGAATTCCGGCAGTGAAAATAAGACATAAAACCAATAGAAAAATATTTTTCAATCTTGCAGTGATTCTATAACGATAAATATTATAAATATTTCTCAAATGCTCAAATTTACGAAAATTTATATTTTTTTTTCTGTTTTGGCTGAGTAAAAAAAAACCAAAGTCAAATGAAATTTATTACTATGATATTGGCCTTGAATTTTTTAGAGTTTTAGCACCATTCAGGAAATGACCGTGAGTAGTGAATTCCGGCAGTGAAAATAAGACATAAAACCAATAGAAAAATATTTTTCAATCTTGCAGTGATTCTATAACGATAAATATTATAAATATTTCTCAAATGCTCAAATTTACGAAAATTTATATTTTTTTTTCTGTTTTGGCTGAGTAAAAAAAAACCAAAGTCAAATGAAATTTATTACTATGATATTGGCCTTGAATTTTTTAGAGTTTTAGCACCATTCAGGAAATGACCGTGAGTAGTGAATTCCGGCAGTGAAAATAAGACATAAAACCAATAGAAAAATATTTTTCAATCTTGCAGTGATTCTATAACGATAAATATTATAAAAATTTCTCAAATGCTCAAATTTACGACAATTTATATTTTTTTTCTGTTTTGGCTAAGTAAAAAAAAAAAACCATAGTCAAATGAAATTTATTACTATGATATTGGCCTTGAATTTTTTAGAGTTTTAGTACCATTCAGAAAATAACCGTGCGTAGTGACTTCCGGCATTGAAATAAGACATAAGACCAATAGAAAAATATTTTTCAATCTTGCAGTCATTCTATAACGATACATACTATGATTAATTAAAACGAATAATAATTAATGAAAAAAACAAATAATAATTCCGCGATGACCTTGAATATGGAAAACAGGAAGATCGTACGTTTTATAGATTGTCAATTTCGATTTTTCAATGATATTACGATAATTAATAATTCATGAAAAACGATTAAAATATATATAAATGATTTAAATAAAGTAGAAAATAAATTTGAAATACTTTACATACCGGACTTGTTGTCCATGAGATCCCTGTAACTGTCGACCAAATCTGCCACTATAGTCGTCATTTTGGCTTAGGTCTGAAAAATAATAATGTAAAAAAATTAATGTAATTAATTGAAAACATCAACGTGCGACTCCAATTTCTAACCAAATTCGTGGTGTATATGTATATATATACACTACACCATATTAGTTGTACGTTGGCCAAGACTACACATATAACTTCCGGGCTATCGAATGGGTGAGTTTATGAAGAGCCATGTGGTTTTTTTTTATATTTTTTTTTTAACAACGCACCAAGTTATCGGCTTGTTCTTCGGCGCGCAAAACGCGATTTCTATATTAACATAACGAGCGCGATGAATTCTTAACGAATTCGCCAACAATCCGGGTAAAATTCCACGATTGAAGTAATCAAATGTTTTCGTATGCATAATCAACCGTGTTCCCCGATGACGCCCCCCCCCCCCCCCCCCATGTAAAATCGACCAACATCATATGAAAATTAATAAATGAAATTCGCGAGAAATTTCATCACGAAGACGAATTTAATTCTCGAGTTGCTTTAACGTTTTTGTTCGTATCCGGGAAAATCCCCGTTATGTAAGTAAGAGAAATATTATTCGCTGACTCTCTCGAGAAACTGAAACTACTTCAGTCAATAAGAAAATATATTTTTTTTTAAACGCAGTATCAAAATTTTCTTTATTAGATCTTTATTCTTTATTAGATTTATTGTCAAGTTTTCGTTTGGCCTAATTTTGTTTGCAATTAAGCATTTTATTATATTTAAAAAAAAAATGACATTTGTAATTTGTTCAGTCAATTTACTTCGTATTTAAAATTTTTATTTTATTTTTTCCAATTATTTATGGATAAGTGAGATTTCTGATTAAATCAGCATGTAGCAGGTAATTGCAATTAAATAATAAAAATCGTATAATTGGGGATTATGAGCGATCGCAAAATAAAAATTTGCCCATCTTTTATTTATTTAAAAAGCGTGACGAGCGGAACATCCCTTGATTTATTATCTCTGGATTAAAAATTCAATTAGAAAAAAAATAAATTAAATCATTGAATTTATGTTACTTTATATTTAATGAATTCAAAAACTAAAATTCATCATTAATTTATCGTAATTCGAGAAATCCTAATTGAATAATATAAATAACGATTAATGGGTTTTACAAAAAATTTCAAAATTAAATTCCACTCATCTCTGTGGAAAAAAGCGTGACGAAAGAAACAACCCTTGATCGATAATTTCTTGATTAAAAAGTCAATGAAAAAAGAAAACACTATGAAATAAATCCTTAGATTCTTCAAAATCACGATCGTTTTATCCTTTCGGTGGTGGATCGATTTCAAAATTCGTCTCAGAGTCGTAAAACGTCGCCGGTTGCTACAGAATGAGCGTGGAGGGGCGAGAATGGCGGGGAAGTTACGGAAGACGAGGAGAATTTCGTGGCGCTCGGGTTGGCCTACTTTTGGATTTTCATGCGGTTCGTCACTCCCACAGCTAAAGTATAACGAGTAGAGTATCCCTCTCTCTCTCTCTCTCTATCTTTCTTTAGTCTCATTCGATCTCGCTTTTCTGCTTTTTGGTGGCGAGACCTTGCAATATACACACACGGATATATATATATATATATATATATATATATATATATATATATATATATATATATATTCAAAAATGGCGAGCAAAAGGGAGTACAAATTGGCCAGTAGCGAAGTATGTACGCTCTTTTGGTATTACATACAATATATATATATACATAGAAGATGTAGACACAAATCGGTATAATACATAACCGGCGTTTTGTGTCTTGTATTCGAGCGGACACGCGAAGAGCTCGGTGTAGTGAGTGCTCGCAACGCGGAGTCACAGTCATCCCGTCGCCTATATCCATCGATCGCACGAGACTCTCTATATAAGCACAAAGCAGAGAAGACGAGATAGAGAGATAGAGAGACTGAGGGGGAGCGAGCGAGAGTGAGAGAGAATGAGGGGGAGCGAGAGAGAGAGAGAGCGACACGAAATTTGCTTTAGCACTCGGGTTTTAATGTAACTCAAAAGGGCGTGCCCAATTAAAAAAAAAAAGAACAAAAATTTAAAAAAATATAATTTCCAAAAGTGTAATTCTTTTTTTAGCCATGTTCAGCCATTTTGAATTTTGTACGTAAAATTTTAAGTCAGGCGCCTCTTCAAGCCGCGGGTACCATTATTATTATTATTATTATTTTTCGAAATTGGACCATTTCAATGAGCTGGCATGCAATTTACGATTCTCTTTGATGTACATTTTTAAGTCAAAGTACCAAAGTATATAATATCCCAAACTTTTGTAAAATTGATTCATGCATTTAGCCGAAATCGTGGGACACAAACATAGTCAAATGGCAAAAGTTCGATTTAACGCAAATCTCTTTCGGCAAAAAAAAAAACGAATTGGCAATATCAGGTTTAAAAAAAATGAGATTGAAAATTTACTTCCATCGTTTGATTATGATTTTGCCGAATTTTTGTCCAAACTTTCTTCTTGCCGTAAAAATTTAATTTTCGGATAAAAAAAAAGGGAAATAATATCGCAATATTAGACCAGCGAAAACAACGATGCGACATCGGGCATAATACAGAAGGCTGAGGCAATAAGTGTGGGGAGAGAAAGAAGGGATCTCAACGATGTCGTTTAGTAACTTTCTCGCGGACTCTCTTCGTTCTCTGCGAGCCGTGATTTACGAGGTGAAGAGGAGTACAGAGCGCTCGAGGAGATATGCTCGAAGGCTCTTTTACGTAAGAAAGGCATCGACAATTGCGGGCTCGCGCGATTGGCCGGGGGGGGGGGGGGGAGACTTTGCGAGCTCTGTGGGCTCGATCGGCGCGATGTTTGCCTTAGGAGAAATGCCCGGTTATTTTATACGTAAGCTCGTGCAGTTTTGAGTGACGAGATGTTGACAGCGAACCGGATTCCGTGCATTCCTCGTGGCTTTTACTATATATATATATTTATATATATATATATATATGTATACACACAGGCTGATAATGCATAGCATACTATATCTATGTGATATCGAATATTCGCTAAACACCAATATGAATATTTCCATTAATTATTTACATATGAATGAAAATTATAAATATTACTTCATTAACCCTCCGTTAGCAAGGTCATTTTACTGACCATTTCAAACATACAAGGTACTGTCCCTAACAAACCCACCTTGCTGATGGGGGGGTTAAACCCTATCAAAGAAAGAACTCTTTTTCTTCATTTGTCACATTTTTTTCAATTGCTTACGCTTATTAATTTATTTGTTACGAAGGTCGACCCATTAAAAAAAAAAAAAAAACATTCAATAGATTACGGCATGAGTAAAACAAAATGAAGGCTGTGGCTAGGACTTTGGAATAAAATCAGCGTTGAAGTAAAAAATTGTTTTTTTTTTTTTCAAATTTTAAAAACTTTGTCAAGATTTTTTGTTTTTTGCTACAATATTTATAGACAAATTTGATCAAACGATACTCCAGCAAGTATCTAAAAAAATACATTTCGACTTTTTTTTTTCAAGTTTAAATGATAATGTTTTCCCTTGTAGAATTCATCTTTCTTTGTTCTTAAAAAAATACTTCTTTAAATAATCGATAGACATTTCTCGTGATAATTTGGGTGTGACAAATACATACAATTTGTTTACGATAAATATGAAGCTATGGAGCCCAAAATTAGACTAACTTTTGTAAATTTGTGACTCTTAATTTTTCAACATTCCCAAGTCAAGACACATTTTTACAACCAGAACATAGGAGTATTGACGTTGAGTTTGAAAAACATGGAAAATTCATTTTTTTTTTAATTCGACCATGATTTTCCGCCAAAGTAAGAGACGTGCTACCTTAATCGAGTATTTTGATGTATAACCTGTTACATGGTTGAAGCATCGGCTTTAAAGTAGACAATTTACCCCTGACGAGCCACCCTTGTCGTCTCAACGTAATCCCCGACGTGAGAGAGGTGCCTGAACCGCGAGAGTGGTCGACGACAAAGGCGAGCGAGAGAGCGAGAGAAAGCGGGAGAGAGAGAGAGAGTCCAACGCAATGCTCGCTGACACCGATCGATTACATTGTTCGATAATCGGCGGTGTCACCTCTGTCAACAATGCGTCGGCGTGACCACCAAATCTTTGTATAAGTAGACGAGTAGTTAATCGATGCACTCGAATATCGAACAAAATTTTTCAAAATAAACAATAAGTGTTTTAAATACATGTTTTAGTTAGACCAAGAAAATTTGTGGTTACTTGAAGGTATTTGGTAGATTTGATTGACACATGATATGTACTCTGACTAACCCAATATTTTATTCGACTAAACTACTTATTTGAATTTTTCTAGTCGTTTATAGAGTTACTCTAAAGATTTTTATTTACCAAATTTTCAAAATAAAAAATGCAAAATAAACAATAAGTGTTTTAAATAAATGTTTTAGTTAGACCAAGAAAATTTGTGGTTACTTCAAGGTATTTGGTAAATTCGATTGACACGTGATATGTACTCTGACTAACCCAATATTTTATTCGACTAAACTATACTTATTTGAATTTTTCTAGTCGTTTATAGAGTTACTCTAAAGATTTTTATTTACCAAATTTTCAAAATAAAAAATTCAAAATAAACAATAAGTGTTTTAAATAAATGTTTTAGTTAGACCAAGAAAATTTGTGGTTACTTCAAGGTATTTGGTAAATTCGATTGACACGTGATATGTACTCTGACTAACCCAATATTTTATTCGACTAAACTATACTTATTTGAATTTTTCTAGTCGTTTATAGAGTTACTCTAAAAAAAATTATTTACCGAATTAAAAAAAAAAAAATTCAAAATAAATAATAATTGTTTTAAATGAATATTTTAGTTAGACCAAGAAAATGTGTGGTTACTTCAAAGTATTTGGCAGATTCGATTGACACATGATATGTACTCTGACTAACCCAACATTTTATTTGACCAAACGACTTATTTGAATTTTTCTAGTCATTTATATTTATTTTCCATGATTATGATTTTTATTTTCCATTGTTGCTTATGCACATGATAAATGATTCTCGCATGGTTTTTTCGAACTCGATGATGTTAAAACTATTTTTATATTATTAAAATCATCAAGTTTAATGAGTTTGCTCGAGTCATGCGAGGAGTTAATTCGTGAAGATATGCAGGCGAGTGAACACGAAAACGAAGCAGAGCACACATCAGGCAACATAACAGCGAGTTTAAAGCGTTAACAGTGTGTAGAGTTTCAAAGCTAAAACTCTCCATGTGGGTCGTCGAAGCTCATTTCGTGCACAATATCACGTGCCACGACGTCCTCACGTCATTGCGGTATACATCACGCACATATGAGGCCAGAGAGTGGTCATTTTATATATTGATTTTTATTTTATTTTTTATGTTTTTACTTTATTAAGCCCTATAAACGTGCTGTGTGACACCCCCGAGCTAACTCCCTGCAGTCGGATTACTCCCTCACACTCTCTTCACTTTTCTCACTCGCTCGCTCTCTCTTCGTCCTTAGCGACTCCTCATTCCATCGTTCTATTCCACCGTGAGTTCTCGTGCCATCCGGCCTGTGAACGGGCGATGATTAGACACTATCGGGTATGCGGAAGTCTCCAAGCCTGCTCGACTGTGCTCACTCCCGCCCTTCTCTCTCTCTCTCTCTCTCTCTCTCTCTCTTTGTATGTGCTCACTTTGTGCTCAGTTGCTCGCACGAGTTAACGCCTTTGCTCCTTCTCGACACGACAACGTGGCTACCTACTATACTAAAATACTACTAAAGTAGTATAAATAATGTGCCATTTACAGTAGAACCCCCGATAAATTTGAATAATCCGGTGAATGGTCCATAACATAAAAAAAAAATATACAGGCGAATTATATGATAAATTACATGACATTTATGTAATATATTTTGTGACCATTTTTTTTTTTTTTTTAATTACAATTCTTGTAATGGGACGGAGAATACTGGAAGTTGGTAAGAAAAACTAACTCATTTTTTCCATCGTCCTTATGAATTTAGTCTATCAGTCATGCGTTTAGTAAACATTTTTCTTTTTCGCAAATCGCAAATAACTCATTGTAACAAATGGTCTGGGATTTTTTTTTCGGAGTAGGTACTCTTAAGTATGTAGGTTAACGTGGTCTTAAAGTAATTGGTAACACCGTTGGGTGGTGGTAGAAACTGTAACAGTGAGGAGGGATTTTTTAATATTCGTTTAGCAGAATTTTCAACTTAACCCTTCGCATAAAATACTTGATTTTTAAACTTAAACTACACTAGTTCATGAAGGGTTTATATATATATACAAGTTTTCAAAGTGTGTGTGAAGAATCGAATTTTGATCCGATTATTCGAAAGCCCGTGAGAATTACTTCTGAAAATGTATAATGCGTTATTCAACTGGAAAAGTCAATTTTAGGGGAGGAAACCATAACCCACCCTTTCTTCATTTCTTTGGAATGGAATCGAGAAAATTTGAGACTGAAATTTAGACTGTGGCTTGAAATCCTCAGCGTTCGCATAAAGGGTAGGAAAGCATTTGATGTAAGCAAAGTAATTGAGGACTTGAGGAAAATTGACTTATTGGGATTTCAACTGTACTGCCTCTTGGGCGACTACAGTTTCGTCGTAATCTGTATATATATATCAGAATACGGTTAGTTATATATAATATTATTATTAGTATTAGAGACCAACGAGCCTCAAATTAATCCGAATCCTGGAATATATCGCTGACTCTCAAGAATCGAATTACCGGCTAAAATATTTTGAGGTCAGTGTTCCAGTTAATGAACGCGTTGCAATTATCAAATGCAGCATGAAATTTCAAATTTTTTATTATAAATATATAACAATTGTTTTTGTTTTCATTGTCGAATGAAATAATTCTTTTTAAAAAGTAACAACAAGCCTTTAATATTATCGTTCGTTCAAGTTATTAACAATAATTTTTAGAAAAAACGGGGACAAAAGTTTTGAGGAACTAATTTTCCAATGCCATTCTTAGATGCAATCTTATATATATGATTTAATAATGGCCTCCTTGTAAAATGCATTTTTAGACTTTTTCCTGAGAAATTTTAACATCACACGAGCATGGATTTGCATGTTTTGAGCGGCCATTCTTTGCAAAACTAACATTGACACTTGTCTCAATAGGATATTTCTTTTGACACACTTGCATATGCAGTTTTATTGATTTATATAAAAAATTAACACTTCCTTGGCGTTGCAAAGAAATCATTATTCAATAAATTAAGAACAATCGATGCGGTTTATTAATTTTACTATATAAAAGTTTCCAAATTCATCTGAAATCGGTCTGCTCAATTAATTTGTATACTATCATAATTTAATCAATTGGCATGCATTGATCATAAATAAGTGAAATTCAATGCTGGATTAATTGCGGTTAGACGGAAAACTGATAACGTTCATTTTCACTTTGTAATTATATATATCTACGATCTGTCCATTGACGATTCATCAGTAACGAGAATCGCTCGATATATCGTCTTATCATTTAAAGACCTGGAGGGTTTATACAACGTCTAGAGTATGTACCAACAGAGAGAGAGGGGGGGGGGGGGAGAGGCCTTTCACCGTAATGCTCGTGCACAAGCGTGATGATAACTGGAGTCAATTACTCATCGATTGCGTCACCCAATAATCATAGGCAAGTGTACACACACACACACACACACACACACACACACGATCTTTGCGGTAAGGAGGGAGAGTAGGAGCAAAAAAAATAGGCGGGAATCAGACCCTCTCGTCATCGCCGATCACCTCGAGCCCTGAGGGCTTCTCGCCAGCACAACTCGCGGTCACGATCACTGTTTTTTTTTTTTTTCTCTGCATATATGCTATCATTGAACTCGTTTCTGTAGCGATTTGGAAACGGTACAAAAACATGTTGAACATTATTTTGCTAAGCAGGAATCATACAATATTTTGAGAAAATAAATAAAAATGACATTTTTCAAATAATCCATTTTTTTATTCGGAGATTTTTAATCACGTAATATTAGAGCCTAATTTTTCATTTCATTTTTCATTAGATTATATTTGAGTTCAAAGAGATTTCCGCAAATTGTGACCAAATGATTTTTTAAAAAATCTGGGATTATGAAGAATTTTGGTTTTTCTATGGGGGTTACAAATAATGTGTAAAAAAAACATATGGAAAATGGAAAATTATATATTTTTTCTAATAATTGTGAATAATTTGTTCACATATATCGATGTATTAGATTTTATAGAAAATTCCAGTTGCATACGCCATTTTCTTTTATAATAATCCAACGATATCGTTCGCCATGACCTTACCATCAAATTTTCGGGTCTCAAATAATTTCGAAAAGTTATGATAAAAAAAATGTCACACCACCCAAGTGACGCGATACGTATATATATAATTTCTTAAAACCATTGACTGATTTGCAGGAGCAAAAGACTCGAAAGATCGTCGTCCGAACTATCAGAGGGACACACACAACAGAGAGAGAGAGCCCGAGGTGAAAGTGTCGAATGACTTGCTAAAAATTTGTTGGATTGGTCGTCGGAAGCTATATCGGCTAACCGGAGTCAACGCAGAGTTCATACGGGAAGTTTACGACATCATGCAACTGTGTTACGTTCTTCCCAGTCACGTCCTCGAGGAAGATCGATATTTTTCATATTTCAATTTTTTTTTAATTGAAATTTTTCTTTCTTCCTGAAATATTAATCAGCACACATGCATCTCTCCACAATGTAAAATCATAAGTGTATGGAAAATTTATAATTTCATTTTATTGATTTTGAGAATATTATTAATCGATTATTTCTAAGAATATTTTATTGAACTAGCTAATAACTGCATATTTATGTTTATATTCCATGATTTCCGCCAAATGGTTGGACCGATTTTCGCAAAACTTTACAGACTCATACTTCGTCGCTAAACTAAAAAACGTACCTCAGCCAGAATCGAATAACATATCAGTTAACTCGTTAAAAATGGTGGAATCAAAACGGTCGACTTTTAAATAAAGTCATCCGATTTTTATGAAAATTTCGACCTGGAAATTTATGAGACTTTGAATTCGAATTTGAAATTGCGAGATATAAAATGGCGCGGTCAATATGGCCGACCAAAAAAAAAAACCGTGCATAATTTAGAGCCAATAAATGTCTGTACTTGGGGAATTTTTATGCTGTTTTTTTTAAATTCAACGTCATAATTTCGAGATTTAAAATGGTTGACCAAAAAAATCGAAGAGAAATGCGATTGGAAGGAAGATTAACATATCGACGTTTCATCAGGTCACCCGCTCGCGAATCAAATGTAAAAGTTATGGAATTTAAAAAGGTGGATTCTAGTACTTGGGTGATAGCTGGGCAAAATTAACTATGGGGCAAAACGGGCCATTAAAAAAAAAACCACGAATTTCAATAAATCTCATTAATCCTGATTATACAATTCATTGTCAGACGCAAAACATTGTTGAACTATTCAATTCTCACCACAGTCAGGATCAGTAAGTGGATTTTAGAAAAAAAAAAACATTAAACGATGGAAACAGCTCGAGATCTCATTCCACTGATTGTTTTTCTAGAAGTTCACCAAGACTTTTCGACAGCGAGGTGATTTTTTTGGACTCCAGAGCCCACCTAAACCAGCACGAGTCATTATTTTTAACCCAGCAAGGCCCCGTTAACAACTAGACTTTTTTTTTACGTTCTTATAGAATTTCTGTGATTATTTTTCAAGAAAGTCGTTATATTCATTTTTTTTTTTAACTAACTGACTCTTTCTGATGACCGAAAAAGTTTTTTACGCCCTCGGATCAACAAAGGCCGTGCAATTTTTTTTTTCGAAACGATATTTTGTAATCCAAAAACTTATCCCAATAATATTAAGTCACAGCTCGCCTGTTCCACCATCATCTTTTTTTCATCCACTCCACTGTCTCTACCAATTGAATAATTTTTTTTATCTTCTTGGATTGTCCGTGATTATTTTAATTTTTTGTTTTGTTCGGAATACACCAGGTTAGTGTGTGAGTACCGTAAGAATCAATTCCTAAGTCAATAATACCATTTGGCAACGCAATTGTAAACAGTCCTAGATTTGACAGTGCATTTGAAATTAATTGCTTGTGAAAAGTGTTCCATTTTGCCCCATGTCCGAATATCTTTCACCATGGTCAGTTTTGCCCCGGTCTTGATTATTAATTCATTTCCGAATGTCGCAAAGAGGTTGTACCTCAAAAATTGTATATATATTCGCCAACTCGTTTCCAAGGTTTTACGATTCCATCTTTCCGGTAACAGATATTAAACATATACTATACATATATATATCGTTACCCGAAAGATGGAATCGTAAAACCTTGGAAACGAGTTGGCGAGCGCCTGAAAAAGAAAGCCGATTGACCTATTCAAAATATATATAAAGATATACACCCAAAAATATTAACAGATTTTTTTTTCATGTTATATGTTTATATTTATTGTTTGATACTGCAGCAGTAAATTATGACCGAAATTAAGCCTCATATGATAATCTTCAAAAAGAGCTCGGGAACCCAAACATTTTAAAAAGAATTAATTGAAAAAAAAAGATAACGTTAAAATTCCACCAGGTCTTCGGTTCACTTCGAACGACCTTTACGAAAAATTGGACATGAATAAAATAGACCCTTCGGGTAAAAAAAAAACAGATTTTCCAATTTATTTCATTTTTTGAATATTATAATTATTTTGAAAAATCGATTTGTTATGTGTTGGAAAAAATACACGTTTCTGGTGAAATTTGATCCGTAAACTTTTTTATCCGTCCACATGTTTCCAAGATAAGATATATGGGGTTGAAAATAGGGTAATTGATTATACCAGGAAATTCAATTTTGGCATTTTTTCTAATTATGATAATGGGGACTGACAACTAGAAGAGAATTTTTATATGATAAAAACAAAGTGAGTTTCAGCAGGTCGTCATAATCACTCACACCTGGCCAAAAACCGTCCAATTATACACGGAAGGCCCCATGTGTATACACACAATATATATATATGCTATTTATGTTCATCGGACTGACTTCGCAAGACTATAACCGGAAGTCACGGGGTGCTCGAACGGCGATTGCGATTCTAACGGGTTAAGCAGGTTCCGGTATGAATTCAACGACGACCTATACACCGGCCTATACCTATACCAGAACTCCGGTCAGACGTCGAGGCACGAATTCATTCAGAAATCGTGATAGCCCTTGTCAGTCTGCAGTACGCAGTTCTATCAATCTTACGACATGCAAGGGATTTCTACAAAATCGCGTCGAGAGTGAATAAATCACGAGTCTATATGAATTATTTATACATAAATGGTTTAAAAACCGAGCCAGCTGAAGACCAATGGATTTTTTTTTGTAAACCCCTTGGATCAGTGCTTGAATTTACTCGTATTGCCATCAGTTAATTAGGTAGGCACCAGCTTTATCGACACAGGTTTTTCTGCAGTTTCCCTGTGTCCTCGGCAAATACGATAAAGCATGGAAAGGTCAGACTGTTTTACATTACGAGGGGTGGGGGTAGATGATTTGGATGGGCGTGTAAAAGGTGAGAAGCCATATACTGGAATAAACTAAATCTCCTCAATTATAAATGTGGTATTTCATACCAACGTATAGAGATTTTTTTAATAGCCATTTCAACATATACCCGGTGGGGAGGGAGGGGGAGACTGCATCCGCAGCCATCTTGGGTCCCACAGCTGTATTGCATTTGCACGAGGGCATAGGAAAACTGCAGGCACACTTTGGACAGAGCTTAGTGTGTTCCTAACAGGGAAACACCTCGACTCTGGATGGCCTCGTCCGCTCAGCGATTTAATGAGCACGTGATCGCGCAGCTGAGCGGTCACCGATCCGAGTACTGACCGCGCCAAATACCGCTTAACTTTGGCGACCGCCAGAGCCGTACGCTGCCATATCGCTGCCGATCTTATGAATTTAGTAATCAATAATCAGCAAAATGAATATGAACAATGCCAATGAAATTTATCCGCCACCAAGGAATAATTAATCACAAAATGCATTTAATTATAAATGGTGAACCCCTTCGGTTTTATCGTTAATAATTGATTCGTCAAGCTTGTTCATGTATTATTAATAATTCGTGAATAATTTAATCGCAGAATGTATGAGTATCGATTCGTTAGGCCTGAAGTTTTGACGGTTTTTTTGAATAATTAATCCGTTTTCAACGAATTTTCTCGAGAAAAGAAGTTGCGACCTGAATTTCTCGAGTGTCCTTACATCATGAACCACCTCTCTCTCTCTCTCTCTCTCTCTCACTCTTTCTCTCGCTCCCTCTTGGGGTTCACTCGGGCCTTTTCTCAGCCTCGAGAGAGTGTCTCCCAGTACTCTGTGGGTGTACAACGAGTTGTCCAATTCTTTAGTCGGAATCCTCAAAACCATGAAAACTTGATGATAAGAGCACCAGAAAGTTACGGCCAAAGGAGATAGACAGACAGAGACAGAGACAGAGAGAGAGAGAGAGACAAGAGCGAAGGCGAGATAATTACGAGATTCTGAGTACGTCTCTAATTAACACACCTGTAACTTCGTCCTCTCTTCCTGGATATAACCCCCTCCCTTCCTCTTTCTCTCTATCACTCAAGCCCTCCTCGCCATACTCGACTCTCAAGAATCTCCCCTTCTCTTAGTCCAACAGTGAAGGCTCGCCATGTACTTTGTTTACCCTCGCACAGTTGCTACTATAATAATCAAATTGATTATAGACGAGGTGAAATAGGTACGATAATGGACGTTTTGTGTCGTACAAGTTTCAAGTCTGAAGTCTTGGATGGAAAAGCTCTACAACATACAAACACTCCATCCGTTAGCTCTTCGCAAATATGTCAGATTACAAAAATTTCTCTAGTCAATTTTGCAATACGAGAAATGATATTGAAAAAAATGTTAAAAAAATAATATTCATTAGATTCATTAGCAAAATAATTATTTTTCTATTATTATTGCACCTGTAGGTTCGAACTTTTTTCCTCTACAAATGATTGTCTTATTTTAGAAGAAAAAAAAAATCAACTAGTTGAAAAGTTGATTTTTCATTCGGGGTATTTTTGTATTGATAAAAATGTATTATCGTGATTGAATTGAGACTCGAAGCTATTGGTGAAACGTCATCGTGCGCGAATAACCAGCCCACGAGGGACTCTGTCAGATGTTACGAAAATAGAAAATGATTCGTGGATCATATGAAGAATCGTGCGTATCGTAATCGTTTGAGAGCTTCGGGGTTTTACGTGTATATATCTGTCTCAGCTGTCCATATATATATATACCTGCCATGGGCGGATACATGTACTATTGACTATATACATGTATACTGTTGCCATGAAGGATCAGTAAACCTTCTTGCTGGTTTTCGTTCAACCCTGTTAAATCCATATAGATCTCATTTATTCTCTGACGATGTGTGTAATTAATATATACGTATATGTGTGTATCGTATAACTCTGGTGACACAGAGAACTACATAATATGAGAGACGATGTGAAATATATTCGAGACACATTTCGCGCGTCGGCAAATTATAAATTTGTCGACGCGTAAAATTCTTGATCTTTTCGTACTATATTAAACTTTATTGAATAGAAAAAGCTCAAGTATTACGAAATATTAAACCATTGATTCGTACAAAAGTCCAATAAACTCGTCATAAATAGAAATAAAAATAAACATTTGTATATGTGTATATTGATTATGTGTCACAGACCCATTTAACTATATATGGGACATTCCATATGAAATTGGCCATCCGTTTCAGTGTTCCATGGAAAAATGTACTTAATCAATTAAATTTACTAAAGCTAAAAACTATCATTTTTTCCTTATGAAGAACCAAATGCATTTTTATTGGTGTCATTTTTTCGACGTGACAAACAAATTGATTTTTTCCAAGTAGGTAAATGACAATTTTCAAGCTTCCTATATAAAATTATAAACTCACGATTTCCTTCGGAAAAGCCTTAAAAGTTTGAAAAATATGTTTAATTTCGTGTAATCGCGACTTCCCCCATCTCACCTACGTTCGTAATATATAAAAAATGTATCCATGCTATATCTCAAATATATTCTCGATATATAAAAGGGACGAATAGTTTTATACTTCGGATATATTTCTTTTTCCGTTGAAGACAACAGATGACCGAGTTTACGTGGAATGCTCTATGTGTATATATATATATATATATATACATAAGGGGATTTATCCTGATGCCAAAATATAATTGCAATATTATTATTATTATTATTATTAAGTTATGAATAAGAAATGTTGTTTATATTCATATGTGTATATATATATATATATATATATATATATATATATATATATATAATTTGTGATCGACAGAGATTTAACATTGCCATGCAATCTTCTCATCAGTATTAATCTTTTGATCTTTCATGTTCATCTTCGTGGATAAAATATTTGCTTTTCTGTCTCGTTCTGGGTCTACCCAGCTAGGGTTTTGCTTTGCCCGAGTGTCTCCAGAGCGAACGAGTGAGAAAGAGAGAGGTGGGGGGGAGCGATAGGATAGAGAAAGAGAAAGAAAGAGAAAGAGAGAATCGAATCGATCGCGCGGTGTGGTTCGGTCGGCACTCTAACCTCAACTACGTTCGAGTGGTTCGAGTGATAATTCTCGACAAAGCTCTATCAACGACGCATCATCGCTCGACTCGCAAACATATATTTATCCCTTCATATTCACGCGACTATGCCGCTCCCTCTCACTGTTTCTCATGATCTATCACGAGTTAATTTTTTCCCTCGTCTCGATTTTCCATAATCAGCTCTTCTCGGATTACCTTCATCTTTCACGCCTATATATATATATATATATATATATATATATGTATGTATGTATATATAAAAGTGAATATTATTTGCGCATGTGTGGATTCAAGTAGCAGTTATTATCCTCGAGACACTCGTTACGTGGCTCTCCACAATGTGCCTGGACACGTTTTACTGCACACAAGGCTTACAACAAATGCTTCATACGCACACAGAGAGACACGCACACAACTTGTACACACTGTAAGAACCCGCGCGAGCGAGCTTTTAGCATTGAACACTGCGCGCGCGCGCAATCGAACCAACTCAACAGTTATTATAAAGCGAACTAGGCTGACAATGTTGTGTCGTGCATCACATCGAAGCATCCATTATTATTCGCCTTTTTACTCGCTATAATGTGCATAACTACTGTATGTAGTCGTTGACAGTAAATTAAGACTTTCGATCATTTGATTAATCGTCATTTCTATTATATGATTTAAAAAATGGACACAAATTTACGAAAAGATAAAGAATTATTATACGATCGAGTGTGTCTCTCTCGTGCTAGAATATGAGCAACTGTAGATGAGGGCGCGCACGTATCTGCACGCAACACACGAGACTACACCCACCTGTGCTTCGACACTGACTGTTTTTCTCTCTCTCTCTCTCTCTCTCGGTTTTGCGATAACCTCGCAGCTTACGCACCAGACAGTAATTCCCACTGAACGACGCGCACGGCCTATCTTTCTCGTTTCACGTTCATTTATCATACGTATTTATACGTATGTTATATTTACAATGAATACTTTACTCGAATCTTTTTCTCCTCACAAGTGTCTATGAAAAATTCACTAGAAGTATCGTTAACGCAAAAGAAAAAACAAAAATAAAAAGAAAAAAAAAGCCACGCGTCCCTGTAATGAGACGAAACTCTCAGCACTGTCACCTGGGCCAGACGACACAGTTCTAACCTGTCCGTAGACCGGACTGACCGGAGTACCGGCGGAATGAAGGCACGCCGGCAACGATGAAACACATCGAGTCTCCTCTCTGTCTCTCTCCCTCGAAAACTCAGGGCCGTCTCAAATGCGTGCACGCGGACCCCTTTCGTACTATTTTGCATTTTTAATATACTCTGACAATTCTTTTGTTTCTTTTTTTTTTTTCATCATATTTTGTTTCTCGAATGTTTACTCAGTTTGAATTATACCAGTGGGAGAATTTAAAAAAATTTAAAAAACGAATCAATATAAACGAAAAATATAAAAAAAAATAATATGACTTTTGTTATTCTTGTTTATTATCTGTCGTGTGATGATTTATGAGATTGTGATTAAAATGAGAAATCATGAGTCGGGATGGATTATGGTCACTGATGGAAAGCGATAAACATCCCATGAACCCACATGGATCCACATCTTGCATTTACTCGCGTTACCACTGACCAACCGTTGGTAGTGCAAACGAGCGCGTGGCCTCCATCAATCCGCTAATATCGGTACATATTGCTTTTCTGTATATATATGTATACACAACTCGTTAAATCTTGTAAGAAACGCACGCGCGACTCCGCGCGCGAAGAACTACGAAAACGCGCGTAGCCTCAGAGAGGCTATTAATGCTCATCACTTCGTGTTTGCTCCTTTCTTTTTTTGAATATCTATAAGTTAACGTGAGATCGTATTACACGAGTGAATTTATTTCGACTATTATCGAAAAGTATAACGAATACGAAAATAATTCGGAAGCACGTTTTACATGGGGGCGCTCTTAACAGTTTACATGTCAGCTGGACTTTTATTTAAATTGTGTGCCAATGAATATTCTTTTTTATCCACAGATTATCAATAACGATTCGTTCTATAATTGTGCATTTTATTTACCCGTCAATGATCGTCCTGGCTTGATGGAGAGATCCTCTTCACCTCGACGTTCTTGATCCTCCCGCAATATTTGCCGGCCTAGTTTTTTTTTTTCGTCAAACACTCCAGACAACCATTCGCCGATATGCAAATATCTCTCTCTCTCTCACTCACTTCGTAAATCGACGAAAGTTATTCACAATTTTTCATTTGCAGATTTAATATAATATATTCGTTGAAGCACATTGACGAAGAGACCAGAGATTAATGGGCGTACGCGATGAGAAAAAAAATAAAAATAAAGAACAACAATGTGCGTTACAAAAGATGAGAAACGCACTAAAATTTTTGTTTAATTATTTTTTTCTTTTCTTCTGTTTTTTTTTTACCAAATATTTGACCGCACCTGACAAGACTTTCCTCGCACGCGGTCGCGCTCGACTGACGGTCCCCGCCTTTTACCAGCGTCTATTCACCGACAACGCGTGACGCCGATTTTCGTATAGGAGGCAAACGGCCTCCCTGACCCCCTTTCGCCCCGCGCCTTTAGTCCATCGAACGTGCTGCCCCCTCCACATGAAGTCGGCGACGACAAACGACAACGACGAGTTAGTGTCCCTCAACGCCACCACCACCACCACTGTCGCTCCACCTTTTATGGAGAACAAAAGCGCAGCTTTGGCGAAAAACGAAAAATACACAGAACAGAGAAAAAAAAAGAAAACTCTTCTTGAATAATTAAATTTGTGTTTAAATCATTTTAGATGCGTGCAAGACGACCTTTTGCTGCGATTCAACACTAGTATTATGCGCACGAACACACACTCATCGCTTTGCACAAATTTATTCCACTTGTTTTTAGTTCTATTTTTTACCACGTGTTTTCGCGCCAAAAGTACTTGACTTTTTTCATCATTGTATACCAATGGATTAACACTAATCGAGGCTTCTTTGAATTGTACAAAATTAAAAACACAACCTATACTTATATGTCGCGTTTTTCCAGCGGGCACCTTTTCTAGCTTTTACTAGTTTTCGTTCGAAATGGAAAATGCATTACGCATAATTTATGTGCGTGTCACTGTTTCAAACGAAAGCTGGAAATGGCTCTCGCTGGAAAGTGCCCACAGAGAGGAAACAGAGATAAGTTAATTCTGGCGATATGAGACATTCAGACTCACACATTAGAGATCGAACACCTGCGAGAGCCTGGGGGGAGTTTGCACGCCCTCTGGGGCTCTGGGCAGATTCTCAATCGCAATGTATGAATCTGTATTACAGGTATACATCTCTTTTTCTCGCTGCTCCTCTCTCTCTCTCTCTCTTTCTCTCGCTCATCCCCTCACTGCGACACTATAAACGCTCTTCGAAGCAAATAAAACCATGCTTAAAAGTCCCCTTTTACACCAGATTCTTTACCCCTCAATGACGAGCGACTTGACTCTTGCCCATGCCCGGCTACTCAAGGCTTTCTCGTTCACGACAGACGCGAATACACGAACGAGATGAGATATGTATATATGATACGTGAACGAGGGAGGAAGAGTGTTGGAGAAGAAATGAGAAAAATATTCTTCTCGTCTCGAAGTAAGCACGCGCGTGCCCAGCCCGAGCACTCTCGCGTTTAATCCTCGTCGAGTAAGGTTAGAAAAGTTCTCACAGAGAGCGTCGAGAGTCGAGAGACTTTGCCGGCTGCTCGACATCTGTTGAGAACAGCCGGTAATCGTCGTCGTCGTTGTCGTCGTTGTCGTCGTTGTCCTCAGGGATTCTCAAACACGGGAGATGGCGCGTATGAATTTAGTCACTATTTATTTCATTTAAATTATGTGAAACAGACGTAGATGCGAGGTAGATTGTATCAGCAATGAAAACTGTTATCTTCGTTGGTATCAGTCGCGATGAATTGCCATTATTGTCCTTAAAAAAATGCTGCGCAGTAACTCAGTCGGTAACAAAAACTGTAATCGAATTTTCTCCGAGATGGTTGATTTTTTCGGACCAGAAACGAAAACGATCAAATGACCTTTCGCTGTTATCGTCTTTTGCCGGAAAAGTCAACCGTTTGATTGTGAGAGAAAAATGAGACGGGAAAATGCAGTTTTCTCGCAATCGTGGCGGAGCTCCGTCGGTATTTTACATCATCTGATTTATTCGCTTGAGTGACCAAATCGAAGGGGTTACTAGAATTCAACGAAGATAGAGTCTATCTTCGTTACTAAAATTCATTAAGGGGTTTTTGAATACGAAAAAAAAGTTACAGTATCAAAAACCTTTTCTGGCGATTGCTATTTATAATTCTTCTGTTCCTGGTTATAATCGATTTGCTGCAATGGATCAATGAACACTGAAAAGTAAACCCTAACTGACACCGTTGAAAATAGGGCGATTCGTTCGCTGCGGGCGCGACGGATGTCTGGATTCTGTGAGAAAGTAAAACACTCGTTTCCTCTCCTATCCGACGTTGATCGGAAGTTAAATTCTGGTTGCTTTATGTTATCACTAGAACTACCAGACCGGTCAAAATGACTGGTTTTACAATTTTATTTAAAAATTCCTACTTCATGTGATACATTTTTTTCCCGCAATGATGTAATGACTATTAAAGCGACAACTAAAGGAGTAATATAATGAATTTAACTTTTGTTTTATTCATTCAAAATCAAATTAATCAAATTAATTTTGTACCGTGGCTACTTATACCATTACCAGACTTCGGTAGTTCTAGTGTTAAACCAATATAAAAAAATTGAACCAAGTTTAAACGACCTCGGTGGAAACGAGCATCCAGCCCGATTGTTTCACCTTTAGATAAAGTTTACCTGCCGGATATCTCGTAGCTATCTGACAGAGGTAACTTTACTCAACGCCCATTTCCTCCGACGTTCTTCGGAGCTTAAGCTCTGGTCTCGTCTGGAGATTCAGCTATCTCAAAACTATATGAAAAAAATATGAGTTCGAACTCAGTCGGTAAAAATCCTGTGTCCGTATTTTCACTGAAACGGCTGATATATCGAGCAAAACGTTATTCTTATTTAGCTATACGAATTATCTGATAGATGACACAAAATATCTTCGTTTGCCCGAAATATTCAATGTTTCATCGAAGAAAATTAAAAAAAAAACGCTTTTTCAGATTCCGTGACAAAAGAGTCACCCATATATATATATATATATATATATATTATTGGAAAAGCAAAGAAAACGATTCGCCATGTTAAAATAAAATTTATGGTTACCCATATAGCACTTGATGTTTATAGTTTAATTGTTGCATCTAAAATGGGAAAAATTTATTCGATAAAATATGCTTGTGTAGAAAATGAAAAATTGCCAACGATCTTACAATTACCAAAATTGATATGACCAAAGCTTAACATTTTATATTAAACGGCACCGAAAGAAAAAAAAACCATATAGCAATTTTTTAAATTAATTCTACATTTTTTCCGTGACAAGAAGAATATATTTTGAATTTTTGTTATCAGACTTGCCATTGCAGACTTACAGCGTATTAAATGTAAGGAATTTGCACGCAACATAACTCGTTTTTTTTGCCCACATCTCATTCATTTCTAATTGATCTCTCGTGAAATGCTGATTTCCTTTATCGGTTTTTTTTCTCCAGTACACATAGTAGTTTTTATTTTCTCTCGCGTTACCCATATCGATTTCCGTATAATTATGACTAAAAAAAATACACGCGCATAATATATCGTTGAGTGAATGTAAAGTCTCAGAGTCAATGTATATGAATAAATACGAAAAAAAATTACAGAACGAAAAAAGTAATTATTCCTATCGATACAGATGAATGTTTTGGAATTGATTATCAAGGCTCATTGGATTCGCTATATTAGTGACACCACACATATTCTTCGACGATTTATATGAGGAAATTTAAACGATGAATACGAGAGAGCTAACCGATTATGTTTATTTGTTTTTTGAACCGAGTATTTTGAACGTCCGTCTGTATTAAAATTGACCTCAATTCATTAACTGTTTCCTTATAAAGAGAGAGAGAGATATACGTCCGGTGTGTTTGTGCAGTTCACGTGAATAAAATTGACATCGTAAAGTTGTCAACAAAATATGAGGAAATATATGAGGAAAAGGTGATACTAAAAGTCATATTCCGGAAATGTTCACCTGTGACGACACATTTTTGCGATTGTATCCAAAAGAAAAGCACAAGTTTTCTCCATTTAAATAAATAAACTTACATGGGATTTCCATGTAATTGCAATTGAGCAGCAGTCAGTAGTTGGATCGGTGACTGCTTAGCCGCTCGCTCGCTCGCTCGCGTATCGATACGCTGAGGTGGAGGTCATCTTATGACCTATTGACTTCTCACTCACAGTGAATTGATACTCTGGTTAAGTTCAGAGCCTGATAATTGCCTGCAAGGGCACCAAACTTTGTCGAAAGGAATCGTTTGTATGGGTACAGATTGTGATAACTCATTTCGAGATAATAATTTATTATATCATTATTCGAGTTCAGAATAAATAGTCTCGACACAATAATCATTAAAAAAGTATTCAGATATTACCATGTAAATATAAAAGAGTAAAAGATTTAAACTACGTAGTTGATAATCTCAGTTATCTTTAAGCCGACATTAACCCATTCGAGACCGATTGCACACCGTGTGTGCAATTGATTTCCGAGGCTATAAGATCGGTTGCACCCCGTGTGTGGAATAATTACATATGAACACTATAAAGAAAAAAAAATAGCTCCTGAGGACCGTGTTGGAAAAAAATCGCCGTCTCGAATGGGTTAATTAATGTCTTTGAATTTCGGTCTACACAAACCCAAATACATACACAGTAATAGATACGTCACACTTTATATGTTTTCGCAAGGAATATAAAACAATAATTATGAGCAAATACTCAACTGGCGTTTGAGATGTCGCTCGATGGCTCTTTCGTCAATCTCTGAGGACTCTCAAAATCGTAACGTGGAAGAAAAAAAAATAACTTGTAGTGGAAGATCGGCAGGCCTTTGCCAACAATTCTTTATTGCTGGACAAAATTTACGCGTGTTATTAACGATTTTCCTTCCAAGATCCTTACCGAGGGAAGATGTGAACGATGAGAAGCCTCCAGACCGAAAGGGAACGAGCCATCTCGTAGTTTTGTCTCCTCGATCATCATCGATCGATGATCTTGCGCACTACCTATGTAGACATTTCGCATGCGCATGAACTGGGACAAATAGGCTCCTCGGTCTCATACCAGTAGCGTACTTGTAAAATTTTTATCGGGTTCGTCAAATACCCTACAAATTCCCCCTTTTTATACGATACACCTTAAGCGTCATGCACATAAACAATCCGAGCTCAGAACTAATTCGTCCACACCATCATTCTCACACATATTAAATATCAGCCGATTACTCTTTATGCCTTTATTTTTGTTTTCATTTGTTTTTTTTTTTTTTTTTTTTTTTCGTTTAATTAACACATGTTGATTTTTTATCCTTCGTCTTTTTTCTTTCCTTAGTTACTTCTGTATTTAGTCTTATCACCACCGTCAGTTGTCTATATTTTCTATCACATTCGTGTCCACAAGGACAAACGGATTCTCTCCTACTCCCTTATATTTTCAGCTTGAGCATCCCCTATATGTTCCAGAGGACCGGGGCTGCGTAAGTTAATATTGGACGGATGAATATCTGATATATGATTATTTTTACTTTGGAATTAATATATTTGTTGTGCATTGATCTATGCCTAATGAGTCGAATCTACGTTTAGCTTTTTCGAGTTGTATTTTCCAGTGCTTGGGGCATCTGACTGGATTGTCGATATTTACCCCTAGGTATCTGACTAAGGCTTTTGTGGGGTTCCTGACTGATGGTTCTCTCGTATCTGGATTACGTGGGTTTGTCAAGTTTTCTTAACGCACAGTTCATTGCGGGGGTCACACTGCGTTTTGATTTTTCGAGAATACATAACAGCACATTTATCGAACGATAATTTTACTAAAAAGTCATTTCGAAATATTTAAAAAATCCTATAATATGTTTTTTATATAATGTTTTTTTTTTTAATGCGAACATGAGAGTAGGTTAAAAATAATTATGTCGAATTAGAAAAAAAAAAAAATTGAAAATATAATTTTTAATCGCGTACAATACCTGGCACTTTTAGCTTGAAATATAGAAAATAAACTAGCTAACATATGCTCAATATAAGCGACTTAGATGATTAATCTATCGATAAAATCTTTCGAGCTCCACCCGATATCGATCTCGCTTATCCATCACTCCATGTTAGTTCCTCATTATACGATAAATCTATCAATCTACGTAGTGTAGAACCAATCCTGTACGATCATTATGATTATTATTGAAAAGAAAAAATTGAACTCTTTTATTACCTCCAATGGACAGCAGCTAACACGTTATTGTATTTATATGTATATTTTAACAAGGTGCGCAGTTCGTAATCTGGTACGCGTATACGCGAGTTTGCAATTAATCGTGCTCTATATCTCGTCAGGGTGACACATCAGAATCGTCAATTTATTCCATATGCTGATTGGACATGAGAAACATTTTGCAAAATTGGCGATCGTTATTTAAAACAAAAAACAAATGCATGCAATTTATAAATTTGCACATTATTCCTTCGGGATTTTGGCCCATCCAGAGAGAGCTGACTGTGGGCAATGATTTTCAATCTTTTGGTCGAATTTAATAGCAAACATACTCAAAAGTTATTTCACTTATGATGAATATTTTATAAAAAATTTCCAATATTAACTCAAAATATGAGAATGCATACATTTTTTTCAGAAATTAGAAATTTAATAAAATTCAAAATTCCATAAGCCCCTCAATCGATTTTTATCAAACTTTTATTATTATTGATTATTATTAATTTTATTCATGTTTATTTTTAATTCTATAAAATCTGAACGCTTCATACGGTTCTTGGCAATCTCAAAATTTGTCTCCTAGCCCATTTTTAGCGAACCTTTTAGCTCGATAGCTGAATAATTATAAAACTTGGAGTGTCAACACATGAGTTTTACGAAAAAATTTAACTGTCATAAAATCAAACACCCTTCAGTAATACCAATTAAATGTCTTCACTGGTAATATTACGTAGAACGAAATTTTCACCAAACTTTATGGTATTTTAGCAAGATCGCTGGAGCCATGTCCTCGAGGTACATACAGCCATTTTAATTTTGGAATCTTCTCACATCATCTGAGCGGTCACCGCACTAAGTACTGTCCGCGTCCAACGCTTCTGGACTTTGGTGACCGCCAGAGCCACACGCCGAGCGCGCACCTATCGCTGTCTTATGACTTATATGAATATATATTTTAAGTATTCTGACATCAGAAACGCAAAAAAATGATCACAAAAACAATCTTCTACATCTGCTACGTTTAACTTTTTCTGCGTAAAAGCAAAAAAATATATCGCGATCGTAATATTCGAATTCAGTACTCGCACGTCATGATTTTTTTAATCCCCAGGATCACATACTTTATTTCAAATTAAACATTTTCCTACTCGGAATGTACGTTCAAACGAGGATTATATAATTTCTATTGTCTCTTTGCGTTCTACAATCGGTTGGAAGCTGTTGCATTTTTTTTTTTTTTTTTTTTTTTTTTTTTTAACGAAAGCGCGAGAGCTTGTTTATCCGGTTCACAGGGTGCAGGTTACAGACTGCGCAATACCCGGACATTTGTGGGTAAAACAAAAATGTTAAGCATAGAATACAAATGTAACGAAATACATTTATTTATTTTTTCACGTGGCCTATTTATTTTCTCGGTCTAGGTAAATCGATTTGCTCGTAAATAATTCATCGATTGTAATTCTTTCACCGGTAGACTCGACTGAAAATCACTATGTTAAATCGAATTATTTTTGGACCATATTTAAAAATTAGTTACTCGGATCACTCCTGGATATTAATTTTTGTATGCCAACAAATTTTTTCTAATCGTATTCTGTTTCGGTAGATAAAAGATCAGGTAGAACAGGTTCTATTTCGGTAGATCATCCCTCTCTAGTCAGGCGATGGCGTAGGTATATTTTTTGCTCATTACACGTGTAGGTACCCCGAAAAAATTTCTTCACGAAAGTATGATGTATAAATATTTTAGATTTCTTAATCGAAACGTTCGTGGTATTATTCGTTCATCTCACTTTCACTGTCGTCAGTGACTACCGGCGATTCCACCGTGGGACCTTGAATTTATTGTATTTTATTTTATATCCTGATATGAGGTATTAAACGAGGACGCATTTTTTTTTTTATGATATTCAAAAACATGGTAGTGAATTCTTGTAAATATGTAAATTAACTTCCACCGCATCGCCACTATTATTATTATTATTATTATTATTATTATTATTATTATTATTATTATTATTATTATTATTATTATTATTATTATTATTATTGCACAAGTGGAAAACATTTATTACGGCACGATGATGCGTTTTTTTTGTGTATCGAGAAGTATGAGAGACGGGGATAGAGCCAGCTGAGAATTGTTCAACAAATATTGGTGATCATATTCTTGTATGAGAATATTTACGCATACGCGAGCGCGTCAGCCACTTCGTAGACTCTTGATTGCATATGGAAATACCCGACACGATACTTTGGTTGCTGCGTATGCAAAAGAAAAAATTCCTCTAATGAAAATTGAACGCGATGAATAGCTGAGGCAATTTCGACAAAAGAATTCCCGGCTATACTTATCGAACAGTCGAAGTTCAAAATTTGCCGATTCAAGACACCGCAACGCATTTTTCTGCCAGGATTAAGTCAACTTATTCTCGGTAAACTTGACCCCCTCGTTCATATCCGCAGAAATATTTTGGGAAGTTATCCATTATCGCTGACCGTGAGAAATGTAAATCATTTTTGACCTTATGAATTCACGATTTTCGTTCGTATTATTTTTTTATAATTTTTGGTAAACAATATGGAAATTCAGATTCAAACAGAGCAGCGAATAAAATATTTACTCATTTGGAGGTATTCTGAAAAATTTTCGATAAAAGAGGTTACGATTGTACGGATATACAGTGAGGGGCAATTGAAGTGGGACAAAGTGTTTTTTGGCGATTCCGGCGAAACTTGAACCGATTTCAAAAAACTAAAAAAGTACTTTCGAGGTAATTTAATCATCGTCCGAATGAAACTAGTTTCATTAAGATCGGATGCGAATTGACTTGGTGCAAAGGTATGGCACGATCACGTGTAAATCGAGGCCATGCGACCACGCGAAACTACCCCCAAAATTCATATTGAAGTCGTTGAAAGTCCCTTAACGATGGGTATCAGTCAAAAGGGCAGCTCGTGGCGATCAAAAAACACCCCTAAAAAAATTCGGTTGGCCTACTCCAGAAGGAGCTACAGTCCAGGAAGCGATTCTCGGTTTTTGGAGACTTTATCGGTGATTAAGCGAAAACGAGTCGATGAAATCGATTGAAATTTGTTGTGTAATCGTGTTTTGTAGTACCCTTACACCTTAAGTGATTTACTATATGGACCATTGCCACCTCGATTCGAGAAAAGTCTGATCGTGATCGCCTTAAATTTGATTCAATATTTTTCACATTGTTCAACCTGGAAAGCAGAGTGGATAACAATTGTTCAATAATTTTTAAAAGCTTTCCACATGATAGTTATTAATTTACACATTTTTTAATTCTTGAGTGCAGTTAAATCTAATATTTAATATCTTAACATTCGTTAACCGTAGTGACAAAAAATAACAAAGTGAAATTCATCGTAAAATACACTGTCACGAAGCTCCAGTATTTGTCGAGAACTTTTCAAATAAGTTTATGTAAAAAAAATTAACATCACTCGCAAAAAAATAAATGTAAAATCCTCGTTTGTTCTGTAAATAATTTTTCAATTCGATATTTCAACGATTTTTGTAAAATCGGCTTTCGTATGATTTTTTCCAGAGCCAAATGTTTCGTTGCATTCATTAACTTTGGTATCCGTTCATTTTTGCATGAAGAATTATTATGATTTGATAATAATAAAAAATGCCATACGTATTATAATAACTATTGTCCGAATATTAAGTGGGGAAAAAAATATTTTAATGAGATATTAATAAAGTTTGTTTAGTACATTTACGTTCCAAAAGTTTGCTTCATAGCGATTAATCTGTTTTGGTAAATTTTCCCATATACGTTTACATTTCATACGATATTCAAAAATTCAAAACAGGATTTCGAAAATCTGTAATTCGGGATTGTATGAAAAATTTATAATAAAAAAAGCAGAGGATTCTTAACTTACTACAGGCATGAAAAATAATATAAAACATGATGGGCCAAATTCGAGGGGCTCAGGATCTGATGCTGTTCGAGTTGAGGTCAAACGTTCAATATTTTAATAATCTTAACAATTTCCTTGTTTAAAGTCATTAAAAGATCCTTGGACATTGGATCTTTGAATCCTTTGGTTTGGATCTTTGGATATTGCATATATAGCAGCAGTATTTTTATTATATATTGAGTCCAGTCTAAAAATAATGATTAGCCAAATAAATGTATCTCTCGGGTTTCTCCATTTTAATTGGGCTCTTATAATAATAATTGGGTAAAGCCAATTGACGCAATCGACGAGAAAAAATATTTTTTTCTTAATACCGTAAAAATTGATCAAAGTAAAAATTTGTTATCACCTGGAGAATTTTACACGTGTACGCATTGACAAAGTTCCCTATTGACAAATCTTCTTAAATAGATCCGCCGAAGTTGGGCTCAAGCAAACATTCGTTTCGAAATATGTGTACCTATAGAAACGTCGAGGAAACTTTTGACATCATTTGAATATAGCAATCGTTAAACCGGATAGGAAAATTTCAGAATCTTCGATAAAAAAATGTCTCAACAACGAGACTCAATATGGACAAAACGATTGTCTGTTGAGAAAATGAAGACAAATAGAGACAGAGAGTGATGGGCCTGTCCTTAATGTGATGTCACGTAGATATAAGTGCGAGAGAGGCTGATGCAAATTTTCTGTATAATTATTTTCTAGGGCGACAAATGTTTTCGAGCAAACTTAAGTTCTTATCGGACTCATATGATAATTATAAATCCCATAAAAAAATTATTTTTTCCCAAAAACATTTGTCATTCTAGAATATTATTTTCCCAGACATTTTGGCGCCGATTGATTATGTCTCTGGGAATAAATTGCGTTAATTATTTCGTCCGAGAAGGTTGAGTTTAGGGACAAAAGCAAATTTGGTTTTATCCAAAAAAAAATTAACCGTCTCGGAGAAAATAGGAAAGGCAATTTATTGCCATTCATCGGTAGTGTGTCTCCATTCATCACATCGTCTTAATGACGAAAAGATAAATACGGAAGCTTTTTCTTACTTTATTCCTCGTCCTTATTGCAAATTTCCATTGATAGAATTCGTATATAATGAATTTAAAAAATTCTGACATTTATTGGCACTGTACAATTCGGGGTCAGGATGTGCATAATAAAGTTTTATATAGCTTGAAGAATATTTGGACAAGGCGAATCTAAAAGTTGAACGAGCTTAATAGTCGCGATTTTATCAATTCACGTTTGTACGTATATATATCGTTGTCGTGTATATGCTTATTCATATATGTATATTCATATATGTATATGCGCAAGTGAGTCGATCAAATGATATCAAATGACGCTCGTATACTTGACAGTGATGCATACATACATTTTTTAAATCGTTTTTGTTTTTTAATCGATAACACAAACATTGTAAGAGACATTTAAATTGCAAATTATTTTCAAAGTCGTCTTTTTTTTTCACAACGATATTTCTATCGCACACCTAACCGGTTTAAGAGGTTTCGTTTTATCGAGCATTTTTTTTTTTAACAAAATCCAAACGACCTCCATTGATTAAGGCACCTCAGAGTAATAGAACAATGAAGAAATCGATCATTTTTTCGTGCATTTATTTTTTTCAAGCCTGTAAACTTGAAAATATATTCTCTGAAAAATTTGTCCATAAAAATCTTTAAAAATAACGATATAGCTATATTTATTTGACGCGTGGGGCGTTGTAAACGTTGAACGCTTCGCATTCGTTTCATAAACTTTGAATGTATTTTGAACTGATCACGATATCTTCAACAACAGTGTTCGTCCAATTGAGTTGAAATGATTTTTTAAGGATTATCCTTAACACACTAATCAGTCCTTGATGATCGTACTTTTTCCGATATTCAATATCAATTTTATATAACGCTATAAAACAGGTAAAAAAATATACGAAAATATTCGATTTTTAACTTCAAATTAACATAATTTTATGAATAAATAAAAATACAAAAAAATTAGAACGATGAAGACTTATTATTTACTTATTATATTTTAAGACATTTTTTTAATTTCACGTTTCGGATCACCAAACTCCGAGTTTTTTTTATCCCTCCAGAGCGTGACACAAGCTGCCATTCAATTAATTTTATGTTAATTTAGTCGAAAAAAAAAAAATGCATAAAGCACATCAGTTGATGTAGTAAATGATGGAAAAAAACAGTTTATGAAAAAAAAAAATCACTTATGGAGAAAAAAAAAATTCTGAGTTTCCGCCTGTTTTTAGCCCGTCTAGTCTGAGGTGCCTCGTCATAATGAAATCATTGAAGCAGCAAACACAAAACCGTCTGGCTACCATCACTAAAAAGATTTGTTTTCGTTATTTTCCATTAATGTATTATTGAGATGACATACGATCGGAAATTTTCCACTAATTATACGAATCTGATAAATTCTTTTATCAATATCTCAACTTAATTTGATTTTGTTAATTTAGTTAATTTGATTTTCAACGATATATGCCTACAGAAAATTACGATTGATAAATCGTTCAAGCTTCGAAATGATTTTAGGAATTAAATAACGATTATTTAGGATTTTTCTAAATATTATTTAAGTACCAATTTAATAAGATCGAATTTCAAATTTTGACCATTTCTGGTTTCCATATATCGCTCCTACTTTCTAGGCCAAGGACAACTTTTTTTTTCTTGATCGCGTCCCACTTTCAACATACGTACACATGTATATAAATATATGTTGGATGTAAAAAGTATTCTTTGGTGTTTGAGCAGTTTTGAGGTCTCCGAGTGTCCCAAATAGCCGGGAGGAATGAGTAGTACGTACAGCTGTAAATGATGCAATGTTCGAGGGAAGTCGAACGTTGAAATCGTAATAGAGATCGTAACACTGTCTGAATGTAACTCTTTCACCGGTCGACCGCGGCCTTCCGTCGTGTGCCTCGAATCGTACGTACGCTTTCACCCTCGATCTCTTGAAGACTCGCCAGCCCAACTGTTCGTCGTCGTCGTCGTCGTCTCTCTCTCTCTCTCTCTCTCTCTCGCTTTGCCACTTTCACTATTGAAAATCATCCGACCCAACAGTAACGACGTTTTTGCTTTGCTAAATTAAAATTATATAAATCTTTTACTGAGAGACCCAATTGTTCAAGATATAATTTTATCGCGAAAAAAAAATATATATATATTTATTAAATCGAAAAAAAAAGAAGTGCAAAAATTTATTCAAGAGATGATGTTTGCTGAAAAAAATTATACCGATATTATTATTGTACTATTTGTTGTATGAAACAGAAAATGGAACAAAGCGTATACTTATATTAAGGGGGTTTACACCCCCCCTCTTAATATAGTGCAGCGTTCGACTCATATGAGCTGCAAGTTTTTTATTTACAATACTTTAATGGATAAAATATATGGAAATGTACATCTCTAAAACTTGTTTTCGCAAGTGATTCTATTATAGAATCGTTATGTCATAAAATACATTCTAGATTTCAAAAAAAATTAAGGAACCCTTCAAAAATCTTATGCTCAAAATGAAAAAGTAGTGTTATTGCTTTTACAATTTATAAAATTTTTGGCTCAAACTTCTTTTATGCTGTTTTTACAAGACGTTTGAAAAAGTTACATATATATATATAGTTTTGGGATAATTAAACATGAATACAATATATAGATAAGCTGTAAGCTTCAACAGAAAAAAAAATATTATTCTCCTATACGTTTGATGTTCGTTTTTTATATTGCATTATTTTTATTATTGAGATTTTTAATTCATACTAAATCATAAATGGCAGTTACAATCTAATAATTGTATCTACAGAAATTTCTTTTACTATAAAATCAATTTATAATAATAAGAATAATACGTTTATTTATTTTTTGAATATTTGCAGTTTTCAAATCAATGAATGATCAATTTTTAGTAAATATTAAATTTGATTCGTGGATTGATTTACCTTTTAATGGTATTCCTTCGATCGGTAAGAAATATGTTGGCAAGAGATCGTATTGCTTCGTATTGGGAGCGTTACTTCACGGTTTCTCGAAAAAAATCGTGATCGCAGAGAAATTCCTCTCGACCACAGTCGATATCATCGATTTTCGCAAATTCTCTCCAATATCCGTCAACGTATGTACCCTTGACCGCAGTCGTCAAGATTGACAATGAAGAAAGTAGTGCAACACATTCACAAGGAATAATCTTATATTTTATAAAAATTATATAAATACAACTATTTCACTGGATTACGAATAATAATAATACGAGTAATATGTATAATATTAATAATAATTAATAATCAACTTTCATCAAAATAAATAACTCTTCTATCGTACAAAATTCTTACATTCCTAAAATTCATGTTTGGACGTAATATGTTCGAACTCGTATCATAATCGACGATTAGTCAAAAGTGGAGAATTAGACGTGTCATATGCACATTCTCTATACACGTTATCAGTTGTGTATTTTTTTTTTTATATATATATCGTTAAGCGTTAAGGCGATGTGCCTCTGTCGGTAATAAAAAATGCGTACCAAAAGTCTCCTAAAAGGTTGATCTTTTGGGATAAGCGAAAAGAACCACTAACTACGTACAACGACTCTGCAGTTCGCGGTGATCTCTTTGTTTCTCCGAAAGACCAACCGTTTAGGAGAGTTTTAGTATCGGAGTAAAAGCAGCTTTCTCTCTTGCACTCAGTCGGTAAAACATTTTCTGGGTAAAAAATTCATTATGAATGGGAGAAAAAAAGCTGCATTTATTCACGTACTAAAATTTTCCGATAGATCAAAAGTTTAGTCGAATTTTGGTATGCAGTCTTTGTCTCGAGTCTGTTGCTTTCTCTCTCGCGATTAACACATTTTCATTCGCTTTTCGCGCCTCGATAACGGAAGACAGAGAGACGCGGCTGACTCTCGATTCGTAAACGAAGACCGATGGAATAGTAAAAAAAAACTTAAAAAAATTGATAAAAACTTGTGTTTCATCGAAATAACGAAATTCCATTCACGCTTTAATTACATCATAATGTGTATGATATATATATATATATATATATATATGTATATCCTCTCGGATCGAAAAATAACTGTACAAAAAAAAATTTATCCGGCATACTATATAAAGGTTTTCGTTGGTTATTCATACACCAAAAATATCTCAATATTTAAATGTCGGAAAGGTCGTGTAAGTAATATTTGCACTATAAACATACACACTATGGACACTCGAGACGCCCTTTTAAGCCTTTTAGGCCATCGATATCTCATCTTTGGACATATCCGAGATATATAAAACTTTTCATTAAAAATATATATTCGTTATATATATTTTTTATACGTTTTTTATCATTTTGTCCCGGAAACGCGATGTATTTAATGATAAAATGTGACGATATGCAATGAAAAATATGCGATGATTAATGGACTAATATATATCTATATATGTACGTATATTGGCTCGGAAAATTTTTGTTAATACTTCTACAGATCCGGAAATGGGATTATTTTTTTGTTGTTTCTCGCCTTTTTAGACCGTGTAAATTGTTGCACGTATAGGAAAATATTCACGAAAAAAATCACTATTTCGATAAATATTAAAATGGTGTCCTAACGCGGACACCAGGTCTAAACGCGTGTGAATCCGTGATGCTTAAGTCACAGATGCTTAATTCATTGATTAATGCCAAGATTGTTATCAATAAAGGCACGATTTCTCAATCCTTCGTCTGATATGTAACCAGTCGCCATTTTGTAATCATTTCCATATATCGATGATTTATGCTTTTTAGTTTCAGTCTCGCGTCGTTTTCTCACTATGTGCTCGTAATTACCAGCCCAAAGATCTGATTGCTTTATTCCTTCTCTATTGGGTTCCACGCTTGACATCACGTCATAATTTACGTCCATTTTTTCGGGCTTTTTGTTGTAAGCTTTGTTATAAAAGTCCCTGAACAGGAAGAAAAACATAACCGCGTGAAGTCCGATCCACCAGACGAAAGCTTTTGGATAATTGCAGTCGATGAAGAGCAGCTGAAGCTCGTGAATCATTACTATGATAAATTGAACTATTTGCAAGGTCGTGAGATACTTCTTCCACCAGAGATAAGGCTGAATCGATGGCCCAAGAGCGGCGAGGAAATAATACAGATACATCCAGATGTGAACGAATGTGTTGATCATACCAAAGAACGAAGCGTGACCACCTTTGGGGAAAAGAAAGATTAAAAAAAAAGATTACGATAACATTATTTTGAGAGTTGACCATATTGAATAAGATGGGATGGATGGAAGGGCGATGAAAAAGGAATTATTAACTAGTTTATTGGTAATTACGTATGAATTCGCCTTTTCGTACTTAAATTTGTAACGACACATTTATATATGCATTTAATAATTCCAATGAATTTTGATGGATTTGGAAAAAACTTGGTATCGTAGAATTATTTGGACAATTTCGTCATCGTTCACTCAATATATGGCGCCTGAAAAGACTCTATTTGAATGGTTTTCGAGACGTTTGGCCGAAAAGTACAGGTCGAAAGAGAAAAAAATATCCTCCCTAGTCAACGAGAAATCATGGACCCAGAGTGTTCCATGTGGAGGCTGCAATGGAATTTTACGTTCCTTTTCTTTGTTTTTTTAATATATATTTTTTTAAATAAATTAAAATATTATATATATTTTTTTACGACAAATTACGACTCTGCGATTCGAAATCAGCAATGTGAAAAATATTATTTTACTGGTTTTTGATGAGTAATCGTTCTTACCACTTTTGGAACGGAAAATTATTCAACGGTTTATTATCAGTTAACTGGTTAAAAGGCACAAAATCTGCCCTATATTGGAATAAACATATACGTATTTGTTTGTAAGTTTGGATTTTTTTTTCTTTTTTCATATACATATATGACTGATGCATCGAAATACCAGCGTACATTTGGAGCTTACTGTCTCAGATTTGCTCGAAACTCTGAAATTGGCTCGCGTATATCGAGGTGACGTGGGTGAATTTTTTTGAAAATTTTAATAATTTTGATGATGACGAATTCTGTTGTACTCGACAGTAGAATTAAAAAAATTCTCCCTTTGCAGATCAACTAATAAAAGCTTGATGCCACTTTAAGTGTAAAATATTTTGAAAAATTAATTTAAAAAAAATCTGTAGAGCAAAAAATGACAAAATAATACATTCGAGCAGAAATCTCAGATTCAGTCTTCGCAGCCTCAGATTCAGGATTGATAATTGAATATTGATTTTAAAAAATATCATTATCATATTATCATTTGATTTAATTATCCCGCAACTTAGCACAGCAGTCAATTAATTCTTTAAATATATCCGCGATTATTGATTCTATAATTATTTTATCATGAGTTTTATTGGTCTGTACCCAGAAGAAAAAAAATCGAGCTTGAATTAAATCGAGCTGAAATCGCGAATAAACATTGGAAAAAATAATTTCTCTCGAAAAATAATTATTTAGTTATTATTTTTTTCGAACGTGTTTATCATACGATCATTTATCAATTATTTATTTTCTATTTGTACGAAAATGGTTTAAAAGTTATTGAGAAAAAAACGAGTAAAACGTATGTGTGGTAAAAATGAATTAAATGCACTGGTTGAGCTTTTAACTATCGCCAGCGAGGTCACGAGGTTCTGACCACGGTGACCGCAATAATGAAGAAGAATAAAAAAAAAAAAAGAAAAAATAATAATAATACTATAATAGAAGTTAGGAAAAGAGACAGACAGAGCACGTTTCTGACCAAAGTATTACGGCATATTGTTCAACAGTGCGGAAATAATTGGTCAACTTTTTTTTTTTTTTGCAAAATCATTCACGACATTCCGGTGTTTGTTGGGGCTGTATTTTTTTGCACGGGTAAAACTTCATTTTTCACTCATCAGAGTTAATGATATGTAATTTTGTTTGTGTAAAAAAAAAATACCACACAGCAGTGAATTGTTACCGGAAAATTTATTTTTCTCATAAAATATAAATAAATAAGTAGATAGTTAATGCTTACCTGGCGTATATTTAACACCGAACCACACGGACAACGGCATTATACCATGATGAATGACGTGTAGCGTCGTCACCTGATTATTTTTCTTTCTCAACAAAAAGACTATCGTGTCTGTGAACTCGATGAACTTTGACATGTAGTACCACCAGCATCCACTTGCCATTCTCAGAGCTTGGGGTGAGTTTGAATAATCGACGGGCTGACATACGAACGAGTATTGTCCACCCCAGCCAGTTACCATTGCCTGTTGAAAACAATTCAATGTCAATTAATAAATTTTTCATAGAATAATGGTGAGAATAAAAATTGTTAATAAAATATCCTCTCTTGACGAGCCACTTTACCTCGTAAAATAGCCAAGATGAGAATAGCACCAGTAAAAAATTGTAGACGAGCATTATTTTTCTGAGATCGTAGGCTTTTCGATTTTCCATGAATTTCGGTCCGAGAACTTTAACGACATAGACGTAAAATAAACATGTGAACAGGGTTGGAAAAGGGCTGCTCATCATAAACCAGTCGTTGACCCTCCGATCGCTCTTTTTGTTCATGAGATCATCCCAGGTCACAATCACGGTGCTCACGAGATTCGCCATCTGCCGATGTAAATATTTTAGCCAATCACGATCTTATTTTAATCATCACGATTCGATGCCATCATTGTCATGAGGAGGAACGATGAAAAAATAAAAATTGAACCAAAATATGTACAAACGAAAATGAAAAAGAAATGATTTATCGAGATGAGGCTGTACATGAAGTAGTTAATGAGATATCGGAACCGGTTGCAAAAATTTTAAGTTAAATTATTCAAACTCTTGCATAAACAAAATTCAAACTATACTCTTAGGGTCCCATTCGCTCTGTAACTTCGTTCGGTGATAAAATAAATGTTATCTAATCATGGACGAGGACAGAAAAGTTGTTACTCAGGTTGCATAATCCTTGTAAATATTTTTTTTATTCTATTTTTTTTTATTATTAAGTTATACATATAAAAAAATAAAAAAAAACGAATGTTATTCGTCTTCAAAAAATGTTGTGTTCATTTTTCCAGTTCTATAAAAATATTCCTTCATTTCTTCAAGTGATAATGATTAAAATTAAACCCTTCTCGAAAAAACTCTCGCGCAAAATAAATCAAAGCACGTATACGCAATTTATAATCATCAGTAATAGGCAAAAGATGATTGAAGAAAATTTCATTATTGTAAAAAAAACGATTGTGGAAGCATGACTTTTCGTTTTTTTTTTTTTTTTTTACTAAACTACTTGGTCGGTCTACAAAGTCGGAGTTGCTGACCGATGAGTGCTCAATAGTGTAAATTACTAGCGATAAATTGTAACAAATGTCTTGCAATTTCCGATGCCTTGACCCAAACTCAATTTCACTTGTTATTCAGCATAAAGCATTTCGCGTATGTAATGTTTCAGGATTTTTGTCTTAATGAATTGCAAAATATTTTAAACGTGCAACACGTTAAAAGAAAAAACAGCTAGATATAACAGTAGTCGTCCTTCCTTCCGGTCAATATATATCTTTCGATCGATATTCCACTTTCGTTATTGCAAAAATCAGCTTTAAATCATATATATATATATATATTTATTACGTTAATAATTGCGATCGAGAGAAATTTCGGGATTTACTTTGATTATTAACAACCAGTTGAGGAGGAACATGCGCGTATATCTTTAGCCCGAGCAGAATCCATACTTGGTCCAGAGATCTAAATCCTTCCCTCCGATCCCTCGTCTTATGTTTACCCATATGGCGCAAATTTATATATACATCTCCGACTCTGCATCAGTCTCGTTCTTACTGATAATCGCAAGAGCTGTGGAAAAGTAACCTGCTGATAATTTCGTATTAAGGTTTAGTGCCAGCGTGGCAGACTGATTTTACAAGCAATACGCCGAAATGAAATGTATAGACCCGGGGAACTCGTTTAAGTAGCGCATAAAATGCAGTTCTTCACCGCAACAAACTGAGATCGTATAGATCATTCAGCGCTGACTGAAGGCTTAACTCATGTATATATATATATGTATATATAGATTGCATTTTGTCATAAAACACGTCACGAATGGCACGAAGAATGTACGTTGCAGCGTCTAATACCAGAAACTTCTGGGGTTGGAAACATTCTCTTATAGGGCGTCTTCGACGTTTCGACGTTGATGAGAATGACGATTATTAATCGCGTTGAGCCACAAAACGATGTCATCATGTTAGATGAGTATTGCTTTTTTCATCACAGAATATTCAACCGTGAGAAAGCGTTTTATCAAGGATATATTTACGTAAGATCTAAGTTGTATTCCTATTTTTATGAGGTGTAGGATGAAACGATCTGGACTAATAGCTGCTTGGAAGATAAATAAAAAAAAAACATTACTATAATTAGTAATCATGATTAAAATTCTGTATAAAGTCAAACTTTCTACCATTTAATTTATTTATTGCTTACTTCTGGACTGTTTGCATTTACCATGGGCACCATCAATATGCATAGTTTTATTCTCCTCATGAGACATCATTCTCTATACTCCCACCCCTCTTTTCTTCGTCTTCTCATATGTCCCATACACACACACACACACATACATACAGGATAAAGTTTCATAATATGGAGTACCAAATATTTCAACTTACATCTACCATTGCAGTTCAATTCACTTTCAATAAGTAGTATACGAAATCTTTATAGGATAAATATTTATAGGATCTTTGTCTGAATTGACTTTTCTTCAGAGTGGTATGGAACCTCGAGGAAAAAATTTAAATTCTGTATAATTCTGTATATTCTGTATATTCTGTATAAAGTCAAACTTTCTACCATTTAATTTCTTTATTGCTTACTTCTGGACTGTTTGCATTTGCCATGGGCACCATCAATATGCATAGTTTTATTCTCCTCATGAGACATCATTCTCTATACTCCCACCCCACTTTTCTTCGTCTTGTCATATGTCCCATACACACACACACACACATACATACAGGATGAAGTTGGATAATATGGAGTACCAAATATTTCAGCTTAAAACATCTACCATTGGAGTTCAATTTATTTTCAATAAGTAGTATACGAAATCTTTATAGGATAAATATTTATAGGATCTTTGTCTGAATTGACTTTTCTTCAGAGTGGTATGGAACCTCGAGGGAAAAATTTACAAAACTGCCGAAACTCACAGGCACGTTTTCAATAAAAATGTTTAATAAAAATAATAGCGTTGCTCAGTAATCCACGTAACTTCAAAATAAGTTATCATGAATAGAAATTTGCCATTGTATAAGATGGTCCTTAAGTTATACGATTATTTGAATCGAACTTTATTATTTTATAGAGAAACGTGGAAACATTTCTCGGTATGTTTGTAGAAATCACGAGGGTGGATTTGACAATTTCAGAATTTAATTATTCCACCACGTAGGTATGAATTACAATTGTGACTTTACGAAAAAATAAATAAACACATGTGATCTTTTCAAAGTTGTTTTTTCTTAAAAATTTGTTTAATAACCTTTGTTCCTTTTTAGCTGGCCATATTGCCCAACTTGTTCACCCTCATTACTATACATATGTTTTGTTAGTGTAGGGGAAAGGTGGGTTGCCCCGCCCCTTACGCACAAATAAATTTAAAAAAGAATATGTGAAAATTTGAGCAACGATCTTGGTTACATTTTCTCGTTTTCTTTTTTAAATATATTTGTGCGTGAGTGTCGAAAACTTAAGGTGGCCCACCGGGGCTTCCCACCTTTCCCCTACATATATTTGCATCAACGTCATCACCAACGTGTACATGTATGTTCATCAACTTATGGGCCAATCTACCAACGTACTCTTATATGTAATACTCTCATGTGTATATAATATATAAATAAACAAAAGTATTAGATTGCTTAAGAGGAGGGGTTTTTTTTAACATTGGGCATAATTTTTTTTGCATTTACTTAGAAAAAAGAAGCCCAGGACATGGATTTTTTTTTCTTTTATACCCTCATCGATTTTGAGATTTTGAAAAAAGTTCATTTCATTTTGTATGACTAAAAAAAGTTCTTGTCGAATTATACACGCTCGCGATTTTTTCCCCTATCATATAATAAATATTTCAAATCTCCGCATCTCCACTTTCAAATATCAAAATATATTTGACTATTAATAATTTTTTTTTGTTCTTTTACACAAACCAAAATCTTACCAGTTCCATGTAAGAATTTGGTACCTCCATCATCGCATTAGAAATTTAAAAAAATAATATATTTGAACATTTTTTACTTCTATTATACAATATTAAAAAATAATGGCCTGGGTTGATAATTTGACAAAAACTTTTGTTAAGTCACACAAAATATACATAACGAAGAATTTTGCGATATTTCGATTTTGAATATCGCAAAAATCGTTTTTTTTTTTTCGAAATTTCAAAATCGATGAAACAGTTGTCAAAAAAATAGCTTCGCGTGAGCTATTTTTCTATAAAGAGATGCAAGAATTTTGATGACCAACGTTTTAAAGAAAAGCACTTGTCAGAACCACTCAATTATATTGTACATGGGCGTATATAGGCGAGCGCATGCGTGTGTGTGTGTGTGTGTGTGTACGTAGTAAAAAGTTTCCGCTGGCGTAATAATTGATCTTTTGTTTCCTCCAGTAGTAAATAAGCTTGCAATCCGAGCTATAAGTGCACACGTGTTTTATTGAACCGTTAAATTCACACGATGTTAATACGCTTTATAGGTTATTGTTCTTTATTCCAAAATGTTCGAGAAGAAGACACCTGTATGGAAAGTGAAGCAACTTCTCGGGAAGGTTAACAGATTAGCAAAGTCAAAGGGCATCTATATGTATTTCCAATTAGTCGAATCTTGAGTCTATATGACCTGAAACACTGAGAATTTATAGATAGAGCTCAATCTAAATTATCGGTATTTCAATATTTTAATACGCGATTTGGCTGACTGGTCAGGTGGAATACGACAGTCGTGTATAATTTATTTATGAGGAAGAGTTGAAACTTTTGCTTACTTTGCGAAATTTCTCACAATTACTTCGACAATAGTTAAAATTAACATTTATATATTTTTTATCATTCATTGAACGATTATACAAAATAGCCTATACCGAAGAGTGTAACACGAAAAAATAAACGTAAAGGAGCAAACTATTTGAATAATTAACAAAGCTATACATGACACTGTTTTTTTTGTTTACTTGCTGGTTTCATCATTAATGATATCTGTCACTTGCCTGAGATTCGAGTATGACGATCTCCTATCCTTAACACGTGTGTGCAAGGGAAGCACTTAATTAATCCGACGAAGACGATAACGAAGAGGTACGATAAACCAAATGGATAAGAAGATTCTTGCTTTTTTAAAGCTTACCTCGGTGAAATTTACTATCTTATCGCACTATAGTAGAATCTTCAACGAACAATATTCCAAAGTTGCTTGTTATTCAACGATTACTTTAAGTTTTAACTCGAAGTTAAATTACTCAAATAACACGTGTGTCGGATGAATGGCACATGATACGATAACCGAACGAGGCACAAAATCACATCTACTTTTGGCACTTTCTTGTTGTCGTTTATTATTATTATTTTTTTTTATTTCTTTTTTTTTTTACTGACCTCATAAAATGGATTTGTTCAGCAGCAAGGTCTTTTTTACCCAGGAACACTGCCAAGTTTCTGTCACGATGACGACGACGAAGACGCAAATACGACTGAGATGTAATCGATTATCAGTTTGATGAAAAAAAAAAAAACAATTACGATACGATAAATGCTAATAATAATTAAAACTAAAAACCGAACTGAATTGAGTAAGTTTTTTGAAAAAAATTTAGCCCGAGAGAGAGTGGAATTATCGTTTTGTTCATTGGAGGTCGAGAATCGACGATAAACTGGAATTTCGTGATAGAAACGCGCGGCTTTTATCGTCTCAGAGTGTTAACACCTGCGGTAGCCGGTTTATAGCATCGATGCACGTTGTGCCTGTGCACTGATCCTCCCCACCTACAAAATCGTACCCCTACACACCTTTGGCTAGGATTCTCATTGCTATGTCTCGGGTGTAGACCGGTAAACCTGATTTCTCGTTTTTGATATTTTTACCAATCTCTCGAGGTCTCTTTCAGCCTTGACTAATTATTTTTACCATTCTTTATATTATTATTCGCGAAAATTATAGAAACGCTAATTTTTTTAAGTTTTGTAAGCACGCAAAAAAATCAATGGTGAAGTTGATTCTCGATGCAGATATTAAGGAAAGTAGCCTGACAGCCCACGAACGACCGTATATGTCAATGCCTTCGATAGCTTAAAGGCAAACGGGAGCTTACGCAAGTTCGGCAATATCTTCTCCTTGTCCACTGTTTTACATAATAATCAATTCCGGAGTGACACGCACGCCATAAATGTTTCCAGATCTTACGAATCCATGTTTGATGTACCTTCTATTAATTTAGCAGCAATTGCAGTATTATTATTATTATTATTATTATTGTTATTGTTGTTGTTGTTGTTGTTGTTGTCACGATCAGCATACGGATTTTTATATACATTCAAACATTTTTTCAGTACCAAAATCAGTACGATTTTTTATACATAATTTTGAGATTCTTGACAAGGCAAGGGAAATCTCGTCGTCTTATGATTATTTATAAAAAAATTCTACTATATACGACTATTTGCATGCTTGCATGCTTCCAATCTTTTTACAAAGAACTTCTAATATATAAAATAAATTCCACTTGACCATTTTAAATTTTGACATTTTAATTTGACCATTTTAAAGATGAGCCTATATATATTTGAAAAAATGTTCCTCAGTGTAGGAGATCGGTAACTTTGCTCAATGACTCATTCGCGATAATCGTTAATGCTAATTTATACGATTTTATCAGTGATTACAGGATAAATAATTTACGAGGATAATGCACGTCGATTTATGAAATTGATCGTTAAATCTACGGATCCTTCAATTTAGTTCCACACATGTTTCGTACAATGAAAGATGGAGGTTTTTTTCTTCAGATTATTGTTTGTTTGCTGTGAACTTGAAGGAATTTTATTGGTACAATGGATACAATTACGAGGGGCACTTAGTTTCTTTTATCAAGATAGATACAATTGACTCGATCACTATAAATTTTTGTATCCTTGATATTTCTGTTTATGGAACATTTTTAGAAGCTTATCAAGGTGTCTCTCTGTTGGCCATTTGGTAGAAACGATTTTTTCATGCTTGAAAATTTTTCCATCATAGTTGCATCGGCAAATTTGGTATTTAAAATTTTTATTCTCACTTAATAACCTGGCAATAATATTTTATATGCACTGAACTTTGCGATGGATATTAATTTAAAAATGAAAGAAAAAATAATAAAAAAAATATTATTATTCCATTTTATTTATTACTTTTTATAATGTGTACCGTAAAAAATATTCACGGACGAATAGTTTACAAACACTGGAGCAAAATAATAAAAATCATATAAGGCTTCTCAATATTTCCAGTGGACAAACCGAATGATCGAGCAGAATGTCCTCCACCAAAAAGAAAAAATTTACTTCCTGATGAAACCTCCCATATATATGTTCAATTTTCCGTTCAACGTCTCCGCTCGGACTCTGGCTGGAATGTCATGGATATTATAAAATCATAATATTTCATAATATTCGCTGAAATTCCATCGATAAAGCCATTTAAATTCGCTGCGCAAAAGCGTGAATCGTGAGTTATATCACGCTGTTTGTTAGTCAGGCACGACAGACTCCTGCGAGCTCACCCACGTTGATTGTAATTAAGCTGCTATTGCGCGGGCCCCTGCCAGCCTCTACGAACAGTCACCACCTCCGTAGCATATATCCGTAGCATATATATATATGTATATAATTTTTTACGCGTGTTGCGTGTCCGTCAAGACTGGACGGGCACGCGACCTTTCTTTCGATTTATTTTTAAGATTGTTGTTGACAAAGAAAATTAAATTATAATAATAGGAGAAATGATTTTATAGCCAAAATAATGTAGTAAATTATGGAACTGAATTTATCCCATAAAAAAAAGATCGCAAAGGATTATTTCTTTCTTTCCAAAACGGCTAAATTATCATAATTGGCATAAATTGGGGGTAAATTGGCCTTCCTGTAAATTATATTTCAAAAAGTATACGGTCAATTATTGCCAAATTTATAGAGATTCTTCCCAGGAGTATTCTCCTGTCGTCCGAAGGTTTTTTCAAAACAGTTAATGGACTAAATTTTTTGCAACCAATTTTTAATTCCAGCTGGGAAAAAATTCTTCCATAAGGCTAATGTTAAATGACTTGAACTTCAATATTCAACATTTTGAGAACGAAATGAACATACTTCAAAATTTTCGTCTCGATCCATTTAGGAATAAAAACCCTTTCGATAAACCTCAGAAAAACATACTGTAAATGGTAAAAGGTTTTGCCACTGAACTACCTTATGGTGATGTTAAATACACTTAATCGTTAACGAAAGCTTTCGACAATTGTTTTGCAGGGTGGAGAACTTTCTTGAGAAAAAAAAATCTTGTAGAATGTATAATTGACTTGTATACATCCCATAAGAAATTTCATACGATTTTTCTCGGAAATATTCAGTATCCAAAAAAACAATTGTCCAGAACATTTTTAGCCATGTCTTTCGTACTCGTACATATTTTACATCACTTCGAGCAGCATTCGATTGCTGTCAGTACTTGGATTGAACCGACAGCATTGAATCGCTGAGTGCGAGGTCATTTTCAGAGACTTTCTCATGCCCCTACTTAACGTTTGGGTTTCGGGGATTCGTTACACCAATTTTAATCAAAAATCATTATTTCTTCAACTTTTCAGACGTTTGTTCATAGCATCATAAAGTACTTCTTACTATTTTTAATTTATCGAGGAAAATACAAAAATTATACATCAATCGCTCCCTTACTGTATAATATTAGGAAAAAATTGGTGGATGCTAAAAGTTTCTGCGGCAAACAGAAAAAAAAATAGGAGGCTGAAAAGTTTCCTCTTGCCCTCGGGTGAATACCGATGAAGTAGAGATAGATAGTCTAGTGGGGGTAGATAGTTGATTAATCGACTATCTACCCCCACTTCATTTTAATCACACTGGCCGGATTTTTGCTCGGTCAGACAACAAAATAATTGAGTTTTCGAGTAAATGGAAAAGACCAGGCTGATCCTTTACAATAGTCGAAATACTTTTTTTTTTCTAACAACGATAAACTTTTTTTACTGCAATTTTGAACAAAAATAAAGTGGTTAAGAAAACTATGATTATCATTAGAATTGTCTTGAGCCAGAAAATATTTCATCGAGGCAGTTGTCAATATGTACGTATTGCAATAATTATTTTTTTCAATTACGAAATAATCTTTCAGAGATCAAATAGATCACGATATAACAAAGAAATATATGTGTACATTACCTATGTGCCTACGTATGTGTTTGAAACAAAAAAAAAAAATATCTTCTGGTTTAACTTAATGAACTCTAACAATAAGTTTCCTTAAAAATGAAAATTCTCTCAAAGACATAATAATGAAAAGATCGTGGACTTTGTAATCATCCACGCGCACCCCCTCCCCACCGCGCCACCACGATCAATTAATTTATTCTTGATTATCGAAGGATTCTGCGAACATACAGAATCGTTTATAATAATTTATTCAAATCGATTCATGTCTATTCAGCAATAATACAAATACAGTACCGGTCAAAAGTTTTCGATCATCGTCTAAAAATGCAGAAATTTGAAGATGACGTCTGAATGTCACAAAGGGGAATATATCGCGAAAATCAAGCTTGAGAGAACAACTGTATGCATTTTTGGTGTATTGTCTTACAGAAATTGTTAACGTTTCAAAATAAAATCGGTTTGACTGAGATAATAAAATTTGCTTTGTGCTATTAATGAATTTCTCATGATCCGAAAACTGATTGAAAACTATTGACCAGTATTGTATGTTTTGATTAAAATGCCTCGTAAGATTTTTATTAATTTAAATAACAGTAATTCGACAAACATAAAACTCCTGTGAAGATTAAGAATTTTGTTAGAATGTTTTCCATCAGTTCACGTGTCGGAATATCCTTTTTTTTTTTAATAGGTATAATTGATTCCCCTATTAAAAAATCCATTGCAATGTTATCTTGCAACTTCGATATTCGATTGAAGTGAAAATAAGAGCCAATGAAAAGTGTAGAAAGGCGAGAGAACGCGCGCCCAGCTCGCGCGGAAAATTGACACGTTAATACTGAAAACAACGGCGCGGGTAGAGCACACAGCGATAATTAGTTACATTAAAAATGTGATATTAACATCATCGTGTCATAAGCGTATATAATTATTACATATGGCATTCGCTGGTCTCGAGAATTTCATTATTCAAATTATGTTTGACATTTTCGCGATTCCTTCGGAGCGGACATTCACACTGACCGCTTTCCGAAATTTCTCGGAGATGCTCGAAGGAAACGCGTGCGCCAGAATTGACAGTCGGGGGTCAGCCAGAAAGTTCTCGATTTCTTTATGACCCACATCGGGTCCTGATGTTTTTTATACATAAATTAGTCAAATTTGACATTTCACACATTGCAAACACACACACGCACATATATATATATATATATATGTATATATGAAGTCGTTGTATATATAAAAATTCGTATAGTCGTTGTTGGGTGGTGACACGTCTGACACGACTCATCACCCAACAATGACTACAATACTTGTCGGTCTTTATTGTCAGAGCTGTCACTCATTCGTCTCGGGCCATTGGACCCTGACGAGCCGGAGACATACTCTTTGTCAGTTGCAGTATCGTTGGTGCAAGCATGAATTTTTGTGAATATCAAAATTATTTCATTCTAGAAATAAATTTTTTTTAGAAATAAAAATACAAAATTACTCATAAATAGCAAAAGTAAAATCTTTATGTATATATTTATTATATATTAGTAACCATTTTTTCATGAGTCTAGCCATTTAATGCAAAGATATTTGAATCTGGCATTGATGGCATTTGGTAACTTTTATGCGCAAATTTTATGGTCCTCGGGGAGGTCCTTGTAAATTTCCACGATGGTCGTCTCGTATACGTTTATCGATAATAAGAGTCTCGGCCACCTTCGTCTCTCTGAGAAGATCAGAAACTGACCGGTTGACCCTGTATGGGCTGTTCACTCTGATTTATTTTCGAATCCTGAAGAAACATCTCGAAACCTCGCAGCTACTGGGTGTATGCTTATTTAATATTTTAGTTACGGCACGAGAGTGAATAAAGAGCTTTTCGATCAGAATGAATGACGTAATAAAGTTGTTCTTGTATTTTTTTGTTATTATTTATATTTCGTTATGAATCTCACTGGCCTCGCGCAAATGAAATTTTCAATTTCATCTTCATTTTTTTCACAAGCTTCTCTGACTTTCTTGAAACTAAATATATATATATATATATGGTGTGTTGACAAAAGTAGATTCTGGAGAGCTTTCTCAATATTCCTTTTCATCGCTCACAATATCCTCGTGTCTGTCCATCACAAAACAAGATGTCTAATCGGCACATTATTCAGACGACACAACTATTACAAAATTCTAAACTCAAAAAATTTTAGTTTAACTCGTTAAGCGCGTCAGTCCATGGGGGTAGGCTAGCAAAATAATACTTTAAATAAATTTTGCATTATTTAAAAGAAAAAAAAACACCAAACAAAAAGTTTGGCTTCTATGAGCTAATTTTAGAATAGATACTGCGTGGGATTTAAAAAAAAATTCAAGTATGTTGCTATTTTTTTTAAATAGGAGCAAGGCCTGATAATGTCTGATATCAAGTACAGAATTTTGATGATTTATTTTTAGATTTTTAGAGTGTATCCAATCTTTTGTTTCGTGTAATATTTTTCAATAAATTATATTAAATAATATTTTATTAAGTAATAAATAATAAACTAATCTAATTAAAAAAATCAGACCAGTTTATCACTTAGGGTTGTAACAAGCATATCAAAAATTGGAGAGCAAATTAGAGAGTGTGAGGTCATGGACCTGTCAATTTGTCATTGAAAGGTTCCATATGTATCCCAATTCGGTCGTAAATTTTTATATGGTCCGAAAATGCAAGTGGGCATATAAATATTTAACTTTCCTCAATTAAATGATATGATCCGAACGTCATTACCAGAGTAATTTCTTTCGGCATTCGTTAGCACTAAATTGTCTCTCATCGCGCGTCATCGCCACGCTCTTTGACCCTCCTTAAGTGACGCACATTTTCATAACGCGACTGAAATTTAGCCATTATATTTTTTAATGATTGGCCCTCGATTAATTCATGATAAATTCCTCGATCTTGTGAATAATATTTTCCATTATACCGAATGGGGTGTAATTGCACGTAATGCATTCTAGTTCGAAGCAGAGTCCATTTATTTCTTTCAATAAGACAAAGATTCCAATTTAGCAAGCGATATTTTGCGACCTGTAGAGAGGGAAAAAAGTTTTGCGTCCCTAGGTAGGAAAGGCCGTGTGGAAAGACTTGCCTCCCTAGGGAGGATATACTTGAATCGAATAATTGCTTAAGCATTTATTGGAAATGCATAGTTGCTTGCACCAAAAGACAAACCTCGCCTTGCTGCTGACAATTTATCTTCATTTCATTTTCACGATCTCTATGTAAATATGCAAATTTGGTGTAAGTAGACGAAAGTTCTAAATAAGAAATTGAAACAGTCTCATATGAAAGCATTGAACATTTTTATCAGTTAAATAAATAAATAAAAATTGCACAAATAATATAATGTACAACCCCTATAATTGCTAATAATTGCCAATAATAATAATAATACTAATAATACTGAAATGATTTATTGATATCAACAGGTTTTCGTGTATGTATATATAGATCTTTCCTAAAACATCATTACTGGTGTGGAATAAGTTGAGACAAGTACATTTACACGTAAGTTCTAGTTTTCCTTTCTAGAATTATCTTTCTATAAAGTTGCGAAACGAGCTGTGACGACGTCCAATGCATGTATTGCCAAGTCATCATAGACTTCCTTATTTAATTTGTTCAAATTGCATTCCTGCAATGGAAGTAAAGACTGACAAGCAGCTGAAACGATTTACTGTCAAAATATATTCGATGCAGAAATGGTGTAGTCATGCAACATATATATTGTGATGCCCGGTAGTTCTGATACTCAATACGCATGAGAAACTTCATTAATTCAATTATAATTGTCAAGCTCATTGGGCATTGAAATAAATGCTTGTTGTATATGGAAATGAAAAAGGATTTTTTTTTTGCATAAAGTTTTTTAAGTCAAATTTTTAATTTTTTTCGGAAAAATTAAATATTTTTTTTGTTTTTTCATCAAGAAATACACAAAAAATATTTATCGCGAGTGGCTACGTGACTCTTGATAGAAAAACAAAGATTGCCGCCTTAATTCAAATTTGACTCTAGCGCCACCATCTGGTCGCTTTTGAAAATACATCGATTAACGAGATATCGATTGATATTTCTCCCACTCCGTGCCGTTGACCGCCAGCTTCACATTAGTCAGATTAAGAAGGTTGATATATACATATATATATATATATAGTTTGTCGTTTCGCTGAACGTGTATAACCACTGAATTCAGACGCATTCTGAATTCGTTGTGTATTTTATTTAAAAAAACAATAAAAATTTCGCTAAAATGGTCAAGCTGACGCCAGACTTGATCCAGCAATCGATGCAGTACATAAATCCTGTCCGTGATCGTGAATTGGATCTCCGGGGTAAGTTTAACGAAAGATTGATATTTAAGCGGGGCTCTGTGCCCGCGTGCTTAACCTCTTTCGCGGTATTTTCAACTATTCAATTCATGTCGCAACTTCTTTGGAAATTTTGCAGAATTTCGTTTATTCGCGATACCTTGATGATTTAGCTTATTTCTCAAAATCTAAAAAGTTTCACTACATTCCTTGTCGAAAAACGTCGGCACATAACTGATCGATTCGGGAACAAATTCGGTGGTGTCTCAACATAACCTCAAATTTTGTATTAAAGAACCGATACAAATGATTTTTTTCGCAAAAACAAATAATTAATGGAAGTTCAGCAAATGAATCAACTTTTTTCTATTACTCAAACAGTCTATTATTTCCATTAAAAAAAAAAAAAATCTTCAACAATACAGAAGCTATTCTTCTTACCGCCGTACGTGCTTCTCATGCCCTTAAGGCAAGATGCTCTCAAGGCGATGCATCATGGGAAAAAAATTGGATTAAAAATTTATGGGCAAGGGTTAACTTAATTGGGGTTTCACATCATCTTAAGATTTCTATCGGAATAATTAATTTTTGGAGCAACAGAAAAATGTCACTCTAGACCGCAAAATTGGGGAACAAATGTGCCCCCATAATTTTTGCTTTCTCACGTCATTTTTCGCGCTTCTTTTCGTTTAAACAAGTTTTTTTGACTAATGTAACTCGCTGGTCTACACTATTTTTTTTCCCCACATTAATAATACACAGTGCCAATGGGTCACTGGTGACCCAGTTGTAGGCAAGAGGGTTAACTTCCAGTAAATAACATCTAGTGTACACTATTTTCTTCCTTGTTGAAAAACGAATAAATTCGTGTATATTAGAAGCTTTTTATTGCAGACCGAAAGAATTTTGCAACCAAAAGTAAATGGGGTACATAGTGACCCCAGTTATCCCTCAAAATTCATACAAAATAAGTTGCTTCATATAGAGTTAATACATTTGCTTTCCAAGACATTTCGCAGTTAAGAAAAAAGTTAACTGTTTAGGGGTGACTTTTTCCGAAAAATTTGTGAAATTATATTTCTGTTTCATCCCACCTTAAAAGTCAGTTTTACCATAGGCTGTGCAAAAAAATCAGCTAGCCTCGATTTCAATCGAAGGATTAATCTGAATAATGGAGTCTCATTCCATATTGGACGTGTTTGAAAATTTTGAAAACGATTTTGAATAGGGGAAAAAGTCGTCAACCTCGAAAGACCCATGTTTGTATAGAGCAGGTGCCGTTTTTGACATGGTATGGAAAGGACTGAGAACACGAGATACTTCGATTATTATTAAAAAATGAAAATTTTGTTATTCGAAAAATGCCCAACTTAGGATCTCGTGGCTTTAACGAAAATTAACCCTTCATTTGCTCAACGAAAAGACCTTTTCAAGATTGTGAGTTAACGTAAAAATTACTTTTTATCCTTCTAGGCTACAAAATTCCAACTATCGAAAATCTTGGAGCGACTCTGGTTAGTAAAAGCAAAAAATGGTCGTAATAACGGCTACTATTTCGAGATAATTTTGATTATAACTGCCACTGTTTTACAAAAAAAGATAATAATTCACGAATAAATTGTTGAGCGTTATGGGGAATTTTGCAGGATCAATTCGACACGATAGACTTCTCGGACAATGATATACGAAAATTGGATGGTTTTCCATTGCTCAAGCGAATAAAGACTCTGTTTTTCAACAACAATCGTATAGTCCGAATATCCGAGGGTCTCGAACATTGTATACCAAATCTCGAGTGTCTTATGCTCACGGGAAATATGCTTCAGGAACTTGGCGATCTCGAGCCTCTGGTCCATCTGAAGAATCTTAACACACTCTGCCTTTTGCAAAATCCCGTATCAGCTAAAAGACAGTATCGAGAGTATGTCGTTTACAGATTTCCGCAGCTCAGATTGCTAGATTTTAGAAAAATCAAGCAAAAAGAGCGCACAGAGGCGATACAATATTTCCGAAGCAAAAGAGGCAAAGAATTGACCAAGGAAATAGCGAAAAAGGCAAAATCACAAGCACCAGGTGTGGGAATTCCAGACAAACCTGCGGCTAATCCAGAGGAGAGAGCAAAAATTCGAGAAGCCATTTCCGAGGCATCTTCGCTTGATGAGGTTCAGAGGCTCAGCAAACTTTTGCAATCGGGACATTTGCCGGGCGATGAGAAGCGTCAGAACGGTATGCACGGTTTCAGATCGTCTGGAGCTTTAAGGCAGACTATGAATATTATTTTTTTAATAACTTGTTTCTTTTTAATCGATACTAGTCACAAATAATCGTAGTAAATTCACCGAAATTCATGTGGGATTAACGGAATAAATAATTATCATTCATAATTGCTTTGTGTGCCGTTATAGACGGAATTTTACGTCGGTTTCGGGTGTTTTTTTTTTTGTTTCAGGCAATTCTGTGCCCGAAGCAATGGAAGAGGAGGATGATTGAGCGTAAGATTGGCGAAATGTTTGATGGGCGACTGCCCATCAAACATTTTCTTAGATTAAGTTGAGAGTACAGACAAAAAAAAATCTCGCTCAGTGTAAGTATATCGTGAAAAAAAAAGGAAAAATATCCTCGAAAAATCTGATCCCTCGCAAAGCGATTGTTATTCCAAACGATTGAGCTAATAAGATACTGTATACTACACAACTTGCAGTATTCGAACAATAAAATTTTGTACAAACCGAAAAAAAAACAATTATAGTTCTTAGAGCCTCGAAGCGATTAAAAAAAAAATCAAACAATTCCTGAAGTAATTGGGATAGAAAAAAAAACGACTTTTAACGTGACACTTCGTGTTTCTTTCAGCCTGAAGTCGACCTTCTTCTTTTTTCTCATCGCACTGATTGTAAAATAAATAAATAAAATATTATTTTTTATCCATTATTTCGAACTCCCTCAGTATTTCCTTTAATATATATTCGTTCAGTGAAATAGAATAAAAGTGAATAGTTTGATGTTAGCACTGAAATATATTAATACTGGAACACTTGCCAATAGCGAAGTTAGAACGAGTAACGTGAACGTCCCAATAGGCAGACGCCCCCCTATGCTCAGCAATGTGAACAATTCCATATATATATATATAGGTACAGATTAACACGGCGTATCTAAATACTGGATCCTGTCCGGACCGTTTATTAATATTTATATATATAAAAGGAAAAGATGACTGACTGACATATCAACGCTCAGCCTCAACCCCTGGTCCTGGAAACATAAAATTTGGTGGATATATTTCTTTCATGACTTCGACATCCACTAAGAGGGAGATTTTTCGAAATTCTACCCTTAAGGGGCTAAAAAGGGGTAAAATGCATTTACACTGATTCAACGAATGCCAAGAGTAAAGAGGTGCGAAGCCAACTACTGGAAAGTTAGCCGTTTCACTATTACTATTTTACATATCCAGTAGATTGGTGATGATACGGACCACCAAAACGTTGTAAATAGATTATTCGTGACCACCAAACGATTACGCATCGAATAAGCCCTCATAGAACCGATTTGGTTGAAGATAAAAAGTGATGGTCTCGACTAACTTTACCCCAAAATTTTAATTGCTGAATTAACAAAAAACAATTGACCACCAAATGTTTTAATTACGCTACCAATCATCACCAGTCGATTGGATATATGAAACTATAAAAAAGTTATAATGAAACGGCTAACTTTACGGTAGCCTATATGTCAGTGGATGTCGGCCAGATCGTAATTACGTAAGTTTGGCCAGCAGATGTCAGGTCTGTTCCGAAGTGACTACTTGCATCCAACATACAGTCGCTTCTTTACGTTACGAGGAACAGGATAATATTAATTTTGCTCATAGAAAAAAGAAAGAAAACAATAATGGGCAACGTATTTGCGGGAAATAGTGTGGAGTTTAATACGGAGCCGGAGTATCTTGGACGACCGCAATTTGATCCCCAAGCAGGATTTCCCAATGGCAGAAAGGCTAGGGGTTAGTAGTTGCACAGTGTTTAACCTCAAAATTCATCAACTTTCGTATTTTCGTCATTAAATGTTTATTTCAAAGCTCAGTTACAGTCTAAAAATGAACTCTGATGAAATTTACTGTTTGCAATTACTCGAAATGATTTTCACGTGATTTTTTTGTTGGGAGAATTTAGAAAATATAAATTGACAAAAATTTGATTCCATTTCAATTATTCAAATTTCGAATCTCTCTCACTGAGTTATTGAGTGGATCGTTCGATCGGCTGCGGCGTGCGGGAGGGGTGAATGAGGCACGAGCGTCACGGAACAAAAGCCGAATATTTTCCTTTCAATTCTATTTTGTATTTTAAAGTTTTTCTTTTCAGACTAATAACGTCCATGAACCCAACTCAAACTTTAGGTGAATCAAATATGATATAATCAAAGCGTCCATGTTATTTTTTCAAATCTTAAAGCTGGATTTCGTGTGAGGCATGATGTAAAACATGTTTACTATCCTCTCTCTTTCGAGCATGATCGTTTTTGCCCTATTTCTCGCATCCCCAGTGCCGCTGGTCCTTTTTCACAAAGACTTAAGGTGATGTGAAACGTGATCTCGGCGTGTCTCGCTCTTTCATGGCCCCCAATGGCGCTATCTCTCTCGCACTCGCATAGCTTCCAGTCTGTTTTACTTGATCTTGACCCCTGTACAGACAGAGACACCCTATAAATTTCGACCTTAAACCTTTGCAGCCAGGGCGCATTTATACATGTTTTTATCTTATCGTTAACGAAGAGCATGTGAACAGCTGCCCGTCCATAAAGAGTTTAAATAGACAGCCTGGGGTCTTTCATATTCACCGCATTTTTTAAACTGTTATCGTCCATTTAAAAATCTGAAAAAATCTGTAGATTGACTGTAATCTGTAGATCTGTAAATTAAATCTATAGATTAATAAGTCTACTGGACGATTCATCGGTACTTCAAGCCAAAAACAATTTTCAAATATATTTTTTTAATCATCAATAATGTTTGGGTGAAAATGCAGAAAAGGCACGCTATAGCTCCGCAAAGGGTTAAAAAGACGCCCTCTGGGATCTTTCACATCCACCGCGTTTTTTAAACTGTTATCGTCCATTTAAAAATATGAAAAAATTCTGTTTTATAGATTGACAAGTCTACTAGACGATTCATTAGCACTTCAAGCCAAAAAGCAATTAAATTTTTTTTTGCTTTCATCATCAATAATGTTAGGGTGAAAATGCGGAGAAAGCTTTTTGCTTGAACACGAAAGACCCCTGAGTGTCTGTCTAGGGCTAAAACGGGGTGAAAGGGTGAAACACTCAGTTGGCAACAAAACTTTTTGGACAATTGTTTTTTTAGGGTGCTGGAAGTTTCAGAGCAAACGCAAGATGTTAAGGAACGTGTACATTTGACTTATTCATCCCTTAACATTTGGGGTTTGCACGTTTCCAGCACCCTAGAAAACGATATTGTCCAGAAAATCGCCTTAAGGTGATGTGATACGAGCGAAAACATCACGAGTGGGAGATAGATGGCACCTCTGACGCTAATGGCGGAACGGGAGAGAGAGAGAGAGAATGTGTTTGACCTTAAGGTAATGTGCTACATGTTCTCGGTGTCTCACTTTCGCTCCTCTCTATGACCGCCAATCGCACTATCTCTCTCGCACCCGCCCAAAGTCCAGCTTGTAGCACGTCACGTTAAGGTATTGGGCTGCATGTTGTCGGTGTGTCTCCCTCGCTCTCTCTATGATTCTCTCTATGACCGCCAATTGCTCTATCTGTTGCAGCCACATAGTAGGATTGATCGACGCAAGGGGCCAATGTTTTGCTTTTTCCCTCAATGTTAACTATTTCTGAAAATGATTTGTCCGAAAATTTCAACTATCCCTCTCTCGCACTCTTATGTCACGTGGTAACCTTTCACATCGTCTTAAGGATGAACGAGACGTGATTTTTCTTGTTACAGTCATGATAGCCACAGAAGAACAGATGATCGCTGCAAAATTGAATCTGGAGGAGAGAGATTATTGTGCTCATCATCTGCTTAAGCTCGAACAGTGCAGAGCTGACAAGTGGCCATGGGTCGTTCGTTGCGGAGCTCAGACACATGCCTGGAATAATTGCCAATATGAGGAGTAAGCATCCCCTCTCCACTCTCTATTCGTATCCAATTATTGACCATTTTTGGTCCATGAGACAATATTTAAGTCCTGAGATCGCTAGGGTTAACCCTAGAACGCATGACCGGTATGGATTTCCACCCAAGATGACCTTTGAACTCCATTTATAAGTTGACGCGTCATGCGTTCTAGGGTTAAAATAAATAAGATTAAGTACTTCCTCAGAAACCCAAACTCCACGAAACTGACGCACATAACGGATGTCCCTATAATTTTATAATGTGTGTCACTTTCGTGGAGCTTTTCTATCTGGCTTGAGGAGACTCCATGAAGATAGATACAATTTATGAACTTTTTTTTCAATATTATTTGACAAATTTCAATATTAGGGAGCTACGTATTATGAAAATAATGCAAATTACAGTTTATAAAGATACTTTTGGTCTCGCAAGTTCAGGACGAAGTAATTAAAATCGACCATTTTGGTGGAGCAATAAAGGGCCTAATAAATTTATTTATTTTATCGCATTATTTTGTGTCGAGATGCTGCTGACTCCTTTCTTGAGATATCCATATTAAGGGATTGTGAAACAGGTTATATCCTAAACAAGATAGTAGATGCCCTTGATAAGAAATTTGACACCTCCATATTTTTCTCAAAGATGTCTGATATTTCGTATGAAAGCAAATTTAAATTCTCATGAGTTCATTTATTCCACATGAATATATAATTTAATTTTGTCCGAAATATTAATTGTCTGTAAAAAATTGGCGAATTCCACTTCGTTATGAACCGAATCTACTTTACATCGTCTCAAGTGATTAAAAAAGTTCGATTTTATGAAAATATGTTGGATTTCGTGAATTTTGGATATATCGTAAATGGGCTTCATTTTATTTTTGTGAAATTTCAAGGTCATTGGCCCAACACTTTCTCAAGTTCAGTGTTCTTAAGACTTATGAAAATAATCCTACTACCTTAATTCGGAGTTATAAGCATTATAAAAAACGTGTAAAAAATTGGCGGATTTATGATCGAGACCCAGGGAAAGTTCAACGCACAAAAGTTCCAGCATAAAATCCTATCAATTGAATCAAACTCAAAGAAGGTGAACTGTAAGCTGCAAGAATCAAATAATTTGTTTCTCGGCGTTGGATGATCTTTTTTCTTTTTTTTTCTGCACAGCTTGATGAAATTTTTGCTCCAAATCTTGTAATTTTATTATTTTCCAGTTGGGTCCTGAGAATGAAGGAGTACGAGCGTGAACGCCGACTTCTCGAACGACAAAAGCGCAAGCTACAGGCAGCAGCGGCTTGAATTAATAAAAAAAATAAAAATAAAAAAAACAACAACAAAAATTAGCCAAAGGCATAGAAATTTGATATCAGATTCTTGTTATCTTATTTAGCGGTATAAATATCATCGATTAAAACGCGAGCTTTCTGAGCGTCTCTTGTACATAAAAAAAACGAAAGCAGAATAAAGAATGAAATGAAAAAAATATATGAGAAATACATGAGAGTTCCTCTCAGTTCAATATATATATATATATAGAATTCCTCTCAGTTATATATATACCTGAGAGGAATTCACTAGCTAGGGGAAAGATCGGGACGCGAGTGAGTGTCACTGGTCCCAACAAACTGCATCAACGCACCCCCGCATTGCTACCCTCGATTCGAGATAATCAATATCGCCTAGAATCCCGGGGGCGACTTTTTTTTTCTCCTTTAGCGTTCGCGAGGCTCGTCCGAGAGACTTCCGCGTTTCCCGTGTCGCATGTGAGACCATTTTCGTTCTTTTTTTCTCCCCTTATTTTTGTTCGGTTTCTTGATTTCATCTCATTCGTCGCGTGATTAGAGGCAAAAAAAAAGCAACAAAAAAACGAGTGATGCAAATATCCTCGAGGCATCGTGGCAGCTGATTATCCAGCGAGACGGAATTGCCAGAGAGGCCTAGAGGTGAGAACGGTAGTGGGAATATTTACGCGACCGGAGACTTACCGGGGTTGCAGCATTTTTAGGAAAAAAAAAAAAAAATGTCTCGTAAAAACGAATAAAAATAGCCAAATTCGCGAGTGGGGCGAGAGAAAAAAATGTCTACCTCCTTCTTTGTGTGAATTTGGACCTTTTTATCGTTTTCCATTAGACTTCGACCCTCGCTAATTAATGCTTTTAGTATTTTTTCCATCCTTAGCATTTTTCCACCCTTGTAGAGAAAGTTTTTCTTACGTGAAATTGGTACTAAAAAAAAATTAAATAGCAACAAAATCGTATTTAGAAAAAACGTTCGGATAAAAATTTGAATAAAATCTCTAGCATGAGTTATCTTTTAATTATCGAGCTGATATTTAGTATGTAAATTAAAGTTGTGTCCAATCCTCGTCCGATATGATTTTTCGTGAGAATTTATTGAAATTTAAATTATAAAATTGAAATTTTATTGGATTTTTTTTATCGTCTCTAAACCATTATAATTCGTGTAATGTTCACTCTTTCGAAATGAAACTTTGTACACAGCTACCGTGTATAATTTTCATGTTTAATTTAATGAGGAGCCTAAAAAACTTTTCTAGACTTTTGGCTCTCTTTTTTCTTTGGTCTCTCCAGACCTTTGGCTTACAATTATAAAATTACAATAACAACGAAGATTTTCATAACAATTTCCTCTATGAGAAATTAAAATATTAAAATAAAAACTTACATCTTCTTGCTTTTCACAGAGAAGAATTTGTGAATGGTTAAAAATTGTAAAAAAAAAAACCATTTTCAAGTTTCAATTAGCACATTTCTTAATTGTAGGTTCGCTGTAAAAAATTGAAAGTTGTCATAGAAAAATCGTTCGCTGGTAATTATATTGAGACACAAATTGAATTATCGCATTGATATAAATATCGAAAAATCTTATTTGCAATAATGTTGAAAAGGAGAGAAGAAAATTTACGAGGTTTATCGACAAAATTATTTATTATAAATAAAATATGGTTATTAATTATTATATCCCTAAATTACACTAGCTTAAGGCAGCTCGGGAATTTTTTCCCGCAGTTCATTTCTCCCTCCCTCTCTCCCTCCCACCCTCTCACTCACTCACTCTCTCTCTCTCTCTCTCTCTCTCTCTCTCTTGGTTTCGTTCATAAAACCGTAGAGAGCAGATTTTCCCCACGAGTCATAGATTTGAGCGTATTTTCTTATATTTACAAGTAGAACTATCGTACACGAATCGCGATTGTGGCTCGATCGTCCCCTTTTTTTTCTCGAAAAATTTAGACAGTAAAAAAAAAAGAGATGCGCGAGTAATATCCAGAGAAAAATGAGACTATTATGAGAACGAATTCTGATCTTGAGCCGATACAAAAGCCAGATAGCTATATGTCATTCTCGCATTGACCCTCTAATCGATCGATGAGAAATTTTATTATCCTCGCCCACAAATTCATCGAATTTCCCTTCAGTACAAAAATAAAAGCGTTCGTTTTGGTATATAAAGGGTCAAAACGAAAATTGTTCATCGTTCTCGAGTCTCAGAGCATCGAGATCCTCATTTTCTTCTCCTTCTTCTTTTTCTGTTATTTCCCTCCTTTTTCTCATAGTCACAGAGCATTTTCACGAAAATCGAATTTTCCTCGAAGACTCCGCAGGTGGCTCTTTCGTATGAAAATCGAACTCGGAAAGTCCCTTCCGGTTTTGGCTCTTCGATCTTATTCGTCCTTTATCTGTTTGGTCATTCTCGCTGATTTTGCTCGGCGATAAGACTGCTGATAAAAATCGGAGAATAGAATGAAGAATATCGTCGAGTGAAGAAGCAAAAGGGCCGCGACGAGCTTTGGATATCCACAGTCAAATACCAAAGCTTGAGCGCTGTGAATGAACACCAAGAAGAATTGAACCTGAAACAAAGGATGAAAAAAAAAAATTATAATTTAACGAGAAGAGAAAAAAAAAGTGAATTAAACTATCATTGCCATTCATATAATTATAACCATCAATTTTCATTATTAGTCATCCATCCTAATAATTATTCGATTAAAATATTTTTATCATCGTAATTTAGTGATTTAAAGGGAAACTGGCGACTTTTATACTTTCTGCCCATAAGCTTGATTCACAAAAGTTATACATTCATTTTAGTTTGTCCTCATTTGAAATGTCTGAAACTTTCATGACGTTATATGGATTATTTATTAAGGAAATTCGGTATGAACTAAAAAAGGCCTAATTGTTTTTAAAAAATTCCAGATAATGTATCCTGAGCAGACTAAAAGGTTGCTTGAGGGCTAAGTTTAAACGTTCATCTACAAATTTTTTGATTGAAATAAAATCTTCATTTTCATAATGATCATGATTCACAATTGGCGAATAAAATTATGTTAAAAACACATCCAATCTCCATTCTAATTCTGAGTTTGTGTTTTTCTCTACGAGTGTATAAATGCGGCCCCTTTTTTTTCTTCTCCGGCCTTCTCGTTTCTATCTGAGCCACAATTGGCTCACACAGTTTCAGTAAAAGTTCACGCAATAACATCGCCATTTGATTCGAGTATGAGGAAAATCGATGAGGGCTGTATGGGAGTGTTGTTATAAAAACATAAAAATAAAAATATAGGGATAAAGGCACTCGTCGATATGAACATAAAAGTATATTTTTGTAAGCATACAGCCATTCAACTCTCTAAGATCGGTCAAATACATAGAAAAGTGACGATGAATATTGCACCAGAACCACGAACGGTCCAGCAATCGAACGCAAACAAACCCACACGAACGAGATAGACATTGGCCGCAAAATGGTAGTGGGCAATATCGGAATGTCAAATTATTGCGCCATTGCCAACTGCGAATCGGTATCTCGTTCGAACGTGGCCACCAAAGAACCAAGTCAACCTCAGAATTGCCCAACATTTTCTATATAGATACTTTTAACTTTCCCTCCCCTCTCAGCCCCTCCATTTTATGTGTGTATGCTTGCAATTTTCGTCCCGATCTCCTTTGCAAACTGTCAAGACAAACAAGCGAACGGAAAAATCACGTGTCCCAGAATCAAGTCGACATTACAAACGCGTTCACTAAGTAATATAAAACGTCTGATCAAACACGGACCTTCACTACTGCGAGCTATGAACGCCGTGTACAGACATTACCCCTGGACGCATGTTATACCTTTCATTTTTTTTTCCCTCAATTATGCTTTTGAGAACATTAATTTCTTTCCCGTTTTTTATGTTCGCAATAAAATAAATTTAAGATAAAGTGTATCGATCGATCTGTATGATAAGGAAAAATAAAAGTTTTATTATTCCGATATGGCTTGAACGATCGGATTGGAATTTTGGTACTCCCTTTGTTGGAGATTTTTTTTCATAAAGATCAAGCCACTTAGTTATATTTTATGAAACTCTCACTTTTTTTTTTTCAATTACGCTTTACCTCGTGGAATTTTAGAGCTACGGATTAAAAGCTTTTGGACAAATGGACCGTTTTCAAACAATGTTTGCTATTGAATTGCATACCCGAATTGTGAAATGGGATAAATTGCCATGGAACTTTATGCAAGATGCCATTTGAGACTTTTACAATCGCCAAGCATGGTATCTCAATTTTGTTTCGGTCGTAAATTAAAAAAAAAAAAAAACTGTATCGAGAAACTGAGAGTTTAGCTCACGATCAGAGATAAATTCTAGACGTGAAATTGCGATTGATTAAAGACACTGGTAAATCGATCGTCTATTTCGAAATCCTGGCTTTTTGCAGCTTGTATCGTGAATTGTTATTATTATTATTATTATTTTTTAAATAAATTTCACAAGTTTTCGTGTATGTGCAATTTGTGGTCTTATCGACAATATTCATCACGAGAAGACCGAAAATCGCCCGTTTTGCCAACTACGCCAATAAGTATAGCAATCGTACATTTGTTGTTGCTATTAATCAATGGCAATAAAAAATCGAGAGTTTAGCCTTGAGATAAATGGTAGATTTTAAATCCTCACTGTTTTTAACTACGTGAAAGAATCGATCGTGAATTGCGCAATTCTAGTATTTTTCAGATCTTGCGATTGATTATTATTGTTATCATCGTTTAATTTTTTTTTAAATGAATTTCACAAGTTTTCGTGCATGTGCAATTTGTGGTCTTATCGACAATATTCATCACGAGAAGACCAAAAATCGCCCGTTTTGCCAACTACGCCAACAAGTATAGCAATCGTACATTTGTTGTTGCTATTAATCAATGGCAATAAAAAATCGAGAGTTTAGCCTTGAGATAAATGGTAGATTTTAAATCCTCACTGTTTTTAACTACGTGAAAGAATCGATCGTGAATTGCGAAATTCTAGTATTTTTCAGATCTTGCGATTGATTATTATTGTTATCATCGTTTAATTTTTTTTAAAATGAATTTCACAAGTTTTCGTGTATGTGCAATTTGTGGTCTTATCGACAATATTCATCACGAGAATACTAACAATCGCCCTTTTTGCCAACTACGCCAGTAAGTATAGCAATCGTTTACCAATATGTCTAAATTGATGTATGCCAGTTTGATGTACATGTGCAATTTTTGCAGCTGTATGTATTAGGGGGGAAGGGAATTTAGTACCAATACCGGCAAGATTTCGTCCTCGTTAATCCGTCGTCTAGTGTGGGGCCAGAACACATACGGCACAAAACCGTTCACTTTCATTCGCGTGAAATTATCCGTTGTGAGGTCTGGATGCTAGACATTATTTCGCAAGTTTTACGAGTATATATATATTTAATCCAATGCCATTGCAATTTGTGTTACGGTAATCATTGATCTGGAGTAAAAGACTCAGCCACCTTTTAATCGAAACACCGCAAAACTACTGACAACGAAGTCTCGGATAATAAATAAAATTGTTCAGGCTTTTGTTACACGTGTTACACGAGGGAGGGATAAAAAACAAAATAAAATTAATTGAGGAATTAAAACAGTGCCAGTAGGTTAACTTTTTCTTTTCATTGATGAACGGTAGAGAAGATTTTTGGTTCCACTTGAAAATGCTTCTTCGAGCGTGACTCTTGGTCGAGATCGCAACCCAGAAATATCTCATCGCTTGATTTCTCATGGATTCTCTTTGTTCCATTTTTTTTCTTCCTTTTCTTTTCAAGTTTCACCGAATTCCCAAAACGATCGTTGAGAGTTTGTCGATATAATTTATATATATTTTTTTTTTCATTAAAATCGTTAAGAATATTTGACACTCACCAATTGGACAGTTGTCAAGTGCTTTTTCCACCATAAATATTTCCGATACTCTGGTCCCATTGCCGAGAGCATGTAATACGCGTACATGACTACGTGCACGGCATTGTTGATGAGATTACCGAGAGTACCGTGACCACCGGCTATAAACTTGACGCATATCCACGTCTCCAGGGGAGTCAGTGAGTGATGGTAGAGATGCAGAAATGACACTTGACTGTCTTTCTTTCGTAGAACGAAGAATATCTATGATATAGAAAAAAAAACAAAACAAAAAAGAAAGCAAATTATATAATTGCACCATTTACAAATTAATTTTTGTGACTGAAATAAATCTTTGATCGTTTTTCAACCCTATCTCGCAATAAATAATTAATTTTGTAAATAATATATCTTGATTTATAGATGCTCAAAGGATCAAGTATGAATTCATTTCCTGAAAATTATCTAATAATTTTTCGAAAAATTATTTATCGATCAAATATTTAGATCTAATGGATAAAATATTTGGTTGAGTCTTGACAATTTAATCGATTGATGATAATTTTCCCAATGAAACCGTCAATAAAAATTCTTCGAGTGACGACATTGAAATGTCTCGAAACTTGAAAAAACACATTACAACGAAAGCGAGAACAGAGAGGAAAGGGATTCGTGATCTTTCCATATCCACGTCGGATCTAACTAAATCTTCATTTCGCAATTCTCTTGTTCTACTCTTGGACATTCAACTTTGTAGAGGTCTTGCGTTGCTCTTGGATTAATAGCGAATAAGCATCACAATGCAATACCAAAAGCATTATTGCCACAATATAACGGAGAATTCCATCACAACTTGACGAAAGTTTTTGACACAATTCTATCGGTTTATCTTTTTTTTTCTGTATTTATTTCGCTATATTTGAAGACGAGTAAACTTTTTTTACGATGAAAGCTTTCAACTTCAACATACATACAAATTAAATTTCTAACAAAATAAAAAAAATGGCACAAGTTAAAAGAATTATTTTTTTTAAATCAATTTTTCAATTCCACAATTGGATTTTTTTTTTTTCAAATCGGGCAACATTTTTTTTCAATGGATCCGTGTGTAATTGAACTTTAAGACGATTAATTTGACTCAGTAATTTTTTTCGATACGGTTTATAATACATAAGGTGCAAGCTGCTCAAATTTAACCACACTTGAAGTTTCGACAATAAAAAATTCAAAACCTAAGAAATTTTTTTTTCAATTTTAATCTAAGCATGAAAAATAAAAATATATATATTTTTTTATGTTCTACTCGCTCTAGAAAAAAAGATTATAAAAAATGTAACGGATTAAATCAGAAAAAGACAGAGGGTGGCTGAGTTGAGGCAGAACGCCCCATACATTTTCGAATATACTACGTCTTTAATATATAGTCAGTGAAGCTTTCGCTAAACAATTACGAGCAACAGAAAACAATATTTTCCAGCACATGTTTGACGTTCGATGCAGTAATTCTGTCTCAATTAACGAGAGCCATCCCTGTAAAAGTTTAATCGGAGACGGTTCGATTAAAATCTCGACTGTTCACGCTCGAAATAATTCTTAAAATATAACGATCTCACCGGCTAAGAGGATTGCGCATTTTGTGCACAAAGGCAATAATCCAAAGTGTCTTGATGCACTGGTGCAATGATTGCTCCAAGCTGTACCGTTTATAATATCTCCAATAGTTTCCCAAGATTTCGAGAGCCCATGAAGTAACGCGATATACTTTGGATTAAACGAGGCGCTACGTTCATAAAATTTAATGAAAAAATTATGCTTAGAAAAAAAAAAGTATATTTGAATATCTTCATGATCGAGAGAGTGGTTAGTCGATTAGTAATTGGATAAAAAGCGACTTCACTGGGTAGATATATACATTGTATTCGATCAAGCTTCAGAATAATTCGTCATTAATTATACTACGTTGTTATTTTATTTAAATTACCTATCACAGATTTTGGCAAATTTTTCTAAAACTTCTAATAACTCCCTTGAACGGTAACAAAAACTATAATTATTTTGTTTCAAAGTTCCATTGAGATATGGGAAGAATGTAAGATCTTACGAACTTCAATCAATACGATCATTTTCGAGATTTCAATTATTTCGGAAATCTTGAGGCACTATTGAAAAAATTTGTCTGTCTGAATTGTGGTGGGAAATTTTATCAATGGGGTCTTATCTCAAATTTCTTGTCTGTTCCCACTCATCGAAAGGGTACTTATTGGCACTTTGTCGGTGAAGTTTTTTAATTCTGTAACTCACGGGAAATAGAATGATTAATTCGAGTGAATTAATTCCTACGAGGGAAATAGTCAATCGAAGGAAAGCAATTAAATTGAGGAAAATTAAAAGGGTTGTGAGTTAAGTTATTGGACGTTTAAGTGTAGATCGTTAAAAGGAGTTCGACGAATGTTGTACTCACCGTGTCAGCGAATTCGGTGAATTTGCTGATAAAGTACCACCAACATAGATTCGCCATTCTCATGGCAGTTGGATTGTGCGAGTAATCGACTGGTTGACACTTGTAACTGTATTCGAGCAGCCAGCCAGACATCAGATGCTGTAAAAACAATAATTTATTATTGTTTTGTGTATTATTAATATCTTTATTATGTTTATTAGTGTTATTCCAACGTATATCCTTTCGGGTTCTTTTTCTTACAATTCACCCTACCATTTTCTTTGACTTTTTTGACTTTGACTTTGCCATTTTTTTCGTGCCTCGTATTCGATTTTATCGTATTCTCACGCGGGCACAGGGAAACTTGCGAAAAATTTGTGCCGATACAGTCGGCTCTTTCAACAGGATCTGATATGTTCCTACAGGAGAATTTTACCAGACTCTGGAAATTCCGATTTCCCTTTGATCGTTTTGATGCGCCAACCAGCGCGCGACCAAGCGGTCACCGATCCAAGTATCGACCATTTGCGGTGCAACTTCGGTGACCGCTAGATCCTTGCCCCAATCGCTTACCAATCACTCTCGGTACGAACTAATAATATATCAGCAAGTGTTCTGAAAACATATGAGGACTCTACGATACGTAACTAATGTTGAAAAAAAAATTCCTAATAAACATTCGTTTTTATATATGTATACCGAAAATTATAATCAAACAATTTTTTACGTACACCCATAACATTTTCCTTGACAATAAATTTTTACTATGACGAGAAAATCATCCAATAAATTATCTACAATTACAGCCGCTTGATCGATTTAAAAAAAAAATGGTAACAATTTTGTTAATTTAATGAGAATTGCAACTAATCAACGTTTTTCTTGCACGGATCGAACGATTTTTTTTTTCAAAATTCAAGTGTCCCAATTACTGAATCGTTTAATCCTTCATCAGTCCACTCGGCAACATTCGATGCCGATGTGTACTTTGGAGCATAAAGAGAATCGAGAGAGGCGTTACTCGTATGATCGAAAAAGCCTTGGCACATGGAAAGTAGTCGAGGAAAATTCCAATTGAGGGGTGCCAAACGGGGAGAGGTAAAAAAAGGTTTATTGCACAAACGCTCGAAAACAGGATGCTTCGACTTTACCGAACTGCGCGATCTTTCGCTATACGACGCGCGTTTACCAATCGGCCTTATGTAATCGTTGCTGTCCTAGCGACAGAGAACAGAGAGTCTCTCTGTACTTACTCTCTTGTGCGTCTTCATTTTTTTTCTCTCCCAAGAATTACACCTGATCTCATCATTCGGTGTAGCCGAAGACATTTTATTAAAATAATTTTCTTTAAATCCTGATGTGATGAAGTCAATTTATTTTTTAAATGAACTTTAATCATTTGACAAAATTACTCAATCTTTCTGCAATTATGTTTAAACAAAGTTTGAATTGCTTTTCTTTATTTGTGTATGGCTAAAATCAATTGTTTCGATAATTTAAATGGTACACTGAGAAAAATAATTAGTTGGATCAACTAAATTTGGTGCACACATCAAATTAACGTTCAGTCATTATAGCCATATTCATCGTTTTTTCGACGATCAGTTAAGTTGACCAACAAAACTCTGGAGTTTTCAGTTGATTCAACTATTTCGTTTTTCTAAGTGTACATATCGTGAATTGTGTAATTTTGCTCTCGCTTGTGAAACTATATACAGTAGGATGACATACGCTCGTTTATGACGGTTGAATGATCGTCATCATCGTCATTCGGCCGCAAATATCTTTCGAATACGTTCCTTCTTTTTCGGGGAAGTCTCGTTTCTTTTTTGTTTTTTTTTTTTTTTTCATCACGTCACAATATTACATATATACATTTGAACCTTGAGACCATTGAGATTTCACTAAAAAAGAAGACATTGCGTTTGGTAAAGAGGGCATGTATTTGTTTTTCTGATGATATGACGGCCAAATTTGAGGCCAAATTTTTTGGGACAAAAAAAAATCGTAGTTGGCTGTCTTCGAAATAAAAAAAGAAATCAGTACGCACTCAACTCCCATTTCCAAATTATATTCAGATTACAGGGTTAATCTAAATGCTCCGAGTAATATCAGATGACGAAAAAGTACCAAAAAAATTACCAAATATAAAGAGTATCGATACTAAGAATTATAACAATTGACCGTAGAATATAGTTTGATAAATTTTTCGCTTGCAATTTTTTTTTTAACATTCAAGAACAGATACGTCTGTCAAAAATAGAATTAAGATACCCCGACACAGTTTTGAAAACGTGGAAAGAAGTCATTTTTCATTTTGACACTGATTTGATTCCTTAGGCCTGATTTGATTCCTTAGGCCTTAATTGCTTTATGGCCTTAAATGCTTGTGACATGGCACTTTTGATCGTAAATTGCACCATTCGGTGATGAATCTCGTCCAATTAAGAGATTTTCGAAATAGATTCTAATGTAGACGTATTTAACTGAACCCCAATGACTTTCACGGTTCGTTCAATCGTAATTTCTCTCTCTCTCTCTCTCTCTCTCTCTTTCTTGTGCTCGTGCAATGAAAATCCGAAAATGGCTGTGGCCAAGTACAAACCAGTATTTAAATGAGTTCTCGTATATGCACGTTTGTCCAACTTGACAATGTTAATCGTTTCAACAAGAAGGAATGTGGGTGGAGGATGCGTTGATAAATTTGGAGTCTGTGGTTAGTGAATTTCGGCGATAACTGCGTTGTTTATCAACCAAACAAACTCGTACCGTTAGGCTAGTGGGTCAAGGTGGATTTTTGTCAAAGCACGTTTGACCAAAAAAAAAAAAATCACAAAAGACTCCGAGATATCAAATGTTGGAGGGACCCTTCGAAGTGGATTAATGTAGACAAATTTGCCTTTCTTTTGAGCCATGGTCGCGAAAAATCGCAAGTGCCATATTTTGGGAATAACGAAAATGATCTTTTATTTATTTTTTTGTTGTGTCAAGTGGATGCTTTTTATGAACTTTATGCGGTGAAAAAGTACTCGAATCTATTAAAAACCTACCCTTGAAAATGAAAAATGATACACTGAATAGAAGTTGGCTGACTGACTGGGAATGTCCTATATACATACAATACACGACGAGAACGATATTATGGAATTTTCGACTATCAAACGATGGTATAAATTTTCATCTGTCAAATCTCTCTCTCTCTCTCTCTCTCTCTCTCCTCAACAACTCAAGTCTCGAAGAGACTTTTCGGTGGTAATAGCTCGCTCTCTCATACATATCTCACTTTCCGATGTTTCTCCCTCTCGTTCTGATTCTATTTACCCGAGATAGAGAGTACATGACTATGGCAACGATTGCGAATTATTGGCGTGGCTGCGAAGGTCGCACACGAGACGCCGGGTACTCGACATAATTGCGCAATGGGTCTCTCGTGAAAGCTGCAAATATATATATATACTATATGATAGATTACATGTCGAATTCTCGAGATGAATCCCCGAGGCATAAATTGAAGATTGAACAAAAAAAAAATCTCTAATTTTAGCTCGATTCTGTTAAATTTAATCAATAATGATAATCTCATCGAAAACGTCGTTTTTTTTAGCAAAATATTTTTTCTAACTTTCTCTTTGTACTTGACCATTTTTTTGCGACCTAAAAATCGAAAGAGGACAATGTTAATTTTTGTGACTAATGATTTTTATTTTTTATTTTTTCAACCATATCGGCCTTTGCTCCACTTAAATTCTCGTGTTTTGGTTGTGCCACTTTCGGTAAAAGGATCAATATAAATGTATCCTCACACCTCCACGTTTTACAGAAGCAGCAGGACCAGTTTCCCGCTATATAAGATGGTCGCAGCGAACTCTCTTGACGCATTAAAAATAAATCACGAACTCTCAACCCCCAATGAAAAGCGGCAACGGTGCGTGTTAATATTTTAACACGAAATCCACTTTCCTTTTCGTCGAGCAATTGTGAAGAAAAAAACGATTCAATAATAATAATAATAATAATAATAATACGGCGAAATTACCTCGTAGAGCATCCCCAGTGAGAATATAACTTGAAAGGCGTTGTAAGCCACAAGTAGATTTCTCAGATGAAATGGTTTTTTATTTGTCATAATTCTCGGGCCGAGTAGCATGACGCTGTAGAGGTAGAGAATGACAATTACGAGAGTTGGTATTGGCGAGTCCATGAGGGGCCAATCACTGACACGTGGATCCGAGGCAGTTGCAAGTATCTCAGTGTATTGTTCAAATGCCATACGTACAAGACCCTCTGCACCCACAAATGTCTTGTTTGAGTCCTGATGAATCTCTAGCAGAGGTTCCCGCTCCCGTTCGACCACCAATTCAGCAGCTGCCGAAGCCATTTTCTCTAAAACAAGAAAAAAAACATTTTTTTTTTCATCAAATTTTAATTGTCAAAGTTAATTTTCCATTATTTACCCACCCGATTAAATGTGAACGTCAATTTTCAAGACACGTGTATAACAAAATTATGCAACAATCAATGACAAATATTAATAGCCAATTAGATTATTACTCATTCAAGTGATTAAATTGAAACATAAATTTTACGGATGATTGAAAATTAAAATAATCGACGTTACTGTCAATTTTTTATTGTCATTTGTTGTTATATTGATTGTCAAATTGTATTATTATCTTTATTATACTTTATTACGAAATCTTTTAATAAATCGATCATTGCCGCTACGCCATTACCGTTCATGACTGGGTAATCACAATTATATTCCATTATTACGAAATCATCGTCTCGTCTCGTCGACAGGTGTCGATTTTTCTACTTTTTTTTCCCTGATGCACACGCTCTTCGATTCCTCGTGAATTATAAGGACGATGACTATACACGTGTGTGTTGTTATATTATTCTATCGTTGTCTGTCCTCGTTTCGGTCAGTAAATTGATGATCAATCATCATTGTACGAAGATACACATCGTCGATGCACATTTTTTTTTTTTGTCATCAACGCATCTTTCGTTGCTTCCTGATTATGCAAACGTCTTTTTTTTTTTTTTTTCACCGTATCTTCAAGGCAGTCTCTCTTTCGCGAACCATAAAATACGACTGATTGAGTTCGCGCGAGGAATCGAGTAAATTTTTCGCTCCTCTGTCTCGTAATACTCGTTGGATTTCATATTTTGTGCTGTGACAGAACGTGAAAAAAAAAAAAAGAAAAAAAAAAAACAATGCAAGAATGACGATGAATTTGCGAACCGTGCACTCTCTGAGTGGCCTACAAAATGGGCGACGACATGAGCTCGATGCCGCAGTCGATTATCGTTTCGTTACGATGAAGAAAATCTCGGACGGGTCATCGTTGACGATTACGACGTTCTGTCGTTAGTTACCTTTCTTATTTCTCTTGTTTACTTTTTTTTTTTATTACGCGGAAAGAATCAGCAAAATCGTCTTGACACGATCACGCAATCAATTGTCAATTTCAACGAATCTTTAACGAACCAGGAAACAATTAATTTAGTTCAATGGGAAACGTAAGATTGAAGAATAGAGTTTCACGTAGCGTGTGACGTTAGATCGACAAAATATGCAATATTGGTGATCGATTGAATAAATGAAAATTAAGGGGGAGCACCACGGTGAGTGCCGGAAAAATATGAGATTTTACGCGTTACGCCATAAGAGATTGATGAAAAAGGAAGACTTTCCACAAAAAAAAAAATTACAAAACGAAAAAGATTATAATTTTTTTAAGGCCTCAATCTGGAGTGTGTTCTCCCTTAAACACTACATTAACACAAATTTCAAACTTTCCAAGTTTTTATCATTGACAACTAAATGTTCATGTTTAAAAACTTCATTATTTGTCGAATTTGATACTCAGAAAAATGTACTAAGAGTTAATTAATTCATTAAAATTCCATAAAAGTATTCGATAAATCATGGCGTTTGGCCTCTTTCTTGACGATATCTGGCCGCGAAGTGGAGTCCTTCACCCTTTAAAAAGAACGTTTGAAGAACTCGAGGTGCGAGTCTAGAGTACCTCTTACTAAAAAGATTAAAACGACCTTGTAAACGTCAGGGATTCATCTCTAGCTCCGGGAGGGCCAGGCACAGAGTGAGAGAAAGAGAGAGAGAGAGAAGTTGCAGGGGAAAATTATGAGAGAAAAGTAGAAAATCTTATTGTGGCTCGATCGCAGGTTTCGGGGTCGTTAGCACCTGCTAATTAATACACGCGGTTCGTTTGTCTACAAGCAACGAGCTCCCAACGATCTATGAGCGTCTTACTTTCATGCTTGGTCACAGTGACCCACCAGGCAGCTCATAAATCTACCCGAGCAAAGGTATAAAAAAAAAACGAGAATAACAGGTGTTCAACTTCAAAGTCACCATCAAGCACAGACAAAACTCTCTCATGTACTTACAGTTTTTGTTGAACATTTTTCTCACCTATTACTCCATTGTTTACGAAAAAATTTATATATTTATTCATTGAATAATCATTTAATGTTATTTATATATTTTACCATTAAACGTTTCCTGAATTTGACCATTCAATTTATTTCAAATCATTTCACGGAAAAAATGGTCTCGAAAAGGTTGACCAAATTTTTAAAAAATTTCATAATACCTTCATATATATATAATACTAGACGTAATAAAGCGTATTATATTGTAAACTAAAACAGAATATTACTGACTATGTGCTATGACCTAGCACGAGAGTGAACAGCATTGACGACCTTAAGAAATATTAAGTATGCGAATGAATACCGGACATATTAGCCCGTCCGGTACGTGAGGATTATGTAGTGTCCTTCTGCAACGAATTCAGAATGAATTCATAGCCTTCTGTAAGGGTACGACGTAAACTCATATGAATTTCAGTGTATATTTCGAACTCAAACGATTTCGTGACAGGCTGAAAGACATTTTCTCGTCTCACATATTTATGTATCACCTTGAAATAAAAGGAAAGTTTCAATGGGAATGAGACGAAAAAAACGAGACTTAGCAAACACACATGCGGTATTCCTGGCCAAATTGACAGGCCCGTGACCCTCACCAATTCTAATTTCTGTTCTCCTTTTAGTATGTTGCAACCCAACGGATGAAAAAAAAACCCGAATGGATTTCCCGATTTGCTCAAAAATTGGTTTTCTCGTTATTAAAGAAATTTGAATTAAAATAGGAATCTGATTTCTTTATAGTTTATTCCCTGTTAAAAACAATATTTTTCAGATCGCCCTCGAAGATAGACCTCGTTATGGTAGAGGTGCGATACAAAATAACGATCATTTCATGATTTCATTAATTCCAAAATTTGTTATTGTATATCCCAGAAATGTTAATCATTATACAAGTAAGATGATGATCTGAATAATGAACATGGTTGAATTAAAAAATCATTCGAAACAATTTTTTTTTTCCCCATCACACAAACTAAAAGGAGAAATAAAAAATTAAATGGCAAGGATCAAGGCTTTGTCGGTTTGGCCAAGAATTTCTTGAAATTGACATGGTTAATTTTTAACGCTCTGTATACATGTGCCAGAGAGCGTAACAAATTAATCAGATCAATTTGTTAAGTTTAGGTGAACAAACAAGAAAATTCTCCCATCTGTGAATTATTCTGGCTAACTTGACAACATTCCGCAAATTATCTTCTATCAATGAGAGCAATTTCACATGACTTTTACTCTTGATTCTCGAATCAAGTGCTTCGCTAAATTTCCAGCCTACTTGCCTGCTCGTCAACGGCGCGTGTAACCGATATATCGCATTCCGGGAATGCATGACTATCAAGAAATAAATATATGGAGCATCCCAGGTCGAAATCAATGGGTTCACGAAGCGAGAAATATATGGGGCATTCCAGGTCCAAATCAATGGGGTCACGAAGAGAGAAATATATGGGGCATCCCAAGTCGAAGTCAATGGGTTCATGAAGAAAGAAATATATGGGGCATCCCAGGTGGAGAGAGAAATGTACGGGGCATCTCAGGTCGAAATCAATCAGCTCTCACCCTCTGGGTGAGAGTTCACGTTTCGTAGAGCTGCTGCAACCGTACAGGGCGACATTGTTGTTTGCAGATTTTTTTTGCTAATGATTGTTTGGAATAAAGTTTATGCGAAACAAAAGGCTGAACACAGTTAAAAAATCTGAAAGAATCCACAATTTTTTTTTTTAATTATCAAAGTTTTCCAGCCATATGTCATGCAATGTACGCTGGCAATGTACGCTGTTTATTTTATTTTTTTTATTCGAAATATACTTGATATAAATGGATCTGTACGCCGATTCACTCCAGGATGTTGTTTCAAAATGTTGATGTCTGATACAGGATTTCCATGAATTTTTTCAGTTTATTAAATTTTGTCTAATTTTCTGTTTCGTGTCGTTCTTTTTAAGAAAAAAAAATCATTATGAAATTGGGGCTGGCCAAAATGAATGTAATGAATTGGGAATAAAATCCTAGAGGATGAACGACACAAAAATGTTGATTTAGTCCGGAATGCCATATACTATATATTTTTGTTCTATACTCAAACACAGAAAGCTCTAACTCTATCGTATATATATAAAAAATTCTCTATCGTATATATATAAAATTGGTCATTGTTTCTCTTGCTATTGGAGCTTAAAATATTCGATGGAAAAAACTGGAGTAAAAATATCCTAAAATAGATCGGGTTTGAATTTATGTTCGTTCACTTGCCCGAAGCACGAGGAGTTTGATAATTTATTTACCACTGCGATTTTATATACATGAAGAAAAATGCAGCATCATTCAATTGAGAAAATAACGGGAATGCTCATTAATATGGAGAAATCTTCTCGTTTCTCAAACACAATGACTCCATAGTACAAATTAAATAAACTGAAATGAATTTTTAATTATAGGTCGAAAAATGTCGAATTTATACTTCTAATAGATTTTTTTTAATCCAAATTTTACGACGATTAAAATGCCAGATATGCAAGAGTGTCTTTGTCGATTGAGACTAACCCACAACGAGCCCATTGACACTGGGTGGATGGTAGATGGTAATATATCTATATACATGAGAGATGGACGAGGAGCTCTCTGCCTCTCAGCAGCACGCCAATGGTAGACGAACGGTACTTGTTACAGAGAAAGTTCATGCTCCATGGAAGAAAAAGAGAGAGAGAGAGAGAGAGAGAGAGAGAGAGAGAGAGAACCAATAAAGACGAAAGACCGCGAGAGTGAGTCAAAGGATATGACTTTTGTCCAAGTTTCTCTCTCGTACTCTCACATTTCTCTCATTCTGATCCCACACTTTGAATTCTCAATGGTAAACTCCTGGCACATTTATATTATATACCATATACATATATATACTATATGTTATGTATATGTGTAAACGCTCATCAATGAGTAGTTGTGTGAATAACTACATTGATATCTTGGTGCACGAGCTTCACGTTAGTGGGTAAGTAGGCCGAGTGCCTATAAGTTAATTACGAATCGCTCCTTCACCAACATCACGTGCTCTTCGTTCGACCACTGTCGAGAAGTACGGCGAGCTCGTAACAACGCTCGAGGCGCGATACAACCCGCGTAACGTCACTCGCTGTACATCCTTTCTACTCTCATTGCCTATAATAAGAAGCTTTCTTGTCGGCGGTGTCTACATAGATACGCATACTGTATATATATGCACAATCCAAAACACGTATAAGTACGCAGCAGTTAAAAAAAATAATTGCCAAATTTTTTCTCTTGACAACGATTTATTGTATCCGGTGGTTAACAATAATTAACTTGCAAATTTAAGAAACATTTTTTTTTCACAAGTAATAAATTGTTTTGTTATTGGAAGTTTTTGAAATAAATGCAAAATCAATAAATATTTATATCAACATAAAGATTTTGTACAATTTCATTTTTTTTCTTATCGGTCTAACATAGGACTTCAAATTTTTTGTTATTCCATAATAATATATCGCCTACACTCGACTCGTGGGTTTATTATAATAGACCCACGATCGAATATCGAGCGAGAAAAGATGCATGGCGGAATTATGGACTAATGTATAATGTAACAAGAACTTGCCATGCAAAGGACGTGATATTTTTTAATTCCAATTTTTTTATTTATTTTATATTCGCAATTTGTTGTTTCATCCTCGATAATGTTTTGTTTCCCTCTGTAAACGTGAACGCATTTTGTGATTGTCACATGGCAATTATTAATATCCGTCAATACGTGCGATGAGATTTTCATCTTCATTGAGATACAACTTCCTGGATATATACAATTATAGTATGCAAGATGGACGTTTGCGATGTGTGGTCGATCTTTCAATTTCATTGTATGACTTGCGATCATGCCACGTGTTCACTCAACTAATCAATTACGCAAGAATTGAAAAAAATATCAGTATTGCAGGGAAATTATGAAAAATAATTCCTCTTTGGTTTATATTCTTTAAAACCCGGTAAGATTTTTTCATAAAGTAGGTTCAGTTGTCAAGAAAGGGTATAAAAAAATCCACATTTTTAAATTGCTTTCTCTGGCCGGAAAAAGAATACACGATTATATTGAATTTTTAATTTGCGTTAACTTATATTTATCAACCCGGAAATATTTTTCAACCCGAAAACCCCAGAAAAATTTGTATTAGAAAGCGCGTTAAAAAACGTAAATTTTATGTATTGATGATTCTTTTGTACGATGAACAGTTTCTGGGTTAAAAAATATTCAAAGTTAATTGACATACATTTTTTTTTCAATACAACTATTAAAAAATGTGAAAAATATTATATATTTCTATGGTAACTGTAATAACGGTTATGTCTAAAAAAATTGATTGGATTTTGAAGGACATCAAAAATGAGGTTGCTGACTTGACTCGGTATGCCTTATATATAAAATGCATTTTATTAAAAACATTTAATCTCTGGTCCAATATCTTTCTCAGTCTCGCAACGTGCCACCTCGGGCTTAACCCACTTTTACTCAATATTACTGTATAATCCAGTATTACTATAGACATGTGCTATACGTATATAGGATTGATATATAGGTATTCACATAGCTCCAGAGTATACACCTTGTCCCGTTCTCTTTCCTTCGTTCTCATGATAATCTTTTCGTCTATAGCTCGTACATTTCATACGGGACCTGCTCTTAACTTATGCATATATATTGGTTAAATATATTAAAATACTATACGTTCGATTTATATATACACACATGCGTGAATGCATTGGTAAAGCAAGTATCACGTAAAGTTTCTTTCGTGTGTTTCACCTCTCGAGCTTGTGTCGACAACGGGTCATTCCGGTTTTTGTATAATGAGGCGCGTACTACGAGATGGAAATATATATATATATGTGTGTGTGTTTGTTTGCATCGTTGCGATTATCAAAAATTGGTGAGAGAAATCGACAACTAGGAAACAGCTGTGTTTGGTATGCGACTCTCATCGTTTACGCGGATTCTCCACGAGCTGCCGGAAGAAAGACCTTTCATTCGAGCCAAATATATGTATATATATATATATACATGTATCATTTTGCGATGTCGTGTTCGATCGGTCGTTCTCGACCGATTGTAGAATTCTTCATTTATTCAACCTGTCGGTTCCACTTGACAGTGACCTACTTTTTAACTCATGCTCTTTTATATACAATATAACAGATCGGTTAACTGTCCTAGCATGATACGTTCAATATGCTTGGAAGTTGAGCAGTTTTTGCTTACCCATCTGGATCGTTGATTTTTCTTTTACATAGGGAAAAATCGATCGGTCTATTTGATTTGGAGAAATAACATTCAGATGATTATTTCTAATTTTAACCGTAAATATAAATGAAATGTAGAGACGAGTTAAACTATAAAAATCATAAACAAAAAATATCTTGATAAAATATAATGAGATCATGACTGATTTTCGATCGATAACGAATTGCCCAGGTTTCCCGACCATTTTTCCAAGTCTCTCGTAGCATAAATCTTTCAATTAGGACAAGTTAATAGAAAAATAACGTGATGGGTGTACGATAGAATCAGCAAATATGGCGATCAGGGATATGAACAAAATTAAATAATACAAAAATATATAATTATTGTTAAAAAGTTGTAAAGTTAAATTAGCTCTCACGCTCATATAAAAAAATCGAATAAAAAATTTCAAAATAAAAGACAATGAAAGTTGATACTTTATCGATAGAGGATTAGAGACTTTTCACTTCTTTTTTTTTTTTCATCTCTCTTCACATGAACCTCGCTTGCCATTAATACTGGAATTTTATTGAATAATTCGTTCCGCATACTTGGTAGCGTAAAAATTTTACCAGTGATTATATTCATCCCTGTCTATAGTTAATATATGCGCATGATACGTTAACAGGAGCGCGTGAATAAGTAAACTCAAAAGAGAAGATGAAAAGGAGAAAGAGGCGGATCTCTGTGTGTGCCACACGTTTGTGTTTGAGTTTTCTCGTACGGAGAATCGATCTTTTGATGTGCCTTCTTACTTTCGTGCAGGCACCGAACGGCACAGGATTCACGATAGCCCCGAGGCTCGTGTCGTTCTCCGTCCATTTCTATATACTTATATATATTTATATCTCCTGATGCTCAGCCCGCGCGTCCTCCTTTACACTCAGCAGCTCACGGCGCGGAGCTAAAGTAGGATACGGGGACTAGGTAACTCCGGAAGAATGTTCTCCTCGTCTGCCACCAACGAACTGACACAATGAGACGGAAACGTGGCGAGGAAACTTTTTTAAAAAATTCACCTCGAAAATTCATCTCAAAATAAGGATTCATCAGGTCAGGCAAAGATTTATCGAGTAGAAATTAAATTTCTACGTTTGTAAATTTAAAAAAAAACTTTGTGTTTCCTAAAGGAAGTGAAAATATTAATTAAACAAACTTTTGTGAATTAATGTTTAATATCAACAAACAACTCATGTGGTCTCCACGGTACGAAAAAAATAATTGATTCTATTTATATATGGACGATTAATACTTCGTGCTTTCTGTGGCTGACTATATGCAGAATATTCCCTTGTGATTGTTCATCAGTAAAATTTGACCCATTTTCGATGTGTCAACTACACAAGCATCACATATCTTCGTTGTTTCTACGCGAGTGAACTTTGACCGAAAAAAAAGGTGGTGAGTTCGGGGAGAGTGAGAAGATATCCGGGGATTCAATCTGACTAAACGTGAACGGCACCGCTTGTATAATGATCGTCGAGACAAGCAGCAAGGAAATTGACTCGTACGAGAAACGAACAGAGAAAGAGAGAGTCACGAGAAGATTAGAAAGCGGAGAGGATGATGCTGCCTGAGATGTTGATCTACTATCCATTAGTACAGTTTCTATAGTAATAAGTCAAACTTGAAATAAAAATATAAAATGATATAAAAAATTATTGCTACGTCGAACATATGAAAAAAAAAAATGGGAATCAAATTCATCATTCCATTTAAATCAATAAAAACGAATTAATCGTGAATTATTCGTCTGCCCGTTTAAAAGAAATCTATATTTCCCAATTGTTCGAGGTCTAAAATATTCCAATGATTAAAGAATTGAGTTTGTGTTGATTAAAAAATAAAATATTTTTATCTTGCAAGAGCAAGTGAGTTGAGTTTCCCAGAATATCGAACGAGCAAAATGAGGAGAGAAAAAAAAAAGAGAGTCTCTCTCAATTGGCCATTGATGGACCTCATTTTCTGATACACAACGTATACATGTATGAGCACCCTCAAACTTACACAAATCAACGAACGCTCATTGAGAAAGTTAAAGCCTCGCAAGAACGTGGTCCAGCTTCGTTGACCTTGTGCTAAATAAAACACGAGAGAGATTGAGAGAGAAAACCTTGAATTTTTGGGGTCTTGTGTGACCGGACGCTAATGTACTCGTCTTTACCTTAATCTATTATTTCCCATCCATGTTCTATGTCTTTGGGGCAACGGATATCAATATTGACTGAGCATTATTCCAGAAGAAAACGACAGTTTTTTTTTTTCCTTTCCTCAGGATGTTCAAAAAATAGGTAGAAGATTTTTGTTTTAAAAGTGTGTTTGAGTTATTCTTTATCTCCTTCAACTGAGTCTATTTGCTCGTTATTCGATTTTTACATTTTACTTAATTGCCACATAATAGAGACATACAGACATATACATATATATTTTATTAACTTAGGTCGATTGAAAAATTGAATTTTTAATTGAAACTCATCTACTTTGAAATTACTCTGATTATTTAATCATTGACTAATAATAATTAGATTCGTGCATTAACAGTGTAGTTCATTCGTAAAAATTTTTTTCCGACACTATAAAAACCATAATTACAGCTTGGATATTTTCCGAGTATATTAAATGTACAGCTATAATATCTGTAGCCGAGTTACCCGAGAAATGCTGCTGGTATCAAAAAGTGCATGTGCATTGCAAAAATTCAATCTCACAGCAATGCCCTTCTAGTTATGCCCATTTTACGTATCGTGATCGTGAGCCAGAGGTCACTGCCAATATCGTTGCCAAAAGTTATAAGCGAGAGAGACACGTAAGATTGATTCAGTCGACGGATAAATTAGTTTAGGACATAGCGCCACGCTCTGAGTGCATTTCCCGATACTTATAGTTTATGTCCCCATCGCATAATGAGGATATTCGATGCTTTAAATACAGCCAAATTTTGCTTAATAACCCAAATCCCACGTATAGGGGAATTCCAAGTGAAATCGACAAAAAAGAAACTCTATCTCAACCCGAAACCAAAAGAAGGGTTAAAATCTAAATAATCGACACTGTTTACTTAAATAACCATCCAAAATAATGTTCTAATGAAATAATTATTAATCATTTTCAATAATTATTTAATTGTAGAGTACTCATTATTTGGATCGTCATATTTCTCTTTCGAAATAAATTTTTAATTTTTTTTTAGCATAACATAACCATGCCCATCGTCAGGAGAGTCTGAAAAATTTGGTTTGTCAACATAAATTTTACTATAAAAAATTCAGTATAATTGATAATGGCTAACCGTTTTTATTCAAGATCTTTGTCGATAACGATTTTTCTATAATAACGATAATGATATTACAATAATAATAAAATATCTAAATTGGCATAGTGTTTTTTCATGATGCCCTACAATGTACCAAAATGAATTTTAAAAAACGTCATGGCCCTGTCGATTTAGCTGTGAAGAACCCATATATAGACTGCTATTTAAATTCTGTTTATATAGTGTTTAACAGGTGCTATATATTTTTTCGACCATATATATATATATATATCGGAGTTTAACAGTCGACAGTGAAAGATTGAACGTGATATTGCAGTGCTCGATCGTTAAACTTCGCAATGATTGCAATCAAGAATGTGGTGCCAGGATAGTTCTGACCGTGCAGATAGTCAGCAATGGTATATACATATACCTCGAACGCGATCTTGAAAGCGTTGCACTTTTTCACTGAACGATTTCATAAGGAATACGGTATATAACACACACACACACACACACACACATATATATATATATATGCATATGATGAATATGTATTTATGCAAAACCGATTAAAATGAACGGAGGAAGTAAACGTCAAAGGACGGAAGATCGTACTGTATGATGAATCAATTAATTAATTTAGTAATTGATGATTTCGTTTCCGTTTCGTAATTGATGATTTACGAAACGGTGCGATCATCTCGTCACACGTTGATCTCACGATTTTTTTTTTCTCGGTCAATCTTCGCGAGCATTTGAAGTCTTTCTCTCGAGACTATAGATATTGCTTTTACTTTGATGCATACGTATAACCCACACACGGTCTCTCGTGGAAACTGATTTATTATATACACACATAACGTGAGGAACAAGTGAGCTCAAATTCGGCGTGCCCGCGAGCACGCTTTCCTATGTACTCCAATTTCTTCGAGCATGGTAGGTTTCTTGCTCTTTTTATACGTACAAAAACCCAAGACGCCGAGGGATGAGTGAATGAAAGATGGACGAGTAGAAGGGAAGCAAAAAATCGTACGAGGAATTTGTCAGGAACGATTGAAAAAGTCACTGCACTTCACGTTGTTTCTTTCATCTGGATCATCCATATGCGTATACCTGCATGGAGAACTCGCGATCACATTTTATTCTTCTCTAAATTTTTGCTCTGTTCTCCTAATTTTTTAATCACTTAACCTACTATATCATCATATAGTTATTTATTTGTCTTATTTATTTTTACGATCTCCAAATGATTGTGCGTTTGTTGTTATCGTTTTTGTTGTTGTTGTAAAAAATAATTTTGCAAATGAACAAAAAAATTTACCTCGATGTTGTTTGTTTGTGCACGATGTGATCGAATCTAACGTGAAGTATAACAGCGGCTTTCGTCGTGAAGTAGACGACAAACGCAGAAATTTCCTCACGATAGCCGTGAATCCTGTTACGATCAGCAAATCAGGAACTCCGGGGCGGTCTCTCTTCTCTACGTCACCTTTCTCTCAAAGTTCCACTTCGAAAGACTTCATCCGCATCGGTCTCTCCGTAGCTCAATGATGGTCGTGGTCGTCGAAGCCGGAAGTTTACTTGGGTATGTACGCAAAGGGGCGTTTTTTTTTTTTTTTTTTTTTTTTGCTACCTTATAGTCGTTTCGGAACGTTTTGTATTCTCCTCATCTACTTCATTTGATGAATCAACAGCGAGCACAACGAGCCAGCAGACCATATCACAGTCTCCTCCTTTCTATAAACTCCTTAATTTTCCAAATATTATTACTCATTTCTCAACTGATAGACGGAGTATATATATATATATATTTGTTTATTTATGATACAAATTGCAATTTATATATGCAAATGTTATCCCGCTGATCACGTACCGGCGCAAACCGATCGCCAAAGAGTGAACATTTTGTATTTTCGCGAACGTGGTAGCACGAAACACCAATTTTTTTTTTTTTTTTTTTTTTTTAACAGAACGATTGCTGTCGAGCAAATCTTTCTCAGTATCCTCGAGTAGCCTCCACCGTGAACTTCAAATCTCTCGTTATTCGATAATTTTCATTACAATGTATTTTTCACAATTAAATTAAAATAAACCCTCTCTGTTATCATATTGTCCTATTAATCTGTCAAATTTGTCAATTTTCACTTCACGTTATTTTTATTTTTTCCTTCGTAGCCCGAGAGATAGTCGATACAATGTGTATGTATAGACGTGTTAGATAGACTCGCAATTTTATGGACTCTACTCGCGAGTTGATTTAGACATGTGTATGTATAGATATAATATATTTTTTTTATGTGTGGTATAAAGTGCCCACGGGGGTCCACTGTTCGATGCTGCTAAGGAAATAGTCAGAAGAGCTGTGATACCTGCCGCTTTAAGTATTGGCTTTTCACAAGTGGGGCCCCGGTGATGCCCGGTCAGTGTGTGCTCCGTTCGAGCTGCGAATGTGTGCCTGTTGGGCCTGACGATGAACCAAAGAGTGGGAGATATATCTCTCGATTCCCGCCACAAAGACGGGACCTGAACGTCGTACGGGATCGTGGACTTCCCCACTATAATATATTTACTCGATACACATATACATTGATATCGACATATATATATATATATATATATTCATATAAAGTATATGTACTTTAACCTGCTGTTCGAATTGCAAAAGTCAAGGTCTCTGTACGATTATCCGATAAAAAGAGTCTTGGGCGATATATATATACTGGGTGCATGCAAACAGTGGGGACAATTTGACTTAGGCCAAGCAAGTAAGCAAGCTTATATCAATAAAAAAACAATATTATTGCACAGTTGATCTCATAGATGCTTTGATATAGTTTCACCATTATGAATAACAAAGTACAAAAGTCATTTTATCATCGAGAAAATAAACTTTTTTTTGCGATATCAAACAAGAGAGAATTGATTCTCATTATAGCAAAAATAATCCACCAACAAAGTGGATGGTAGATATTTTTTGCAATAAAACGCGAGATTGGATAGATGACCAAAAATGACGAAAAATCGGAATAAAATATATTTTTTAAATAATAACTTTCCATAATGCTGAGAAATGTGGAAAAATTAATATCACGTGGAAAACGCTGTATTAAAAATAATTAGCTTCTGGTAGATTGTTGCCTCGTTCCTGGACGCAGACGTGTGGAAAAGTTGACGAAAAAGAAGGTACAGAATAAACGCTCGTCAACGTAATTGGGCGATCACGCACGAGTCAGCAATTATAGCTCGGGTACGAATTGTCAGTGGAAATACCTCGCACTGGGTCAGACTTGCTCGTTCCGATTACGGGCTGACGCAGGACTTTTTTTTTAGTGAAGAATACTTCGAGAAATATTTTGCTCGCAATAATAATCTTCGTTTGTGTCTCATAAAACTCTGGGAAGAGAAAAGAAATTTTAACCGGAAGTTTGGAAAAGTAGAGAATATTATGTAAAAAAAAATGATATGAAGAAAAGTAATAGAAACCATCGAATTCACTTTTTAAAATGTTTGAAAACTCAACTCAACTTATTTGTAAATAATTGTTCGTTGTATTATTACAATTTGAAATTATTTAAAATAAAATATTGTTATTATTTTCAAATGGTTCATTTTTCAGATTTTTAACAATGAAAATGAACAAAACTCGATTAAAAAGTCTGTAAAAAAACTCCCTAAAATCGATCGTTTACGAAAAATAAAAACGAATTAATTTTTTTCAAGAAAATCGACTTGGCTCCAAGCTGTGGACTGTACAAATTTTAATACACTGAATAATTTCACGATGCGTGCCTTTTGAAATTCCTAAAATTTCCTTGTTCGAAATTTCAACCTTCGTGACGTGAATATATAAATGAATAAATAAATAAAATCTGTAAATTAGAATTTGTACATGGCTTCCTCGGACACCCTCCACTCCCTCACCGCAAAGTCTCCTTCATGAGCAATATTCGTTTTTCTCAATACTCTATAGCAAGTCGTTTTTCGAATTGGGCTTCCACATCGCGAAGGAAGCTTCGTAAATGAGTGGAATTATGAGGAAGCTATGTGCATATTTTGATTTGCAAATTTTTTCTTCACATTTTAGCTAGATAGTCTGATTTTTCTTTAAATTTGGTCGTTAATGAAGTTTTCAATTAATGAAAAATTCTATAAAATGAAATATCCATTATTTTCCCCAAATCTAATATAAACTATTGTCAAACGTTATTTGAATTCTGGAAAAAGTATTATATCAATATTGCATGACTCGTACATTAGGCAAGATTAAAACTTTTCGTAGATCTTGGATCTGAGCAACTTGAGATTATTTTACAACATTGTTCAATGTCGTTCAGAAAGTTTAAATTCGATAGCCAAATAATTGCTGAAGAAGAAAAAATAAAATGAACTCCTTAAAATTCTCAAAAGTTATACCAATATAATGAAAGTTAGGAGCTCTAGTTTAATATAAAACTGTAGCCTGATGCGTCTGATCATTCCCGAATTGTAGAATTTTAAATTTTTCAGTAGCATCACATGTACACTCTATACACACATAGACGGAGAATCACTAGACGCATAAGCCGCCAAGATATTTCCCCAAATGTATTTTTTTCTAAGAGGAAGCCAAAATTTCAATAAATTGGAGAGATTTCAAATTTTTTATAATAAAAAAGTAGAATCTCTATAAGTAGTTTAAGAATAAAAATCCCTTTTTTGAACAGGGACAGTATATACACTCCACATGAATTTTTAAACGGATTCCTGAACCATTAGATGTTAATTTTTCGATAAAATCGAATTAATGGATCACCGAATAAGTTTGGCGATAATTCGATTCGATAATTTATGGTAGTTCATCGAGTGATAAAATCGGAGGTTTATCTTAGGCGACTTAGGCAGTTTTTCGAAAACAAACCACGACTTTTTCAACGTTTTTGAATATCTTGTATGAATATCGTGCGACTAAAAAAGTTTAACCAACCACCAATTGAAAGGGAATTGAACAGGTTTTCGTGAAAGCCTGTTAAATTTTTCCTTTTTACATGGGCACTGATAAATCCGTATATAGAATGCCGGTCTGACGCATTTCACATGTTTCTTTGACTGTAAAAGTTAGGGTGGCCCATGATTGCTGAGTCTTTCTTATACAGCAATAAAATGAAATTCTGAAACCTTCCTCTACCGGCGAACATCCTGGTGATGCTGAAGGTTCTTCGATCCCGGACCGAAATATAATTATACTCGAGATTGAATATTAATTTGTGACGCAATGGAGGCCTGTATACACGCAGATGTGATGATAGATTTTTCGAGGGTCCTTGCACTTTGCACACTGTGGCGTATCGAATTTCTAAATGCTCTCACGATGTCATATACATGTATATATATTAGCAACTAATTATCGATATGAATATTGCCGTAGGCATTTGACTAATCTGCTTCATCACAGAATCTAATCACGAGCTTTTTTTTCATTGTTTTTCAATGATACTCCATTACCGTTACCAATTTATGTACTTTTTCCTGCACAATTCTTGTGTAATGCAAAGACAAAACAATTTTTTTTTTATCTTACATACTTGCGTAATTCATTTAAGACAGAAATTAAATTAAACTACACAAAATATTGGGATTCCTCTGTTCTGATTCGGTGTATTTTGTGTGTCCTATACAGCCATAAGCTGCCGAATTTCCGACCAAAAGCATAATAATACGAGTATAACGAGATGGTTTGATGGCCCCCTGCAGTGAATGGAGTGGAGTACATATGGAGCGTGAATAAAGCAAATATTTGCATATTACCAAAAGCCCCTTTTTAAATTTATTAATCAAATAATGTTTATTCATTTATTTATTCATTTATTTACTCAGTAAGTTATTTATTATATATATAAATGAGGGAGACAGAGGCGTCGTGCTATCGTGTTTGGTGCCCACTCGCAGGGCATTCAATTCGATTGCCCCTGGCACGAATGTAATTTTTCTATTCACTTTTTCTGTGCTCTCAGTGTTTTCAAATGCACTGTAAAAACAGTAGGTCGATGGTTGCCTTTTGGCATGGGCCAAAGGTCCTTATGGTTCTTGGGTTCGATAACTCCAGCGGAATAGCATTGATGGAAAAAGAAATTGTTGGACAACGACGAAACTTTCCATACAGGATGTACAACCCACGATACTATTCGTGTGTCCCATGCTTCACAGTATGCAAGGCAAACAAGTAGACCACTCAAAGAGAGGAAAAATTGGAAGAGCCTGAGATGACAAACATACCTATACGTACATAAAGAAATTATGCATGTATGGCATAAAAAAATATCGATAACAACAACATATTTCATCTACTCAAGCGGGATAAACTTCCGAAGACTAAAACTATTGTAAATAATATCACTTTTCGAGTAGGCTGGTTTTTAATAGGAAACGCAAATTATTAACGGACGTGGAATAAATTAACTTGTCCGTCAATCGGTATTTTCAGCTCAATTAATTCATTTGATATTTTTTGTGACTGTATAACTACATAATTAAATAATTCAATACAAATCAACTATTATTATTTATAATGATTATTCAGTTAATTTAGCCCAGTATTAATTTTCCTGGCTTAGAATTCCAATTATTGTGCGTATTGCGATTACTGAAATAGTGGACTAGTCACCTTTAACTGATTATGTATTACTCGTAAAATTCTGAATCACATTAGAACGTGAGTAAAAATGTTCCATACGGGTGTGTAATTTTTTTACACAATTTTTTTTACCATTACAAATATTCCAAAAGTAAATAAAAATTGTTAACTTTGAATGTGCCGATAGTCGAAATGGTCAAGAGGTCGACGGCCGTATACATTGGACCCATAACGTAATATGAATCCGTATAGAAATCTGCCTTGATCTTCGTTTTCTTCTTCTTCTTCCTCCTCGTCTGATTTATGGTACGTTATTGATGCGCGTCTGTCATCATCATTGCAATATCGTCATTGGGCACGAGGTGGCTTCGATTGGCTCATTATCTGTTCCTCGTACCAATATATATTTTTTTAAATCTATTAAAGTGGTTATGAATTCTATTTTTAATGTACATTTAAATTATTTCTCGAGTATTTCTCGAGTATATAACCATCAACAAGGTCTTTGACTGTTGTGCCATCCGTATTTTAGTGGTTTTTAAGATCGAGAGCTAAGTTTCGAGGAGAGAAGTGCTGAGATTTTCGTCGTCCTTGAAAAAAAAAAAAAAAATCTTTGGAGACAGAGAAAGGAGATGCAAGGTCGTCAACGTGACACTACCAGCTTACATAGATATACATACATAGATATACATATATATATATATATATATATATATATATATATATATATATATATATATATATAGATATGTCGTTCTCACGAAGGAAATTCACCTATACGATGACATGACACGCGGACGTTTTGAGAATTGATAGGTTGTGTAAATAATAATTAATATACACGTGTAACTCACGTCGAATGTGTCAATGGCGGATTATTACAGTAACATTTTTATCTTTAACATTGACCATTAACTTAGTGTATATTCCGCTACTTCCGTTAAGAACATTCTCTGCTGGCTAACGATTCCGTCATCTACTTACAAAACATTTTTATCGCCTATAAGCCAATCGGTAAATTATTTTTGTCAAATATTGATGTTGTTTTGTAATTCGACAGTAACTTCGACGTTATAAATTCTCATGGTCGAAATTTTCATTCTGCAGCGATCGATGAATTTTGATGATGAAACGGAAAATAATAATGTCGATTTCATCCGATTGGTATTTACGTTTCTGCGTCATATAGTGAAGATGTAGTCATATATATATATATATATATATTTATTCAAAATATAATTATGATCAGATTGGAAGTTTGCGTGATCTATCAATCAATAGGCTTACGGGGAATTACATGGTCAAGTTAATGGGTCTCAAGAATCGAGTGGAATTTGTTTTTTTTTTATCCATTTGGATTCAATGGAAATCCCGGCCAGACATGAAGGTTTTGTCTGCCGCGTTAAGGATGCTTTATGAATACAGTCTCAACCCAAAGTTTGATTCGATGGGAATTTGATCACATCGAAAAAACAGTAACATTTTTAAAAAATCACGCACAGTGTAAGTACTAAGAACATTTGATTTGCAACGATAATATATTAACACTCTTTACGGTTTTAAATTTACATTACTCTCATTTTTCGCCACCGGAAAAATTTCAATCTTTTTAGTTGAGTGATTGAAACTCGATGTAAATTATTCTAAATCGATACAGACACGTATAACGTCCAAAAGTTTGATCGACTCTGTTATTCGGCCACTTTCGAGAAAAATGTGTTGAAAGTTTTGAGGTTATAATTCAAACCGATGTCAGCTGTTGAGCACCGGCCATTAACAATTCTATCGGTGAGGACTCATGTAATCCACCCATTGACTATTGATCTTAAGGATGTGATAAGATCGATAGAGACAGATGCAAATTTTTTTAAATATTTTTTTCTACCAGACGTTATCGAGCAAACCCAAGATTTTATGGGATGCATGAGTTAATTGAATATATATCCTACAACATCTTGTATTTGCTCCGAAACGTCCGGCACTCATGACAAAAAATTGAAAAACTTTTGTAACCGACTGACAATGAGTATATTTCACCCTGCCTTAACCTTGGATTTTTGCTGGGTACGAAATATAAAATGCATCTCTTTGAATAAATTTACTTTGAAGAATGAGTTCTGTATTTAAAAAAAGCATTCTCATGAATCTTTTGGAGACTGTACATATCAAACTGGTCAGTTTAAGACCTTGAAATGTCCCAAGTATCATACAATATAGTTGAAATAACGAGACGTATTAAAAAAATTACGAATTTTAATTAAATTTCTTGGAATTTAATTTTTGGATGAGTACGTATACGCGGTGTGTCATTATAGTGATTCTCCATTGGCGGGATGATCGTGGCGGACGTGCGGAAGTTCCCATATACGATGATACAGCTTTTTAAAACCTTAACCTTTTTTCAATTTTTTAAATTATTTTTTATCGAAGCATCCTTGTGCTTAGGAGCACGAAACGAAAATTAACTGGAAATCCCTGAAGGTTACTGATTCGGAACTCCCAACTCTGATAACTCCCCGAAACAAGAGATCGCTCTACATCCTCGTTTCATCGCTCATGTTTTCGTTCTACAGAAGAAAAAAGAAAAAAAAAACGAAACGGTTTACGGTCACATTTTCGTGCAAACTTTTTATCGTCTGAGGTCTTTTCCCAGTGGGCGGAACTCGGCGGGAAAAATTACGTGACTTTGACCACGTGAGGAAGGTGCTTGAGAACGTCACGAATTCTTTTCACTAATTTCGAGGCCACGCATACTATTGTGCAGACTATAATTTAGTCGTTGGTTTTCCCTTAATAAATTATCAGTTCCGATGACGTCGTGCCACAGAACCAATAGCGCGATCCAGCTTGCCTCACTTGTCGATCAAGTTTTCCATTTACCCAATCACATTGTTTTCTTCGGAAGCAACAAAAATACATTTCTTTTTTTTGCACTATGAAACAAATTTTTATTTAACCTGACAATGAAAATTATTATTGATGAACTTTTGTCTGATAGTGGGAATAAATTTTTTTGTTACTTTCGAAAAAATCAATTTTTTCAATTAATGGAAACTCGGCTGGGTTAATCGTATAAAATTTGAGCTTTTTCGTCCAATTCTAATCATGAATTTGTTTCATTCCATTATGTTTTTTTTTTTAATCCTCCGGTATATAAATAAGTCAAATGATTGGCAATCAAGAAAATTATTTTAATTAAAAATGAACAATATTCGAATCGTTGCTGCGAAAAAACAATATTTAAGAAAAATTGTTTTCTTCTCGTCGACTCCTTCGTGTTACTCGCGAGCAATGATAGTTAAACTCTTCGACGTCATTCGAAAAGTTCAGGCAAGACCTCGGTATTTCCTCCACAAAGATCGCGCGAAACACGCAACAAGGAAGTGCCCAAAATCAAAAATGAATCTTTTTTTTTTCCACTTTTTTTTCTGAAAATAAATCACGTAGGAAGCAAAGATTTACTTATTTTTCCATTTCTTGATATTTTTCCACTCTTTATAAAACTGACACGATTATGCGATCTACAAATTTATTGACCATGAATGTTAGACCATTGCGTGATAATTTTATTTAATGACAACGATGATGCAATATTTGCGGATAAAGAATTGTTGAAAAAGTTATCACTTTCCGGAAGCATAAATATCTCTAAATAAATCGGTAATTTTGGTTTCGAGGCCGCGACTCGGGAATAATGAATTTCCGAGAAAAAAATCGATCGAGTGATAATCGCATAGACTAACATTTTTCAAATTTATTTATTTATTTATTTTTACCTCTGAAAATGTGTAAGCAATATTTGCGCTTTGTATGCAGATCGAAAAACAAGAGAATTTGTGAATCTTTTCTTGGTGAAAGGTGAGAGAGCATACAAGTATTGCTGTGTGAGATCAGCGTTAGAAAAACGAAAGGATCGATCACCTTGACCATTAAGCCAAACAATTATACGTATCTCCAATAAGCTTATTGACGGTGACACGTAATTATTTATCTGCAGAAAATGATTTATTTTTACATTTTTTTATGTCAAAGTGGAAAAACAATTCTTAAAAAATTGTCGTGCATCCCAGACGAGTTCGAAGTGTCGTGATCATTAATCGCTGTTTATCGTTCTACGCACGATAATATCAGTTTTTAATCCACTGTAATGACGGTAGCACCGAGAGTGACGAAGCACTTGCGAGGTAAACAATGTCAGCTAATCGTCATAAATAAAAATAACTACAAGAAATCAGAGATTGTCTGATCGTCGATAACATTTAGTTAATCATTGTGACCATCCAGGGAAATTGATGTTCGCGTGTAAAAATCGTAAAATTGCAATCACCCACGCCAGAGTATAATCGAGTAATCCGTGATCGAGATGGTTTCTTTTCAAGTCTGATCGATTCTGCATCGATTTCTAATCCTTATCATCTCGATCCACACCCTCGAACACTCTCAAACGCTATTTCAAAGATTTTCACGATTTCGTAATATATAGTCGCAGAGCTTCTCGTTTGTAAAGACACTAGCTCGTCTTCAAGGGTCACAAGTTAGGGTCAATTTCAGAGAAGAACGTGCTCGAAATAATTACCGATGTACAATAACAAAAATCCGGTTTTCTCGGTTATGTACTCGACGAAACTTGAATTCCTGCAATTCTCACGAGTGTCACGCAACGTGTATCGTTCTCATCGGAAATTTCCTCATCCGCGCGAGATATTTTAATTTTACATAACGTTAGCATACATTATTGTAATAAGATATTCGGCCAATGTGGATTGATCAACATACTTACGATAAATAACGTATGCCTTTTTTTATTTTTACGAAAATTTTGATGATGCCAATCGCCCGATGCGTCAAATTTCCGTTTGACTATTTGAATAGCAGCTGCAATTGTGGAGAAAAATTCGTCGCAGAACTGCGTCATTGTCTTGTGTGTTTATTATTATTATTATTTTTTAATGTAGCGCTTATGCATAATATATGGAGCGATCGACCTTGTTGATATTTATAAAGACTTATTAAATCTGTCGTGTATGCATTCTCATCGTATTGTCGAGATCATAACGTGTGCAGAATGCACAATTGGACCGCATATACGTATATATATTCTTGTATATATTAGACGAAATGAAACATCCTGCGAGTTGTCAGTTTGTTTTATATCCTTTGTCAAGAAAATGATGGGCTGTCGTATTCGTGATGTTTTTCTCACAGAGTCAGGGTCAGAGTTTACCCTTGTGCAAAAATACGTGGAGATATAACATGACAGGCAATATGTCATATGCACAGTATGCACAATCACAATTTGTCTACTCAATACAGGATTTATGTTCGAGAAATATCGTTAAATTAACGTAAAATATTTATGGATGCTTGAATGATCCTTTGTAGGTTTATTTTCATTAACGGAATCGCGTGCAAGAACTTGCGAGTGACTCTGACGAGCGCCTGCCGATCTGCAACCATTTACACTCGCATGCAGCTTGGGACATAAAATAACAGTTTTGATTTTCCCTTTCAACATTACTCGGTCGCTTTGATTGCCATAGAAATTCTATTATATAGACCAAGCAATAATATCTCTTTTCCTACCAGTACAATTTGCTTTACCAATTCATTGTATTTTTTTTTGTTTTTTGTATGTCAATTGACATTTCGAGATTTTTTCACGTTCGTCATAATGTTCTTAGTGATTTCCCAGATGAGATTCCGATTCATATAGAATTTTTCTCAACAAAGAATATCTACATGTCTCGTGGCTTTTTCACGTATTTCCTGTTTATCGTTTATTCAATATGATCATTATTACGCACAATCGTGACCACGCAGCTCCGATGAGATATTACGAGAAACAACAGAAAATCGCGGGCAAAACGTCTCGAACGACGACAAGAAGCCACCACATAAATAAGTTCTCTCAAGGTTTTCCATATCGTTGGCCTTCGTACCAATTTTTTGTTTTTTAATACATAATAAACTCTTGCGACAGTTGATGATTTCTTTGTAAAAACTCGAGTATGAGATCCTAGCTAATTAGCTAGAAAAGATCGATTAATTAATCGATCTTTTCTGTCTCTCGCTTCAGCTTGTATTTGTTTATTAAACACCTCTTCGACATGCTTCGATAACGCCCATCTAATCATTTGTGTCATATATGTATACTCCTCCAGATATGCAGGCATACGTAGTTATAAACTTTTTTAAAAAATATCGCAAATAAGTATCTCCTAGTAATATGAGAAAAAACAGTTCCGTGTTTACTTGTTATATTCAAAAGAAGTCTTTACAATCCAAAGAATCATAATTCTTGAATTATTTAATGATAATAAAATATACATGTGGTTTATTATAGAGAATCGTAAAAAAAATTTTTAGTGAAAAAAAGGCATTAGTATTTTCTTGCTCGTGACTTAGACAAAAGATCGAATGCGCTGAACTTTTGGTCTTGCAGTTCCCACGATAATGAAATATATCTGAAATGTAGAAATTTTTGTCGTTTTTTGAACTCCTGACATATTTCAGATATATCTAGTATATATCTCATATATTTTGGGCCCGATATATCTTACATCCTAAGATATATCCGGGACGTAGAAGTTTTCGTTGAAAATATATTTAATATATCTAAAATATATATATATATATACTAAGATATATATTTAATATATCCAAGAGATATCTTTGATGTATTTGTCATAGGCCTCTCTTCCATGGGGGAATGAACACATGGATTTTAGGACACACAATTGATGAATCCAAATCGGAAATATTAAAAAAAAAAAATCAGCGCATCTTCGTGTTTCGCGAATCTCATTTAGCACTCTTGACTCGATAAAATCACACACTGATGCGTGACATTATGACATTTGCATTCATGCCACACATTCTCGAACCTGTCGTCGAGCGTGTATATATATGCAATATATGACATATGTGGCTACTCGTTTCTCTTAATTTCTGCCCGAAGAATTTTCATCGTAACGGACAGCATTTTGTCACTGAAGTTCCTCATCAGAATCTCGTTATAATAATAAAAAAAAAGCAAAAAATCTTAAGCACTTTTGTAGGTTTGTAGGTTTGTAGGTTGTCATGAGAGAGTGGAGGTAATAAAAAAAAATGATATGAATAAAATTGGGTGATTCATAGAGGGGTTTATGAATGTGATAAAAAAAAATTTAACGCAAATGACGGTGTAGCAACGGTGCAGGGAACGGATTTTATTGAACATGCAAACAATTCGGCACGGATCGAATAATCGAGGTGCACAATACAAGGTACTTGCTAAGTGCAGTGTTTTGAAATATTAGCTGCTCCAGTCCTCACTTCCCTCCCTTCTCTTTTCTCTCACTCACTCTTTCTCTGTCTCAAGTCTGCGCTATTAGGAGTGCTCTATAGTAGCTCTGAATTATTTATCTACATACGTATACGTAAAGATGCGAGATTTGTGTGTGTGTGTGTGTGTGTGTCAGTTCTCAAATCAGTACTATTTCCAAATTCCATGCTGCGCAAAATTCAGTTTTAAGACTTTTTGTCAGATCAATTAATTCCTCTCACCCATATATTATAAAATGAAAATGAGCCATATTTTCAAGATTCGCAAGTACACTGTTTTGTTTTCAAATCGGAACTGTTTCATTTTCATCAAGCAGCGCATATAATCGTCGAACGAATGCCATTGGTAGGATCAATTATTAATTATTTACTGATTAATTAAAAATATTGTCACCATAGGGGGGTGTCACGTAATGATATGAAAAACTTGACACTTAAATAATAAGATAACAAACATAAAAGCTTTTGATAATAGAATAAAACATGAGAATGAATAAATTCGCCGAATTTGCTTGTAATCGTTCCTCGTTTGTGTCAAGTAGTAACTGCGCATGGCGATCGGACGAGATACGAAGATCCATCGGAAAATTAACACGACCGGAATAGACACAGACAGAGAACCCTGTACATGATATTCGTATCGACATGAACATTAATTATTTTTCATATGACATTGGATTCCAATTCTAATAAATTTCATAGGTGCGTTAGATTAGAACGCACTGAGCAGTAACATATTTCTTTATCGTCGTCGTTAATTTTTTTTATTGCAAAGTTAAAAAATGTATATAGACACTTGATCCATTCAATAGACTCTGATGCAACAGCATCTCTCTCTCTCTGATTATTGCGAAAATATTTGAGCCTATGACTAAGCAGGCACTCTTTTACTTTACCACGAATGTTGCTAAACATTTTCTTTCTCTCTCACTATCGCGGTCTCGGTTATTTCGTACGTATATATCTGTCAGGCTACTTCTTTCGATTTTTTTTCTATCTTCCCAAAGACCGCGAACAGTCTCCATCTCGCTCTCCTCCACCGTTCTTCTATGCTCTCTCCATGCGAGAGAACACCAGCTCTATGCAGTAACTAAGAAATAATGAGTATAAGTAGCAATAGTACGTTAAATTGCAACACGCGCAACGTTCAAATATCGCGCTTGGACCGCACGGAGCTCTTGGGCCTCTCTCTGTGCTCGCTAAGAGAGTTAGTAGAGTCAACGAGAGAAGCGTTTACTTAACAGCGGGCTTGGCCTTACCAAACTATAAACTTGCGCACAATTTATGCATATATATATATATATATGTGTGTGTGTGTGAGTGTCTGTGTGCGTGTGTGCTGCGGTCATTGGGCATAAGTGCTCGTTCTATGGGTCTTGGCCAACGCAACAAGTGAGAGCAAAGCAACAACTCGATTCTTCCAAAACAGTTCTATGTATATATATATATATATATATATATATATATATATATATATATATATATATATCTATTTACTACGAATTCTTCGTTCATCAGCGAATATGCGACGATGGTTTTTGCTAAAATACTATACTTTATCGTTGATTAAATTATATAGTTTTATGGGGGAAGAGAAAATATTTTTATGATTTTTTTACTGCAAATCTTTCAATTACTAAATGATTTCGATGTCAAATTTATTATAAGCTTCTTCCTGTACGTGGAGCGTTTTGGTAATTTTTTCAATCTTCTACCCAGACAGCGTCTTGTACAGAAAATTTTAGGACTCATACTATTTTTTCTATGTTCAAAATATTGTGGCTTTCTTCGTTATAAGAAATCCATTGCTCTCTATATGATGGTTCATTGGCTCTACAGCTTTGACATTGCGATAATTCGGTGAGAATTGCCTAAGATGTGGCAATTCGTATTTTATTAGTACATTTATCCTTTGTTGATAAATTATGATGAAAAGGTTATTAATAATTTAAATTTCATGGACACAAACTCTAAGTTTATTAGTTTGTCATGTGGATTAAAAAAAATTAGCATGTGCAAATTATGATTAAATTTTCAATCCCCCACCAAAACTCTTGCCAACTTTTCGGGCAATTTGTGTGAAATCGACGACTACAGGGAAAAAAAAGGATGACCATTTGTCCTCTCGGTGGGTCAAATAAATTAATTTCTCGGTCAAGCATCCATTATCGTGACATCGTCACATTTCACTTAGAGCAAATACACAGGAGGTATATGTATATGTATACGAGGTATACAAGAATGAGATATATTTTGAAATGTCGTATTATTTATATATGTGTGTACGGTGAATTTGCGTCAGACAAAAATGTCTTTTTGGTTGACATTATTTTCGTAAAAACGTACCGGAGACACGAGTTCAAGGGTTAGGCAGTAAGTCGCTGCGTCTCTCATCGAATCGATCAAATTTTCCACTTCTCGTGAATAATTAGGAGTGGCATTCAGTTCAATTTAATGATTTATTTATGATAGTATTTTTTCTTGTTTGCTCAAAATCTTGTCTCAAACTTTCCAATTATCAATACGGCTAATTAAAATTATTATTTGTAATTAAATCGCTGGCAAATTTAATTATTTATATCTCTGACCGTATGAGTTAGCGGGTTTTTTCATAATCGTGAATAATTTACAATCAATTCCATTACGAAATGTTTTGTAAGCAATGAGAAAATACATTCAAGAATACTGATTGCATTAGGAATCATATAAAATTATGATAAAATTTCGTCTATGTCGCGTACAGTCGATTTTTCATTCTTTCATTCTCTGTACTTTAGAAAGTTCGTGAATATAGAACCGGTAGTGATCAAAGCAATAGCATTGGGTACACCTCAAAATGTTTTATGTTCCTCTTCGCGTATGTGTCCGAAAAAGAGTCTCGGGTGCTTGTTTAAGGTATTCCTTTCACGCAGGAGCGTATTTCGTGGGCGCTTGAGTACTGCGCTATGCACGGTGTGGGGGAAGTATACCGAAATATAATCAACTGATGAGGTCCAGCAAAGCGGAGCCATCAGTCCCTATCAAAGGTATATTTCATTGCTGATAACTGCCCTAAACATTCGATGACTGAATTTTTGTTGTGCCCAATAGAATGGTACGTGGCCCAGGAGGATCAGATTACTATTTTATGCTCTTCTATACTATGCCATACTTTTCCAAATGACTTTAGATGACTCAAGAGTTGGCACAAAATATAGAAAGTACTACGTATAGGAATATACGTAGTACCCTCTATATTTTGTTTTCCGAGACATCAAGTATGCAAATACTTCAGTTGACCATGGAGTAAACTACTTCTTCTATCAACGCCATGCTTAAAAACTCGATTCCAATAATTTCATTTTTCTTTCGAGTGCTCGGTAACCGACTTTGTAACTTTTCCAGCACGAAAGGGAATACTTGTCCCAGCAGAAATTTGGCCAGGGATGTTTCAGCAGGGCCGTATCAGGTACCAATAAGGTGTGCCTGATCCGTCTCGCCGGATTTAAGCCGGATATGGGCTGAAATAAAACTTAACATATTGCTGGCCGGACAAAGCGAGCATGATCTAAACCATACATGATCCAAATCAGGGCCGCCCCAGACTCCGATGAAGCGTTCATGATTATAAGTCAGGCTCGATCCTTTCCGATATTTGAAAGATCCTTAAAAATATGAGATGAAGCATAGGGAGATTACGAAAATTGTACTCTAGTCCACTGAACGACATTGATCCAATAAACGTATATAGTCCAGCTCGTCATATGAAGTTATATGTCAATGGATGACGCGATACATACTTTGGGGTTACTAGAAAAAATAATGGATGTCAGGCTGTCATCAATTTGAAGAGCGAAATTTTAATTTAATACGTACTATATTCATTACATTCTAATCGTGTGTACTCGATTAGCCAATAAATCCGATACACTACAAAATTTGTTCAGGGACAAAACTGGTCCATATCGGACCCTGATCAGATTTAAATCGGTGCTGGACGATACCCCTGATCAGGCTGAATTCGTAGAAGGTTCACACTTCTGATTTGGTCCGGATTCATTAATCTGACTTGGGCCAGATATTGAATCGTGGCGGGCTGGTTTAACCCTCATGAAATTTCTGCTCGGATCAAAGTGCAATATACAAGAAAGACAATTATTATTAATGGCTCATGAAAGGAATACCTTAATGTCAGCTTATCGAGAATTGACAGAGGTGCCAAAAAGCAACTTGTGAGGGCCATTACGCGAAGGGGCAGTAGAAAGTGCCCATGGTCAGACACACGCTCGCTATGTGTGTGTGCGTGTATTTGTGTGCCAGTACCAGAGGCAACTACGGATGCTGCTTGTGCGAGACTATCTCGTTATATTAAAACTTGTGCCTGTATCCGTGCGTCCTTCATCGAGAAACGGGACTATCTAAAGTTCCTCACATAACTGCATCGCCTTATATTCACGTCGTACGGAATCTCGTTTTTCGAATTTCTCCAAAGTTGCGAAGTAGAAAGCGAGTTTTATTCATCATGCGTATATATTTATATATGCATATGTGCATAACTGATAAATGTGAATCTCACTTTTACCTAATTTCAGTATTTTTTCAGTCGTGCATATATAAATTCTAATCCACAGATGCTCCCGGTGAGCGAAACTTTTTTCAATTTCTTTTGGATAATGATTTTTTTTTTTTTTTTCTGAAAATTTTCCTCCCCGCTCTTTTTTTTTTTTTTATCGCGACGAGATTTTATGTCTAGGTCCACCGAACGTCCTTGGACTCCGTGAACCTGATTGTGCAATTGCAATTCGTCGAGAAAGCATAAAACACACATGTGTAATATTTCCCCCAGCCGAATCGTAACTGGAGAGTCATAAACTAATTGACGAGTGTACGACTAAAGATGAATCTATTAAATGCATTTTCTCAAATTACACGCGAATATATATCGTGTCATATATTTAATTATAATCAATAAACCAACATTCATAAAGGATAATAATACGAGAATATATGGGTTAAAATTATTATTTAAATATCATAAAAGCATCCAGTATGGATTTTACGGCACCGAATTTTTCAAGGAGAAAGGTTCACTTTTACCACAAGGTTTTTTTTTGTTTCTCGTTATAATGAGCCAAACAAAGCCTGGCAACCTCCTTTCATTTTTTTGACGAGAGAGTCCCATCACTAAAATCGCGCAAATCTTTTCGAGAGAATACGCCGAGCGATTCGGTGAAAGATGCCAAAACTTATTTCTGCCAAAACACTCGATACATCTCCGCAAGCTAAATGATAAAAAAAAAAAATTTAAGTACGCAAGATGCAAATACGAGATTAGCGATATAATGAATGATCGGAAGGTTGGAAAATCTGCAATGAGACGACAAAAAAAGGTTTGTGGGAACGCAAATTGTCATAAACTGTCGGAAAAGTCGAGGTGCTCGCTCCAAAGTGACCATTATACAACTTTCTTAACTGTGACGTAACCCTGACCAGGCGGTCTCGAGAGAAATGATTTTGCTGTGGACCTCGATAGCGTATGTTCTCTGTGCATACATCTTGATACGAACGATAGCCAGCAGCTATATACATAGATTCTCGTTCAAATTTATCTGTGTAAACGTTTCAAAAGTGGGAGACTGCTTTATGGCCAGCAATGCAGAGTTTTTACCAGGATGGTGGGGGTAATTGGTTGCCCTGAAGAAATACATTCGTATAGAATAAATCAGGGAATCCCCTCTTTACGATATATGATGTGCTCTTTCTCCCTTCCCCCTCCCCACCACCTTAAATCACCCGCCGGATGTGCTAACTTTGCTGGATTATTTTATACCATCTTCAATTGCTGTTACCTGTAAATCTGTGTATGTGTGTGTGTGTGTTTATGTGCATGTGTGTATTTGTGTCGACGAACGGACAGAACATACACATTATGGCAAAGACGGGGGGGCCCCACTTCTTGTACTGGTTTGCGTGTGGTTCATGCACACCGGGAAAAAGAGTGTCTTGGAATGGACGGACCAGTTCATCGGTGAATAACATCGTGAACGGGACGTGTTCTGGACACACACAAAAGTGGTGCAGGGCTTTTGCGTCGAAATCGTTGTGTCGTCCACGCCGACGTTGCCGTCATCATCGTCATCGTCGTCGTCGTCGTTGTCATTATTGTTGACGTTGACGTTGACATTGTCGTTGTCGTTGACGTTGTCGTTGTCGTTGTCGTTGTCGTTGACGTTGTCGTTGTCGTTGTCGTTGTCGTCGATGAACAATATATTGTTCTCACGACACAACTCAACGATACCTGCTTTGTGATCTTTGCACGTGAATTTTCTCCCCACCCATTTTTTTACCGTGGATTTTATTACTTCTTCGTGAAAAATAAAAAACGAAACAAAAGATTAATCTACTGATTTGGAGAATCATCCTAGGCGACGAAGACGATACATAGATCCGGAAAACAATAAAAAAATTTACCTGGCGAATCACGAGCTGTCCTAGTACGGACGTCACGCAGGACGATACTTTGATAGGGAGATACATGTATACGCACACATGCCCAAACACGATTTAATATAAAGAGCGAGCCAGTCCCTCCGGCAAAAACACGCGAGTTCTTCATCGACGAAGACGACGACGATCATACATCTCTTAACGCACATCCCCCAACGAAATGTGTGACTTGATTTTTATTCAAGTTGGCTAACGCGCGCGCTCTTTTGCTTCAAGTCGTTGTCGAACCTTCGAACGATCAACACCAATTCTCTTGTAGTCTTTCTTTTTGTTTGAAAAATCTTTACTCGAGACTATTACGAATTTTACCGGTAATTATCGCGATTTTATCCACGATACGTGAAAATACAGACGTGATTGTTTTTTTTTTTTAATTTATTTAATTTAATTTATTTTTTTCAAGTTCAAATTGCCGATTTTTTTTTATCTTCGTCAATTTTTTCGGGCCTGCATAACAATTTCGAGGATCATAATTGGTGCCGGGCAACAGCATCGACGTGTAATCGAGGATTAGAGTTTTGTAATGGACCTATAGCTGTGCTCGAATTGTCATTAGGGAGCTCGTGCTGTATCTATTTCCGGTGAGTTGAAAAACAACAAAAATAATCGTATTTCATGATTTATTTGCTTCACGGATCTGTTATATTATGAATATGAATTCATTTGATTATGTTTAAATTATGCTTTTTTCATTATTTTTCTATATATATATATATATATATATAGTACATCCCGGTGAATTTTCATCCAATGGGAAAGTGCGATTATGTATATTGATTACACGACTTTTTTTGAGCTCGATCGTATATAAAGCTATTAGGAAGTAGATATATACGTATCGGTAAGATTCAACCCCTGGATATATCCCGCTGAACTCGTTTTATATCGTCTCTTTCACACACGCACACATATACACTCAACCTCGATGTGATTTCTCGTTTACGCAATCTGATAACTTTTACTCATTAATTTAGCTTAATCAAGAATAGAATTTTTTGTAAAATTTCATTTTTTGTCAATGTTCATGTTAACTATACTGAGAAAAATGTATTTTCGTTGAAAAAAATTATTTTTATCCATAATTAGTAAAATTATATTGAGGAATTTTGTCTCGATCATGGGAGAGAGACCAGATCTAGAAGGAAGTATCTCTTGGCGCGTTTCACACTCGGTCGATCACGCAACGAGGTGGCTGTTGCGTGGATCTTGCACCGAGAGCAGGCTCTCTCACCAAGGAAATATATAACTATCATTTACTCTCAGAAGAGAGTGCACTCTCTCTTTCTCCCTCCCTCTCTCTCTCTCTCTCTCTCTCTCTATTTTTTTGCTTTCGACATTTTTTAAAGATTAAAATCAATTCCACGTTCAGATGTCAGCAGAAGAATTCAATAAATGCGAATTTATGAGAAAATAAACGGATGTTAATCAAAATCAGAGTTGAATTAATGATCGATGATTCGATAATTTGATTCGTTTTCTTTTGTAAATTTCGAAAAATCGTCTGTGCCAAATAAGACGTTTTTAATATTACGTCATTGCTTATTGGCCAAAGGGCAGATGCATATCAAACATGATTTCGTCCAATCCCTTTGAGGGACGACTCTCTAAGAGATTTCTCTGAATGAATTCATGTAATTTCCGGCCACATATCGAACAACTTTCTCTGCCATATGAAAAAATCAATATGACAAATAAATAATGAACGAGGTCAACGAAAGTTCGTAAAGCATCAATTTTTTGTCCTTCTCCCTTGACTATTATAAATCTATACACGCAGTATATTAATTTAAAAAAAAAAAAAAAAACAAAATCATTGAATTCAATTTTATTTATTAACACGAAAATAACAAACTCACGAAAATTATTTTATGAAAGAAAATTAATGAAATATTTATGTGAACGACCTTAATCTTCAGTTCAAATTGAATACACATTCACGTTACATAAATTTTTCAACTATCCATTGCAAGTGATCAATCTGTCTGTACATATAAGCGTAGAAATGGTACACATGGAGTTGTATCGCGTATGAGGAAGTCAGTTGCACTCGTGTTACAGCAACAGGAAGCATAATCATCGAGCTGTACATAACTCTAAACGGGCAAAAAAAAAAAGATAAATAAATAAAGAAGAAAAAAAAATGATTTCTCGTATGTGTATGAGAGAGATCAAACCTTTTATTCGTGTTTGCATTTGGGTGCGGGTATAGTGATTGCATCGAGAACGAGCTTATATGATATTATTACAGCCGATCTATTATTATTAATATAAATCACCGTTCAATGACTTTTCCGCGCACTCTTTCTCATTCTCTCTCTCTCTCTCTCTCTCGCCCTCATGAATGAACGAATTCTCGCTTCAATATCTTTTTTATTTTTTTATATAAATTCTACTTTCTTCAATATATCTATTTTCTTTCTCCACATTTTATGTCGTTCTTTCTCTCCCAGTTTTTTTTTTCCATCTTAAGAGTATCAAGACATAACGTTTCCAGCTTCCTCATACCGTGCAAGAAACTCATGTGTATATAACTATATTAAATATCTAATACATATAAGCATGTATATACGTATATCAAGTATGTACATGTAATATATACGTATATAGCCAGACCTGTGACCTGCCACACACAGACGAAGAACGTACCTGAAGTTTCTCACGTAAGCACGTGTGCACACGAGAATATGTAATAAATGCCGGCAGGATAAAATACAAACTTGTATCAGCCAAGTTTTCTTCCTACTTTTTCATTTCTACGTGTCGAATGATTTTTGTTTGTTAGCTCAAATGTAAATTTTCACAACGTAATACGTGTGCATGAAATCTGTACACATTTTGCCATGTATTATAGTAATATACCAATGTCTAAAATAGACAGTTATATAACGATTACATTGTGTCCAGGATTGTACAGATTCTCCGATCATTCTTCATGCTTCGATCTCGTCATATAGTATATGTTTATTTTCTCGAGCAGCTTCCGCCTTCGTCTCAGTTTGCTCGAGGCGTGATCGGTCAATCTCATCGACACGACAAAACCTATATGTATAGATCATTAATTAACTATATATATGTATATATATATATATAACGTTTGGTGCTGTTTCTACTGCTGTGCACACATCGATGATTATATACGTTTTACATTAAACCGGTTATCTCGATCACCCAGTGCAATCACGCACACCCACTTGTTCCTTGAGACTCTCTCATTGCAAATCGCCGAGAAAGCCTTTCCCGAAGCGAAGTTCACGTAATAAATGAACAGAGCAAAAGATGCAAAGGATCATGCACGGTATTTACCAATAACCATTGGCAAATTATATCACAATGATCTCACCGAGAGAGCCCAGCGTACAACGAGCTCTTCCTCATAGGTTATACATTTGTGTTATTTATCGTACATGCCTATAGCAGTGAGAGAGTTTACAAATGTCAGGAGATTCTTCCTTTTTCGAGAATTGTAAAAATATCCCATCTATGGCTTGCATCTATGTAATGCAATGCTGCAGGTACGAGAATTGTGAACTCGTCGTATCAATCTGCACTCACGTAATCATAAAAGCAGAGAGACGAGGAAGTAATCATGACGTTAGCTGACGGGTCGCGGGCACACCAGTGCAGTATTATCCTACACACACACACACACACACACACACATATATATATATATATATATATATATATGTGTGTGTTTATATGTGTATGTGTGGCATATATATATATATTATATATCTATATGTATGTATTTCTATCTATCTATATATATACATTACATAAATAATGTTCTGTCTAACCGATTTTCTTGCACGCGTGTTATCCTCGTACGTATATAACTCTCGAAAGATCGTCTTTTGCGGACGCGTAACCCGTTACAATCTGACCAGCTGGAGGCGCGAATACACACGGAGGCAGACGATCGTGGTGCATCGTCGTAGGACACTCTGTGGTAACAGGTTATTGTGTTGAATGAGAGGGGCAGTTGTGATCGCGGTCACGCGAGATATGGAAATCTTTCCCTTTCGTTTCGAGCAAATGCTCACAGAGGCACATACGATGACGAGAATATTCCTCCTCTTATTGTTCTTCCTCTTCCTTTTTGTTTTGTCAATTCTCGGCAAGTTTTTTTTTCAATCGCGATACTGCATGTCACGAAAAAACTATTTGGTTTTTAATGATTTTTTACCAGGTACCATAATGATTGTGGTTATATACATAAATGATGAATGGATAATTTATTGATCATCCTAGCCAATTCTCTTACTACTCGGGACAATCGTACATCTGTCATTTCTAAGGTTCAACGTGCAACCTGTTTTTTTTTTATTTATTATCAAGCTGTAATTAAAAGTAGCAAAACAAAAAAAAAAACATGGCGAATGATATCATGGAGGAAAGTTCCAGGGAACACAACAACAACAAAAAAAGAGAAATATGAAGAAGAATTAGCCAGATGGCTTAGATCTTTTACGTCAAGAAAATGCAATAAATTACGTGAGTGTGATGAATTTTAATAAAAAAAAAAACTGTTTATAATTCCACGAATCGATAACTAATTATCTATTGATTACGTTATTTTTTTCTATTGATCTTTAGTACTCTGTGTGCTTGATCTCCATCACTGTTAATTCTTGTCGTATGGACGACAAGAATTATCGGTCGGTCAAGAACGAGAAAAAAAATATATATTCCGAGAAGTGTGAAAATTTTTACCGAAGATAAATGAACAGGGTGCAAAACCCATTCAGGCATCTAATGAGACATTGAGCAAAAAATATTGACGCAGCTTTGATGGGTTTTCCCACTCATTTCCAAGTAAAAAAAAAAGGTGCCATTATTTTCACCTGACGTATATTGATGTTATCTCGTATACGATGATAAAAACTCGGGCACGTGGCAATTGACTTTTTTTGTCATCATTTTCTGCATATCGTTTATCGCAAAGTCACCTTATACGTATATATGTATATATATACATATATATACGTATATGGCATAATGAAAAGTAATGTACATTACTTTTCTTGCTAAGGTAATTTCAGTTTTAAATAAACTTTCCGCAGTGACGAAGGAAAAGTCGTTAAACTGAATCAATAATCAGCCTAACGTAAGTTTCTCTTACGTCGTATAAAGTCTCTTCGAAAGCATTAAGAATTCGTTTAAATTATTCCACTCTTTAACCTGTGCACTGTTCGATCTCAATCGATTTATTATCTAAATTGAAGATGCGAAACGACGTGATTGGCTTTTTTTTCGTCTTGTTTGTCTGCAATAATGAATAGGTGTAATTATTTTTATAAAGTCAGCGATGCTGTAAGTTTTTTTGTTGATCCATCTCTCGGTTATAATCAATCCTTCGAAAAATTCCTTCGTTCACGTCACGTGTTGCACTGATTGCATGATCAAACTCTCGTTAAGATTATAAATCTATATATGTTCATCAAATCCTATCGCGCATAAAATTACAATAGCACAAGTTCATCTAGTTTTATTTTATATTTATTTTCAAATTTTTTTTTGTATTTTGCCCCGTTATTATTAATTTATGATTTTTGAGTTCAGATTCCGTAATCAGTGGCCTTGGAAACTCCCGATTTCCCAGTCTCGTTCAATTGATTCCTATATTTCCTCCCCCCTCCCCTATATTTTGTCTTTTATATTCTCGATGAAAACTTCTATATATCCCCGATGAATCTCAAAATATAAATTATATTCTCGAGATATAAAGCGTCAAAAAGTTTTGTACTTGAAATATATTTTTTGTAATATATCTCTTTACTGCTGGGTGGCGTAACGATTAAATTAACTCAATGCCATAGAATTTGACATTGCATCACCATCAGTTAAATCGAATTTATTTACTAAATTCTACATAATGAGGCATGTTTTATTACGTTTTTCTTACTCGATTAGAATTCTGTTTGAAAATACCTGATTGGAAATTGAAAGAGCACAGAGATAGCCCCATTGTCGTTGTATGCGCGTAGCGGTTAACAATTATGTACATTATGCATCATTGAAACAGTTTAAAATATACTTACACCACGATTTGTTTCATATGACAAACTGTTGGTGGGCTGGTTATTATCACTCGCGTGTAAGTTTCCGGTATTTACACATGAGACTCGACTATTGAGAGGCCCAGGACATCGCTCATAACTACTCATGAAATAACGTGAAAGAGACATAAACTCGAGTCTTGCTCTATTGGGCCAGGTTCGACCTGTCTCACCATCAGTTTTTAGTGTCATATCGAGCCTGCGAGTATCCGCACACGAGTATAGCAAGGATCGTTGAGCTGGGCATGACTCGTTGCCGGTGAAATGCCAGCAGGAAGAAAGCGTAGCGAGAAACCAATAACACGCTGTTACATCGACCTGGCCAACTTCGAAGGAACGTTGACGCGCGGAAAAATTATTAGGATTGTGTCTCATGTTTTCTTTTCTCTCAGTCTCCGGAGAGGCTTTTCAGTCCATTTTGTCATTAGAACTATTCAATTTTAAATGGTATTTTGTGACTATAATATTTCTCAAATCGATATTTCATGATGCTGCAAATTGTGGCATGATCGCGAGTTTCATATTTTTAGCGATGATTCTAATTTTAATCAATTTTGATATCACCAAGGGTTGACATTACCAGTTTTTGCCATTGTGCCTAATTATGGCCATTTTCATTTTTATGTCATTCGAATTATTCTTTTCCCCACACTCTAATCTCCATAATTATAACTTAAATCTCGAACATTTTCACCTTTATATTTGTTGGACTCAGTTATATTTATATTTTTGTTCTTCGGAATTTGCTGGCCTAAACTAAATCAACCGTGGCCAAAACTGGTAAATTTAATGCTTCAGGGGGTAAATAAAACATGGGCCCAAAGCTGATGCAACAAACGGCAGGGATCCGAATATCGGTGAAATAATGTTTGAACAAAAAAGTCACCTGTCTTGTCTTGGGACACTTTTCGATTAAATCAGTCGATGGCGATATCTCTCGCTGGAGGGCTTTCATCTGGGACCAGCTATATCAGCAATATCTGGGTATTGACACGGAATGCGTGTCTGGTATATATTTTTTTCATCCTACAACCCCGACCTTTCGAATTTGAGAAACCCTTCGTTCATTTTGGTGTGTGAGCCAAAAAGCAAGTCTCAAATGAAAGAAAAGAAAAATGTGAATGACATCGAAATTTGTCATTATTGGTTTTTTTTTCTGTCCCGGATCCACCTCTTTGAAAAAAATGGTCCACAATTTTCGAATTCCGTCCTCGATTTGTTTTCATTCTCAAATATACTACATTATAACGAGTAAAAAAAAAACTACGTCAATTCTAATGGATTACGAGACATTAATTATTTAATTATTTAATTAAATTTTATCCTTTTTTTTTTTGGATTAAAATTTGATATCTCTGGACTATCTGGAGGTATCTGGAAAGGTTTGTCATCGCTCGCCACCAGTTAATGTGGGCTCCAGTATACGAGTTACATACCGAGTGAAATCCAGGCCACAGTCGATGTACTCGCACGAGCCAGCTCATCCCGGTTAGCTGTTTTGTACCCGCGCGATTCCCCGTTGTATTTCAAGCCACAGTAGTGCGATCCAGAGCATGCGAAGACGTATATGCATCGACATATAAACGCACGAGAGACGCTCTTGAGAGCTCGCATCACCCTTTGGAATGATCATGGCTCGATTATTACGAGAATTTTTTTTCTCTCCCGCCTCTTTCTCTAAAATTTCATCTTTATTTTCTTTCTATCACACGCACACATCTTCGCTGGGTTAACTCGTTATTTTTCTTTTAATCATTAAGCAGATCTCCGTTTAGTTAGATGCATCAAAACGGGACAAAACGGGGCAAAGTCTACATCAATACCGTTACATTCTATCGCTTATATTACAGCCCAACATTATCATCATTCGGGGTGTGTTTCAGCGCGTGGCGAGCTCAGCATATATCACACACTATCATAAATACATCTATATCGGTATATCGGTGCATATGCACTATTTTGGGTGTGTGTGTGTCTTTATATATATATTCACACATTTCTCTTTCTGGATAGGCGTGTATGTTAGCTTTTGCTTCTCTCGTTAATCGCGGGACGTTAACGGAGATTAAAGTGCCTTCGTAAATTTCCTTCTCCATCGACGTCTGTTGCCTTTGTTATATCCGGCTCGAGAGACTTTTTTTTTTCTCTCTTTTCATGGAAATATATATATATATATATCTTGCGCAATAGTTTGGGGACTGAGTGCGCATTTTTTTTAGTTTCATTGTACACATTACATACTTTATACTCATATATGTATATTCATGAGTATGTCCGTATACGAGGACTTGGAATTTTCGATGAATAGTAAAAAAAAAAAAAAGATAAGAAACGCATGAAATTGACTATTTGTCACTGAATGTATCCCGACAGAGTGTGCAATTGTATACGTAATGTGGATAATGCCCAATGGAGGTTTTCATCTCCTAGAATATCTATTATATATAATAAAATTGTGATTATTTATTGGTTATTAATTTGAAAAAATGGACGGTCGTAATATTTTTTTTGTTTTGTCTCGAATGTCATTTCGACTCATCAACATATCGGAGGTTAAACATTACCACTGTGATATATTATGTCCTTCCTATATAATTGTCAAGAGCTCCGAGGTCGTTTCTTTGTTGTTTGCTAATCCCGAAGTTTCGGAGGGGGAAGTTAATAAATCGTTGTCTCGTCTCTGCTCCTATGACTTTTCTTCCTTTCCTGACAGAAAATTATAGAAAAAACAAAAAATGTGCAGCCCATTATCATGCACGGTATGTGTGGTGCAACCGACAATAATTATTTCCCTCGAACGATTATTGGGTCGTTAACGTTAACGATCCCGTGGCAATCTCCGCCAACGTTTGCTTTTGGCAGCCTCACTTCGCTTTTTTCCGAGAGATTATTGCGATTAACTGATTTTTATTGTTGTTTTATCTATGAGATAAAATGCTAAGTATTTAACGGTTCGACATGAAATCAGATAAAGTGCCACTTTGAATTTTCTCAGTGATTGTCCCAGCATGATTTTACGAAAAGTACATAGCATTCAATCGCGCGCGTCTGTGTGCGCGCGCGTGCATCTGCGCAGAGTTAGAGCGCGCTCCTTATTATTGCACAATACGAGATGTCATTCTTAATTTCTAGTATATATAGTATCTCTCTCTCTCTCTCTGTTGCATACTCGTATTTTATTTCGTGCTCGACGACCTCGGGAATGAAATGCATAAACCAATGGAGTGAGTCGGAGGTCGCCAAAGATCGTAATCTTCGTGCGAAATCTGTACAGTCTTTTTCTTCTTCTTCTTTTTTGTCTTCTTCTTCTTCTTCTTCTACTTCTTATTGTTATTTTTCGACTTAAACTATCTATTCATCACCAGCTCTTCTTTGTCGCGCCGACAAATCCATTTTGCAATATAAATTCTTGCAAATTCTCGCAAATTACATTCATGTGATATCTCTAAAGATTAATGGACGCCCGGGGGGTCCTATTGTGTATATTGTTTCAGATACCATGTGATGATTTTTCAATTTATTTCAATTCAGCACAAAAGGGTATCATTGACCGTTCCAGGGGCAACATGAGATTCGGGGAAAACATAAAAATGGATGAGGATGATTATAAAATCATAGAATGAGAAAAACGACTGAACCGGTTCCATTAATTGTATACTCGTTTTTTGTGAAGTTTTTTTTTCAATTTTCAAATTATGATTCCTCCTCTCTCTCTCTCTCTCTCTCTCTCTCTCTCTCTCTTAACCAATATCCGGGTCAATATATTATCTCGGTTCTGTTCGTTCATTTTAAAAAAAACTCGTTTTTGTTTTTTCACTGCACACATGTACACATGCATATATTTGAGGTTTTGATGATTCGTGCAGTATGGAGACACGCGCGAAGAATTAAAATAAAAAGTTGAGAAAATTCCCATGACATTTTTTGCGTGTTTTTACGATTTTAGAGGAATCATCCAGGAAATGAATTATATCGACAAAAAGAAGACACACTCACATGTCACGAAAAAACTTGAAGTCATATATTTTGATGAAGCCCCTGATCAATTTGCATTCATATCCACACATTCGTGCAATCAATTAGACATAATTCGAGTGCTGATTATGGCATTATACTTATTGCAAAAAAAAAAAAATGTCACATCATCATCCTCGTCGATATATCTAAAAATCGAAAGCGAACGAGTAAAACAAAACTCCATATATATATTTTTTTAAATAAATAAAATTTAATCACTGTAAAGTATATTGTTCGTGATTTTTTCCTGACTCGTTACACAGCGGTAACGACTCGTCGTCGTCTTTAATAGAAAAAGAAAAACGGGTTAACGGATGCGCTGATGTAAACCGGAAAATTATGCTCATTAATAATAGATCTCCTTGCACCGATAGATATACAGTTGATCGAACTTCTCTTCATCAAAGGATTTTCCTCTCATTCTTGTATCCATGAAAATCGATCGAAAATGTAAATTAACTCGATATAATATCGATGCCATATGTTTACTGTCAGTTTACATTATTCTCAACACTGCGTGTACTATATGTTATGAAATGGTGGAATCAAGAATTTTTGTTATATAATCAGTGATACAGTCAATTGATTATCAATATAAGAATAATAAAAGATATATGTGCAGATCGAGCTGGATGCTGACTAACGTGAATGCTGACCAGCATGAATGATGGTCAGCGAACTCTCGCTGCTAGTGTCCAATATAGAGACCAGAAGTCTTTGGAGCAGTACAGCAGAATTTTGGTCCATTTTAAGACATTTTAAGATCAGACTGTACCGACGAAAAACCGGTCCATCATACATCAATAACGCCATATCCATTGTCTGTGTGTATGCTTGTATGTATACGTTGAAAAAATAAAATAAAAAATTGTCATACATGTATGAACCGATACGCGTTTTACCATGGGTGTAACTCCATGAATAAAAAATCAACTTCATTTTGACGTTCACCTGCTACCCCTCTCAAGCAGCTACTCTTGCTCGCAGTTACACCGCGACAATCTGGTCGGTCGATATTTTATTTCATCACTATTCCATTTTACTGATACATCGAAGACTACCCGCTGGTACGTAGAACAGTTTCGCATAATCATCCAATTAAATTTTATCATGGCTGTTGAGAAATATTGTCTAAATCGAAATGTCTCAGTTACTATTTCTTCTCCCTTTCTTTCTCTCTGCCTGTCGTATCTCTCTATATTCCACTTTACTCTTTTTCGATGTGGCAACTGAAAAAAAATTGGCTCTCGCTTTTACCCGATAATGTGCGCTAAATATCGCGTTTGGCAATGGAACCCTTATATATATATATATAAACACACCTCGTGGAGAACAATTTTGCAGCGATAATTTTGTTTTTCTGTTCATGTTTTTTTTTTGAATGCTGCGAAATATTTATCACAGCTGGTCAAATGGCTCAATCTGCGGGTTGAATTCGAAAAAACTTGCAGCTTGATGTGTTTTGTAATGTTTGATGTTACATTGGTAACAAGAAATTCGAGGCGATGATATTTTATTTTTACACGTTTCCTTGTAGAGGATTCTTTGTTTTCGCGAAAAAAAAATGCAAGGAAATTTTGTCGTTCCAAAATGTGCCAAAAAGTAGAGAAAATATTCTAGAAATAACGTCCGTGTGTATGTATGTGTACGTGTGTGAAATGAGCTTGCGAAAGTCAAGTGGCTAGATATATGTCAAGGTTGCTCGATCTTACTGAAATTTTGCAGCACCCTTGAAACCCGCAAACCACCTTGGTGTATTATAATTTTTACGTCTATCACTTACCTGCTGTATGATTTTCGGGGATTATGAATTTTTCGAAAAATTTCCGTGATCGTTCTAATTTTCTTGTATTTACAGCTATCGAGCTAAAACTTTCTACATAGATAGACGATAGACAAGGCGACAAGCTTTTTTGCTATTGAATTTAGAAAGAATTGATAAAAGAGTTCAATTTTTATAAAATCATGAAATTTACGATTTTTTAAATATTTTTCTCGAAATAATTAATTTGTTTGCTCAAACTATTACGTTCTAATTGAGGTAAGCCTCAAATCACCTAGCTGAAAAGGTGGAGGGAGAGGTGAAAATTTGCACATTTTGGTTTCTCATGATTTTTGACAATTTTTCAAGCCTCCATGAGGCTTTTTGAAAATTTAATGACAGAGTTCTCTGTTGATTTTCAGAACGAGAGTGATGGAAAAAATAAATAAAACATCAAGGGAAAAAACGTGTCCCAATTCGCAGAGAATAGAATGCACTTGATAATGATTCTTGATAGTTCACAAGAGTCTCGTATAGTATAGAATATGCATAATAGAATGAGTGGCAGTAAATTAGCGTCTTGAAGAATTAAACACCTGGATAATAATAGTACTCTTGCCTACGCGCAGAAATCTTAGCAATAAAATACACTCTCGTAGAAGCAGCGTGTCCTTCTACGCATGAAAGCTTTCAAAGGGGCATTAACACGAGGAGTCGTACATGCATAATCTGTACTTGTCTCTTAAACCATCAATAGAAGAGAATTTTATGTGTAGTGTATACGATAGAAGGATAGAAGGAGACTGTACACTTGTATTCCTTTTATAGCGGCATGTCGAAAGTGTCCCGTGTCGTTTGTACGTCGTCCTGTATCTCGCAATTTCATAATGACGATTCCTTAGCGGTTATTTGCTTGGATTTTTAATGACGATAATAATAAATATCGCGAACTATGCACGAAAGCCTTTCCATAATATGCTCGGAGCGACCTTTCCCAATGATAATTCATTCGTTCTTTCTCGTATATGGATTAATATTGGCGATGATTGCTATTAGCGTCGAATCAAGATAATTAATCATTGTAATTGAAAGTATGAAATAAAATGATCAATATATAGATACTTATATAGATGACAGTTCCATGATGCAATACTCGTCATACAAGCTTGTTCCTAAGAAAATAGTCTATACACTAAAACTCAATTCTACCTAAACTAAATTTAATTAAATTATATCTAAACTCAATTCTGTGAAAATCATGAACCTGGCAAACTCCCATGACCCACGTCGTTATTAGCACTGGCGATGAGACAAGAATTTTCGTAACTGCCAAGATTGAGATTCAATCAATCCATCATCCAATTTTTATTTACGTGGAGAATGCAACACTTGTGTATAAGATCGTATTTTTTATAAAAGTTAACAATATTTTCTGTATTCGAATCAAAGAATTTTTTCGTTCGTTCAACCAATGCTGTATTTACCTCAACTGCACTCAACCGACCAACAAAACTCATACTTTATTGTGTCGTAATGTTGACTTAGCCGCATTTGCCGTTAAAACACGTGCAAATTAAAATGTGTGCGTTCGAATAAATTATGCGTTGAGTTAATGCAGTTGAATGAACGGTTTCTGATCAATCCTGTGGTGAATTTAGCTCAATCTGTTGTATGGGTTGGCTGTATATTGAACTTCACGGTGTGCTTGACCCAATCGACATTCTAATAGAAGTGCGATTTTTTTAATAAAATTTCGGCTATCACAAAATACTCTGAACTACTTACAAAACCAGCCCCAAACATATATAATAATAATAAATACTCTGAAGTACGGCAAACCTCTCATCGGACAAATGCCTCTTAAGTTGTGAGAGGTCTAGATCGGGAAATGAGGGCTGATTCCGTCTCAATCTCCTGTACAGTTGGCGATATATTGAACTTCACGATGTGCTTGACTCAATTTTTTTTTAATTGTCGGATATCGCAAAGTACTCTGAGGTACGATGGACATCTCATCAGGGAAATGCCCCTTAAGTTATGAGAGAGGTCTAAATCGGTAAATGAGGGCTGATTCCGTCTGAATCTCCTGTGTATTGAACTTCACGGTGCATGTTTGACTCAATCGACATTCTGAAAAGTATGATTTTCAGGGTGTATTCAAGATTTCGTCTCATTGAGCCATCCACCCACCGCCATAATATCGCAAAGGGACATTTTCTTCCAGGATTGATTTGTCCATAATTATATGATTATATAGACGAAGCAGATGGCATTTGGATACCAGCCATAAATCTGATCGAATAGGGAAAAAATGTCTGTGCAGGATTTATTGAGGGGCCAATTCGGCTGAAAATCATGTGAGGCCTTATGTGTAGTCCTAAAGTGACATTTTCGAACGCTTAGATTTTCCATCAAGACATTTTGGAAAGCAACGTTTGGAGGGCGAAACGTAACGGACTGATCCTTCAAAAATGAAGGCTTCCTGAGTGCCCCAAAATGTCTCAAAGCTTCAATTCTATTTAACAAATGACTACTGAACTACCTAACTAGACTACAGAATAGAATAATTATGAGACTTGACATTGTACTTCGTGGATGCCACCTGGCACATTTTGGAACTACGTGTAGAACTGAGGGTCCTCAAAAACATCCTAGGACATTTTGAGTCCTTGCAAAATACCCTGAAGGGACATTTGTAATAATTGACTATACGGGACCAAATTTTTATAAAAATAAGGAATGCTATAATTTCGTATGAGTGAAATTTATTTGTTTTTCCGGATCAGTATAGAAAAAAAATGCTACATGAAATCAAGTGTACCATAAATAGAGAGAGAGAGAGAGAGAGAGAGAGAGAGAGAGAGAGAGAGAGAGAGAGAGAGAGCGCGTTCGAAGAGCCTTGGTAAGGCGCCCACGGCAAAAGTGCTCTCGCACAACCGAATCGCCAGTATTTGCCGATCTATGAGATCGTCATTGGCACTGCAGCAGTCTTTCAGACTCACTCACCGCTCAGAAAAGTGCAATTAGGCGTCTCGCAGCCACAGGTGTCCATTTTTCTTTACTCATTCCATACGAGGGAGAATAAGAGGCTGCTCCATCATTGCGATCGCTTGATGATCAATGAATGTCTTTAAATCGACAGGATTCCAACCGATTGGAGCCCCTTAGTTTATGTGGAATTGATACAAACACGCGATGCAACCAATTAATACAAAATCGCGGTAGAATAATCGTAGAAGGATATTTTATTCATTCACTTGTCACTGATTCGAGTCAACAATATGGAACATTTGCTATATGCACAACCATCGAAATAATTTATAATTCGAGAATCGGTGGTATATGAAGGTGAAAAATATTCCGATCATTCCACATAAAAAATGATCATTACTTTATGACTCTGAGGATATTTGATAATGAATGGACATGAGGTCTTCATCGTTCCATATATTACCGCAATGTTTTCTAATCTTTGCACTTACACGGTCTTTCGTATTTTTCAATAATATTTTTCCTTCACGAGTGACATCTCGATCCACTTAATTAATTTTCCAGCAAAATATGTAAAATGAAATTGGTTACTGATAGCCTGACCATTCGTTGACTACACCACTATGACGTACAGATACAGCACTGTCTCGCTCAAGTACGTGTCAATGTCAATATTATCGTGTCTCCATTATTATCGTCAAACACATCGTTTTTATTATCACGAATTTAAAAAACAAGTTGGAAAAGTTGTTCAACGAGTTCCGCGTACCATATGAAAACTGCATTATTGTTACAGCATTTTAAGGCAATTTCAAACATTGTCCGAAAATGACAAAGTGTTGTCGAACACTGAAACATGCTATTCGTTATTTACTCGTATCGGTAATTAGTGTGTTCACCGAGTATCGACGTCAATGTTTCGCCGTTAGTATTAAGAAAAATACAATGAAAAATAAAAAAGTATTGTGCAATCGACTCGTTCGTCGTTTATCGCGAGACTTCTTTTCCGTTACGTCACAGTTGAATACACGTTTCTAGTAGAAATGACAGTTCTGCCATGCCGGGAGCACGAACTGGATTTTTTGTCCGCTTTTTGACATTTCAGTTCTCTTCGGCGATTTGACTGATATGTCGAACTCTAACCGACAGCTATTAGCTTTAACTACTCTGTGAAATTTATAATAATGAAGTATCATTCAATAAATTCAATATCTCGAATTATATATCTCACTCGCCCAATCGGTGTGGCGTATATCCGAGAAATAAATTGTAAAATATGGAAGAATAAATCGATCTGGTTATCGTTATTACAGCATCGTCATTACGATCGAGCTTCATGACGTCGGAAGAGCAATCTATGGAATTTTGAAAATCCAAATATTTCCAAATATCAAATTAATTTGTTTTATTTAGGGCATTAATATGCTGCTTGCTAAATGTCTCGATAAAATTATACCCTTTCTCGCAAATAAATCGTTTCGATGCCAAATTTTTAATTAGCAAGTTTTGACCCTGAAATGCCATAATGATGCGGAAATCCTATCGAAAAAGTGGAAACACGTGTGAATTTCAGGGTGAATTTCAGGGTGAATTTCAGGGTGAATTTCAGGGTGAATTTCAGGGTGAATTTCAGGGTGACTTTCTGGGATTCAACAATACAATTTTAACACTCGCAAACAGCAATTTTATCCGTCTATCTCTCTTATATTCTGCCCAATTGGGTTGCTTTACTTTTCCAAGCTGGTATACAGAGTATTATCATTGGGCTGGGAAAAGAAAAAAAATGTTCTTCTTTTTTTTGCCAAAGTGGCCGAGCTGGAGACTTTTATTTGAATACTCAGCACATTCGGGACTTGAGGATACTTTCCTCCAAATTTAACTTCTCGATGATGAAAAATCGAGATATAACGTGGTTAGCATTTCTCGTTTTGACTTAAAAATTTTCACTCAAGAAGAAATTTAACGTGGAATGAAAAAGTTCAGCGATCGACATTAAATTAATATTATAAATTCACTCTCATCGTCTTTCGGTTTTAAAACTTGAATAAACTTACGATTAAACTTTTCGTTTGTTTCCTACCAGTTTTATGTACAAAATTTGAAAAAGGCACGACAAGTTTTAAATAGACACACGCCCCTTGATTAGTATCCCGATGAAATCTCCATGCATTTCACCATATTTTTGGGCCTTAAACTTCATACTCGTCTAGGCCAGGTTTCAGTTCAAGCACTTTGGGTTTATATTTCAACTGGCCGAGGACAACGGCAGGTTCGAGATGCTCGGCTGCTTCTCATAATGACCAACCGTTCGGCTTATGCCAGTCGGCTGATGGTCGTTGCAACGAAATGCCAACGTGCTGTATTATCTGTGCGTTCTGTATCTATATAGTATACTGGTGTCTATCTACGTGTACAATTCGCGGGATACTTTTGCCCGTTTTTTTCATGACATATCGTACCTGCACTGTACCGTTTCTTGTACAACTATATCGTGCTTTCTGTATATATTGCTCGTTGTCATATCACTCGTTTCCCTTTCGGGCAAGTGAAATGTACACGCATATCATTATATTAATCTATTGGCCGCTGTACGTACTGACGTAGTATATTTTTTATTCTCTACCACTAATTTCTCACTGTATGATTTTCGGACTATTTGCAACAGGAACATTTTTTCCTCATGAATAATGCATATATTTAATTTAAAAAATGCTCTTTAGGGAGTCCTTACATCGGATCGATTTTAAGATTTAGAATGATGGGTTTTTCAAATTTTTAAATAAAATATCGACAACATGTTTGGTTTTAGATATTTTTTTACTTCGAAATCAGTTAGGATAATGTTAATATCCTCGAGATTAATGATCGATCATATTAGAGAATCAATATTCTTTCAATCCCTTATTAATCCACTCCGGAGACTTTTATCTACGATGAATTAATTGATGATTGTATTAAAATTTGTTCTCAGTTGAGCTTCCAATGAACGCCAGCGTCGTTTCACCTGCCAGCGAGATGTCGAACATCTACAACAATTCGGTGGTCAGTTTTTGGCACCATATTTTCCACGAGGCGGCCGGTGAGTATTCCAACATTCGTGGAAAATTCTTCTTGCACCTTAGATGTAATAATTTAGTCAAATTTTCTGGTGTTTATCATTTTATTTTTTATTTATTTTTTATCCCACTTAGACCCAAGGACGAGAGAATGGTTTCTGATGTCCTCGCCGGTTCCTGGCGCGAGTATAATGTTCGGTTACCTCTACTTTGTTCTCTCATGGGGACCCCGACACATGGAACATCGAAAACCCTACGAGCTCAAAAACACCCTTATTCTCTATAATCTCGTGCAAGTTGTACTCAGCGTTTGGCTATTTTGGGAGGGTCTTGATGCAGCCTGGCTCACAAAATACAGCTGGAAGTGTGAACCCGTTGATTTTTCCAACAGTCCTGAAGCTTTGAGGGTATAATTATTTGAAAACAACGTCTATTCATTATATTTTAATATGAATTATTCCGGTTTTCATATTTTCAAAAAATATCTACCATGAAAATTGCGATGATAACAATTTATTTTCCATTTTGCAGGTTGCGCAGGGAGTTTACATGTATTTTCTGGCCAAGATCTCCGAACTTCTCGATACTGTATTTTTCGTATTACGAAAGAAAGAAAAGCAAATAACATTTCTTCACATGTATCATCATACGGTGATGCCATTGATATCATGGGGTGCTACCAAATACTATCCTGGTGGACACGGCACCTTTATCGGTGTGTAACAAGCGTAATATTGGAGCAGTTCAACATAATGCAATTTTTTGAATTTTCAACTCATCGTCGAATATATATGTTGAGCATTTTCTTATAAAATTTATAATTATGAAAACGTAAATTACAAGGCCCAACTTTCACACGATCGACTTTGATGAGCAAACGAATAAAAAAAAAATTGGTTTGATTAGAACTCGCTTATCGGTATTTTGGAAACAGTTAATTTGACGTTATTCAAATTACAATGTTATTTGATATTCAAAACAAAGAAATTACTCTGTGAGCACTAAATCTGAACAGGAAAATTCACGAGAATGACAATTTTTCGGAAATTTTATCGTTGACATGGCAGAGGGTAAAATTTTATCGCACGGGTGCAGCTTTCGTGGCAGTAATTTTTCAGTGATAAATGATAAATGATAAATGATGATCGAAAATCGCATTTTTCAAACCACCCAGGAGTAAAATACACGAGTGACAAGAATTTCGAAAACTAAAAAAATGAATCGATCGAAGATTAATTGATCAATATTTATGAAATATTTGCAGGTGTCATCAACAGTTTCGTTCACATCATCATGTACACGTACTATCTGCTCGCTGCTGCACTGCCTCAATATCAGCAATATTTCTGGTGGAAGAAATATATAACTACCCTTCAAATGGTTCGATCAAACGTTTATCAGAAAATTAAATATCGATTTAACTAAATTAAACTTCAAAGACACGAGAAAATTCTAACACCTCTTTATATATATTTTTTCAGGGTCAATTTTGTCTGGCATTCATTCACAGTTTGCAACTGTTGATCTATGATTGCGATTATCCGAGATGGTCCCTGGTTCTCATCTTGCCGAATATGATGTTCTTCTACTTCCTCTTCTCTGATTTTTATAACAAGTCTTACGTCACGGAGGAAGAAAAATTGGCTGCTAAGCAATTAGAGAAGGACAAGGCTAAAATAGAAAAGGAGAATGGCGTTTTGAAGCAAAATGGCATTTCGAAGCAAAATGGCGTGGTGAAGCAAAATGGCGAGGCGAAGCAAAATGGCGAGGGGAAGCAAAATGGCGAGGCGAAGCAAAATGGCGAGGTGAAGCAAAATGGCGAGGCGAAGCAAAATGGCGAGGTGAAGCAAAATGGCGAGGCGAAGCAAAATGGCGTGTCGAAGCAAAATGGCGTGGCAAAGCAAAATGGCCATGTTAACGGAGACATTGATGTTAACGGAGACATTGATGCTGAGAAAAAGATGATATATGGAAAGATACAGAATGGAAAAGTTAAGAGGGCATAACGAATATCGACAGGCAATCAAAAGAGAAAAATCTACATTAAATAATGAGGAGAAAAAAAATGAAATTTAGGGGAAAAGAAAGTGCGAGATGAGTTACGAGGGGAAGGTCTCAGTGAGTTATCGAACAGTCGTTGTATCAATGCTCGAGGGACGAGAAGGAAATCTTAGTGAATGAAAAACTCTCGTAGATATCTGAAAAAGACTTGAGAGAAATGACCAAATGACCATTCGATTGATCGTATACTATTCTGTCGATCAAAATCATCGATAATTTCGATTGTCAGCGATGCAAAATTCCGCTGGGCATCGAAAAATCTCACGTTGAAACCGATGACACTTTCGTCAATGTTGCTGTCAATACATTTTACGCGTTTATCTTCATTTGGCATTATTGCAACATCGAGAGATCAATTATTTTCGTCTGCGTCGCGATTACTCGTTAAATAATCGGATTCTCTGGATAATATTGGGACTGCTGACTCTTCCTCGTAATCTTCACCGACGCTCAAGAAAACGTGCCAATGTGTGTTCGAACGATAAATCACAAACTTAAAGAAAAAAAAATAAAAATCCAAGTCCTCTTTGGTTTCGGCGAGTTGTCGCAGCATCGCAATTATATCATACAGCAATATATCATACTGTTAATTAAGGTCAATGAGCGTATATTAATATGCGCATAGAATAATACGTTAAGTGGAACAACGGAAGCCTCACCTGTCCGAAAAATAATTTGCTCATTTTTTAATTAGAAAAAAAGAAAATAATTCTATGTCGGTTTGCGACAAGTACGAATGCGTTGCTAATCCGTGATGGTTTTCATTCGTCATTAGCATTAGCTCCAAGCGTATTTAGTTGTTACGTGTGTAGATTGACAGGCGTAATATATATGTATATATATATATATAATATTGCAAATATTGTATATTTGCATAAATATTGCAGAGACAACATTCTTACAATGTTAACGATAAAGTATAAATCATTGTCATTTAAGTTGTCATTTAAGTTTGACATCGGATCATTTTGATATTGGAAAATTTGATTCTCGTTTGATTGACAGACCAATCGGTTGTTGAATTTTACAAACTTTTCGTTGATATCTAATCACCACATTCATTACGCATTCATTAGAATTAATAATCGATTCATAAAATTATCGCTTCCAGAGCAAAGATCATTGGTCATTGGACGTGTATTTTTAGAATACATATTATTATTGTTATTATTATTATTATTGTATTCAGGGGTCGGACCAAGTCCCGTTGGTTTCTCAACGTACACGAGGACGTTTAAATCTAATGAATCAACCAGCAGTTAATTCAGCAAATTCAGTTGATATGCCAATACAATGTACGAAGAGAAACATCGGGCCCAAAGAGTATGGCTTTAAAATCGACGGGTGAATCGCAAAAAAGCGTTCTGGCGTCATTGCGTCATCGTTGAATACCAGAAAGGGCCTAAGAATTTTTTATTTAATTAAGCTTAATTCTTCTTTTTATTTTGTCATATTATTTCCGTCTACGCTCTGCTCTATTTTACGACAGTCGTATTTTTTCTTATATTTCTTTTTTAATTACGTCTTCCTTGCCTCAATTAACGCGCTCGACAGAGCGCGTTTTCGTCTTGACGATTTACACAAATGAAAATTGTTAAGTTTTTTTTTTTATCTTAATTTTGTTTTAACATCTCAACAGTCTCGTCGCAATATATCGACGGATGATCAGTGTAGATGGCTTTCTTCTACTGTTTGACGTTAACCAGCGAGAGATAATACCATTAAGTTCGTTGAATCGAATAGATCTTCTTCTTCTTTCACCTTTTGTATTATACCACATTATTGTTGTAATTTGCTCTGTATAGTAAAACGTATATCGTTGAAATGAAAAAAAAAAACAAAAACAAAAAGACGAATATTTATCTAAGCAATGATTCACAATGTTGATCGATCAATGTACACAATTTTTATTAATAAATAACAGTTACAATATTATTACTATTATTATTATTATTATTATTATTATTATTATTATTACTGATACATCTATGTATTTGAGATGAACAAGCACGCGTACAATGCAAGAGGAACAATGGACTTCCGATTGTTTGTGTATTATTTTGTCTGTACAAATTTCATCGCTTTTCCTTGATGTGTGCGTGTGTGTGTGTGTGCGTGTGTGTGTGCGCGCACGCGCGTGCCATCAATAAATGAATAGATAATTCAATAAAATAACACATCTGAAGGCACAATCACCAGCACTCGAAAGAGATACACGTCACTAATTTCTCCCAATCTTTCAATTCTTAATTTTTATTATTTCTTTTGTAAATATTCCACCCAGGTTTTTTCACATTCACTGAATCATACATCGATCGATAGTAAAATCAATCGAGAGAACGATCATTCGATATTGTGTCACTCACCGATTAGTTTTTCCATTCGTTTGACTTGGTATTCCGGCATCGCGGTTCCTAATAGGGATTGTCCCTTCTTTGGCTACTATTTTAACTAGTGTACAATGACGGTGAACATGACAGCTGCCCGTATAATTTTGTCGGGATGTGTTTGTACATGCTCGAGTCACCCTCGTACTCAGAATAGCAAAAATAAATAAATTACCATGTCCCAATTAGCGAAAGTTTCATTTTTCTTCTCAACTGGCACACACGAGAATTACATTCCTAATTGTTTCATGCTTGTTTCGTTTTGTGATAAGCCTTTCGATAAAAATCACTAAAGAGATAGATGAAAATGACGACATTCGTGACGAAGAAATAGGTGAGGGCTTTTGGCATAGAGCAATCCATTACGAGAATCATCATGAGGTAGACAAACATCAGACCAAATTGAAACTGTGAAAAATAAAAATAAAACAATTGAAAAATCAAGAAAAAAATACTTATTGATCGTTGTAATAATTTAATTGAGACAGATTATGGCTTCAATGCTGATTTCATTCATCATAATTATTCCAGACTCAGCATCCGACTGAATTACTCGCTCAATATCGAACATTTTTAGCAATTTAATTAAAGAGAGATAAAATGTGAGATTTTTCGCTTACCAGCTGTATTGAGGTCATGTATTTCTTCCACCAAAGATATTTCCTGTATTCTGGACCAAGTGCGGCGATCATGTAGTACGTGTACATTATTATGTGAACGGAAGAGTTGAGAAAACCTAACACCAAACCCTGCTCACCGGGCAATAGTTTGAGATACGACCACGAGAATAGGGCCGTTATTGTGTGATGATAAACGTGAAGAAATGTCACTTGATTTTGCTTCTTCCTCAGTACGAAAAAGACCTGCGGCATGAAATATAAAATCATCAGTCGCACCATAGAAATTTTTAACTCGTGAAAACGTAAATTCTGGAACCATCAATCATGTCAAGGGTCACTGTCATTGACCGCATTTATTATTTGTTCGTTCCCTTCAGTTTTTTAATTTTTTAATTTTATTTTATCACTAAAGGCGACACGCTGACGACACGCTGGTCCATTTTACAAAAATTTTATGAATTCAACCCAAACATTAATAATTTTTTTCGGCAATTTTTATAAACGCGTCAAACTTTACGATAATATTAAACATAAAATCGTCTCGTTATGCTTGCCTATTGTATTTTCCTTTAGTGAGTCATGGTTGATTTTGATCGTCGTCAATAGGGACATTTACCTTGAGTAAAAGAGACATTCTGCCAAAACTTTCTCATCTTGAGTATAATTTTTTTAATTATAAATAATAGCTGATAGTTTTTGAAGCAAAAAATGATGAAAAATTATGTATGAGCTTCTGCATGTAACTGCTTATTTCTGTAAAAATATTCCGTTACAGTGTAATTTGTCTTGCTCGATACGCGTCAATTGCATTACGCGGTCGAAAACCATAAAAATTATTTTTAATTCCATAGGTATATACCGTTGGGTCTCAGAGACCCGGCTAAATTTTCGAGAGCCTCGCATCGCAGGGCCTTTGATATTACAGAGACGGGTCATCGGCGTAACAAAAATTTGGTCTCTTCCTTACAATTTGTCATGAGGTTAAACCCCCAATATTCTCTCAGCCGCGAATCTGTGCACGTCGAAAAAAAAATCCTCCTTTGACTTTGGAGGTTTTCATAATAATGATAAAAAATTATATCACCACATTTTTTTCCTTAAGATTTCACATCTGCCTTTTTAAAATTGGCAAACAAAATTGAATTCTCTCGATTAGTTCAACATTTGTGAATTTTCAAATATAAACTTCGAAACTCGAGTCTTTGCTCTTCGGATGTTTTACCAACCGTTTTCTTTTTAATAAAAAAAAAAAATCTTCCAACTATAGATATAATTTTTACGGAAACTAGAATATGCGGAAGCTGGTAGGATCCCAGAGTTTCAGTGTGTATAACTGAATAGCGGAAAATATATGTGTATGCCTAGAATTAGCAATGCGAGATGTAAGAATTTTTTATCGTAATATTAATGATCATCGGGTCAACTTGTTTATACTTCGAAATTATTCGTTTCAGAGTTTCACACGCTGTTTGCGTTATTCTTTGTTTTCCAGAGGTGTCGATAGTTTCCACGTATTTTTTCACAGGGTCAAAGGAAATGCTGATATAGATAAGTCGACTCGAATGTTTGTGACGGAGGTAGCGGATAATTAGCGTTTATGCAGCGTTCGATTCGACAAAGTTAGAAAGTTAGAATTTTTTTTTTAAGCTCGTTCGAAGCCACGTAGTTCTATGATATATTGAGAGAGATTATCGATTTTTTTTTCACCAATTTGGCAATGAAATTGAACGATAAGAGAGATATAAACGTGGCCAGAACCGTTTGTGATCTTGTATTTTTGGATATTCTCATGCGAACATAATGACGATTTTAAAACCGAGATTTGCATTACGATTTTAATTATACAAATTTCTGTGACTGACCGATAAAATTTTAATTTAAGCCTGTGACTTGAACTCACCGTGTCGAGAAGTTCGGTAATTTTAGCGAAGAAATACCACCATGCTGCGGTTGAGATCTGTTGAAAAAAAAACCAATAAAATAATTCATCATTGAATGAGAAAAAAAAAAAATTGTGATAAAAAATAAAATCACTTACACTTGTTTGCAATGTGCTATCTTTGGGAATTTTATCGTGACCACTGCAAGAGTTCAATAGTACGTATTTGTAGAAATCACTTTTGAATACCTGCGGAAAAAAGCACGTAAGCATTAAGTATGTTTTACGTAACTTGGGAATAACGTTCAAGGATTATTCAAACTAGATATTTTTATATTCGTACCAGCGCTGAGAGCCAGATACTGAAGACAACCTGAATCGCGTTGTACCATATCATGGAGTTTTTCAATTGAAACGCCGGTCTGTTTGCCATCATTGCTGGTCCAACCTTGAGTACGAACAGGAGATAGACGGCAAGGATACCGAGAATTGGTCCTGGCGAGCTCATGAGAGGCCACGTGTCCACCAATGGATCTGCAAGAATATGACTCATAAATCCTTTTGAATCGCCAAGAGACCGAGACACTCGTAATATTTCTATTCTGTAAAATTTATGCTTTGTCAACATTGTAAATTTTTTTTTTTAAATTCTCTATTTGTTCGTTAAATTTCTTTCCTCTAGGGACGAAAAAAACTCAATTTTCAGACATAAATAATAAAAGCATGGTTAAAAAGATTTTTATCTTCCCATATATGTAACGTCCAAAACTGCTAAAACTTCCAACATATTTATTCGATGACATTCAGTATACGTAATTGAACGTAATTTCAATGTTTACTCCCGATTTCATTGCGTAAATGGTCTTTGAACATTGCGTACGAATAATCAGTGCATCCATCTGTCTCGCCACTTGAATTAACAGACATTAATGTTCTTGAGTGACAGGAAATCAAATGAAAATCGCAAATGATTAACAAAGCGGGCACAATCAAATAAATACGAGGGTAAATTCATTCAGACAGTCTCAATTTAACAATTTATTTACCATTAATTTGACTTTCAAGTTTTGTATACTCCACGTCACCGAGCAGCAAGTTTTCCTCAACATTGCATCTTATCGTACTTTTTTTTTTTTTTGCGCTTATTTATTTTCATTAATTGCAGCTTTTGCAAATCGTGCAATACAAAAAGTGGGTCGAAGATTGATAAACTGAACCATCCGGGGGCACTTCAATGGGTACCCCTGACAGTCGATTGTATTTTACCTGGCTAATTCGTTGTTAGACACGTTACACAGCACCGTGCGCGAATACATATGGGGCATTTCAGGCAAAATCGACAAACACGAGGCGCTCGTATGATTAAAAATATTTTTCTTTTAGTATGTTCCACGACTGTACAACAAAAAAAAAAAAACTACACTAATTTTCAGATTTTTTCGACAGATCATTTGGTCACAATCGTCAAAGGTGTTAATTATCACTAAAAATAACGTTATCGATTTTTATATAATTTTTATAATAAATTCTTCCATACAGTACATTATTACTTAGTTAAAAGATAAAATTGTTGAGACCACTCCGAAGATGGCAGTGATTTTAGGATGGGAGCTAAAAAAAAAAAAATTTTCTTTTTCAATTTTCAAAGAAATATTACCGATCTGAATAATGAATTTATTATAATGAAAAACAATCCGTACAATTTTTCAACAGAAAAATTAGAAATAATTTAAAAAAAAAACACATTTATCATAGATAAATATTTTTCATCACAACGCAATCATTTTAAAAATGAGTCCTCACTCTTTGGATATGCAAATTGCAGAGTCTGCCCGTTCCTTTCAATTTTTATCTCTATCTAAATTATTATTTTCATTTGCTCTTTTACACCTGGCCGAGCCATGCAGCCTCACCGATCCGGACCAGGGATACGGGGAAACTTCGGAAAACCCATACGGGTATAGACATAGCCATATGGCTATACGAGCACCGGAGAATCAGTAAGAATGAATGAATTTCTTACGGATTCCCCGATGCTCCTGTATGTGCGTAAACTTGAAGAACGAAGAACGCAGTGTCAGAAAAACAAGCGATAGCTCAGCGATTATTATGCACAAGCGAGCGCATGGCTAAGCGATTATTTACACGAGCATTTGGTAGCACGAAATGCTGCTCAACCACGTGAGACTGCTGTATCCGTACATCGACCACGCTCCCATTATTGTATATGCGCAGAATAACAATAATTCCTTATTAATATATCAATTTTTAGAAAGAATATATAATTTTTATTTTTTTCATGCTCAAAATTTATAATTACTTTTTTTTTCCTGATAAAATGATTTTCGATGATTTTTTATATCGACTTGTTGCCCGTACCAAGTTGAGCTCCACAAATCAACAGTGGGAGAAGGGGGATCTTCGTACTTGGTTTTTATATACTCTCATACGAGCACCAAATTATCAGTAAAAAAAAAACATATGACCATCTGTACTGACCTAGGTTTTTACGCATATTGCGTCGTTATAATTTTACATAGAGATATTTTTACGGTTTTTATGTATGACGATAAGAATGCTAGTGGATGTAACAGCGTGGGCAGAATAAACAGTTTACCAGGCGACAATTTTTAACCATCGAAACCACCGAAAAATTGTTGCCTGATAGAATCGCGAACGTTTAATTTCGATCTCAGTGAGTGCTCGGGAGACAGGCAAATTTTTTGGATGAAGTTTTCTGGGATGCTGGAAGTTTCCAAGCAAACGAAAATTCTTATGGGATGAAAAAGTCAATTGTGTATTCCATATATAGAAATTTTCAAAAGATCGATAACGTATTTTAGCAGTAATTAATACTTTTGGTAATTATGACAAATTAACAATTTTTTTTTTTATATTCAATAATTAGTGTGGAGCTTTTTTTGCACTGCCCCAGGCGCATATACTCAAAGGAAAAAAATGTATGAAAGTATGAGGGTCAGGGGCACCCTGTCGATTTGACCTGGAATGGCCCGTACATAGATAATAGGATATATATATATATGTATATATATATATATAATATATCCATGGGCCCCGTGTTGTATTATCAGGGAATGTGCTTGGCCTAGCGCGATTCACGTTTCTCACATCCGCACATATGGCAACCTGGTCGTGTCTTATGGCTCGACTCTCTCGTTTCTCGCAATTCGGTCAGTTTTTTTTTTTTTTTCGATATCTCCTGCCCTTTTCTTATCTTGAGGCTGTAACCGGTGTTGCAGACAGTCAAAGACAAGTATCAATAAATTTTCGTGGTATATGTCAAAACCCCAGCGGGGTATGATAGACCCCATAAGATTTCAGAACAATGCTACATCATCTAGAATTTAAATCACGAACAACTCTAAATGTTTTTCATATTATTATTGCCGATGAAAAAATCTCACAATGAAGAAAAGCCATCGAATGATAATTTGACTTATCTAATTGAAATTGAGCCGAAATGTCTGTTGAGTCCCCGGCCTACTCTCCTCAATCTTTCATGTATCGAATTCTTTTGATGATCTTTGAGTATCTCTCAATGTTAGCAGTGGCTCGAGTACAGTAAAATTCACTTCACAAAACAGGTCATGTAGCAATATCTGTGACCTTCGGAATTTAAATTTCTATACCGAAAAGAGACGTTTATTTTTATTTTTTAGAGCCCGATTTTTTTTGTACCTCGCATTATTCGACAAAAGTCTGCCGTTAGTAATGAATTCTAATGATACTGAGTGTCAGTTTTTGGGTCACGAGTTGCGTGAAAATTTTCAATATTTATGCTTATAAGCACACACACACACACCCACACAGATTATACAAACAAATATATAGAGTCAAATTAATAAAATCAACGTAAATGCAATAATCGTCGTCTAAAATTCGAGACGTATAGAATAAAATATATATATATATATATGTACATCACACAAACCTTTGGTAGCCTCGAGAACTTCATGGTAATTGCTGACGACGAGTTTCATGAGGTTCGCCATGATTGCAGCGTAAGGTGCTTTGCCTCGAGAGCTCGGAGTGTTATCAGTGCCTGGAAAGACATTGGTTATGATTACAATATGTGGTTATTATTATGATTATATGAATATATATACATATATATATATATATGTCTATTTGATAAACAGCCGAACACCAGCACTCGCGCTTATTTGTACCACGCGCGTTTTTAACTGTCGAATACGTGAAAAATAATACGTTTCCATAAAATCTATTGCATTCGATTTAGCACACAGATGATCCTTCATCGAACTTGTCAATTTAATATCCCGATGGAAACCTCATTTGTTTATTTTTATTTATTAGTTTTAATTTCGAATACCGTGTGAACTCACTTTATAAATGAAGAGAATACGGCGTTAAAATAATAATAAAATATGTATACATACATATATATTTTTAAAAAAAGGTAGACGTCGTTTGTTTTATAACGTTTACGCGTCCTCCGGGTTCGGTCACCGGTGATGCACTCGATGAAGTTGGTTTCAAAGACGGTTAAGACACGAACCGCAACAAAAAAAAAAAAACGAAAACTAACCATCCGCTCTGTGTTAAAAATCGTGAGTGGCGGCAATACATAAGTAGTGGGAAGCCTCCGTCTCCAACCCTACGACCCCCCTCCTCTACTCTTCCCCACCCCCGCCACACCTCATCAATGCAAACGAGCGCGTTTTGGCTCTCACACGTCTTCATTCTCGTTGTTATTAACACACAACGTACCGGGTATCTGGCTATGTCGTTGTTCAACAACGTGATGTACAGCACATATGAGAGAAGCTACGAAAACCACGAGGCCTCACGGTGCTTGCTTGCCTGACCGCGTAAGTCCGATGGGACGACATTAAAACACATAAGTAAGACGTACTCGCTTTTATATATACTCGTCAGGCTCGCGTTTTGCACACCTTGACACTCGAGTCTAATGGTAATAACGCTTCTGATACACTCGGCCAATTTTACACGTGTGATAATATGATTGTGGCGGAGTGCGAGCAGGGTTGGGGGTGTGGGGATGGAGGAGGAGGGGAGAGGGCTGATAGATTTTGTATCATCCATGAATTCGACGAAAAGAGGCCACGAGATGGCAGGATATCTCGGAGAACATATTCGTGAGCCATGTAACCCTCACATGTTTGAGGCTTAAGCTTGATCAATTTTTTAATGCATCTCGGGAAATACAGTTAAAAAAAAAAAAAAAAAAAAAATCGTAATTTTTGAGATGCAGAGAAAAGACTGCAATAATGATGTGATATTAATTTTTTTTTAAATTCATTTATTACGATAATTACTCGTGTGCTTTGCATCGTCCATTATGTGTCGGAACTAATGAAAATCCCTGAGAAACATTAATGATTTTTTTTTTTTTGGGGTTAAAAAAACATTCAATGTACACGTGCTAATGACGTTGGGAATATTTAAATTTTCAAAGAGAACCTTGGACTCAACATCTCAAGCGGAACTCGGACTATTTGCGAATATATATTTTTTTCGTTCCTAACCATATGCGTCAAGAATAAAGAACACACTCATGGTTTATCGATATTTCTAATGAACCGTCGAATTTATAAATTAATACTTTGAAATAAAACATTAATCGTAAATTTATACGCGATGAAAAATTTAATTTCAGTGAATAAGGTCTTTTGGAGTAAGAAACCAAATATTAATTTCGTTATTTAATATAAAAGAATACGATATTTAATATTGTATCATTATTACTTTTATATTCAATATAAATATTTTTTTTTGTTTATATACTTATCCTATAGCAAAGTACTGAAAATCAGGTCCGATAATTGTTTCCAAGAAGATTATTCGTGGTTATGAGTGTTATGAAGATTCTTGTATAAAGTCATATATTTGCCAACATTTGCCAAGACTCGAAGACGCACAAAGCCGGGGTCTTTACCGGACAAACGTCAATGGCTTTATTTGCCAGGAATAAAGTATCTCGGGAGGCAAAAGAGGAAAAAAAAAAAAGAAATATGCACAAAGCGGAAGTATTGACTTGTCAATACAGAACGGAAAATACGGTGATAATTTCATAATGCCCAAGAATTACGTGCCTTGAGCATATCCTGTCTCACGAAATGACACAAATCTCATCATCATCATCATCATTTATAAACTTTTGTCTCAAAAATATTTTAAAAACTTTCGTTGCAAGAGAAACGTTTAATGAATTTGAGGCATGAACTTTTCTCATTAAATGTCTATAATTAAGGCATAGGAAGTCAAAGGTTTTTTTTTTTTTAACAGTTTGTAAAAATTTTGTGCTCCAAATAGAACATTAGAATTCGAAATTACAGAGACAAAGTAGAACGAAGGATAAGAGGCGTTAAAAAAAACCGTTACTCACCGCCTTCAGGGCTTGCCTTTCGCTCCTTTTTTTCCCCCCTTGAGTCTGTAGCCTCATCCACTCCTCCTTACCATTCATATACAGTATTAGTCAAGCTTGTCGAGATTTAAACTTGACCCAGTATGAGACGAACAAACTGACGAACGGTACAGCCTGTACCGATGGCCTTTCCATACTATGAATTCCGAACGAACCCATTAAATGATCGTTCTCGTCGTATGTACGATCCTCTGCGAAATTGGTATAACATAAACATCTACTGCTCGTTTTATGGCCAAAAGGAGTAGGTAAAGTCATGTATAATAAGATATGGACACCACAAGTTATGCGCCACAACCACCAATTTACAGATGCTTGCTTAATAACATTGTGCTACAATTTATAAAATGGAGGAGAGCATCGAACTTAGGGCTGTTTTCGCATCACATTGTTAACGAACAAAGTAAGTTAACGACGAAATTTTACGGCATTTTTTTTTTTTTTTTACCAACATTACGACATGAACCGTTGCTTTTCAGGAAATATCTGTTTGTCGACTTTCTTATTTTCTTTATTGATTACTTTTTTTTTTCAGAATTATGGCCTTTTATTTCATGGAAATAAAATTGAGTGAGATGAAAACATGGCCATCATCGTGACGTCGGAAAAGTGTAACAGTAAAGCCTCAATTATCCGGGCCCCGGTTAATCGGGGTTTTACTGTACCTATTATCGTATAATGTTCAAATTTGGATCATACTCGATTTATTGAAAAAAAAAATCTTACATAAATAAGACTTACTATCACATAAGCAATTCCATCGATTTTGTAGAATTCACTGGGTAATTAGACCTAGTGAATTCTGCATCCTGCGAATTCACGTTCGCCGATAAATAGAATTTTAATAGATATGCAAATGTTAATCGATTAAAATTCTATTTATCGACGAACGTGGATTCGCATGACGTAGGTTAAATTTCTTATAGATTCAATGAGGGCAAGTAAAACAATGGCAGTTGACAGGCTGAAAAAAAAAATGCATCTAGTGTACGCGGACAGCTTTCCGCTAAAAAGTTTCCGATTCTATTCGGGTCGCTTCCGCGATCTAATGCCATATGTATGTTGGGACACGATCGTGTCATGACCCCGTCGAAGAATGACGATCTCTTCGAGCGGCGTGTCAAATGCAATCGTGAATCTGTAATATTAAAGACATATATATATGTATATACATATATATATACATATATATATACATATATATATATATATATATATATATATTTATATATATACATATATATGTATATGGCCTGTGCCAATCATTCACTATTCGACGTGACGTTCAGTCGCACGCTTCGACAGCGTGATCTCACACCTGCATTAATCATTTTGAAATAATTTTAGATTGCTTGCCATTGTGACATTTTAATGAGAATAATTGTCCCTTAATATCATCATTATATATTTCCTTGCTCCACGGCTCGAATGACATCACGGTGACAATAAATTTTCCTGCATCACATGCACCTAGCACATGTTCGAAGATGTTCTGCCTAGAATAATGACAAAGATCACTGCCCTATCTTGCTATCTGAAAATTGACAGCGGCGGTAAAACTAGCGTATGCAGATGAATGAAGGACGAACGATAACCGCAGGGCACTACAGTCCATCAATGAGTAAGTCTTTTTTATTTCTCTTTAGCTCAACACATTAATTAATTTGGAAACATCTTAAATAATTTTGATAAAATATTAAAGTTGTAAACAATTTTAATAACCACTTGAATGTTGAAAATTCATTCAAATTGCGTAATCGACAAAACATAAAAATCGAATTTTGACGGTGTTATTTTGTGGTTAATTTTTTAAATTAACAGATTCACTATAGTACTCTTAAACAGAATCTTTATAGAGTCGAAAAAATAATCCAGGTGAAGACGAAAATAATTTACGATATGTAAAATTATTCTCAAATATTGAGAAAACTGTACAGAACTGTACTGGTACAGAAAACGATATACTGGTACAGAAAACGATGTATTGGTACAGAAAACGATGTATCGGTACAGAAAACGATGTATTGGTACAGAAAACGATAAACTCGTAGGGGCCTTTTGCATATTTTTCTCCCCCACTAAGAAATTTTGAGAGGTATTGAAAATGGTGGAAAGAAAAATGAGAAACTATTCTGGAGTACCAGATTTTCGTGGATGAACGATTGGTAATTAGATGACAGTAAAGAGCTGGCGACAGGATTACCTCTCGGTACGATTTTATTCTCGATTGACCAAAAGTTTAACCATAGATGGTCACCTGGCGGTCTTTATCAGCATCGATGGACCCTGAAATACATAACGGCATCCTCGGCTCACTGGCTCTTGCTCGGTTCATTGTCGACGAAAGAAATATGCTCGACACGTTGAGACTGACGACGGAGTATTATTTCGATGAAATTGACCAATTCATTGAAGCCGTATTGTCAAACTCGTAGTGTAAACCTCATCGGCTACCGTCACAATGGGACCAGCTTCATGAAAATATACACGTATAATCTTGAGTTAACGTATATATATATATATATATATATATATATATATATATATAGAACATGTTCGTTTATGCCGATCTTGAAAAAAGTAGGACATATCCTCGTTCTTATCGTCGCCTGCGGTTTTTCATTTATTTCCTTTGTCATTTTTATCCCCATTTTATTTGTTTTTATTCTTTCTTGTCTTTTACTCGTATAAAACAGTTATTCGGGTCAACAATCTTTCTTCAAGATTACATTCTCGTTCGTCTTTATAAGTCTGAAACGTGGGCGAGAGTTCAGCTTTTGTTTCCCTATCAGTTTGTTCTGGTTGAAAAAAATAAATAAAATAATTCCGCATTTTTCTTCTCGAGATAATTTTTCGAATTATCACACATGAGAGCATTTAATTGTAATTTTTAAACAGAAATCCCGAAAACTGTTTGACTTCATTATCTGTACGTGATTGACAGTCATCAGCATATCCGCTATGAATTATTCGGGCTATCTGGGTATCGTTCTTATCACAACTCGACTGCGTGACAAAAACGATAATATACAGTCGCTCTTTACGAATCTCTGTCTCTGCATACTGGAGAGAGTATGCTCGGTGAATTTACCAAAAGTTGCATATTTGATTAATTTTTTTTTTCCATCAAAAGTATAACTTTTTAATTGACTTGTTCATTCGGAAAAAAAATACAATTGTTCTTCGTGTTAGCAAAAAAAAAATGCGTCATACAGAATCTTGGAAATTAACATTTTTCTGAATGCTTCGTCATTGTGTTCGTTTAGACATGAAGCTTCGTGTATGAGAAAGCATTTTTCCTAATTGTTCAGATTCCGCAAAGACCTTTTTTGATATACACATAAAGCACCGTGCAAATTTCTGATTTGCAGATTTCTTTGACATGATTCAAGTTCAATGGTTTTGAATTTCAACCAATGTTTTGTAAAACTTTTATTCAAGTGATTACAAATTTGCTTGTTTATTATGAAAGGTATCGAATTCATGACAATTATTTCAATTTCTCTTGTTGAAGCCTGTGCTAAAAATCATCCTTGTCAGTAGCTGGTTTATTAAAAATTAATAACGTTTTACAAGACATTTTTTTCTTAATTAGATTTTCGGCTAATTTAATAACATTTTTAATATTTCCACGTGAATAGTGCAAAAATATATTTTTGTCTGTTTTGTCAAAACAAAGCTTCTTTCTCAAGAAAGGAAAAATGAAGAATATTTCGTATGAATGCCTAGAAGAAAATGTTGTTTTTAGTAAAAGATTTTCAAGAGAGCTAGATTTTAATAGAATTATATATATATATATGTATATACCTATTTTTTTCAATCGTCAGCGGAAATCGGTGACTTCATAGAGTCCCCGGAACGAGCCTTTGAAATGTTCGGCAACCGAGAGTAAACTAGAGAGTATACTTAGTCGTACTCGAGCGTTTATAAAATTTGAATACATCTCCTATATGTTCAACGTTAAACACAATATTTCTCTCTCTGTCAGAAGCTCTGCTGCTGACGAGACGTTTTTTTCTTCTTTATTTCTTATTTCATTACTTTTTATAAAAGCGGCACAATCCGCAAGTTTACCAAAACTCTTCGAAAGATCAATCGTCTAGGAGAATTATGGTACGCAGTTTTTGTTACCAACAAAGGAGTAGCACATCGCGGCACGGTGTCATAGCACTGTCGGTAGGACGAAATTGTCTTCCTATCTTTTCCCCGAGACGGTTAACTTTTCAGGCGAAAAAACTACTACCACTTCTTTTATGTCTCTACGACAGTAAAATTCAATTTGTTTTTGCCTCAACCATCAATTATATCTCGGAGAAAATGTGTGGAAAGAATTTTCTCTTACCGACAGAGCTATATGACGTAGTAGGTGACGTATGGTCACGTCACATTACGCAATGGCTACAGGGAATTCAAACGTAAACATCTGTAAGATGATATTAAGAGGATGTGAAAGCTCTTTTTTACCAGCGTAGCAGACCTAAATTTTCGTGCAAATAACATTGCAAAACTATCAAACCAAACAAATGGAAATTTTAGTATATAATCCAGTTAGTAGTATCCTATAAGGTGACATTCTTAGAATTTTGAAATTCCAAAAAAAAAATTACAGTTTGCATTGCCACCAGTTGCCTGTAAAATAAAAATGGATTTACTGACCTTCAAAGCTAGGTATGCAAAAAATCCTTTATGTCACCCTATGCAGTAATTAAAAACTTACACACTGAGTACTTGTACATTTTTTTAGGTGCAAAACTTCGGCAATATTATTTGCACGAAAATTTTTGTGGTAAGATTACCTGCATACAAGCCGTGGCCGATCAGTTTATCCCAAATTTGGTTCGCGAACATTCCGCTAACGAATCATATATACTTGAACGCTAGCGGCGTCTTCTTCGTACTGTAATATATAGTAATAGTGGGAAGAGCCAAGTGTTTCTGTCTCCCGGGAGTATTACCACAGAGCGAAAGAGAGAGAGAGAGAGAGCGAGAGAAACAGTGAGTCAGTCTTTAGTCATTTTCATTTGATATGAAAAGTCAAGGTGCTTTAGGTATCCAAGATAATGCAGGGTCAGACTTTCTTTGTGCTTTACATGAATTGCGAAAATCGCAAGATAATTGAATAACTATCTTCGATCAAATATTTTGCAATGATAGGTTAATTATTTATTTTACAAAGATGATAATGATTAAAAATAATATGAATTAAATATAGCAGGTTGTCTTATTTCTAAGAATAATGACAATACTTTTAATTAATTTAGATTTCAGGGGTTATGATGCAATAGTGGCTAAAATAATATAAATTTTAAATCATAGAAACTTTGTTCAAATTGAATAATACGAATTTTCAAGCTGCGATATCTTGGCAATCGTCATCCCTATTGAGATTTGATGGGGGGTTTTGGAAAGGTCTCGAGTAGACTTAAAGAATGGGGCTAGTTTCATCCAAATATGCCAATTATTTCTATTCCTTGAGGCACTTTGAAAATCCGCGAAATCAGAAGCAAAGGGAAAAAATCGCTCGTTCAATTTGAAAAATCTTGAAAAATATTTAAAAAAATTGCAGCTCAACCGGGCCGGTTGACAAATACCACATGAGGGCGCGTTGAAAGATCTACTTTACGAGGGCCGGTTGAAAAGTCTACTTTACGAGGGCCGGATGAAAAGTCTACTTTACGCGGGCCGGTCGAAAAGTCTACTTTACGAGGGCCGGTTAAAAAATCTACTTTACGAAAGCCGGTTGAAAAGTCTACTTTACGAGGGCCGGTTGAAAAGTCTACTTTACGAGGGCCGGTTCAAAAATCTACCTTACGAGGCCCGGTTGAAAAATTGACTTTACGAGGGCCGGTTGAAAAATTGACTTTACGAGGGCCGGTTGGAAAATCTAACTTACGAGGGCCGGTTGAAAAATTTACCTTACGAGGGTTGGTTGAAAAATCTACCTTGCAAGGGCCGGTTGAAAATTCTACCTTACGAGGGCCGGTTGAAAAATTGACTTTACGAGGGCCGGTTGAAAAATTGACTTTACGAGGGCCGGTTGAAAAATTGACATTACGAGGGCCGGTTGGAAAATCTAACTTACGAGGGCCGGTTGAAAAATCTACCTTACGAGGGTTGGTTGAAAAATCTACCTTGCAAGGGCCGGTTGAAAATTCTACCTTACGAGGGCCGGTTGAAAAATTGACTTTACGAGGGCCGGTTGAAAAATTGACTTTACGAAGGCCGGTTGAAAAATTGACTTTACGAGGGCCGATTGAAAAATTGACTTTACGAGGGCCGGTTGAAAATGTACCTTACGAGGGCGGGTTGAAAAATCTACCTTACGAGGGCTGGTTGAAAAATTGACTTTACGAGGGCCGGTTGAAAAATTGACTTTACGAGGGCCGGTTGAAAAATCTACCTTACGAGGGCCGGTTGAAAAATTGACTTTACGAGGGCCGGTTGAAAAATTGACTTTACGAGGGCCGGTTGAAAAATCTACCTTACGAGGGCCGGTTGAAAAATTGACTTTACGAGGGCCGGTTGAAAAATTGACGTTAAGAGGGCCGGTTGAAAAATTTGCTTTACGAGGGCCGGTTGAAAAATTTACTTTACGAGGGCCGGTTGAAAAATTTACCTTACGAGGGCGGGTCGAAAAATATACCTTACAAGGGGCGGTTGAAAAATCTACCTTACGAGGGCCCGTTCGAAAACTGACTTTACGAGGGCCGGTTGAAAAACTGACTTTACGAGGGCCAGTTGAAAAAAAATCTACCCTACGAAGGCCGTTTGAAAAATCTACCTTACGAGGGCCGGTTGAAAAATCGACCTTACGAGGGCCGGTTGAAAAATTGACTTTACAAGGGCCGGTTGAAAAATTGACTTCACGAGGGGCGGTTGAAAAATTTACTTTACGAGGGCAGATTGGAAAAATACTACACGAGAGCCGGAAAATTTGCCAAAGTCGCTCGCCCAATTCGAAAAATCTTGAAAAACTATTTTTAAAAATGCCAGCTCAACGCATCCAGCGGCATTTTAAAGCTTGAACTCTTGGGATTAAAAAAAAAAAGAAAAAATCCGCTATCTCTTAAGGGGGCATATTCCCCCCCTATATATATATATATTTATTTCTGGGAAGTGAGAAACATTGTAAAGAAAGATAAAAGTCGAAGATCGCTAATGGTTTGTCTGTCGCATCGCCGATGGCGTATAGTGCCATCTAACGGTGCCGCGCGCCGCCGGGATGGTAATTCGTTGCGCGTACCCTGTTCACTACTATGCCGACGTTATCGGAGTTCGCCAAAACCTTTCACTTTCTCTTAAGCCGTAACACGCAGTCCATAACCAAATGATCCAACAAGCAAAATCGGTTTTCGTGCAGAATTCACAGAAGCATGTAAACGAATTTTGCTTTTGTTCAAGATATTAACGGCTTCAGGGATGTATGGAAGGCGATTTGTTACCATATGCTGGTGTTCACATCGCCTTAACGTCTTGACGATTTTACAGGGCGAAACTGCGAGGTCTGTAAAATGATTTTACTCAGCTGGTATTATGTATGTTGTCTTGAATGTACGTTCATCTGCCATCTGGCATCAAAACCTTTAATTACTTGTAAAATAATTGTATTATTTTACTGGTGTTTTTATCATGACGTCAATCTCGATGTCCAATATCCTATTTGTAGAATTAAAAATCGCGGGTTTTGCTTGACTCGAGTCCGCTAATTACGTCCAATAGAAATATGTACGTTTTGAAGGATTGAACGAAGCTCAATTGACAAACATTTAGAGGGAAAACTCGGAAACTTGCAATCGACAAATTTTTTCCTACCCTCTCTCTGGATTTAACATAAGACGAGGGTCCATTTTTTATTTTACTATACTTACTCTTAACCCTTTCCGTACAAACATAGGTATTTCGTGCCCGGTCGATTCAATTTATCTCCCCAATTATTGATTATTCTTCGATAATTAAATGATACTAAACTTATTTTTTTCCAAACCGAAGTAAAGCCATTTATTGTACAAAGCTCAAAGTATATTGACAAATTTTTAGGGATTTTTAGAACCACTTTGAATAGGGGAAAAAATTGTTAAGACTCGAAAGGCCCATGTTTGTATGGATCAGGTGTCGTTTTTCGCATGGTATAGAAAGAGCAAAAGAAAATATGGTTCAAGGAATATTGTCGTAGATTTAGTCATTTTTTTTCATGTATCTTTAAAACAATCTCAATAAATCATCAGACAATGAAGCACTTATACATATGTTATATATTAATTAAGGTCAGTCTAAAAGAATACATACACACATACGAGATTTAATAAGAATGGTGTATTTTATTGTAACATATGGAGCGATAAGGTTTTCGATCCTGAAGGATCTTAAATGTGGCATGGGTAGGTTTCCATCTCGATTACGCTATACATTTAGGAAAAGTGAAATTACTCAATCTATATGTGTTTTTGAAAATAATTTATAAAATCTGTTTTACAATCTTATATTGCACGGACGATATTTCGGGTTTCCGATCGGATGAAGTCCTGGCAGGTACTTGGCGATAAAAAAAAATCGTTTATTTCACAATCATTAACGACTAATGAATATATATATATATATATATATATATATATATATATCTTGTTGAACTAATTTGCGAGTATGTTTCACATCTTCCGGTAAAGTGACGAAATTTGCGATTGATGAAGATCTCCTATTGGCTCTTGGACTTACCATTCGTAGACTCTTTCGATACGCCATTTTGGTGGCTCGTTTCAACGACTTTTTTTGGTTGTTTCTTCACGTAAGTTTTGTAATAAAAATCGGAGAAGAGAACGATCATAAAGAGATTCTGCGGTATGAAGATAGCGGCTGGCCATTTTGGGAATCCACAGTCGGGTATCCAGAGCAATTGGGCGAAATGATAGAGTACGAGGATGAATTGTACGAGCTGAAGTTGAGTGATGTACTTTTTCCACCAGGGCTTTCCGAGCTTCAACGATGTCACCAGATAATGCGTGTACATTACGACGTGGACGAACGAATTTATTAAACCTGGTGATGGAATAATTTTGTTTTGTTTATTTTATGTTAATAAATTGCGTGAGAGTAAGAATAAAATCATGAGTTTTTTAATTAAAGAAAATCCGAAGAATATTTTTATTTACCTAAAAATGTGACATGACCACCTGGAAGGTATTTGACACCAGCCCATGCACCTATGACCATACCACCGTGATGGTACACATGAAGGAATGAGACCTGATTCTCCTTTTTTCGCAATACAAAAAATACCGTGTCCAGAAGATCGATGACTTTTACAATAAAGTACATCCATACGGTCCAGGCAATCTGATAAAGAAGACAAGATTTTTTATAAAAGATTTAAAATGTGTTATTTTGTTTAATTTTAATGCACGCACACGCACACGCACACGCACACGCACACGCACACGCACACGCACACGCACACGCACACACACACGCACACACAAAGAAAATATGCATGCGACGCGTTAAACTCTACCTCTAGCGAGCGCGGGTCCATTGAATAATCAACAGCCTGACATGTAAAATTATAATGTCCTAGCCAGCCAAGAACGAGTGCCTGAAAAGATTAAAGTCCAAATTGTCATCGACGAATTGGTATAATTCCGGGTGATAAGTCTTTTGTAACAAAACACTTAATAAAATTCGACGTATCAAATGATTTGTAAATTTCCATCGGATATCTTTCGAATATCCTCTGCTGATTTTAACATGTGTACCTTGTAGAGTAGATAAGCGCTGGCACAAATTTGTACGACGTTGTATATTTGCATTATCCTGTAGAGGTTGAAGGGTTTTCTGGTGGCCATCAATTGGCCACCGAGAGAGTGAACGAAGTAAAGATATAGAACGACTATCGCAAATACGGGCCACGGTGTACTCATTAAGAACCAGTCCCTTGTTCTTGGATCTGCGAGAAGAAAAAATAACATTAACTTTGATAATGTGAAAATCTTTTGATGGAATACACAAAAGTCATTGACTTACCTGAGACTTCATCGTTCATGTAGTAATAGCCTCTGAGGAGGGCTTTGATTATCGTCGCCATGATGCGATTGTCGATCTTTCTGGCTGTTCAGCACAACGAATATATCTCGTGGAACTCGCGTACAAAATTCAAATAAACTAATACACTCAAAAACCTTCATGCGTATCGTAGTGAAAACAAAAAAAAAAAACAAAAAAATTGTCTTTGCACGAAAATCCTGATGGGTGAAAAAAAAAGCTTAAAACGATCCAGGTTCGTCCGATACCCTGGATAGTCTTCGTCGGTCGTTTAATACCGAGGGCTAACCAATTTCCCCGATGCAGAGACTGGAATCGAGCCTGTCACGTTCACAACTCAAACTGGACAGAGGCAATATCGGACTATCGAGCAGGAAGTTGTTCGAGAGAAGCCCTCCAACCCACCCAGCCACCATGGACTACCGTAACAGACTGAAAATGTTTCTCTAAGATACGAACGAATAAATCATTCAATTCATTTCGTTTTAGTATATGCCTGTGATGGAATAAAACGCTATCCTGTCGCAAGTGTTAATTAAATGCGCGATGAAATTTAACGTACGTGTGTGTTCAAATATCGAGCAGTATGCGTAAGCGCTATGGCGGCTGCAACGAAGAGAGTTGCGCGCACATGCGCGAGGATCGAGATCGATTGACCTGACCCTACGAAGCCGATAACGACAATTATCAATAATCACAGAATGTTACATACTGTAACAATTAAAAAATTTCTTGCTCAATGGATTTTCTTTTATTTTCCATCTATTTTTTAACTCTTCTATTTTCTTCTAGCGTGATTTAAAAATCGTTGGATCACTGAACTTGGATATTGTAATAGCTACTTATATGAACGGACACGGACTAATGCATAATGTATTGAAAAATTCGGACTGTCACTGACCCCTGAGGCCTATTGAGCGAGGTCTCCATTTTGCGTAGTAATCGATCGATCGATTTTGATCTCCCTCATCAGTCTCTGCGGCATGAAAAGTTAAAAGTAAAAGGCATTATAAAATCTCAACCGTTTGGACGTTTAATCGAAAAATGAATGATTTTATTATGTATGATTTATATGATGTTAAAGATATTGCGAGAAAATTATAGTAATTGTGATAGTTCCTTAATATTGAAACTATGAAGTAGTTAATGAAATACGCTCAAGTTATTCGTTTTTTTATTTATTTGTATCACATTTTTTATCGCATCCGGTAAATTATGCAAATGAGTAGCTGCATATGCTCATATACGTATGCGCGTGCTGTTATTTATACGATAACGACATTCGATTCTTTTTGAAAAAAAAAAAATATTTTTCGAGCGCGAGAAGAATAATTATTGATCGGCCTTGATCATATTTTTCATATATTTTTTATAATATTCATATTTTCAATTAAACTTGAAATTTTATTCGACTCGACCAGCTCGATTCAATAAAACAGAAATAGAAAATTCTCAACTCGTTGGAAAATTGTTTTGTATAACAGTAGCGGACCATGCCAATTCCTGCAATCTCAATTGCTCCTCATTAAAAATTGAAATTACTCTATGCATTCACTACTAGCTTTTTGGAGGTGATTTTCAAAAAATAATTGAGTCCCAATAGTATGTACAATTGTAAAAGATCATCGCGTTTATGAAGGCCAAAGGGCGTATCTTTTATGCTTATACACAGCGCAGGTACATACCCTTGAGCTTTTGCACACCTGATATAATTGCAATATATTTACACCATGGCTAAGCATTCAAAACTGATACAAGTTAGGAATAGTGCGAACTATTAGTGTTAATTAAAAAAAATATATGTATGGCCCTGCCAATGTAAAAAAGAGTCGTTTCAAAACTGATACAAGTTAGGAATAGTGCGAACTATTAGTGTTAATTAAAAAAAATATATGTATGGCCCTGCCAATGTAAAAAAGAGTCATATAGTCAAAGCTTATTCAATTTTACAATTAACATAAAATCATTATTGAGAAAAAAAATGGTAATCGCTATAATTGGATGACAAGCTAAAAATATTGGATCTATTAAGAGTGTGGGGCGTGGACGAGGATATTGTACAAAAATGGAAACTCGTTGAACTTTTTCATTTTTTCATCTTCCCTCCTACATGTCATAAAAAATAAGCGATCATTTTTTCTCAGCGTAAATCGGAGTCAGTTAAAAAATGCTTAGCATGTTTTTCGAATATGACAAGATACTCGAAGAAAATGGCAAAATTATGTTTGTTGATCGGGAAAAAATCGAGGACAAATAAAGTTATATCAAAACTGCTTAATTGAAATTTCGCGATGTAAAAACTCACAGAAAAGCACACACACACACACACACACGTATTATATATATTGTTAACAAACAATTACAAAAACTAAAAGATTACGAATTACGAAAACTAAAGAAAACTGACAAAAATAATAATAATAAGCATAGTGCTGTATAATTTTTATTGCGAAGACGCTATATGCTTTTTCCTGAATGAATATTTTACTTGTTTTGTCTTTCGTAACAATACAGGATGAGAGTGCAATGCGCACCGTACGCAATGTACGCACGTGACAAAAGAGTGATAGAAATTATTCATATCTTTTGTTCATTTGATCGCTCCAGGATAAATTCGATTACGATCAATTCAAAACGTTGAGAATTAAAAAACAAAAAAATCGAGGCAATACACCAAATAGGAAGGGGTAAGTAACTGTTGCGTCAGACTTTCGAAATTTACAAAGTTCGAAGACTCACGAAGAAACGGTTCAACGACCTCAAGAGCTTTCCTCGATGTCATTGATTTCTTCCTCTCGGATATCGCACCATTAATTTCATGAGAAAATCGCCAATTAAATTCTGTTGACAATCCCATTAAAGCATTAAAAAGAAAAAAAAATATACTGCTCTTCCCCCGCCAAAATGTAAATGAATTAAAACTTAAAATAATTATTTGTTCGAGAATTTTACACTCTCTCGTATCAAAACTTGTCATAGGATTTTATTTTCAATTCATGTCGATATAAAAAATCAAAATATTAAATTTATCCACGTAATGTTAAGAAAATATTTATTTTTCAATTACATACTTAGTATGTAACCCCGCGTCCATTGATGCGTTGCGTGACCGTAAAAATACCTAACACGAGTCTGAATGATTTTAATTATCGCGCGATATGCATACTATCGATCGGTGCATTACTTTTTATCCATTAAGATGCCAAAAATTTGGTGCTGTCATCAAAAGTGAAATCATTGATAAGTGTCCATTCACGGAAATTCCGCTCGTCGATAAAATGATCGATGATGGCTTTGTCAAGGAAACAATGACCGTTCCTCTATTCCTTACGAAACGAACGAGAGGGAGGGAGATAAAATTTGTGTAGGATTATCGGAAAAGAGAAAAAATAAGTAAAATATCCACACAAGGCTGGAAAAATCGTGGTGATGGTTATCGATGTAACACCGAGGCATACAATGATTGTGCGTGGAACTTCCAGCTACTACATAGAATAGCCGGAAATGGTGGCCGCTCAGGGTCCCAACAGTCGTGACCTTACGATGCTCTGACCATCGTTTGAATTACCAACGTAGCGTGATTCGGCTATTATTCGTATATATCTACGATTAGCATATCGATTCAACATTGCAATTCGAATTGCAGAATAACGTTAATACAAACTGACGATCGGCCAAGAAATTTCGATCATTGGCGATCTGACGAAAATGTGTAAAATTAGTACAGCATCGTTGAAGATTTTTTTCATCAAACTTTAAATAATTTTTCTTGTATACAATCTTTTGTAAAAATTATATTTAATGAACATTTGTTCAATGACGTAAATTTTTCATACCACACTTTGTGGAAAGGTTCAATATTATACTTGCCAAGTTTAAAGCTATTTAACAGGCCAACTTTAATGGCATTTAACAGGCGAGTTTCAAAAATTATTTAAGGGGATATTGAACTCCGACCCATAATAACCCATCATCTCACAGCAGTTTTATATCACCTTAATTTTATATTAAATTGTATTATAAATTATTTACTTATCCACTGCTCTTCGATAATACTTTTGTTCAAAATGAATGTTCTCGGTATCTTTGATATGGATGATGGTTTAAATTTTTTTTGTTTCTTTATGTACTCTAATTCTCATCGAATGCAACGTTTAGTTGGGACTGCATTGGGACGTACTTACCTGAGATTGCGTGCGATCTCGTTAAGGTGATATTCAATATCGATGGAGCAGCCATAAAGGAGAAAGAGAGAACGATATAAAACGTGTCGCACATCACCTTAAGGGCATATGATGCCCGTATGATGAGTGTGAGACGGATAGATAATAATTTTTTAAGCCATCCTTGGGAAAGTTGGATTACACTTTTTTTTGTTGTTTAATGGCCGTCAGTGTGCTACATCCTCTAGGGCGAGGAAGGGGGGGGGGGGAGTGTACCTTACGTCTGACCTATGTGATATATTCATGATGCAAAATTGACAAATTATTTCTGGTATAGCTATTTCGTAGTATAGCAAAACATTCCCTTGAAGGACAATTTTTTTGTTTAAACATCGAAAGCTTAAAAAATTATACTCTTTAGTGCATTAACAATAAGTTATAGGCAGATGAAAAAAAGTTTCTATAATAATAACACTTACGATCAATAGTTTCAAGGCTATAAATTTATATAAATTTTGTTAATTATATTTTAAACATTTATAATATATATATATCGAAATATATCGAAATATATTTCGAATATATCGAAAAAATATATAAAGAATTCTCTCGAAAATCTAATATTCACAATGAAAAAATTGAATTTTCCTACAATATGTCCTGTAATTCCTATAATATTTTGGGGCTCAGATTTTTTTTTACGCCCTCATTACATGATACCTTCTAACCCCTCGGTTTTTCAACTAAAAATTTGTACTTCAAGGGTGTTTTAAAATGCCAAATAGTGTATAATAAAATTGTCAACTTTGCAGCATGAACATATCACACATAGCTCACAAGTAAGGTGTACCCCCCCCCCCCCCCCACCTCCTCCCCCGCCCCTTTTCACCTGTAAATGATAGAGATAACAAATTTCGTGAATTGTTTTTTGTTTTGTTTAATTAAGGGTCAATTTCGATTTGTTTTACGTAAGAAAAATTACTCAATAAACGAGCTAGAATCGATGATGGAAAATTTGTGAATGGAATGATACAGACATGAGGTTTTTTTTTATTTCACGTTGTTTTTATTATCAAACGTATAATTCCTGCTATTATATGTACGGTTAATAAAAAAAAAAAACCATCATTATACAAGACATTACAGCGTACGTTTTATTGGAACGTTTCCTTGATAATACTACGTCTGCTTTGCCCATTTTGAAAATTACTTCCTCAGGTTCGATTTATTGGTACGGGAATGGAGTTTTTTTTTTTTTTTTTTTTTAAACGAGTGGACTAAACGCAAGCTACGCCAAGCCCCGGAGCATCCACATACTGACACTGTACAAATATACACGCTGTATAGACTGAGATTTAAAATTTACGAAGGATTGAGAACGAGCAAATCGAACGAAAAGATCCACACCACGGAAATTCTCTGCTGGATTTTTTAGCGAGCGTTCAAGTTTTTACGAGTTACGTGAAAAGTGCCATAAGGCGATATGCACCTACTCAGTCGGTAACAAAAAAAATTGTGTGCGAAACATCAACCGTTCGGGAGAATTTTTTGAGGAGTAAATGTAGCTTCCTCACAATCATGATGATTTATACAAAAACTGCTGTATCGATAGAGAAGAAGCACACATCATTATTGAGCTCATCGTGGTCCACAAATTTATTGTTGCATAAATTTTTACACAATAGGCTATATACATCCGTATGTATACATAAGGGTAAAAAATTAGGCGGTAATAAACCCTTTGCCAGGCCAAATCGACGATCAAAAACTTGATAATGTCAACAACTAGAGGCGCGAGCACATTGATTAATTTATTTACATGGTAGGGCAGAGAGGGGCACAGAGCTCGGTTGATATATATTTGTGTATACCTTCGTTATCGACTGTTAACAAATCACAATCGGTAATATCCACACATTCGCTAGTTCAACCAATTGTTTTCACCAGTTTGACAAGTTTTTTCTTCATAACAATATTTTTTTACGTAAAAATAAAGTTTTCATCGTCAAATGTTCACCAATGCTTGCTATTACGGAACGAAGAGACCTCAATCTTCGTTGCTATTACGTTCTAGTTCACACATTAAGGTGCGATTACTCGGTCGGTAAGAAAAACTGTACCCGATTTCCCTCCAAAACGATTAATCTTTCGAATAAAAGTCGAGAACGACAATTTTCGCCAAACAATAGTTCAGTTATGGTCTTTTGGCAGTAAAATTAACCGCTTGGGAGAAATTTGCGACGGGAATAAATTAAATGCAGCGTCTCTCTCGCACTAATAATGGCTTGCTCAACAATTGTTTTACCGATAGAGGAGTTGTCACGTCAATGTCCATAACAACATTGCTCTACAGATATTTTATTTAACATGGCGTCGATTCCTCACCAGATGATGGTGTCCAGCCCAAACTTTCCGAAAAAAATGTGCTCAAATGCTCGTGGTATGTCACGATACTCGTTCCTGCCCTACGGACGAAAGTCATCGAGAGATCGGCAATCGAGGAAAATCGATCGTCAACTGTGTTTGCGAGACCTCTCGATTTCACTACTCATTCGCTTCATCCTCAACACCCCCGTTTCGGCTCAATCGGATTTAACGTTATTGACGTGAGCTCGATTACCGGTCGCGCCATTACTCATTTTTACTGTCTGACTCGGTGCCCTCGAGTTTATATAATTTGTCACATAAAACGAACCAAACATATACATGAATAAGCAGGAGTTCACTATCAACATACCCGAAAATATCCTTGGAAGGTCGCACTCGACGGTAAATGTTAAAGCATTTTGCATCAATATTATAGAAAATTGTACGAGTTGCAGGGACGTCAGATATTTCTTCCACCAAAGATATTTTTGTATCGAGGGCCCGAATGCCGATAACATGTAATAACCGTACATTAGGATGTGAATGAATGAATTTATAAAACCGAGAAGAGTGCCCTGACCACCCGGGAAAAATCTAACACCTATCCAGGCGGTAATGGGCATCAGCGAATGATGATAAACGTGAAGGAACGATATCTGACGTTGTTTCTTCCGAAGAACAAAGAAGACGGTGTCAAGCAGCTCGATCAACTTGCATATGTAGTACAACCATACGGCCCGTGCCATCTGAAAATATATTATTTTTTCAAATTTTATATTCATGGACAATAAAATTTCTAAAAGAATTGATATAACATTGCACAAAACTGAGGGGGTGGCGATATGAGTTAATTCTGACAGCGACGTTAATGGCCGCTGCAGGACATCTGGTGTTATGCCAATGCATAACCTCAAAAATTACAAACACATATTTCTCAAAAATGGTTGAATAGAATTTAACGAAAGTTTTGGGCGATATTTGTGCCATCATTCTTCATTGATTCGAAACAATTTATTAATATTCATCGACGCATCTTTATCAGAAAGATGCGTTCAAAATTGCGAGATGGGGGCAAATCAATTTTAACTTTGCCGATAATGTCAATTTCTGCCACATCGAAGGTTCTTATTATTATTGTGATGATGTGTAACATGTTCTTCATAATTATATGTTCTTTCTCTTTACCACTCACGTCAGTTTTGCACATTACCTTAACACATAATGTGGCCCCACATTATGGTAACAAATACTGCAAACCATTTTTCTTCAAAGGTGCATCGAAATTTTGCGATTCAGTAAAATCTCAATGCATAATTGGCAAAAAAAAAACAATGGTTTACAGTTTTTGTTACTGACCGAGGGAGTTACTATTGCACATATGAGAGTTTCGCATCACCTTAACGTTACATGGTAGGAATGGCAAAAAAAAATCACACCAATCGTATTTAATACACTGAATTTTCTACTGTCTTGCACTGATCGTGAGAAAAAGGACTGTTCGTCAAAAGAAACGTTAAAAAATATGAGGCTTACTTTATTTACGCTAAACTAAATAATTGTCAATAGAGTAAATAATAATAATGGTAGCAAGTAAATTTTTTTTCGAACACCCGTGAATCCAGATTGACTCGATCCAAGTACATTTTCTTTGTCACATTGATAGTGTGAAAAATATCATTGAGGCAATTTTTGAGCATGAAAAAGTGTTGATTCGTACCCTGATGGCTTTGGGATCCATAGATCGATTGACCGGCTCGCAAACAAAGCCGTAATCGCCGAGCCACCCCGACATTAAACCCTCGTAAACCAACCATATGCTGAGCAAAACTTGTATCAAGTTGTAGACTATTAAGGTTTTCCTAAGGCTGTAAGGTTTCTTGTCACGCATGTATCTTGGTCCTGCTGATGTGCTGAAGTAGACGTAAGTGATGACGATCATGAGCAAAGGTCCCGGTCCGACGACCATAAACCAGTCGCTCGTTCTCGGATCTGCAAACGTCATCATTGATTAACAAAAAAAAAAAAAAAAAACAAAAAAGAAAAGCAAAACGAAAATCCACCTTTGTCTCTTGAAACTGCAAGTTTACGAGACAAGGGCAGATTCTTGATAGTCACCGGCCTGTATCATTCAATAATTACCAATTTTATTTTTCATGAGATCATGATACCAATCGACTATTCCCATTGTCAGGCGAGTCTTGGACAGCCAATGGCTACCAACGAAATTCTCGGCAAATTGAAGACAATTGTTACTCTAAAAATAAACGAAAAGTTGGCCAAAAAAAAAATAATAATAATTCGAATCGTGCCGTGGAGATCGGAGTTTGCTTTATGATCGCATAAAATTTTCGAACTTCGTGTCGATCGCCATCAGTCCCGTTCGCCTTAGCATTCATGAACTTTTGTGACGTTCGTTCGTCATGATTTGCCTGTCCAAAGTATTCAAAGCGGAAGCATCGGATTGTCGATGATTATGCTCGATCGACGAGAAAAATTCTCATGTTAGTTTGCAACGTGACACATTATCGTTATTATCACAATGAGGGAACTTGTCGAGTAATGACGATAATTACTTGACGTGCTACTGCTAAAGAAAACTTTTTATTATCTTCCACGAAGTACGAATAAAGTGTCTTGATTCTTTTCTCGACAATAAAAAAAAGCGACACTGGAGGCTTTGATTAATATAACAAATTTGTTTTTCCTGTATTCTATGTGAGATTATTCCAAAGCTTCTTTGAGCTTGAAGATTTTTTTTCGCCTCTGTTTACCCCTCGATTTTGGCACATTCATGAGAGATTTATGATTACAATCAGCGAAATTTTTTTTCCAACGAGATGCATTGCCAAGAGAATCTCGAGAGCGGTCAGTGACAATGGCGTCAACCATGTACGACAATAACTAAAAAGATATTTAAAAATATATACAAAAATTGAAATCACGAGATTCACAAACTCATTTTATACAATAATAAGGCCTGAAAAATATGAATAAACTATTTGGGTATGCGCAAAAATTCATATTGTACAAAAATGGATTAAATAACTTATTTTTTGACAACGATCAGCATATTTAAATGAGCAAAGATCGAGGGGATCAACGGCGTGGAATATTTTTTCAAAATTTTTGACATTGCCAGAGCAAGTGTGCAGATAAATGGTCTTTGTACACGGTGAGACACAAACAGTGAGATCTTGAACCAAGGTGAACGGGATCATTCGCGAGATATACTCTATATATTATGTACGTAGACCCGAGTTCTCGCCTTATGTTTTACTTTATTCTCCCCTGCTTTCATTTGTTTACTCTACTTCTTATTTGTCCGCTTATCGTGTATCTGACAGAGCGTAGCTTAATTCGACAGGAAGAAGAAAAGAACAAATTATCGGACCGGAGAATTCTATTCTCCATTCTCTATTCTCCACCACAGTCTCGGAACGATTTGATAACGTCTTTAATCGTAATCGATTGGAAGCTTTCTAAAATGGGTTTTAGATTTTCGATAAGAGGATTTTCCAACATAATGATAAAAGCTACATATCATCTCATTGTCTAATGAATCTACTATTGCTATCATTATCATTATTATTATAGCTGTATCAAGACAAAATATAATTGAGGTAATGCGAGTTATCCAAGAGATTAGAATAATCTTGATCTCTTCTCGTGTTCTTGCTTTGTCCTCTTTCATTTGTATTTGGCTCGTTGCACGACAGAGCAAGAACGCGGAAATGTCTCACCGATCTGTACCAAAATGTTCGCTGTGAGCTGTCTCACAAGTCCCTAGCCGCTGTTTTGATTTTGTTTTTTTTTAAGTTGATATTTTTTTTTAACGGGCTCTGAAGGACCGTCCAGGCGAGAATGGATTTTTATTTATTCGCGATTCTGGGGGCTTTGCGTGTCTGTGTGTCACTAGTTCGCGAGATCAAAGCCCTGAGTGAGAAAAAAATAACAAAACCGGTTGTCTGTTCGTCTGTACACGTGCAGATTCTCTGGGATATTTACAATCGAAATACGATCATCATCGTCGTCATTATCCCCATCTGACCAGCGTGAATTTCTTTCCACCACTCCCTCCTCTCTCTCTCTCTTATTTGTGCTATGAATATAGAAACATTTGTTTTTTCCAATTTCTAAATTTAGTTTTTTCACTCCTGAAAAATTTAATGGGAATATAATATTGGGGTCGAACGATCGATTAATTCCTGCCGTGTTCTCTTTCTGCTTCTCGTCTTTTGCAATTTAGAGATCTCAAAACTTTGGATGAACGTTATAAACGCCATTAGCTGACATCTGATGCCCCTCCTTCAGGCTATCTTAAGGAGGCATCAGCGAGTAGACGATATGCTATAAGAAAACACTAAAATCTTGGTGCGTGAAAAATTTTGAATAATAGATTGACCGTTTAGTTTGTGAGATATTCACCATTGAAGTTGAGTTATTTAATATTAAGCTGTACGGATGGTCAATTACTTTTCAGCATACAAAACGTTTTTACAGAAAACTGGATGAAGATATGCGGCTGAAAAATTTATGTACGGAAAGTAGAAGCTTTCGAAAGAAACATGTTGAAATTTGAAAACGGTTCACCGTCTAGTTTTTCAGATATGATAAATAAAACAATGAATTTTGCACGGAAACGTGAGACCCTCTGATTCTTGTGACACGCACCTCTCTCTCGCACACTGTCCACCCTTCGCCCTGCGTGCCATGCGGCCTATCCCCGACACTGGGCCGCGCTGGAGCCACCTTAAAGCCTCGCAAGTGCACCAATATAAACGTCGTGCTCCACGCATGTTGTTGTGTTGCCATAAAAATTTCAAACCAACAAAAAATAACGAATTCACTCAAAATGACAAAGTGATAAACACTTTTGCGATTTTGTTCCCCCAAACCCCTCCGCTCCCCACCTCTTCCGGACTTTCATTCAGAATAAAATTAGCAGACCGGTTTTTGAGAGAGGAAATAGCCAAAATATATGGAATGCTTATTGACAGTCGTTAATGATGCAAAATTACGAAAGAGTTTTCAATATAAATATATCCGATAATGATCGGGAAAAAAGTGAGAAAAGTCAGGGTGCACATATAGGAAAGAGTTTCTTTAGTGTTCACCAAATTTTTTGTTGGATATGCTAAAATATATTTTGAATTCTTATATTATGACAAAATATGTGCAGGATCCAGGGCAAATGAGGATAAATATGATTTGTCCATTACCAAATGTCAGTTGAGGCGAATAGAGCCAAGTATGATGATTAACAAATGATAATGATTACAAATTAGCAATAGCAACTGAGCGTTTATTTTATTATTTCAATTTTTTTTCTTTTTATTTTATTTTAAAATACCCAACAAAAATTTCACTGTAGCATGGCAATTTTTTCCATCTGTAATGAAGACTAACAGACGTTCATAGTTCGCATATCATTCATTTTCGAGCGAATTGCAAAAAAAAAAACAAAAAAAAAGAACACAGAAAAATATCGCTCTAATGACTTGGATATTTCACCCCTGCTGATCGTTCTAACACACAAATCCCACGGGGATTCCCCCTGACTGGGAAGTCCCGGAGAGCTCGTCGGCTGTACATGCATCAAACATTCTGCAAACTTCTATAATACGCGCTCAATCTCACTATATATTCCTGATCTCATTTTACACTCTCGACATGCCTATACTTTCGTCTCGTCCTCAAGGTGGCTAAATAACAAATCGAGATGATTTTTTTCATGCATTGCCATTCGAGCGATCGATGTAGGAGTTAATTAAAAAAATGCTACGAACAATATAAATGGGCAATTGTGAATGAAGACAGAATTACTTAATGGTGAATAAAGAAGAAGAAAAAAATCAGCTGGATAATATATTGCGCAATCATAAATGCAATTGAGACGATATTATCTTCGGGCCGACAATAGTCATTATGAATACGGTAAAGTATATTTATTTGCGAAAAAGAGATGGTTCGATAATAAAACTGATAGTCGGTGAGCACGTATTATAGGATTTATACGGAAACGTTACATTCAATGTGACTACTTTTTTTTTTCTTTTTTCACGTGTGCCACGCTTGATGCACCGCAAAAATACGTGTGGTAAATGAGAAGGAAAGTTCCTCTCTGACTGTCGCATCGATTACTGCTTCAATTTCAAGGATACACACATACACACGCACATACATATATGTATATATATATATATGCATATACATATGTAAAGAAATGTATATGTAGGAATTTCCCTCTCTTTTCGTTTCTATCGATACTCGATTAAATCGGTACACTTCCGACTGGAAGTCTATAAATTTTCCCTCATTGTGTTCGAATGAACAGAATGACGCGAATCAAGACGCTTGAGCATTTTTATATACATAGATACATTTGCATTTGCATTTGGTGTGCATTGACGTAATTTTTTATAGAGAATCAGAAAGATTTGTCTTTTCTGCCTTAATTTTCTCCTATATATCCACACCATCTATCGATCACTTCTGTCTCGTTGGATTTACGAATGATCCGTGTGCAGGGGGAAGGAATTAATCGTAACGTCATTACACATGTGTCTGTAATGTATGAGATATGTTACATTCACTGCAGGTTGCATTGGTATTAGGCAATAAATTGGATACGTGCATTTCTCGTTTATGGAGAGAGAGAGGGAAAGCGTGAGGAGGGGGGGGCGAAGAAAAGAGAGAGAGAGAGAGAGAGAGAGAGAGAGAGAGGGGAAGAAAAGAGAGAGAGAGACATAGAGGGGACCAAAAGAGAGAGAGAGAGAGAAACATAGAGGGGAAGAAAAGAGAGAGGTAGAACCGAATGACCTTTGGTTTAAGACGCGATCATCGCAAATACCCCTTACTTTCGGACTATCATTGCGATCGTTCTATGATGATAGCACGCTACCGCGATTCGGGTCAACGACGCATCGACGATTTTCCCGAACACAAATTGCATCATTGTTATTTATTTGTATTTTTTTTTAATTCAAATATTCCCTCCATAAAAAGACGTTCATATACATTTGATTCTACGTGTCTTTTGTGAACTTTGTACGTGCGTAAAAATTCCAAAATAATCAGCCACGATTTCCTTAGAATGATATTGAAAAATCAAGAGCAATCAACACGTATGAACGAACAATTGGCACTTTTTCCGGCACGAATGAGATACGACTAATTATAGATTCCGAGGTCTCAGTAAAAATGAACCTAAAATGAACTCGACATTTTTTCCTCATTGTCCATGTTCTATAATAAAAACATCGAGCGACATCGAGCGAGAATCATGCAAATATAAGTAACTTGCCACTTTCGATGTGTTGATATTTTTTTGTCATGATATACATACGATTTTTTTGGGCTTTTTTTTCCTTACGAAAAACGAGATATAGTAGAATAAGATTTCGGATCCAATCGCGATATCCGAATGGATAACGCGATAACGCAAATATGAGAAAACATTAAGAAACACATTAAGATATTTAAAAAAATTGCTAGTTCTCAGCTCAGATATATTTTTTCAGATTCTCATAAGGTTTTTTTATTTCCACCCTGTTCCATATTAACATTCGTTTCCTGTGTCTCAAAACAATCAATTGTATTGCATTAATGGCAACATACGAAATCACGTTTTTTTTTTTTATAGAATGAAAACGAGGCAATGAAAATTTAATATTTTACGAAAATGAAATGAGACCACGTGACATCAGTTTACAAAACTCTAAGATTTCTATTTCGTTAGCGTAAGCTCGTGATTAAGTGGCCCCGCGAGGAGGAAATAATTCATTCTTATCCACTTCTATGGATGTTAATTTTCGATTGACGAACCACAGACTTTTATTGATATTATATATATTTTGGAAAGTTGTTTGTTTCTTTTTTTGTCGCAATCGAGCCCAAAACCAAATCCAAGCAAACAGACAAGACTATTGTGAGCGCGCGGTCCACTAAATCCGCTATTACTATATATATGTATATATGTATTTACATGTGTTCATTGTGCATATTATTAATTAACAAGAGGCAAGGTAGAGTCTGTAGGTAACGTAATTTTAACTATAAACGAATATTTAAGTTAATTAATTGTGAGTGAGATTGAAAAAAGGGACCGTTTTTTTAAACTCATCTATATATATATACATATACATATATAGTGCACCTTGAAAAACCCCGTTTGGTGATCTCGCGTGTAAACAACGAACTCACACAATGGCGACGTATAAATGAGCTACGATTATATATATATATATTTTTTCTTTTTTCTTTTCCTCGAGCACCGGTTTTTCCTACGTCGCGGAATAACACAAATGCTTTTGTTACCAACGTTCAAGATAATTACGAGCGTTTACAATCGTTTAAATATTTTTTTGAACATTATTACTGATCATAGAATAATTTACGCTGATGATTAAAAGAAACGTTTGATAAACTGTGACGAATCGATCTACTTAACATGCTGCGATGATGAAAACTACGAGCACGGCACGATCGTAATTAAAATAAATAGTATTAAAAAATAAATAAAAGAGTACTTAAAATAAGTAATGCGTAAGTAAAACTCACCTCAAAAAATATAGTTTTTCTTGTGTTTTATTGAGTCACTCGTGGCTCAACGTACGATAAAGAAAATCAGACTTGATGATATTCACCCCGACATATCGTTGTTTTTTTAAAAGGAAACGATGAATATCCTTGCGAGCGGTAATGGCGAAACGAAGCAGAATCAATCACAGGCCAGACGGGGTTGATGATAAAAAATTGCTTTGGTGGAAGAATGACGAGATTCACGTTTTCCAAAGAGTTGTATATACACACACATATATATATTTATATATTTATATATATGTATATATATATGTATGTATGTATATATTAATGCATACAGGTACAAAAATGATGAAAATCGAAAGTATCCACCTCACCGCCCTCTCGCTTATCGACCTGACTCTTCGCTCGTCCACTGGACCACTGACTGTCAGTATCGTGCGCAACTTCGTAGCTTGTCTCGCGAACTGGCGAGACCACCAAGCAAATTCTTTGTCCGTGCAAGAGCCCACGCTGCAATATGAAGGAGAGCCTTGCCTTGGCTCATGCCGATTGCGGCCTCTCTTGTTGCTGTCGCTGTCGTGATCGTTGCTGTCGTTGTCGTCGTCCCCGTCGTCGTCACCACCACCACCACCACCACCACCACTGCCACAATATTTTTCCCTTTCAGCCGCAATCAGGCTACCGCCCCATACGATTAACGACTCACCAACTTTGAATATACTCTCGTAAAAATCCGTGCTCTTCAATATTTGTATATTGATCGCGATCGAATGTCCTATATATATATATATATATATATATATATATATATATATATATATATATATATATATATATATATATCAAACAAACGAGGAGATCAAACAAAAAAAAATAAAGAAAAATTAAACATGAACATTGGAGTGTGTGTGAAATTTGGGGTTCGCAAACTGCAGGGGTCGAATATCGACGTGTGCTGATGCACGAGGAGTGTCATTTTTGGCTGCAACGACGATGATGACAATGATCTAATAACGCTATTTTTTGACTTATTTGAAGCAAAAAAAAATTTCAATGTTTCCTAAGTTGAGTTGAATGACCAGACCCCAGTAAATGACCAGTTGACGTAAACTATATCTATATATAGTGATTTTAACACGGGAGATCATTCGCTGAATCTTAAGGCGATCAGTCACTGGTGCACTCACCCTATATTCACGATTGCACTCTTCAATTATGGTAATTTAACGAATATGAGAGATACGTCCCTCTACCTATACAAATACCGTCAACTTTGCGATAATCACTCTGCGGCCGCGATCCTGTTTAACGCGCGAACGCATCAGTCATCGGAGATTATACATTTAAAAGCGAACTTGAGTGGAAAAAAAATAGTTGGGTGCATCTGTCCACTAGAGTAGTGGAAAACAATTTTAATTTTTTTTTAATGAATAAATATACGTATGTCGAGTTTGAATAGCCAACATTATTATACTTCGACGAAATTATTCACAGCTGTCATTTTCCGTGGCTTATATATATTTTTTCCAGCGAATGGTCAAAATCAAATTCTGATGACGCTGCAAAGGGTTTCTGCTAGCTAATTTTTTGTTCTATCTTTTATATATCATCGAAGAAGGTGCTAAAATTATTTCGCTCGGGTACTTAGCTATGGAAAACTTTTAATGATCCAAAAAGAATAACAACAAAAAGTGTTATGATATATATATATTTTTTTTGGTTCAATAAAGAATTCCTTTTACTTGAAATGTTTTTCATTATCTTCTTTAATATGAAAGGTGGCTCTGGAATTATAATTTCCTTTTTGCTAGATGCTCTATACGAGGAGAAAATTTTTAGTAGCCCAAACTGAGTACCAACAAACACTTACGATTTTTTTTTTTTTTAGTGATTTTGCCAATTGCCATGCCGTGAGTTTGAGACATCATCATTGGCAGAATGACGATTGAATGGAAATCTGTTGATTTCAATTCGCATAGCATAATTATTTCTCAAAGAAAGCAAATAAAAAATTGTTAAATTTATTTGAAACAAATGCTAAAAAAATTTACGAAAACTAAAGTAGATTTCGGTGGATTTAAATAATTCAATTTAATTGACAATAAAATAATTTTTTTCGGTACGTGCTAGCCTTCTCGTGAAAGGATCGATGCGAATAAAATACGTGCATTTTTCTTTATTTTGTCATTGGGCCAAAGGTCAGCGTAACATACTATCTCGTATGATCTATTAGAATTTTGTACTCCACTATTTGTGGAATAGGATTTAGCTCGTACGTTTTCGCCTACGTCACGAGAATTTCTTTCAAAAAGTACTTTGCATATGTATGTTGTTTATTCGGCTCGTTTAACAAGCATTGAGCTAACGCTGCCGGGTATCTAATCCAGTCTCTCACGGTAATCGACACTTCCAGACATCCTATACAGATACTCGCACGCACTCGCAGACACTCATAGATAATTCGTGAATACTCAAAGACACTCGTAGACACTCGCAGACACGTCGCCTGATTGAACGAAGGGTATAAAACTTTCGGACCTTAATAACTCTCCAGTTCATAAAATAAAATAAAATCCATCTTATATCCGAAAAGAAAAATCGCAATGAGAATTTAACGACGAATATTTCGAGAAAAAAATAAAATATATTTACGAAATAAAACGATATAACATGTAAAAATAATATTTCCGTCCAATATCCTTAATTTGCGTTTGGCCTCCGATGCAGCCGCAATTCGAATCAAATTTTATAATGCATTGAATGGTAAGTAATTTTCACACGCTCGTCGACCTATTCAAATAAATACCAGCATATAGTAGGACTAAAATCGTCAAGTTTTTAAGCCTCTCCGTCCATCCATCCTCTCGTGCGAATAAATTGATTGATCCACTCAAGACTCATTTGATAATTACCAAATTTAAGGGGTGGAACAGAAATCATACAGATGTAAACGCAAGAATCATTTTATAATTAAATTTTATACGATTTAGTATAAACGTCAATCGGACTTTTCAGCGATGATTTGCGGTTCGATTGACACGTATTCTTGTTGAAACTCATGGTGAGAACTCGTTTGGCGTGACCTCTGGTGTACACTATTCTTTTATATTGACCTATTGACAATGAGATACTTTGTGCATATGATAGAGTTGCACAGAAGCCACGAATTATATTATTGAAAATGTCTGTTGCATGTCCTGTATTACTGTACGCATTCCAATACAGTCGACTCTCTATAAAATCGCGCCCTCGGGGCTCTGACCACACGATATTTAGGGAAAAAAACGATATTACAGAGTGCCCGCGAGCGCTACGAGGCGCATGAGAGTAGCCTTCTCCTCTCAATGCGAGATTTTAGAAAGAGAATTCCGGAAAAACGAGATCTTATAGAGCGTGATCTTACAGAGAGTCGACTGTATGTACGTAATAATGAACCTGTGCATTTAATTGCATTGCAAAGGCCCGTCGATCACATCTAAAGTATTGTCCATTCAGGAAGTCGTTCTATAAATTATTCCAAGTTTGTAAATGGATGACTTTGACCTATGTCTAGCTATCACCGTGCAATTTCCACCGACTTAGCCTAATTTTTCCATTGTACGGCTAGTTTTGTCATTTATTATCATCATTTTTACTATTTCAATCGTGTCAAATTACAGATCACATATAATAATGAAGGTCAATAAACAGGTTCAAAGATCATCTGTTCACAACATCGACATTTTTTAAGCAAAGAATTGTCAAGAGGTTAATACTTTTTCAGCGCTCGATAAGTCTTGATGTCGATCGAATGTATTCGGCACTTGAATTTTCTGAGTAGTCATTTTTTTTTAGTAATTCAAATCATGATCGAATTGAGGGTAACGAGGGACGACAGCCGCATTGTGATGCAACAACAACAGTAATAATAATAATAATAGCAATAATAATAATAATAGTAATAATAGCACAGAAACATAGTCGCAAGAAAAGTTGGGGGGCTGCATAGAAGAGAAAAAAAAATAAGAAAATAAAAAGTCGAGTATCCGTTGGAATGAAAATTTGCAATATGCAATTTCTGCAAGGGAACTTGATTCGTCTGACCGCTACTTTCATCCAACGCAATAATCTCTCAGCTCTTGGGCTTGTATTTATTACGTATATATCATATAAGCGCGTGCCACAGCCTGAGGTGCGCCAGTAGAAAATGCCGTGCGAATAAAACTCACCGCACATAGAAACGGCCGGCACATAGAAACGGCATCGAGATGAAAATCATTAACAACCGATAAACTTCGTCCGTTTTAACCCTAGCTACACAAACTTGAGTCTGAGAGAACCGATTAATTTTTCAAGGGCCTGACACCGCAGTGCCCTTGACATTACAGAGACGCGGGTTTGTGACGTAAAAAAAAATTTGGTGCATGCACTTCCCTACCATTTGCCGCGAGAAAAACTTGAGGACAGTAGTAGCCTCTGACCTGCGAAAGTGTCCACGCCGAAGAACAAAATCGACATATTTGACCCCTTGAGGTTTCATTGATTATATGATGAAAAATAATATCGCCATATTTTTTTTTTTCTTAACATTTCATATCTGCTCTTTCAGAATCAACAAAGAAAATTGAATCCCATATAGATTAGTTCTAAAATTAGAAATTTTCGAAAGAAAAATAAAAATAAAAAAAACTGCAAAACTCGTGTTTTTCTTTTCGTTAGCACAAAATTTCCATTTTCTTGTAACGTTCTTGGGCAATATATGAGCCGAACACAAATATTTCACAAATGTTTTTTTTTAACAGTTTCTCCTTAAAAAAAAACGTATTTGAATAGACGTATCTTTGGGAAAACTACTAGGGAGCTAGTCGGGTCTCACAGATCCAATATGTATAACTAAAAGTATAGGGCAAAATATGTGTGCATAGTTGAGTTTAAGTAGATCCTTTCATTCTGCGCGTTTGGAATGTCTCAATCGCGCGTAATTACCCCGCACGTTCGAATGTCCCGGTAAGATCGTTATATTTTTTTTTGTTTTGACGTTTGTCGGCAATTATATGGGAACGAGCTGAAAATTATTCCATCATCATGTGGGGTTTTTGGAGCGAGAAATCGATCATTTATTTTTTTATCGATTATTAATTCTCATTATTATTATGATTATCATCACTATTCCTATCATAATAATCATTACAATTATCATCATCATTACTCTAATGATTTTTTTTGTGTTTTTACTGCTGAATTACCACGATGCCTACAATCGATTTTCCGTGGGCTCGACCCTGACAAATTTTAGATTTTGTTTGTGCCTCCATTATGAAAACGCGAGTGAGAAAGGTGAGAAAGGCGCGAAGGTGTCAGAAGCGAGATGGTCGTGAAAAAATGGGCAATGTTTGAAGAACTAGGTCGCGAGATTGACAAGGGAGAAGCCACGGATATACTATATGTATATATATATATATATTGAGTGCATATCACGTAGCGCACGCCGTCAGGAAAATATTGGCGTGATAATTGCTACCTGCTGCTGGCACTTGTCATCATCATGCTCGAGTTATTAAAATGTAGAATTGGCAGCCTTGAACTGGCTCGACTGTAAACCGTCTCATCCTTTTCTTATTATTATCATCATTACTTTTATTGTTATTATTATTAGTTGCAGCGCTCTTCTTTTCACCTTAGTTCTTCTACGATTCGTGAAATCGAGAAATCAAGAAAGAGCGCCCAAGAGAGAGAGAGAGAGGGGATGAGAAGAGAGAGCAAGAGAGACAGATAAAGCGAGAGTCTCATAGTCCAAGTTGCATAATTTCAGCAGCATTACAATTTAACGACATCATTGTTCTGCAATATCGTCCGTTCTGCGTGCTATTATTTGGTTACTAATTAAGAAAGAAGAGAAGAAAAAATACACACACGATCTGCAATGCAATCTCTTTTTTATATCGATGAGAATTTTATGATAATAATGATTTTGCAAAATACGTATCAAAAGATTTTGTACGTACACAACGTATATAATGTAGGAGGTGAAAAAATAATGAGATGTTTAAATGATAGAGATACATATTTAGTGATTCAAAAATAATCCACGGGTTTACAAAAATTCTACTATACTTGCAAATGAAAATCAAGTACCTAAAACTTCCGATAATGTTGAATTAATTATAGAGGCACCTCAGGGTAGATCAATGAAAAAAATTGTTTTTTAAAAAATTTTTTCGAAACCTACTTCGAAAGCTCCAATAATGTTCTTTGCAAATTTCACATGAAAATTTGTAAAAATTACGGAGATGTAGATATTTATCCGACGCGTCGTTTCATAAACGTCGAATGTTTTGTATCTGTTTCGTAAACTCTTATTAGCGCGTTTTTCTCGAAACGTTTTGTTTTCAAAGTCTGTAATCACGATATCTTGAACACTATTCGTCCGATTGAATTGAAATTTTTACAGGATCAACTTGAATACATTTATCAGTCTTTAACGATCGTACTTTTTTTGAATTTTCAATTTCCTTTTATATATAACGCTATAAAAAAGTTAAAAAAAAATGTACGAAAATTTGATTTTTAACATTAAATGACCATAATTTGATTTAAAAAAAATTCAATTATTGAGAAAAAAAATCGGAATTTCTGCCTGCTTTTAGCTCGTCTACTCTGATCTGCCCCCTTAAACACAATTTAATTCAGCTCGAGGACTCTGTTGGTATGAAAATGAGACAATTCACCAAAACTCTTGAGAACGTCGATGATGACGATTACGAAGCAGAACGAGCTAAACACAGCCTTATCATTTTATTTTTCGCACCGGCACTGAACTTCTATAATTCCGTCAAGTATTATTGATTAATCGATACGCAAAGTTATGCAGATTTGGCAAATAAAAAAGAATGATTTTGCGACACTCGTTTAACCGGATATGACACCATTGCCAACGAAAATTCCTTATTCCGTCAGTATATCAATCGTGCATAAATATAAATGTCTATGGGACATTCCAGGCCAAATGGATAGAAAAAAATATCTTTCACCTTCGAACTTTCCTTTCATCTCATATGATTATCTCGCATATATTGTAGTTCGCTACAACTTCATCACACTCTTACAGCATACTAAGTACATAATTGAATTTGTTATGAATTCCTTGTTAAAGTAGTTCCGGCCGTGTCGATTGTTCCTCGAAGGTCCCATATATATCGTCATTTATTTTACACAATTGAATTTGTCCATGAATGACCAAAACTTCACTTGTACTTAAAGAAATGAGTTTTTATTCGTTGTTATAATAATCCCTGTTTTTTTTCTTTATACAAATCGAGCAATGTATATTTTATGAACCAAAAACATAAAGGAAAATCAGCAACATGAACGAAAATAGCTAATTTTTTTTTCGACCCAAGCAGCTACTGTGCAGAGTTCAATCCTCAATCGGCTTCAAATTTAATTCATTACAAAATATACAGGGGGCATCGTCGAACTTTGTTGTTGATTATCAATTCTTTTTTTTCTCCTTTCTCTGATTTCTCGACTGTTTCCTTTTGTCTCAGCATTCAGCTAAAACCGATTGAACGATACGACAATGCAGTTTTTTCTTTCTGTCTGTTCGTTTACTGTTTATATTTTTCAACGGTAAGATGACAAATTATCGCAGATGGAGACATTGAAGAGGCTGCTGCTGCCTCAAAAAAATGCATGTAATGTTTCAGAATCGGTGAAAAAAAAATTGAAAAAACAATTAGCGGCGTTTTAATAACGGAGACAATGTGCGCGATATAATGCACCCCTGATATGATTAATGGCCTCGTTGACGTTTATTGCCACGTACAAAATAATGCTATATTGGCTAGAGATCACGCAATGGCGACCCGTCTCGATCATTGCAACGGCCGAACTCAACTCCTTTCAGACCATCTGACATTTTTCAATGGTTGCAGTGCAAAAAAAGCTTGATTATTTAACAAAAAAAAAATCATTCATTGATAAAAATTAATTTTATAAAAAAAAAAAAATCGTGGAAGTCATCAATTTTTAATAAAAAAAAAATACAAAAAATTATCGTCGGAAAAAATTTCGCTGCAAAAAGATGTTGATTACATTTTTTGTCGTAAAGAAAATTTTTGACTGATTAAAAAAAGTTAAAAGTCGTTTTAATTGATAATAAAAGTTTTTTTTCCCTCGGTGCCCATTTTGGCCTGCTGTCCGTTTTGCCCCCAGCATCACCCCTATATGCTGGATTTATCCATAGGACCTCGTTTCATCGATGATGATTTTCCTCTACCTTTTGTTATGACACAATATATATATATATATATATATGTATATCGCTTCCAGTATAACATGTACGTATAACAAAGCCCATCGAAAGTATTAATGCTCTCGTATCATAATGGAATGTCCGGTCAAAGCTCGATATCGAGGCCACGTCCTGCGGCCTTCATCGTAAATCGTCAAACTTTTTCTCAGTATTTTATTAAACTTCCATATCGAATCGATAAGTGGATAATAACAACAAAAAAATGAGCATGAAAAAAAAAGTAATGCAATGCATCATTATATATCGGAAAATACCAATCTCTTGTTTTCCCGGATATGTGCTAATACTGTATAATCGATGATACGGTATTTATTAAAAAATGTACGCACGTTACATCAGTGACGTGTCCGCATCAGATATGCCGGGCCCGAGACCACCGGGACAAATATCCGATGTAAAATTTTCAATCGATTTTTTCACAATGCGTACCACAATGCCTCATGTATAATCTAAGGGCTTAAGATGTATATATATATATATATATATATATATATAGTATTTAAAATTAAAAAAAAAATTTGGCCAGCCTCGATTTGATAATGATTTTTCGTACTAATTATACGAAACTGGCGAAACAAAAGGTTAGACACCATTTAAAAACCTGAATAAATTCATACAAATTTTGTGTTATATATCTATATATATTTCTTAAATACACTTGAAATAATTCGAACCATACATCGACTTACTGCAGGATGTGGCTTACAAATTTTGATATCTGACAGGATTTTTCAGAATTTTCGTAGATTTTTCAAACAGAAATTTCTTTATTCCAAAGCATTAGAATTCAATATAAATAAGTAAGAATGCCTCTTAGGGCTCTAATAATCATATAAAAAATCAAAGGACAAAATCTCAAAGGATAAAGTACAAGGACCTGTCCATTTGGCGTGGAATGCCCCATAGATACTTAGACTGTAGAAAAATGGTTTCTTTAGATTCATATGAAATATTTTTCCACCATTTTCCAATAGAGTCTCAATGTAAGTCGAAGCTGATAATTATTGATATTTAGTTAAATGTAATTGAAAAATAATACAAATTGAAATTTGCATATTCCACCCTCGTTGCTACCCCCCATACACAAAGTACCCTCGCTGAGCAAGTGTATTTCTCAGTTTTGAATTTCTCATAGATGAAGCTTTGTAAATTGGAATAAATAACGAAGAAGCAAAATAAGCAAAATTTTAATTCTAGCCGGTCCTAAAATACAGCCATTAGAATTTTTCGAGGTCAGGATACATACACACGATCAGATATTTTTTCTGAATTAATTTTCTGACGGTTTGGAATATTTTGAGTACTCCGGCTTAAAAATATTAAAAAAAAAAAACAATTTTGTCATGCAAACAAATCTTTCTCTGTGAGAAAGTAGAAATATGACAAAAAAGGTATAAATGGTTATAACGTTTGATAAACATTTTTTAAGTATGCGTCAAAAAGTATTTTTTTTTTTTTTTTTCGACAACGATCAATCCTCTGTTTGTTCATTCAATAATTAAAGCACTTTGTTGATTTTATTATCAAAGAATATTCTCGTAGGACTATGAAATTTTGCATGTAGTCGTCAATTATTGATATACTGTGCAATTAAAAAAAGGGTTAACAAAAAAGTATATGGATGCTCGGTCGATAAATCATTTGGTCAGAATTTCCACTACAAAGATACCGCTGGAGTTGCATCCGTGCTGCGATCTGGCGGGTAAAGCGAGAACAGCAGTTGGAGTATGAAGTGATGCTGTACAGTACAGCTTGTGCACATACACGCACATATATATGTGCGCATGTATATAGTACGAAATACAGCTAGAGAACGGGACTTCTCCTCCCAGTTTTATTTTCGCAAAATTGCTGCTGTCGTTGTGGCGCTGCTTGGTCGACAATGCTCATTCCCTTGCCAAGATTCGTGGACGACGCTGGACGAGAAAAATTCCCAGACTTTTTTTTTGTGATTCCTTTCATCTCCCAGTCTGCTCTCCACGTTCCGTAACTACTGTGCGCTCTCCGCCGCATTCGTTTGTCCGTCGCTGCTCGCTTATAGTGCGACTATCTCGTCAGTAGATCATTCGGGATCTCGGGCGTTCGTCTGTCTCTATCCCATTCGCCTTTCAGTAGTCACGGCAGCGTGCGTGCAGCCCACGGTGCGTGGAGTTTACGTTTATCATGAGCGGGACAATTTCAGCGCGCTCGTGTTTTCATTTTTTTTTTGTCGAGTGCAAAACCCCGAGAGTGCTTAAAAATATATCAGCGAGCCTTGTTACTTGTTTTACATTAATTTAATTATCTAGTTGATTGTTTATTCACTCTCTTATGTTCCAGTGGAAATATCTTTGTCTCGTTTTGTACTCTGCAAAGAGATGAACTTTTAATGTGTGACGATATGAGCTCGCTGTGATAATCACGGTTGCTCTATAACTCGAGAAAAGCTCTAGTGTTATTCGAACCAAGCTAAATTTATATCGATAAAAAAATTATTCAGTTCAATTATTCAAGTAATTCTTATTTGAGCTGAATATAATTTGTTGTAGAATCGTTTTTATTGAAATTCATTATTAAAACTGGTGATTGTCAGCCTGTGCACAGGCACAGGTTGCCTTGATGGACAAGTTTTTCTTGATTTGAATATTTTTTTTAGATTTTTCTGTTTTTATGTTTAATTTCGGCTTATTTAGAGTTAGTCAAACAAAATTAATTGGAATTAAACCATTCGATTTTATTCGGGGTAATCTATCAACAGCTGTTAAACAGCTGTTCGTACAATATAGTCTATATCGGAGAATGAGTAGGATGCTCGTATATTACACTGATCGCTTCTTACATGAATTAATCGCTGCAGTGAAGAGAAGGAAGGATTCGACAGCATAACATAAGTCTGAGAGGGACTCGGACACCTCGCAATCATGTCCTCGCTTCTCGCTAATTGCTTCAGGAGATTGACCGAGCCAACCACGAAACACGAGGTAATCAAATCGTCGTTTATGAATCCCTTCGATCTATTTTAGTATAGATCGAAGAGGTTATAGATTGATGAAATTATAGATCGAAGAGATTATAGATTGAAGAGATTATGGTGCCAATTTTCGAGTTACGAGACATACTTGATGCATACCAAAAAAATTCACTTGTACATCAAAGTTCTGCGTGCTCGAGAATGTTTAGAAATTTCCAAAACTACTGAAAAAATATATTTGGGATTTATCAAAGTGGCAAAGTGCATTCCTGCTACAATTTTAATTTCGAGCAAAGAAGTCAGATTTTCTACAAATTCTCCAATATCCTCATTTTTATATTACGTTTATTAAGTTTAAATTTTTTTCATCCAGTTAAAGGGCTTCAAAGTGACGAACGTAGATCGTACCCGGAAATTCGGGATTGCTTGTCGAAGTCTCCAGGAATTGAAGAGAAAAGCGTGCACTAAATTAAACGTGAGTAAGAAAAATGGTTAATGAAATGCAATTATTATTATTTATTTTCAATTTTATTATTCAACCGTGTCCGAAAAGTCCGATAGCTCAACCGAAGTTTCACTGTATTCGATTTTATTCATACAGCGGAGCGAGCAATTAATTATTTAAAGATTGCTCATTATTTTGCGATAACGATACATTTGAGTGCCAAATATTTGAAATTTTCCATGAATTTTTGTGACGAATTTTTGTTAAAAAAATTATTACGTTTATTCATTTTATAAAAAAACCAATTAAGAATAATTAATTGAGAATTGATAAATGGAAAAACGAATTCAAAAAATAACGTTCGTTAAAATGATATTTCATTGCAATAATGGAGATGAGGAATACTTTTAATTTGCTTCGTTCTCAATGTAGGTCAGAGCAATTAAGTCTGATATTACAGTAACTTCCAGGACACTTTTGACCCACATTACAGGACGAAATACAATACCTTAAAACACGAAAAAACCCGTAATCAACTTTACATTGTTGGAGCAGTGTTCATATATTTCGCTAATTAACAAGGACGATATCGTCAAATTAATGAGAATTCTGGCGAATTTTGTTCAATGACAAATTTCATAATTTTACTATCAAGTCTGGGCTCGTTATTTCCATCCCATCTATAACCCTCCCAGTGATCACTTGACTTTTAAACTTTCCGTGTGAGCACTATGGTTATTTGAGGACCAGCAGTCGAGATTTTCGAAGGGTTTCAGGCTTCAAAAAAATTGAATATAATGATGATAAAAATCATTACTATATCAAATAATTGGTACAATTAATTTTATAGCATTGAGTAGAAGCCCGCTTTCTTTTCACGTAGCAGAATTTTTCAACTGAAATTTCAACTTTGCCTTACTTAGGCTTTTTGGATTTTTTTTCCGAGTGTCCACACGGTGGGATAATAATTCCAATTATAACTTAATGCTCTACAAGCGTAGATGCTTCGTAAACGCAGTAATTAAATTGCAATCAGTACACAGGGACCATATATAGTGCTTGGATTATAAATGCACTTAAACTACACCTCTACGATACTTATAAAATTATTATCGTGGCGTTCTCTCACGTGCTTTGGTCGCTTTTATTTTTGCTTTGCTTTTATCGTCCACTCGTTGGCATTCACGACTACGATGTATAGTGTAAAATTGAGAATTATGAATTGCCGAAATATTTCTGCCTATATATGGACTCCCTCAAACGTCTCAAACTCTATATTCACATTCAATAGGTGTATAGAACATCTTTAGAAACATAAGGAAGCCCTCGAATCGAAATATTTTTAGAACTTTTTTTTAACTTTCACGTGTTCCATAATGCCCTAATTATTCGATATTTTTTATTGTCTGATAATACCGTGATTATTCAAATTTTTTTTATTGTCCGGTAAATGAACCATGAATTACCGAATATTTCTGCTTATATGACCTCCCTCAAACGCCTCAAAATCATTTATTAATCATTTAACATTTTCTTTATTATCCGGTAATATGGGCGACACTTCAAATGACTCAATAATATACGACCAAGTTACCAAAACTTAATGTTTGAACTATTATTTAAAAATAATATTCATGCACGCACGTTGCTAGACTGTGCGACCCTCTACGCAGGTAAAACCGCGTCATTCTTGACAATTGACGCAATTGATTTACAAAAAAACAATAATGATTTTTAAGGAAAAAGTTTATTTCTGCATGGATAAAATATTTATAGATAACCTTTTTTTCAAATCGGGTATGAGAGGATTTGTAAAGAAGCAAACTATCCACATAAAAAAAAGATATGTGTAAAATAACTAAAAAATACATTTTTTATATATGGGAAAGCGCGACAAAATGGGCTACTTTTCAAAAGCCTTAAATGTGAAGTAAATCTCATCAGTCATAGAATTGTATACAATTTAGTTGCAGAAAATTTTAAACGTAAAGGCCAAAGATTTCTCTAGTACATTTTTTTTTACAGATCCGCGAAGTATTGTGCTGATTTTTTTTTGAATGGATTCTGTCCAATCTGAAAGCTTGTCCTATATATTGGGACCAAAAGCTCACCTGCTCCATTATGTTTTTTTTTTTTAATTCACTCCGGGATGTCTATCGATTAAATTATTTTCTCTGACCTTCTTGGATTGTCAGACACATTTTACGTTCTTTTTCAATAAAATTGTGTCACATCGAAAATTTTATGTAAAACCTTAAAGTTCAATTTCATCTGTTCTGGACCAGATTTTTTTTTATCGTTAATTTTACTGATTGCTGGATAATTTTATAATGCTTTTCGATCATTAAGATACGAGCAAAATACGGGTGATGGAAATATATATTATATGAGATATATTGAATGAATACGTGAAATGAATTTTTCATTTATACAAATCGACGAAAAGTTAGATTTTTCAAATATGGTAGCCTTAATCTTTAGGGGTCAGCTGGGTCATAATCCCCAACATTATAGCATGTTCGAGGAGCGTCGCGTTTTCCGGGAGGGCTCAATCGAGAGCTGCAGAAAAAGGGAGGGTGAGAGGGAGAAGACTTGAACACAGAGTTGGGTTGCAGCGACCTTCGAAGCGCGGCAAGTGAGATTGGTCTGCAGCGTTGCTTTATCGAACCGCCGGCGGCATCAGGCCGGGCCAGGGACGAGAGAGAAAGAGAAAGAGAACGATATCACACCCTCGTGTTATATATGGTCTGGGTGTGTATGCACTACCGGGCGGCCGTCAGTGTCACGGCCCTTAGCTTTTACGGGGTCAAGGCTTAGATACGAATCTCGGCTTCGTGGCAGCGCCTCCTCTGACCTACTCCATTTTCCTCCACCTTAACATGTGCTTCTCGTATCTATATTTTTCGTCATCATACCATCTCTTGAGCTTTTCCTTATCCCACCCAAACTCGAACTTTAACACTTCATTTTCCTCGTATCCAGATACGAGGAGCTTTCCGGTTAACGAGGAAGATGAAGTTTTAAAGTGCATGTGTACATACGTATATACAGTATACACAAATATACACACACATAAATGTATATATATATATAGCTAAACGGAAAAAACGCAGTGTAATTCGTAAATAATTTTTTTCTCGAAAACCATTATAGCTAAAGTGCTGAAACTTTATAAGAAACGGATTTTTATCATCAAGAATAAAATGCAAAAATGTCAGACAAAATATTTTTTTTAAAAGTGCATGTATACATACATATGCATACACATATACATATACACATATATATATATATACACACACACACACACACATATATATAGCGGTTTTTTGTCATCAAGAATAAAATGCAAAAATGTCAGACAAAATAAAATTTTAATGCAGGAAGCGTTAATTGGTTCATGACCAACGAACGCTTTATTATTTTTTGTAATATGCTTTTTCTTTTTCTGGAAAGAAAAACTATTTTTCGAAAAGCTTTGCAGTATAAATTCGACGTTGTATAAAAGAAGAGGGATTTGAGAAGATTAATCGTATAAGCTGTAGAAATACTTTTGCCTTCTCGGTATTTTTTTGAATTGCAGGTGACAAATGATCTCGCGGAAATCAACATTTTCCTTCTGGATGGAGCTCTCATTGACGAGGATTATTTTAATACCCTTGAGCCCCAGACGACCCTGGTACTTCAGAGACCAGGCGAAAAAATGCTTTCTGGTGAGCGTGAAATTGTCAGAGATCTATTAGACTGTACATAATATCGTATATAAATATGTTACGCGATCGATTTATTGATAATCAACGAGATGCGAGATCGTACCTTTCATATAATAGTCTCTATCTGCATTAGTTTCATATTCACTGGTTTCCCGCATAAATTTATCTCAGAGGCGCAAATCTGTCAACTAAAAAAAAAATACAATTTAAATAGATGATAACATTTTATTCCATATATCCAATATAGCCTCAGGGTCCCCAGAAACGCCTCATTTACTCTCACTTTGCGTATATCTTCCGCTATACCTTCATTTACCGTTTCATCATTTTTTTTTACATCAAAAGCGTTAAATGATAATTTAAACAAAGGATAAGAAGCAAATCGAGCAAATAAAAATAATAAAATATCGGATCTTCCGCGCGATAACTTTTCTTCACCATAGTCTGCTCGATCAGGCTTAAATGTAACGCGAACTATCGCACATGACTTGAAAAGGGGTGAGATGGAGGCCACGTTCAAGTTTTCACGGACATACAGGTGGATTCTCATCACGAGGTGACGAGATGTTATGGATAATATAAAATATAAGGGTGGATTTTTCTCTTGCGCATGCACGCTTATCACTCTTCGGCCTTGATATGATTCCCGGGGGGAGGGGTAAAGAAGGATCGTTCAGCACCAACGGATGTATATATCCGCCCGGTCTCTATCCGATTTTCTCTTTTCTCTTTCGTATAAAACGCCCGATCTATAAATTACTCGTATGGATTTTCCACCCCACGCGGGCTACGATTATCATTTACACCCCTTTTTCCGGTTTTCTCCCACAGACGCTGATCTACTCTACGACACTCTCAGACGGGTGAACATTGATTTTCTCACAGTCGGCGACAAGGCTGCCAAGTTCCTAACCGAGAATCTTAAGAGAAAAGTTGCCGTTTTGCACAGCGCCATTAATCGCGATGATACCAACACTCTGTACAGCAATAGGGACGAACATCCTGAATGGTTTCGCGGTCTTGAGACCAATGTCACTACCAAGGTTCGCCCCAATTGATTTATCTTATTTTTTTTGGTCTACCAATTATACAAATTTTATAGTGTATAATTTATTCCATCGATGATTGCATTTCATTGCAAACAAATTGCATGATATGCATTAAAGTCTGTAGAACTTCGAATATGTTAAAAGTTTGCATATTACTCATTTTCTGGCAAGACAATTGTTCTCCACTCTTTGCTTTTTCAATCTTTGTCGACTAGTGCATGCACTATGAGGTTCTAGATTGGCTCTTATGGTACATATCAGCACACTTAATGGGGTCAGCCAAGTGACAACATTTCTTACTTTCGAGGAACAGAAATAATAATAATAATAACAATAATTATTATTATAAATGAGAAACGCAATTGACCCGAGTTATTGGAGTGAGGAAAATTGACGTATATTCAGAATTTTGACTGTATACTTTATCGTAATTATATTGAAACGATAATAACTAAAATTGAGAATCTTAAGAGAAAAGTTGCCGTTTTGCACAGCGTCTTTAATCGCGATGATACCAACACTCAGTACAGCAATAGGTACGAACATCCTGAATGCTTTCGCGGTCTTGACACCAATGTCACTACCAAGGTTCGCCCCAATTGATTTATCTTATTTTTTTTGGTCTACCAATTATACAAATTTTATAGTGTATAATTTATTCCATCGATGATTGCATTTCATTGCAAACAAATTGCATGATATGCATTAAAGTCTGTAGAACTTCGAATATGTTAAAAGTTTGCATATTACTCATTTTCTGGCAAGACAATTGTTCTCCACTCTTTGCTTTTTCAATCTTTGTCGACCAGTGCATGCACTATGAGGTTCTAGATTGGCTCTTATGGTACATATCAGCACACTTAATGGGGTCAGCCAAGTGTCAACATTTCTTACTGTCGAGAAAGAGAATAATAATAATAGTAATAATAATAATAATTTTGTAACAGGAAGCATACATGCATCGAAGATGTCAAGACAGAATACGTGGCTATCTGTACAAAACGATCGAGCAGATAAAATCATCGGACACATGGGCGAGCAATCGTCAGGCTCGTTTTCATCTTCATCACGTGATTGACTATTTCAAGATGCAATTGCGCGAGGATCATTACTTTGGTAATTATTTCGATCGTAGTTTACGATATCGTAACGATTCTAAGAATGAGACCGACACAATCGATGGTCGAAGTGACACGTGCTACGATCATTGTCCATGCAAAATAAATGGTCGCGAAAGTGAGAATGGCGAGGCTGAAGCTTCGGATGGAGAAACGCTCGAGGAACGAATTGATCCGATGCAAGATGAGATTGACGCGAAGAGAGTGACGCGTCTGTCGGCAAGTGGGGATTCGCCAAGCAAAGGATCAACCGGAAATAAAACGGAAAAGGTGCCATGTCCATTTAAGGTGATAGCACGAAGCAAGGAGGAATGGGTTTCCCTCTGTAACGCGAATGGTGAATTCAGGTGTGACGGTTTATGGAATCTCGAGCGTTGCTCTTACGGCGAGAGACACAAGATCAATCCTTATAGATCGCGCGAAGAGCTTATTCTATTCTCAACGTGGAATCTCGATCACAAGTGAGCATTTATTATGCATTACAAATTTATATATATATATATATATTTTTTTCATCTCGTCTGATTGTCAGTGATGAATTATTTTATTGAATCGTTGAATTGTCAATTAGTAAACTGATTATTTGTATTAATCGTTCAATCATCAATTAATGACAAAATAATTAATCGCATGACAAAACATTCCAATTAATATTGTTACGGAATAATAATTACTCTTTTTCTTTTGAGTTAGTTGAAATAAGCTGCTGTATACTTTAAGTAATACCAACAAAGATCGTTGGTAATACTGCTTTCAATAATACTTATTTATTCGACATCAAAAATTGTGGTTTTATTTTAACCAACTGCGATCTATTATGTTGATGTCGAATAAATATTCATAAGTATTATTGTCAAAGCAACTATCTTCGTTGGTATTACTTAAAGCATCTTACTTCAACTCAATATTATACCTTATTTCAACTAACTATTGGAGGGTACTCTATATAAGTGTATACATATATTTTTTAATTTTTTTCTAATTATTATGTCGAATAAATATAAGTATGATTGAAAGCAGTATTACCAACTATCTTCGTTGGTATTACTTAAAGCACTTTACTTCAACTCATTATTATACCTTATTTCAACTAACTATTGGAGGGTACTCTATATAAATGTATACATATATTTTTTATTTTTTTTCTAATTATTACGTCGAATAAACATAATTATTATTGAAAGCAGTATTGCCAACTATCTTCGTTGGTATTACTTAAAGCACTTTACTTCAACTCATTATTATACCTTATTTCAACTAACTATTGGAGGGAACTCTATATAAATGTATACATATATTTTTTTCAATTTTTTTTTTCGCAGAATCGAGAGATCTCGAACTCTTGTGCCACAATTACTCAAAGTATCCGAGGAAGATTCTGTAAACGACGAGGACGTTATCGGTCTTTACGACAATTTCTTCACCGTCAAGAATTTGCGTCTCGTGCACATTGTTTGCCATGACAAAGGATCTCACAAGTCGATGCAACGTCATTTACAAGCATATACATATATATAGAAGAAATCAGTTAGAAGAAGAGAAAATGAAGGACAAAAAAGAGCCATCAAACGCAAAACTTCTCAGCTGACGATAAAGACTAACGGCAAGTCACTCTGTAGGGATTATCGAGAAAACATTATCACGCGGATTTGTCGATAAATTTATCTACTAATATCCGAATTATAGATATTGTTGCAATTAGCAAAATTTTAGTACTATTATTGCGTAGATAAATAATATTTAAACGTTGTTAATATTATAAGAGCCAAGAGATTATCCGTTGTACGATGCATACTATATCACATCGTTATATATATTATGGTGGAGATTTATTCGTACATTTGGAGAAAAAACGTTATTATTCCAAATAGTGCTGCGTTATCGTAAAACGTATTCAGGTACATCCGATTGAATTTTCATCGATGATGCAATACAACCAACTTGTCGGGCTGTTACAGCAAAAAAAAAATCATACTGTGAACGACTAAGTTACATATTATATCAACGAGTTGAAAACTCGTTCGAACTCCCTCAAAGTCTGAACTTTCGTCGTCTATATGATTCCAACGAAAGGATTTTTCTCTCGTACTTTTTCACTCGAACGAAATAAAAGTGAGATTGAAAAAAAATCTCAGTCAAAGATGAAGAAAAAAATAAAACAGATGACGAATCAAAATACAAAACAAAAATAACAAAGTTCTGATATGACGATTAAAAGAGAAAGATTTGTTATAGATTTTCGATAATCGATAATCGTAAAAACAGAATGGTGCTTTTCGTCTCGCGTGTAATTTATCACGAGGCTACGGGGAAAAAAAATCAAACATATAGCTTTACAATGAGAAAAAAAAAGAGAATTATTGTGATTTAATGATAAATTATTATTTTTGTTTTATTATCGCGAGCATTCGACGTAATCGTGATTATATGAAATTTCGAGGAGATGCTGGGGGATACTGTGAGAGAGTATTGTTGAAAAAATTTCTGCTGGATGCAATTTTTATAACAATCTAATGTTGGTAAGATAGAAATTTTCTTGTGTTTTCAAATAACACGAGGATAATTCTTTTTTTTTTCAAGTTGTACGTTTCCATGAAATTTATAACATAATAATATTTCCAATTGTTTAACTGAAAATATTATTTGAGCCAATTGATAAATCAGCTGTTGATAGATCAGTGAATGCACGGCCGACATTATCGGTAATCAGTACAATCGCTGCTTCCGAATAAAAAAAAAAAAAAGAAAAAAATGTGGGCCGCGTATGGCGAGCCAAAACTTACTGGCTCGTCCGGAGTTCCTCATTTCGATATATATTACATATATTATATTTAAATATATATTTATAAATTAGCGTTGCGACAAGGAAATACCGTTACACAGGGTTCAATCGAAGTTTATCATACTTTTTAGTCTCGACCAAGAGCGCCGCTTCAATATATATATATATACTCTCAGTCAGAAATATTTTCGCCATGACATCTCTTTTTCTATTTTACAAGAAAAGAAAAAAAATAAGAAAAAATTCAAATAATCACCATTGCTATTTGATGATTGATGACTGATTCTATATCGTATTGTTTGGCTCAATTATAAATATGGAGCTGTTACAATTTATTATCAATGAGTAGAAATTTGTGATTTTATGAACGTTTACGTGAAAATAAGCAATTTTGAATTTTTCCAAAGTTATCATAAAAAGAAATCTTTTTAAATTCTTTTTAATCCTCTTTTCCACAACTTTCAACTTTACTCTTTTTGTTTATGCAATTGTGCTGTTTTTATGTTACAAGGACAAGGCCATCATTCGAATAAAAATAGAATTGAAATTATTTGTCGACGACAATTTTATAGATAATTGTGAAAAATTGATAAAAAATTTATAATTTTTTTTTGTTATAATATTCGAATAATTAACCCTAAGACGTCATGGAAACGAAATTAAGAATTTGTTAAGAAAATCGTTATTTATTATTTCTTTTTTTCGGACGGTCCACGTCTGCGACGATAATTAATTGTATTTTTATTAATCAATCAATCATTAGTCCATCTGCATGTCCGAAGTAACAAAAATTCTCAGAAAAGAAATTCTCATTGAGAGAGAGAGAGAAAGGGAGAGAGAAAGTGAGAGAGAGAGAGAGAGAGAGAGAGAGAGAGAGAGAGAGAGAGATGCCAGAATATTTACTTAATCAGCGTATGTGCAATGTCCTTGAAGATAAAAGAAAAAAAGGAAGAGAGTCATGAGATGAAACGTGCACGAATTCATAAGAGTTGCCATGTACACAGCGCGGGCGTCAATGAAGTGACATTCGTCCTGTCGTAATTGGCTCGATTCAAATTCTCTCGGGCTTTTGTTCGTCACTCAAACTCTCTCTCGCATTCACTTTAGCGAGAACGAGAATATATTCTACTCGAGTGAATATACGATCGGATGCGTCGTTGTCGCTTAATAGAGCAGTTAGCGTTAACCGGTGAGACCAATTACTAATCAGCGACGTTTCATTCGGACTTCTCTCTCTCTCTCCCTCACTCTCTCTCTCTCTCTCTCCCTCGGTCCCTCGTTCTCTCTCACTCACTCCCTCGCTCTCTCTCACTCTCTCCTTCTCTCTCACTCTCTCTCGTTTCACGACACAGAGTCAACGGTGCAACGACACCCGGGTATGACGCACTCGTTATTTTCGTACTGCCATGTTTTCAATCCAGCTCTTTTTTCTCTCGCTCGTACCAATTGCTCTTTTTTCTTCTCATATACACACAGTTAAAATTGAAAAAAAAAAATGGCACACTGTAACGAAAATGTATCGTAAAAAAAAAAAGCCTCGTTGATTAATTTATCCGACATATTTTTTACGTTTTTTAGCGATAAAATTTTCACACTGTACATTTTTTTAATTTTACAAAATTTCTTTCAGCACGTAGGTACTTTCAATTGCCCACTTTGAGCGTATACACGTAAAATAAAGAATAAAAAATAAAAAATATCACGAACAGCTCGCTCCGTCCTTCTCAGTTTTTCTATCGACTTCGAATGATCCTACGGATGTAAATCGTTCCTCGATCGTAATATATAATACTATATGCTATATATCGATGAACCAATGACAAAAAAAGGGTTAACCGTTGTGTACGAGCCAAGGCTTTTTACATACTCGACCCAACCTTTTAACATCAGGTCATCGATATTAAGTAGCACCTGTGAGGTATATTATATCGTCTATATCTGCGTCTCTGTCTAATCCCACTTTGTCTCTATCTCGCTACTTACATAATACTCGTTCCCTGTAAAATGTATAGCGAGAAAAAGTTCTCGCTGTAATTCTATACACCAACTTTTTGAAACGAGAAAAATGAAAATAAAAGAATATATTATAATTTTTATTTGAACATAAAAACACGCACTACTCTGTCTCAAAAGCGGTGGCGCCGCGGAAAAAGTTCAATACACGTGATAGATATTATTATAGTATAATACACATATTATACATATATATATATATATATATATATATACATATATATACTATATGATCCTCTGATAGATCACATAGTATTTTTTCAATGTAAGAGGATCCTGTAATGACTTTAGAAAAATATATTTTAGGTACAAGGAGGATTATGGACTTTTTATGTCATGCTCGACACCTTCTCGACAGATGAGAATGTTTTTTTCCTACTCCCTATTTAGATTTAGATATCTATATTCATCGTTCTTAGGCCGATATTTTCACTTTTGGGACATCCAAGAATTTTCGAAACTTCCGAAAGGCCCTAATTTTTTAGGCAGCTGCTGGGTTTCGTCGTATATATATATATATTCCTTTTCAGTCTCGATTTGATCTCTTCTATACTTAAGTCGTCTGTGACTCGTCGGAATTACCTGAGAGTTCGGTGCACTCTCGTGATCTACCCCTCCGTCACCACCTCTTCCAATGAGGGGTGCAATCCATATATATATATCTGTATTCTCCTTAAATAAATTTTGATTTCACGATTCACTGAGCTCTCTCGCTCTCGTTCACTTCGACGAGTCTGTATGGACGTAATACGTGGAGAAAATTATCCGACAATATGTTGCCGATTGGCCGTGAGCAAAGTCGAAAATCGATGCAGTCAGAGAATATTCGAATCAGCTCTGTGCTGTATACATATGTACCCAGAAGTAAAATATTCAGCCTTTGACCCGCAAAAAAAAAAATACTTTGTACAATGCAACAGTTCCTCGGAGTAAAAACTTATTTCTTCTAGTGTCTAAAAAGTTTATTGAATTAGAGGCAAAAGATTCTAATGAATCGACAGCAAATGTTTTTTTTTTAAATTAAATTTCTTGATTTTGAGTATTTATTTTTGACAAAATTTCAATTTTACATATTATCATATGTCTCATCAATTTTATAATTTTACAACACAATCGGGAAAATCCAGTTGATCGGTTGATCGAATTTGATCAATTATGGTAATTCACTGTGAATGCACATTGAGCTGGCTACATCGAGCTGATATGATAAAGAACGGGGAGAGCGCTGGAGGATCCTCGCCCTTTACTCGTACTGAATGTGCTTATACTTTGAACGTAGGTAAAAGGTGAAAGGGAGAATTCGATGATGTTGGCGAAGATAGTCAAAACTTACAAATGAAAAAAATAAAATTTTCATTCTCTGTTATACATCAAAGCTTTTACTCCTTCGCTCTTCGTCCTTTACTCGTACCTAATGTGTCCATTTTGAACGCAGGTAGAAGGTTAAGGGGTGCTCTGAATTTCGAACGAAACTTCAGTAAAAAACGACGTGAAGGAAAATTTTAACTATTTGGGTCTGGATTTATTAACCTATTGGGTCTTATTAACGTAATGGAGCTTGTACTGTACAGACAGCCTCTCGGACAAAACCGAGGTCCAATATTCAAACAAACACAAGATAATAAATTTAAATTGACGTTTGCACAGTAGTTGGAGATCTCCTTTCAACGCTGGTATTCAGCTTCGTGAATGAAGGTATAACCGCTATATATATATATGACGGTAGGTGTTTGTAATGTTCGCTATGAGAGCTCCCCTTTTTGTAACGTGACATGACACGAGAGTTTTATAAGGGACCACTGTACTACGATCACATGGCTTTTCTCTCCACATTCCAATGGGTAAAAGAGCAAAGTACGAACAGCAAACATTTTATACAATACAGGTACATAGAATATATGAATTTGAAAATCCCTATAATTTTTGTAAAGCTCCGAATCATCGATAAAAATAGTCATACAGATTTTTATTTTTTATTGTGATACACGTAAAAATTATTTTTATAATAATTATACGTCACAAATTTTATCACTTTTTTTCTATCTTTTCACATGGAACTTTGGAGTTTTCGATGAAATTTATTTGTGGTCAACGAGACGATTCACTTCGGGTGAGGTAGTGAAAAGAAGAAAAAGAAACTTCACTTTGGACCACTCAGAAACCGCCGATTTCAAATGATCATAAATATACTCTCGCTTATCCACTTTGAACTTTGTTCTAAGGTCTCACGTCAGAAACGCCAAGGATATACTTAAGGAAAGTTGTTTGAATCATTTAGATATCTTTATTTTTGTAGCCTCGAATGGACTTTGGAAATCGCCAAAATCGAGATGAAAGAGAAGAATTGTGAGAATCGACGAGTTGACTTGAAAAATCCGTGAATAATTTTAATATAATCGTAGCCTGCTAAACTAAGTGGTGTTTAAAAGCTTAAATTGTTATGATACAAAAAGAGCTATAATTGAAGTTGCAACTCAACCTCTATCGAGATACAAAAGTTCTTCTAGTGAATCATCATTTTTTTTCCACAAAAAGTAATAAAATAATTTGATTGTTTTCAATTATTTTAGGATCCTTTATAAATCCCTTACCATACTATACTTTCCTTTATACTACCCTTACTATACTATACTTTCCTTTACTATACTTTACTATACTATACTATACTATACTATACTACACTAAACTATACTATACTTTATAAAATACTTTGTACAATGCAACAATTCCTCGGCGTAAAAACTTATTTGTTCAAAAGTGTCTAAAGAGTTTATTGAATTAAAGGCAAAAGATTTTAATTATTTTTTTCGACGGTAAATGTTTTTTTAATTTTTTTTAAATTAATTTTCTTGATTTTGAGTATTCATTTTTGACAAAATTTCAATTTGACATATTATCAAATGTCTCATGAATTTTACAATTTTACAATATAATCTGGAAAATCCAGCAGGTTGATCGGTTGATCGAATTTGATCAATTATGATCGTTCACCCATTGTTAAATAAATAAAATAAAATAAATCATTAATACATATCTCCTTTTTTATTTATTCACAGCGGATGAAAATGTTCACAAACCTTCCGAAGATTTTACAGGCTGTCTCGCTGTATCTTCAGCATCCTTCGCTTGCCAGTTGACATATCCTCGTAAATAAACACGATCAAAATAGGAGTAAAAAAAATTGATGTTATAATTCATATCGTCCGCATTTTGACTATGAAAATTTCTCATCAGTTGTTTTCAACGTGTTGGGGATAACGACACGTGGGGGTGTCATTAAGAAAGAGAGGTTTTACCACCCCAGGGATCCGGTACCCGTCGAGCCTCAAAGTCCTTTATTATATATATAGGTATATATAGTATATATGTAATGTTGCTTCCTGCGTGTTATCCCTGATGGGAAATCGTCGACGGACAGAGGCGTGTTTCTCAATCCCGAAATTACAAGACTATATATATATATATGTATGTACGATCGGACTCGGAGTCTCCTGCGGTGAGCATTATATATCCCGCGAAATGACCGACATTTATTCTCGGGACATCACTGGGCGCAAGGCTCATATATATATATATATATAGGATTACATGGGACAAAGGGCAGAAAAGGGCTCATCCTGTCTCCTTTTTTTATTTGTACTGTACATAAAGAATAATCGAACGCGCGCTGCAGAATGATATCGTGTATTACTCGTTGAATCACACGCGTGAGTATCCCGCTGGGAGTTTAGACCCGGCAGACTCAAGACGCGAGTAAATATAATATATGGGCCATTCTAAGTAAAATTGATAGGGCTTCAACCGTTGCATTATTTTTTTTAAATCCTTTTGGTATGTTACACACGGCAAGATAAAAAAAAAAACATTTCACACCAAAAGAATAAAAAAAATGAAAGATTTTTTTTTTATTTTGTCAAAAGTTTTCGTTATTTTATTCAATTAAAAATGGATTTAAAAGAAATCAATAATTACTTTGATTCGAATGTGATTTTAATATGGTTTCTTTATTGAAAAGTGCCCATTTTTTAGATGCTAATTTTTCTTTGACAATACCAATTTCAGAACAATGATTGACTGTTGATAAAATTGATAAAATTTGAAAATTTTATTCAAATCTGAAAATTGGTGGGCGGTCTTTTTGTTATTGTTGCTTACAAGATATTTAAAAAATACGGAAACTAAATGATAAAAGAAAATAATAATTCTCTGCGCATATATGTATGTATAAAGTATCTGCACTAGGTACATATTCGACATATAAAGAGCAAAAATTCTCTTGTATAAATCTCGATGGAATGTTTCAATGAAATATAATACACGAGGCGTGTACCTTTTTATATTAAAACGATTTTTCACGGAACCACGCACAAAACCCTGCTCTTTCTCGCATGCTGGGATTCTCCTCTCCCTGTTTTTTTCTTCTTCAGCTCCGCTGGTCCAAAATCCAATTTATCTAATCGACGAGAATCCATCTAACTCGCGCTCATTTTTATCAAATTTATGCAGGCTGTTTCTCAGGTATAAAATATTGTCATGTGTCTGTATTATATATATACATATATGTACAATGGGAGAAATTGGTTCATGGGATTTAAATAACATTTTTTTGTATTGAAGATAATTTATTATAAAGGCAATCGAGTGATTCACAATTTGACTGAAAAAAAAATGATTAACATCAGATACTTTTTGTTATCTCAAAATATACTTGATTTAAATTAATTCAATATTTTTTCGTAGATACAATATAATATATTTTGAAAGTACGAGCAAATATATTAAACCAGACATACTTCATCCATGATGCTGCTACAGAAGATTTTACTAAAACTCCTTTCTATCTTTTTTTTTCGTCCCTGTCTCCGCATCTATTTAATCTTTGCTACCTGCTGTCAACTGCGCCCTTCCTAAATGCCTCGTCTATTGTCAACGAGGAAGAGAGGAAAAGATCTTCCTCGCGCACGAGCACCTTTAAAAGCGATCTCGTTTTTCGGGAATGAATGAACGAGTGTGAGAATAAAAGTGTATGTGTGCCTACACCTATTCTCGAGTCCCCCTTTCTCACAATACCCCCCTTTCACGAGTACACCTATTCTCGAATCTCCCTTTGTCGCAACTCGAGGACATCCAAAACGTTCTCCCGGCCAAAGGTTTAAGGTGGTGATGATTTTACTCGCCCAAAATTTACTCTCTTGTGCTTGTATGCTCGATATATATATCGTTCGATATAATAAGAATATACGATAACCGCCACCGCGTACAAGAATTGAGAGGGATGACACAAAACTTCGAGCACAAAATCGTACAGGCACTTACATAAACAGCCATCAGACACACAGAAACTTACAGGCACTCACAGCTATAATAGCTGTACGACAAGCTATAATACACCCAGGGGGTTGTTCTGCAAGGCCCAACGAGGAACATAGGCACCCTCGTATATATATATATATATATATATATATATATATATATATATATATATATGTGCATATGTATGTATGTATGTATGTGTGTGCAGACTGTTGAAAGTATTTGTGAATTCAATATACAAAATTGTATGAAATTTATAAATTGGGTAGACGAAAATGAATTTTCGTACACACTGTAATGAATAGTTTACAATTTTGTGTTAATGGCGAATCTTGCAAATTTTGTTTGTTCCTACAAAAATAATATAATATACAAACATGCCATGACGGAATAATATTTTTGATTCGTTTATTAATGTATATTTTTTATCGTTGACTATTGATAATTAATGGTGAAAAAAAATTGAACGGAACGTGCTGAAGTATCTGCTGACCTCAGTGGAGAGATTGAGGGTTGGGAATTGATTTTTGAAATAAATAAGACAATCTGTTACAAGAATATTACCATATGGTAGCGAGTTTGGGCCAAAGGAACTCTTGTCATTCACTATTGTATGGTAGAGTCATTAGGAAGTCAAAGATTCAGGAGACGAGTCTCAAATTCTACTGTTGCCCCAAAATAATTTAGACGGTGAGATGATATTTAGCTCTACAATTTCATATTGAAATTTGAAAAAAACGTTTTTTCATATTGAAATTTGAAAAAAACGTTTCCAATTTTTGAGTGTATACGTGTGAAATGTTAGTCTCAGAAAATCTCGTTAGATGGCGACCGACCGAACTTGCTCTCGTGAGGGATATCATCTCAGCATCTGTGTTATTGCTGGGCAACAGCACAAACTGCTGAGTCTCCTGAATGTTTAACTCAAAAATCACTTCAGCCATGAAGGATGAAAGATGGGAGCCATTTATCTAAACTTGCTGCCACGATCACAATATTATTATAATATTCCTACCCCTTAATCCATCCTATGAAGTCAGAAATCTCTTTTGAATGTAAACTTCAAATTTCCATTTATAATTATTTACTTAATAATAATCAATAATAACAAAAATATACACAAAGTGAATGAAACAAATGATATTCACACTCATAAGTAAATTCCATTTATACCGATGAATTAAAATTACTTTTATAAACTGTTTAAACTGTTGCTAAAAATTTCAATAACTCTTTTACATTGTTGTTGCTATTATTTCATATTATTTTTTAAGCTCTGATCATAAAATGTACGAGCCACCTGTATGTTAAATTTCAATCTGTCCTATGTAAAAATATTTTCTATAGATTTATATTAATTTTAAAAACAATATTTTCTTACAGTGTGTATTTTTTATTTTCTATATTTTTTAGGACCTCTTCATATCCACGAGAATATAAGATGCTTGCGTGTGTGGCTTCCTCATGCGAAGCGCACCGCGCATACACATTGGGGTGAAATATAAGAAAGCGAGAAAAGCGACGAGATTGCAGAGTGAGAGAGATCTTTTGAGATGATGCCGTAGGCATTGTCGTGTCCCACGCCTCGACGCCTTCGAGAAATATATATAGAAAGAGAAAGAGAAGAGACTCGCGCTTTTCCGTTATGTCGGAAATTTCTTTCAGCACACCGATCTTAAATAGAATATGTATGATATATATATATATATATGTATATATATATATATATATGTTGTGCTACGAATATAGGTATTTTGCTCTTCTTATATGCCAGTTGCCCCCCACTCTCCGACAGGTTTTTCTTATGCAACTCGCACCAGACACATAATGAGAGAAGTGTAAAAAAATATATAAATGCAATAGTGGAGGAGATAAGTCTTATCATTTGTACAGGGTGAGATTGACTAGAATGTGTATTTAATTATTACTATACAGTACTAACAGATTACTGTGGCTCTTGTAATCGTTACTACTTTAATTAATATATTTCTATATCACATTTTACAAACTATTATCTCATATTTTTATCTGACGATCGGTGGTCCAATATAGGGGATGGAAACCAATCAGAATTTAAAATTGACACTCTCCGAATATCCTTGACGTTGAGGCCCAACTGGCGTTGTGAATTTCATCCAAGGAGGAACAACTACCGGAATATATGAGACAAAATGGCTTTTCTCTAGAGGTACACTTGAGGCAAACTGAAGTAATAATAACGGTGATCGAGTTACCCCGAGGAGACACGGCGAGATGAGAAAGACATCAGCATAAAAAGATGATGACAGTATATATATATATACGAGTAAGTAATGTAAAAGTATATAAAAAAAGATAAAGGAAGACAGAGAGAAATTTACAAAATAAATCCTTTAAAAGAAAATTCGTCCAGTCATGAAAAAAATTCTTCAGAATAGAATTGTTTTCTCAAAAACTAAATGGTTTTTGAAAAAACGTCTCACTCCCTAAAACATTTCAAAAAAACTTATTCAACCGACACTTCAGCTGTATTAAAGGATAACGATAATTCGATAAAATGAGAATGAATTGAGTCCATTCTGTGAATGGCTCGTGGAAAAGGGTTCAATTAATATTGCGAGAAAGGGTCAACTTAAGGGCGTTTTAAAGCTTTTCTCAGAGAATATGAGTCTGGGAGCTTTGCTCGTCGTCAGACGAATACATTCTGTGAATGGCTCGTGGAAAAAGGTTCAATTAATATTGCGAGAAAGGGTCAACTTAAGGGCGTTTTAAAGCTTTTCTCAGATAATATGAGTCTGGGAGCTTTGCTCGTCGTCAGACGAAAACTGCCAATATCCAGTACCATAATGTAATCGATAGCGTGTGCGATTACAAAATAGCACGACTATTCGTCCAGGAGTTTTCTCACCCTCCTTTTAATTGGGCCGGCAATATAGAAGGCGATCCACCCTGGCTATAAGAATAATGTACCGACCAACGTTTATGAGTTTCGATAAAGAGTTTAAAAAACCTTCTTCTTCTTCTTCTCCTTCATTATCGTGATGCGTTCAATTTTAGTTGACGCTGACCTCTTGAGGTCACCTGCAGGTAACTAGTGAACTAACCATCGAGTAAGGTGATAGGGCCACTCGATGGTTTACGCAACGACAGCTGGCCGTTTAGGGGTGAGATATGGTCGAATATTAAGCTGTTGGGAACGCTCGATAATGCAAGAAAAATTCTCGGGTTTAGGGTTGTCTCGTTCCAATACATGTGGACAGTAAAAACGATTAAGAATCCGCAAATTATCGCCGTTCGTCAGCAATCGCACCCATCATTGCTACACTTTTGTTTCACCGAAAGATCCTCGAGACACGACACGAATTTTTCGCTCGGTTTACCAACCCAAATCATTCCAGTCATTATTCGCGTTCTTTGTCTCTTCATATCTCTCTCTCTCTCTCTCTCTCTTTTACAATATCGCGAAAATTCAAATAGGGAAAGGAAAATTTAAACGTACGAAGTCGAGTAAAACGCCGTATATCTATATAATACCCCAGTGAATCCTCTCTCTCTCTCTGCAACATAGTCAATGGATTCCACTCGATAAATTCGTCAACAGCCCTCAAACGGAATCAACATTTTCTATTTCGCAGTATAGAGGCTGAATGAGAAAAACAGGAGAGCAAAAGTAGCGATGAGAATATATCCCGAGGACAAATAGAAAAACGGAGGAGAAAACGTGACTTTTTCTTACGAGAATAAAAATTCATTGGATATACGAGAGACGTGAAAACGATTCTCGTATAACACATACAAGAGAGACAAAGAGTAGAATCGCCCACAGCTCACGGATTGAATTTGAGTTTTCCACGGTGATATGGGCAAAATGAGAGAGAGAGAGAGAGAGAGAGAGAGAGAGAGAGAGAGAGAGAGAGAGAGAGAGAAGACAGGGAACAAATCGATTTGAGAAAAGCGCGAATGATGAGAACAATTTTATTCTCGTTTCTTTATTGAAATTCCCCCTAAAAAAAAACAAAAAAAATACAAAATTTTACAATTGTATATTGTGATAATATACATTTATTTTTAATATCTCAAAAAATTATTATGATTATTATTTTTTCAATGTTATTTTATCATCAAATCGTTATTAATGTTTTTTTGGTTCGGATGTGGAATATTTGTGGTTCGCAGCGAGTGTCGTTATCAATGTTTTAAAAGCTACCGAAAGTAGCGCCGATCTGCTTGCTAATTTTGCACCATTGCTAATCTGGGTGATTCCCGCGTTCATATATACACCAATATGTATACATGGAGGGACAAAACTCGCTCCCGAGCTTTCCGTTCTCTCTCATAATACACGCATATATATGCATATAGATACGAGTACAGGAAGCCGCCATAGAGCCAGAGTACCCTGTACAGAATATACAGGTAGCCACAGAGAGGACTCTCCGCGTTGGCGTTAAACACGACGTAGGGAAATACACATTCGCGTTAAATAGGTATCACTCGGCTCTGATGGTGGACACCGCTGCTGCTGGAAGCTATGGATGCATCGCGTTGCGGTTTATAGCGGAGCTAACGCTGCATATATATATATATATATATATATATGTATATATGTATGTGTGTGTGTATGAAGCGAACAAATTCAGAACAGACATGAGCTGCGGCTAGTCCGTAACGTGAATTACTAACGAACGGACATGAGGTATATATGGAGCATTTCAGGCCAAATAGACAGACTCATCACACTCGTTATCGAAGACTTTTTTTTTTAGCACTTTAGGTGTACCGGAAATTCTAAAAAAAAAGACCCACCACAATTTTTAAATTATAAAAAAAAATATTTAAGTCGAAATTTGAAGATGGGTCATACGATATTTGACAGTAATTGATAAAAGGTTTCTAATTTTATGGAATTGAAAACTGCTTGTCAAATTTGAGGTAAATTTGAAGCACACTTTTCCCCAATTTCCAAAGTTTCTTCTATGAGTAAGGAAAAAATACAGAAGATATTTTTTCGTAGACGAGACTTTGCAAATAAGGAAGAAAGGACGAGAAAGAAATGTGCGAATTTCAATTTCCAGTTTTTTATTTTTTATTTATATTCTATGCCTGAGAAATAATTTTAAATCCGGAAGCATATAATAAGGACCGTAATAACGACACTTTGATAAAAAAGCTAGTCCAAATTGTACATAATTATAGCTTTGGAAATTATTTTGAATGGCTTTTAATCGAATAGTATGCCCACTATTCATATCCTCAAATCCTCTTATAAAATATTTTCATATGCCTTAATCTTATAATATAAGCTGGAAAATATCATTTGGAACTAACAATAAAGCTTAAAATTACCATAAGAACGAACGAACTTTAAATCAAACTCAGGACAAAATTTGGGTCTTATTGTTAGACATAAAATAACGAGATTTGACATGAGAGAATATTTTATTTCTCGAGGAAGAATTTACTCGCGACATTTCTTAACTAAAGATAATGATAACAGGATTAATACAGAACGACATTAATAACAAGTACATTGATTTTCTTTTTAATCAAAAAATTAGTGTAGATTGTTTTTTGTGTTGCCCTGGACGTGCTTAAACGACAACAAATTCAAAAAAGGGCCAGTCACTGCCCTGTCATCTTAGCCAGGAAAGTCCCATATATATATATGTTCTCGCAAGCAAAAAGCCGAGAGAAAAAGAGAGAGAATGAGAGACAGAAACAAAAGACGGGGTTGGTCTCGTTATTACCGGGCGACTTGTTCGCGTGAGAATTATCCTGCTCTCGCGACTTTTGTGCTCCCATCTTTCTGCTATGATACACTAAATTTATATGAGGCATTCCAGGTCAAATTGACAGTTTTGTGACCCTAACTTTCTGGGATTTCATTCTCAATTTTTTATACGGTTGTTACGACCCTAATAGGCATAACGTTTTTTTGTCAGATTTTTTTGCCCTGCTGCTATCACCTAATGATTTTTTAAAAGAAATTACACGAAAAAAAAATTCAAACGCAAATGAAAAATTTGAAAAAAATTACAAAAAAACCTTTCTTAGATTTAACAAATTTCAGCCATATCTCAAAGTAGGTTAGCATTTGTTTCTATTGATAAAAAAAAGAAAAAAAAATCGAACCAAAGTGCACGTCAATGGAATCGTACTCTAGCTGATCATGGGATGTCGTTTAATCATTGCAACTGCTTTCGATTTCAGTCACTAATTGCAAACTGAGTTAATGCCACTACCATAATTTTTAACATGACACTGTCTTGGTGGTCATTGAGATTCCTTAACGATTCAAATATCGAATTCGTCTTTAGAATATTAGAAATACCGTATAGTGTTGAAAATAATTCGTTTTTTTTTTCAATTTATTCTCAAAAATATAAATAATGTTTTTCGAACGCACTGTTCAGGAATAAAACACGCCTTTCGGTGAAAAATGTTTGAGAATATTAATAATGTGTAGCTGCAGGGTTACATTTTTTGATATTCAACAGGAAATTTTTCAGAGTTCAACAGTATTTTTTTCGTTCTGAAGAGTCATCGGAATTCAATAACGTTTAACCTGAAATTCCCCATATATAAATTAACTAGGGATATACGTAAAACCTGGCAATCTCATTTCCCAGCTCCTCGCTATCCTCTAAATCTACTTCCCTCTTTCCAGTTTTGAACTCTCCCGTGCTTATTTCGTTTCCCAACCTTTTTTTTCTTCATCATCTATATTTTTTTTATTGTCGCGTATCACGCAGTTTATGTGCGAGGTGACATTTAGCGGTAGGAGTGAATGCGACAGGTCGACGTAGCTTTGCGCGGTAGCCACATGAGAGAAGACTAGAAGTCCAAGAGAGAAGGGGAGACATCATGATTTTATATTTCTGGAAAGAAACTTTTTGTTCTTCTTCTCTCTTCTTACGTCACTGCCTGCTCAACGGGCGTTGTAATATTCTTAGTCAAACTTTTTTTTTATAAATACATCTTTCCCCAAAGCTTCGCACTGTAGACGTATTTTCAGCTTTTCCTACTTATTTTTCATTTACCGTTTTATTTTATATTTTTACCAAGTCGTTTTTTCAAAGCATTGTACAATGTTATTCCATCGTATACCTTTTCGAGTCGTACGACCCTTTCCTCTGACCTAATTAATTTTAATCATAATTCATTCATGTCTTCTAATTTATTTCGTCTTAATTCTAATTCATTTGTTTCTTAATTAATTTTCCAATACTTCACTTTTTTGTCGGGTCAATTTTCCTCTGACCCCGGACCTCCCGGGGGTTGTGTACGCAGCCGGCTTGGCCCTATATCGCATTCGCACGAGGGCACAGGAAAACTTTTCGGAAAACCTGTGTCGATACAGTCGGCTCTTTTGACAGAGTTTGTTCTTCCAAAAAGGGAATTACGAGACTGTGGAAAAATTACCACCCACTCGGCAATGCGATGCAGCAATAAGCGGGTGGCTGAGCGGTCACCGATCCAAGTACGGACCGCGCTCTATGCTGCTCAACTTTGGTGACCGCCAGAGCCGATCGCGCTGACCGCGTACCTATTGATGTCGATGCGTTTTGAAATGTGTATAATATATTTTCTATTTTAAAATTCTGTGAAAAAAGCGGCGTCGTAAAAAAATCAAATGAAACGATAGAAGAAAAAAATACAATGGAAAAGTTTATATAAACTTTTATATAAACTTTTCCTCTCGATTTTTTTTCTTATATATTATAAATGTATGTCGCGGAGTGGAGGATGAAGAGATCTTGAGGAATTAATGGTCGAGAGTAGCGTTCACGAGAAAGGAGAACTGAAATTTATCAGCATGCAACAATAAAGGCATGAAAAGAATTTGTTCCCCACGTTTTACTCTCTCACTCATATTTCCTCTTCCCTTCTTCGATACTGGAACTTAATTGATAATCCTCGGGATGGTATTACAAAGGAGGGATTGTCCGAATAGCTAATCCATGTATCTGCAGGTGTGTCTCTTTCGTCTCTTTACCGGTGCACCCTCTGATGTAGAGATGCTGTTGGTAGTTTGCTCGTATACAGAAACACTGCTGGGTGCTTTGGCTTGTTATATATACATATATGAAGGAGAGAATGGCCTCTCTCTCGCAGGTGCCGTAGAGACAGCTGTGCCATGCGCGCCGAGTGTTTGTAATTAATCTGTCGCCTCTCTCTCTCTCTCTCTCTCTTTCTCTCTCTCTCTCTCTCTCTCTCTCTCTCTCTCTCACTGCATACTGGACGAAAGCTGTAATACCGTAATACACGTTGTACCATCTCGAACTGAAGCTGGATAACACTTGTGAGTTACCGTGAGGCATCTATAGAGTTGCACGGAGAGGAAGATAGAGAGAGAGAGAGAGAGAGAGAGAGAGAGAGAGAGAGAGAGAGAGAGAGAGAGAGAGAGAGGTGTAAGGTAAATGCACCTGCTGCTTGGGACTCGGATGACGATGACAGGTTTTCGTTGCACCGAATCAGTATCATCCGTCTTTGACTCACAGACTACATGGATAAACTCAACATTGCGGGGTGATAAACACAATGAACTGGATCAAGACTGAGAATTGAAGTTGTACAGAAAAATTGAGATTGGTATCAAAATACAAAGTAATTAAAAATCATCAATAAGAGCCTCTTTTCGCTTCAAATTTGACAGAGCATTTTTTCACTGGTTGGTTTAGATTTTGAGGAAAATCCAAGGAAACTGTAGAATTTATAAAGTCAAAATTAACTGAAATAAAATTTAACACAATTAAATATGTGATTTGAATTCAATAAATTTTATTTTGGCCTAATGAATACACAAATTAGTTAAATTATTAGGTATTAGCACTTGATTCAAATAAATTATTATATTTCGTGTTTGTTCCTCGTGATGATCCAATATCGGTTTCACCATTAATTTTGAAGCAATGAAAACAAAGCAACGCAATTGCTGGCTCTCACGTGAACTCGAGGCTTTCGTCTTGCTCATTATAATATCTGGATTCGGATGAGTCTAAAGATCAGACTTTTATCTAACTCCAGCAAAAATTGGCATTCAACAGGCTTTCACCTTCATGAACAGTTATTACTTACAATTAGCCCCACTTATATATTATCGCGAAAAGAGTCTCGTTCAGGGTCTTACGAGCTCGAAAAATTTTCATATACAAAATAATGTAAATGTACGATCAAAAATCCTTATCATGCTTTGGCCTGTCGAAAGAAATATTTATATCCAAGAAAAACCGAAATTAATCGATCTCCTACGTCACGTCCTATGTTTTGTGTGGCTGAATGTTTATCGATAGTCAGAGTGGATCTCTGCACTCACAATCAGAGAAAAAAGTTGGTACGATAATTATACATATAGATTGAAAAAACATCTCGTTAAAATTCACTGAATGCAGGTGGCGATACTATATACGACTTGATAACGAGCAAGAAGTTTTCATACAATTATTATCGAACTTTATTCAGGTAAGTTTATTTAATACATAATTTTTCTCGATCCGGGAGTGAGACACAAGTACGAGAGAAAATATTTTAAAAATATCTATATATGTATGAACTCGTCTCGGCTTTGCATGGCATCAGACAAAAATCCCACGCGCACAGAACGCTTTTGCTGTTGCCGCAATGCACGACTGTACAATGTGTGCTTGCGACCCCCTTCAAGAGATGAAAAAGAGGAGCAGCCACTCGTTCTCGTAGTACGCGCGATTTTCAGCAGGGCTTATGCAAAACGTTCTGGGAATTAAATTTTCGGGAGGTTGTACGCTGACACGCAGTCCAACAGAGAAAGAGAGAGAGAGAGAGAGCGAGAGAGAGAGAGAGAGAGAGAGAGACTTGTCTCTTATAATATAGGATGAGAGGGCAGCGAGGGATGCAAAACTCGCAGCACTTCCATCTCCAACCCCTGGCGCATCAGCACCCTGAACCCTCATATCCTACATTTTTGTCTCTCGCTCTGTCCCTCTCGGGTTCTCTATCTATCTGCCTCTTCCTTTTCCCCTTTGCTCTATAGAATCGCGAGAGCACGCGCCCTCATGTATACATATATATGCGGAGATTTCGCGGCTGTTGAACTGTTCTCTCGTCTTCGTACTCGGGTTTTCCCTTCACGGGCTTGTCGTGATGCAGCTCAAACATTCATGTGTGCAAGGGAGAGAGAAAGAGAGAGAGAGAGAGAGAGTAAAACCACGAAGGCACCACCGACTCATAGCATATAGCAGAGGGCCAGAGACACGAATGTTGATTCAGGTCGTCGACGCGTTACCGCGAGAGTCGATTATGCTCGTTGAATATTTTCGTAAAGATTTTACATATCCAACTCCCTCTCTCATTTTCTCTCTTTCTCCTTCCCTCCCACGTTCACCGCACATCGCCCGCATTACTCTTCTATTCGTGATGCTTTATACAGAATGTTGTCTCTCTTCCTTTTTTTAGATAAAAAAGGAATCAACATATATATATATACAAATATATATATATATCGGCGGATTTTACCTTGGCTATGCTTCATAGCGAGCATGTAGGGCACATGCAGTATAAAGTCGACATATATTCGAGGCTCGGAGTACATCGACATATATATATATATGAGGCATTCTAGGCCAAATTGGCACGGCCATTAATAAAATTTGAATTAATCAATTAATAAAATAAAAAGCTCCCCTTTAATCAAATTTGACTGATAATTTTTTTTTCTCGGAAAACTGTAGCCAAATTTACGTTTTGAAAGGTTCTATTAACACCGTAGGTATATTAAGTCATGTCCAAGTTTAAAAAAAATGTATATATGCATTTTTTGAAAATATATTATTTAATGCAATTTATGGATTTGCACAATACTTAAATCTCGGATATTGTCAGTCGTAGAGCGGTCATTGTTAATGCGCATTTAGCTGAAATATCCGAAAAAAATATCTCGAAAGCTTATAAAATTAAAAGGCTGAAATATTCAAATTCACCATTTTTCAACACGTCAAATAAAATGGGAGAGTGGGAGGTAAAACGAAAATTTGATATTGGATAGCTACGTGTTAATTAGTGGAATGTTCACTGTATAAATATAAATAGCTATTTAATAGAAACATGAAAATTAGTTGGGAAATGTTTTTCACACATGATTATTTAATGTCACACAAAGTTTTCTCCGTTCAAAATAATCTTGCTTTCAGTTAAGTTCATTACGAGAAAATTTTGTATGTATAAATAAGCAAGAGAAAGCACATCGTTTGCTCGTAGAATCTTTCTAGATAGTTTCTTCCTCATCAAACAAGCTCTGTGAAAATTGAAAAGTGTGCTTTGAAATTTTGCACTGATAGTGATTAATTAATTCGTAAAATGTTATATCCAAAACTAGCATAAATTTTATTCTTAAATTGATAGTGATAGAGAAACTGAATATTCAGCACTTCAAGCAAAACGCCATTTAAAAATATTTGCATAACATTATTTACTGAGAATATCGAATGACATTTTTATTGAAATTCCCATTATTCAATTCCTGATATACGATCCTCCCAGCTTCTTCATCGTTCAAAATCATTTCTCTGAGATAACATGAATAAAATCTTTAAAAAAATATGTAAGCAATTTAATTTGGATTTTTTTAAATTGGACGTTCTAGAATCCGATCTAGCAAAAATTAAATTCTTATCCAAGAATTTACTGTAAAAATTTCACAACATTCTCAAAGTTCAAAGTTTCGTTAATTACGACCACATTAATTTGTTGATGGTCTCATGCAATATGAATGGAATAAAAAAATTTATCGTGGTGATGACCCTGTCGATTTGGTCTGGAACGACCCAAATGTATACATGTGTGCATATAGACGAAGGAGCGAAAGAGTGAGACGAATGTACACATACAGAGAGAGAGTGTGTGTGTGAGAGAAATAGAGAAAGAGAGAGAAAGTATAGAGAGCAGAGAGCGAGTAGACGACGAGAATAGAAGTGAAGCAGCACGGTGAGAAGCTTGTGCCCGACAATCGGAGCAATTTGCGTAATCCCCGAGGCAACCCCGTCGCGTTCAGCTCGAATCCCTCCCGCTACGATTCTCTCTCTCTCTCTCTCTCTTCTCAGTCACGCCACCTTTTCTCGTTCCCTGTACGAAAATCCTATTCCAGAGTACTACCAAAAGCAGGAGCAGCATCCATCGCCATCATCCATCCACTCCCTTATACGAGCTAGACTATACTTTATACTGTAGTAACTATGTATTATATATATATATATATATAGACAGGCATATACATATGTATATAGAGATAGGTACCTTAGCCCAAGAGCACAGGAGCGCGCCTGCCACTCTAATAAAAAAACTTTGACTTAACCACAAGACAAACACTCGAACCTCATCATAATTTTTTTTCCCTTCTTTTATCTCTCTCTAGCTCTTTTTCTCCACCGCTAAACAGATTTCTTCTTTTCGACGGACTTATTTTATCCCTCGCAGCCTCCCTTGGAATAGACGTTTCTTTTTTTTTTCTTTTATTCTTCCTCTCTGTGCTTTTTCGAGAACATTTTTTCCGGAATAGAAAGAACGTGCGAGCACACTTGAGGGTTTCTTTTCCAAGCTTTAGGATTTCACGAAACGTGTTTATCTATATGTGTGTGTATCGAAACTCCTCGACTCGAGATATTAAGACGAGACATGCGACGGTTGGCTAGAGGCAAGTATAGATTCGTCGTCGACGAGACATCTTTATTTTTGTCGCCTCGAAGTCACTTTGAAAATCGTCAAAATATGAGAAAATTAATTATTATACTTGATGAAGCTGTGAAAAATTGATTAAAGAAAAATTCTTTGACTAATGACTTGAGCAGTATCTAAAAGCTCAAACGATTTATGAATAATTTTTTGTGACCTTTTATCGTCAAAAGTCAACGGTCCTCGAGTTATCGACCTTTTTTTGTGAAAAGTTCTTGGTCGTGTATTTTTTCACCAAATTAGGCTCACTTGATTCGTTGAAGAATTTCGCAGGTACGCTTAGAGAGAATGGGGGAAGAATATTTTAAAAATAGCCAAAATCAGCATAAATCGATGGTCCCAATTTATAAATCGGTAAAAAATTTAAACGAATTTATATCTTAATGGATCGAGACGCATTTGAAGAGTTAAACAAATTTATATCAATGGCAATGGTTCCTATATACGGATTACTTGATCTTCCGGCCCACATCAAAAAGTCCCAAAATAGTAAGCATTAATTTATATGGAGAGTTAACGGCTTATAAATGATTAATTAAATTTAATATCAATCTGTTCTTCTGAGATTCTGATCACATCTTTCTATATGGACCGAATTCTTCAACCGATCAAATTATTTAATTTATTTTCGACCTCTCTCTCTCTCTCTCTTTTCCATTAGCTTAATTTCCTATAATTCGATTAATCACGTTATTCACGAATATGACGTAAATTCCACCTCGAAATATATTGCTTTTATATGTGGTGCCATATATATATATATAATGCGATCCATACGAAACTTCTGCACCCTCCCAAATATATATATCGACATCGCACTGATGTACTCAAGCTCGCTCGACCTCGTGATACACTTTATGATTTCTGTGCTCTTGCGAGAGAATCAGTTCGAGTGATTTCGCTTCAGCGGATTCTCTGTCTCTCTCGTACAACGTTAACCCGATTTTCTAGCAATCAGGACTTTGCTCGTTTCACGGGACGGGGGAGGGGATGGGGGGGGGGGGGTGCAGAACAAGGGAAGTAAAACGAGGGATGTAGCGCCGAAGGAGCGTCAGTGAGAGAGAAAGAGACGTACAGAGATGACCTCGGGAATGAAAGTGTGTGGGTGAGAGATGAGAGAATGAGGAAGAGCGAGATATAGAAATGGGTGGAGAGAAAGAGGGAGATAGAGAGAGACTCAGTGAGATATACATGTATAGGAGAGTGTGCGCGGGTGCAGAAAACAATAACGGTGAGTGCATCGTGAAAGATGAAACGATCGGCGCATGAACACGAAAACGGATGCGTTATATAACCTCATTCGCGGTGGTCACGTGAAGGAAGGGAGGGGAGCTGGGGGTAGAAATATCGGACGAATTTGGATAGCGAGAAAAGCTCACTCCCCGGACTCCTTTAACTATATACACACACACAGACTTATATATATATATATATATATATATATATATATATATATATATATACTACAGTATCGACTCCGCAATCTCGACTATAATATACCTACATATATATGTATATAAATATACATATAAATATTTCAAATAGATGTATTATACACGCTATACATATATATAAGTTTACTATTACTTCATGTATGTGCAACGTATTTTCGCATACACATTAGTCGCGTGAATCTATTTCGCAGACACGAGCATTAGTTTCAACCGCAATCTCATCCTGGAAGCTCATCGCATATATATATATATAAAGCTACACAGTGTGCGGTGTGTAACATCGATTATCCTAGTAACAAAACAAAGGCAGACAGAGACCTAGTAACGAGTGCGAAAGAGATCAAAATGATACGCTTGTATGCATGAAAATGTTTGCATGCGTTTGGGTATCACGTGATGGACGTGTACACCACTCGGACGGAAAATTCTTTCCGGCTTTGCAAATTAATAATCGTTACAGTACTCCACCCTCTCCCCCCCCCCCCCCACCCCCCGCCGTTCGTGCCATGCCGCCACTTCGAGTGTGCCCAAAAGCGACCAGCCACAATTTCATCGTCGAAATTACGATCTGATCGATATGCTCGCCAACACAAACGTGAAATTCACGAGAGGATATTTATATTGCAACATGCCCGAGTGCATCTCTGAAGGGTATATAGGTGTGTGCGTGTGTGTGCTTTTATAGCCAAAGTGAAGGATGATTCACGCACTGTTACTTTCTTCTATCTATAGTAAAAACAATACATTTAACTCGGAGAAATTGTCAGATTTTTCCCGATCAAAATCTCCGATCTATTTTCTGTAGATCTGTTATCACTCTTTTCTCTCTCGCTCTCTGATCTGGTCGAATAAATATTGTGCGCTCTCTGGCCGTGTTCACGCGTGTGTGGTCTCCGTTACAAAATCAACGAATCGTGCTACACAGAGAGGGAGAGAACTTGTGGATATATTTTGCAATGTGCCTCTAGTCGATTTATATTGGACAGAGGCCGGAGAGCTTGCGGAGGATTTTGTTCCCTTTCGCTCTTTCTCTCTCTCTCTCTCTCTCTTTCTCTCTCATAATATATATAGGTGTTTGTTCGTTGTAGAAATATTGCAATTCGCACTGCCTCTCTGCCACCCCCGGCTGTCAGGGCATATAGGGAGAAGAGTATGAAGGCGGCAGAGAGAGAGAGAGAGAGAGAGAGAGAGAGAAAGAGAGGTAGCTGGTACACGCAACCGGAAGTGAATGTTCCAGTGGAGAGTCGTCGGTATACGTTCACGGCCGAGCTCGTTATTTCTCCCATCGTCCATTGCCGACAATGGGCAGAGTGCCAACTCGTGATACCTTTTTACTCCTGCCCCTCCCCAAAGCAGCAAGCCTGGGGCAGCTCTCTCCTCCTGGATTTTCCGTGTCTCTGTGCCCCATCCCCACCTCCCCGCCTCTTCTCATCGGCCTATCCGTTCTCTCATGCAGTGCATGTTGCATATCTGTGCGTGTGTCTCACGTTTACTTCCGTAGCGGGAATATAACAATGGAAAAATAGACAACAATTGTTAGCTGCCAATCGGTGGTGGCCAACTCTAAAAATAGCATGTTTTTGTTGATATGAAATATTTTTCATATCAACAAAAACATGTTATTTTTAGAATCGGTGGTGGCTAACTCTAAAAACATGCTTTTTTTAGAGTTGGCCACCACCGATTGGCAGCTAATAATTGTTGTCTATTTTTCCATTGTTATATTCCCGCTACGAGTAAAAATCCAGTAAAAATGAATTTATTAAATAAAATAATTGTAACCACTTTCTGTATGAACGAAAAAAAAATGATTTTTGTCACCCATGCTCGTGAATATTTGTATTTATTCAACCCATAGCATGTGTTCTTAATTACTTAATAATTGTGAAAAATCAATATTTTTGTCTTTCAATTGTAAATGCTTTTAATGCAAGGTGACAATCAATACTATAAAACTCTGTGGATATACACTGTGAAGTATTTTTTATTTTTTATTGTCGAAAAATTCATCACAAGAGATTGGAATTCGATAAAATTCATTATCGTTGATCAATAATGTTAAATGATTTGAAGAATTTTGCAAATACGATATGTCTCGTCAATGGAATTGAATACTGTAAGTCAGCTTCGAGCTGAGGAGTATCAAGCCTCCCCCCCCCCCCCCCATCCCGCCCCCACGTGTATGTACTATATATGGCGTGCTAAAAACCAAAAAAGCGCATATTCTATATGATTATTCACAGCATACACGCTCTGACAGATCTATAAACACGATTTTCAGTGCCTGTTTAAGTTTTCCTATCTAGCAGTTTTGGACAGCCGCTAGACAAAACCTATTCGGGATGAATTGCTCAGTAGCTCCGTCTAGCCACTGACCATTTCTACCTGACTAGGCTAACCTCACCAATGAATGGCTCCCAGTGAACGCTTGAATGAATGGCCCCCAATGAACGCTTGAATGGGAAGTATATTTATGGGTATAGTGATTTTGGCACGGGTGTTCATTGACTTGGGACTGATTCTTCCATTTGTTTATCAGGGGATTTATCCAGATTTCTTCGACAAACCAAAGCCATTCTCTTTGTACCGGACGAGCTCAGGGCTCAAAATTATTTGAGCTTGGATTAATTCCAAACTGTTAATTGTCAGTATGTCAATAGTGTTACTGAAACCAGTTAGCACACTATCGTGGAAATTTTCTCCAAATTTTCCCGGGAATTTTTCATCCTTTCTTCATTTTTGTACTTGTGGAATTAAAAAAAAAAAAATCTGAAAGAGTGAAAGCTTTTTTTTTGGAAAAACTATGAAACTGAAGGCAATCGGTGGGCAGGCGCAACCGTGATGACAGATATATCACAAATTTATATAATGAGTTAGACTCTGGCCAACTTTTCTCGACTGGCGCTGGATAGAGACTAAGAAAACTTTCTTTGCACTAGGCAAGCTCTGCGAGTTTTAATTTCCACATAGGAGTATATTGAAACACGTGGAGCAGAAAAGAGCGTGCTTGACGCGTTCCCGGGTACTCCAGTTTTCACTAATGAACCCGGCGAGAGAGACGGCTGTGCGCAATCCACTCTCTCTTTTTTCCTCAACATAGGTGACACGAGCACTTGAGAAGCACTTTTACTTCCACGCGTTGCCGCGGGAGAGCGGCGCCCTGTCTGCCGACAACAATGATGGTGACGGTGGCGCGTCGATGAGTTTTTTTTTTTTTTTTTTTTTTTTTGGAGGGTAGGAGTGTCGTCAAGAGGGAGAATCACAGAGGGCGTAAATACTATACTGATCACATCACGAAATCTTTCAGTACATCCGCACACTTTTTTTTACCCTCAAGCTCCGAAACGTGTGCGTGGCCCGCGTCGTTCATTTTCTTTACTCTCGAAAATTCCAAATGGGGGGGGGGGGGGGTGTGAACGTTTTGTCGGATTCATGATCACGTAGAGTGCAGATCGCACGTGCATTTGTCAAATTACATAGGCATACAGACATATAGGAAATTTTAGGACAAATCGAGAAATCCCTCGCCATTTCTTTTTTCCCATATATGTCGTCTAGAGCGTGACAAATTTTCCATGTTGGAAAATCTTTGGGGTGCTTTTGAAAATATCGATGTTTCTTGAACTAATTCGATCGAAATTTTCACTATTACGTGTAAGAAATGATTTAAAGTTCTAACATTTTTTTATTATATCTTTTTATTATCCTTACAATCACGAGAAACTCACAGCCCTTCTATTTCGGCAGAAAAGGTCTCATATACATATTAGGTTGACCGAAAAGTCATTGCATTTTTTTTTTCTAATAGATGGACATATATGTCTTGAAGTATAACTTCATGTCAAACCGCAAATGCATTACATAATTTGACAAAATTTAACAAAATGGACAATATATTCGTTAATATAAAGCTTTTCCGTGCCATGAAAAATTCACTTTCCATTTGTTCTGAAAAAAAACGCGGTGACATTTTGGCGAACTCAATATATTAGTGAATAAAGAATAGAGCCTTACGTGTACACCAAAAGTCGTCTTAACTGGATTGATGAGTCGGTGGCGTTATTTAATTGCTCGATAACTCGATAGATTGCTCTCTTTTTCCTCTCGTCCCTTTTTGACCCCTCTCACCCTCTCGTAACGCCCTTCTTCGTTGTCGCGAGATCCCCAGCTCTGTGCATGCTTTTTTCTAAGCGGATTATAATGTAAAAGAGAGTAGAAGCTGTTCAAACTCTTCATACTCTCTTCGCATAGATACACGCATGGGGAAAATGGGTTGGGTTGGATAAGAGAGGCGAGAATGAAGGGCGAAGGGTTTGGTTGTACACGATCCTATTGTCGGTGCAGATACAGCTGTTTTTTCACGTCTATGTGTGCAAATACCGTCTCGAGGTTACAAGTGCTAAATGGTCGATGGAATTATCGCCGGATTACATAAATTTGTTTTTTTCCACTCTCGCAAATCCATTTGTGCGAACCATCCAAGAGACACTTTTCTATAGTATCTTTTTTTTTTAGCTCAGCATTTTCTCCGAGAGAAGAATTGCTGACTCTGATATTTCGATAAATCTTATCGTTCTTCAGGTCAAAGCTGTATAGTGATAAAAAAAAATATATAAAAAAAAAACGATATATCGTTGCCTCGTCTTTGGAACTTTTCTTTACTGCATATACATGCGTCTATGTATATATTTTATCGAGAAAGAGACGCTCAGAGGGTCGCAAAGATATTTTCCCTCTGACACAACGGCATGAGTGTATGGGGAGGGGGGATTGGGGAAGTCCGGCAAAACCTCCGAAGCAGCACAAAAACGTACTTACGTAGCTTTGGGACCTCTTTTCTCCTCTTTCCCTCGCTCGCAAACGAGTGAGATCCGATTGAAATCTCGTCTCACATTCTTCTTCTGCCTCTTCTTTTTCTTTCTAAATTTCCATTTCACCCAATTTTCGCGAATTTGCCTCAACAAAACAGCCCTTTTTACGTGAGTATATATATATATATATATATACACTCTAATATTTCGTTCTATTCTCACCGTCTCTTTCTGCCATGCTCACTCTCGGTTTTTCCCTTATCGTGGGCAGGGACGAGAAAGAAAAACTTTTCACCGCCCGTTCGTTTCCCAGCGGACTATGCAACCACGCATTTATATACACATATATATGTATATAGAATACAATGGGAGTTTCAGGAATACGTACGTGACTCTCAACGCCCTATACGTATATGTATATAATCACACGTTGAAAACGACATTGAATAATCGCGACACTCGTTCTCCTCCTTTATCATTCGACGTGGACAAATTTCCCATTTTTTCCACCCCCATGTCTCTCTCTCTCTCTCTCTCTCTCTCTGTCACTCCCTTTTTCTCACAGTTCTGCCGCCTCCCTTGTACGCCTCGAATACACTAAACTTTTCGATAACCGAGCATTCGTTGTTTTCATTTGTAAATGGCACATGTAGAAAAAAAAGCGACGAAAAAAAAACGAGGAATAGAGACGTGTACAATCTATACCTATATATGTATGTACGAGGGGAGATAAGCTTAAGGGCCACGCATTTCAGGCAGATTTATACGATGGTTCTTGTAGATACTAATCGATTTAATGAAAATCGATAATTTTTTTTCGTCTTAATCGGTTATTTTTAGTAATTATTCGAAATATCGGTTAACCGATTTTTCGATTGTTGTAACTAAAAATAATCCATCATTTATTTTATTTTTTTAAATGTGTGCTTCGCATTGTCGTTGAGCCACGGAACGCACGCGCTAATCTGCATCACATTGTACTTTTTAAACTCCCTTTGTGCTTTGTGGTTGCAGTCCGTATATTGTGGATCTTGCTCTGTGGTATGAGGTACAAATGGCTTATCGAAGCTGCATCTCGATTTCTGGATTCCTTCTTCCGGATTCTGAGATATTACGATTTATCTTGTTACGCTCTTTAAAATTTCAAGATCATCAATTTCATGTGTACTGAGAAAATAAAAAAATCGATTAACTGATTACTGTTCGATTTCTGTAAATCGATCATTTGCATAATCGATTTTTTCCCTCAATATCGCCCATCTGTAGTGAGGACATCTCCTTAAGCTCAGAGACGTATACACAGATACAAAAAAAAAAAACTCATTGCACCATCGTAAAACCCTTGATGGAAACATACGAGATCAGTTTATATCGCTTTATCGTTCTACATTACACTTGTTTTCGTCTTCTATAGCAAGGCATCCACAGTTCTCTTTTTTTCTTGCCTGTTTCACGTGTTGGTGAACAACAAAAGGACGAGTAGAGTACAACACCAAGAAGCAAAGAAATAAGGGTATAATTTTCGGGAACGATAATTGCTGAGGGTGTTGGCCAAAAATACCCTCCTTGATATTTTCGCACCGTAATATAATACGTGGTATATATATATCTGTACAGTGTATTACTGGATACTATTACGTGTACCTTAAGAGCTCTCACTAAACTTGGGTTTCTCCCCTGGGGTCCTTAACACCTGCTCCTTTCCGTCACGTTGATTCTCTTTCTTCCTCTTTCTCCCTATTACCTCCATATTCGACGTCTCACCGGTCCCTTTTCGATTTTCTCACCCTTCTTTCAATCCTCCGAAGAAAATTCTGCTCGCGGTGCGTGTGTGCCGAGGAGAAAATCGACCAGGCGAATCAATCCATTGGAGAAATGCTGGTCTTACTTCTCTCTCTCTCTCTCTCTCTCTCTCTCTCTCTCTCTCTCTCTCTGACTTTTTCGACGTGGTTCCTCAGACCCGCCACATCGACGTTGCTGTACGCAACCAATACCTTTGCCTCTAGCATGAAACACGATCGACCTGTGCAAAATTAGGATTGCCAAGGGAGAGGGAGAGACAGAGTGATTGGTGAGACGGTAAGAAAAAGGGATACTGGATAAACCCTCTAAATCTGTGTGTCTCTCTCTTTTTCTCTCCCTCTCGTTCTAGACTCTTATGTCTCTTTATTCTATCTCGTTCAACTAAGAGCAATATTCTATATATATATATATACTGTTATGCTTTTACTGGGGATAATTTCGCTGCTTCCAAATATTATCGACCGAGTGAAATAACCAACATATGTCTTTTGTGTTGGGGTGGATGTTATATTCATTAAAACATTAATTTCCATTGCGAATCGCGAATGATCAGTATACGACGGTATCAAAATGAAAAAAGGTATCAAGGTATTTGTAATCCATACCCCACAGTGGGTCGGTGCTTTTTTTCAATTTTTTCTTTGTTTGAAATACACGAGAGACATGACGTCTCTTGTATTTTTTTTTTTTTGCTATTCCCCATTGGTATATTACTTCCCCAAATTTTATTCACCCCGAAATACCAGGCGTTTTTTCGGACACTCCATTAGAAATTAGAGCAGTGATCGAAAATTTTCATCATTCGGATTGTTGTGGTGTCAATTGTAACACGTGGAGGTGTCAATCCTAACACGAGATCGAAATTATCATGACGTATGTTTACACGCTTTCGTATTTTTTAATTTCGGGTTTATTCCATCAAATCTCATTGAACTCTGATGCTCCAGAATGAAAAAAATCCTCTTTGAAAAATCTGAGAAATTCTCTGTCCATGAATTTCAAATATCTTTCGTAGAAAAAAATGAAAAAAGAATAAATGCGATCGCGATTCCGCTCTGAGATATAGCTGAAAAATGTTAATAAAACACTCAGAATTTTGATGATTCTTTTCATATTGTTAGATTGTGCCTTTTGTTTCGTGTATTTTTTTAAATATATTATTGTCGAACAGCGGCTATCAAAAAATCTAAAAAGAAAATTGCATGCGCTTTATGGATTTAATAATAACCATACAAAAAGTTGGGAACCATATAACCCCAGATATCCATAGGCCCTTGAACCATGTATATATATATATATATATACATATGTACATCCTTATACTGCTGGAGCTCTTACAATACCGCATATATACCAACTGTGTTGGCTGCAACGTCTCGAGACTAACTGCGCAGAGACAGTGAGAGGGATGATGGTGATGTCTCCCCTAGGGTATACGTACTCGGCTACCCGAGACTCAAATCGAATTATCGATACTGGGCTAACGATTGCACGGATGAGAAAATATATAGATTCTTGATGGAAAGACGAAGAATCTCGCTTGCCTCGCTCACCATCCTTGCTGTTGTTGATTTTCTCTGAATCCACATATATATATATATAGGACCATATTACAATAAAGAAATGGCACAATTATTGGCACTAGCGTCGTATTTTTTTTTTGCCAACTCTTGAAAATCTCACAGTTTGTGATTTGATTCCATACAAATGTCGCGGTGGATTTCGAAAATGACAAAAGTTTTGAAAAATATATTGGACGTAGGCTGCTCATAGGAGTTTTGAGAAATACAGTATAAAATTAGATTTTATTTTAAGCTTCTAGCCTAGAGACAAACATTTTTCCCAAAATTGGGCAAAGCTCAGAAATGGCAGATTGTTTGTAGTAATTTTTGTGAAGCTTAAAAAAATTGACAATTGATCGTATGCAGAACGAGAAGAGCATATGCCAATAATTGTGCCAACTATATAAACTCCTCAAAGTGCCAATCACTGTAACATTCATTGTTTGGAGTAATGCATTATACAGTGCGCTTTTAGTTGTGGGAAAGACGACAAGAATGATTCCGTTGCAGTGAGTTTCGAAGCGAGTAAACCCACGGAGAATATCTGTCCGGTCCACTTCTGGTTTAGTGTGTATATTACTGGGTACCAGTTACGTATATACAATAATAGACGTTACCCATCGTGCAACGGTAAACTTTCCCATGATTCTATGTACAGTATATACACCGAGAGAGGCTTGTTCTCACTCTGGGCTGTCGTAGTTGTCTCCATGGTTGACTGGATGCCAAGCTATATATATATATATATATATATATATATATATATATATATATATATATATATATATATATACTCAACTCAGCACTACTCTGTAATACTCCCAATCCTATCTCTATACAGATTGCTTTTGAAACTGATGGGTTTTCGGTGATGGTCGGTCTGTACACCAGTAAAAGCAAAGCCAACAGCAGTAGAATCGCACGATTTCGCGTATTGATTTTCGACGGTAATATTTTATCGAGTGCCCAGGCCAAACTTTACACCAACAGCAGCCGGAAATTCGTGAACCACACATTTATATATGTTACGCGTGCTGCTATAATGGATTGATCTGCTGGGACGAATTTCGAGGGTCTCTGTATGCATATATATATATATATATATGTTTTTTTTTCCTTCCCCCTCCTTTGTGGCGCGGTTTTAAATTAATTTTATTTATTTCACGAAATGCTTTTATTCACATCTCACATCCTTGGATTATTACTACTTTTTTAAGTATGATTAATCCTACAAAATCTTCATCCTTTTATTTATTATTTTTGTATCATTTTTTTTATTGATTGGGGGGGGGGGGGGGTGAAACCTTTCGGGAAAATTCTTTTTTATGGAGATCACGTGGCCCTGGGGCAGATTGGTCGGCATTGGTTAATGCCTCATGTATAATATTCACAACTGTAAAAGCTCTCTCTCTCTCTCTCGTCTATATTTATATATATATATTAAAACGTATATATTTTTGACATATATTTTGTTATATGTATTTGGCACAAATATATGGAAAATATATTCGATATGATTGTTTGGCACTTTTTCATATTTTATATATCTTTCATACATTTCTCATATAAATTTGTTTCGTGCGGTCTTCTGTGGACAATGTGGAGGTGACTGGAATAACTGTAGTAATTTATTTTAACCCAAAAATACGATTAGGGTTCGTTTTACCCTACAATATATAATTTTTATTGGAAAAATTAATTCTTTTGATTTGAACCAATTTAACTGAAATCAAATCATATTTTTTAATGTCCCAATTGATCAATTGTCGAATTGACCTAATAGATTTATTTTATTTTTAACTAAGTTCACATTCGTTCATGTAAACTTAATTTAAATGAAATAAATCTTTTTCCATTTGTGCAATAATCTCAGAATATTAAACACGCGTGTTAGCTCTCACTCGTTGCATATATATATATATATATATATATATATGTAAATATATATATATATATATATATATATATATATATATATATATATATATATATATGTAAATATATATATATATATATATATATATGTAAATATATATATATATATATATGTATATACATACGAAGATATGAAGCAATTGGTTCGGTTGACCACGACAAAGGCAGAACTATATATATACTTACCATTACATGAAGAATCTGCGGGTCTCGCTTCTCTCTGAACGAACATGTCGGTAACCTTCCTTAACGAGAGACTAATTCTCAATTGCTGGAACTGTTGGCTCGAACTCAAGAGTTTGCCGAAGGGAAAGTTGCTATCGAGCTTGCACTCCTTCACTGCGTTTGCTCCAACAATATATTATTCATATATATATATATGCGGGTGTGTGTGTGTGTGTGTGTAGGTACTGTATAGAGTTTAATAGACTGTATAACGTTTGCTTGGTGCTTGTTAGCTGCGACAAAATCAGCCGGTGTGAGAACTGATCCCGTGGCTTGGTCTCCGATCGGCAACAGCAGCTTGTCAAAGTGACTGCGTCAGAGAGACGATTTTAGTCATCGTTCCCTCGTGAATTCACCTTGTGGACGCGATTACGGACAGACCATGGTGACCGCACTCTTCGAGCGAAATTTCCTTGTTCAAGAACTTTCCCACCACGGAAAACAATTATCGTCCCTCAATGGTTTTACCAGGAGCCAAATAATTTTCCTTAAAAATTTACAAGTCGTATTTTCACGAAAATGACTTGCAATAAATCGATCGAAGTGTAATTGACGAATGAAACAGATTAGTAATTTGATAAGATTCCGTCAGAAAATAACGAATTGTTTAAAAAACACTCTGCGATTGTTGGTAAGTGTCGCGTAATTATTTCGCGTCAATTCATAATTCCTGAGAGAAAAAAATATGCCAGCGATCCTGTCGAGTCATCCTAATTTTTAATTTTATTTCGTTACTTTTGAGAAATAAAATGGACATACACCGTATACGTGTTATATTTTTTTGAAGCTTGACCATATAGAAATGTGGTGGAAGGAGAAAATATTGACCGCGAATTTGCGAACTTTTGGACAGTTGGAAGAGAGGAAAAAAAAAATCGTTTCTGGTCGATTTACCGAAAAGAATCGTTGAATACAAAAATAAGGAGTCGTACTCCATCCCTTTTTGAATCTCACGAGGGGGATGGTTAACCCAAAAAAAGACGCGAGGGAAAAAGACAGAATGAGAGAGCGTACGGTAAATTTATTTGGCCTATAAATACGAAATATCGTGTCCACGTGCGAGACGTAACTCACGAACGTACGAAAGTAATGTATCACCGGAAATGGGAGCAAGCAAGAGAGAGAAGTGGGGGGAGATGGTGGCGGTCGCGAGAGAAAGAGAGCGTCGAGTTCGCGAAGAGATGGCATCTCGCGCTCTATTGCGCGGGGTAAACGTCGAGGAGAAATGGGCGAGGAACGAGGAACTGGAGAAAAAGCGAATGGAAAGCAAAGCGCATATATACATATAGGATCGTACGAGAGATAGGAACGAAGGAAAATCCTTTGAATGCGATACGCAAAGAGAGAAAACGAAAGAGTGAGACGAATGAACGAACGACGAATAACGAATGAATTTTGAAGATCTGTTTTTGATTGTTACTGTAACTTTTTCCCCTCGTAGTAAATCCATGCTGCAAAGACATGTGATTTTTTTTCTTTCTTAAGCGTAAGTAAACTTTTTTTTTCCAACATATATTTATAATTTTTGGCCACGATGCAGTGGCTCTTCCATTTCCTGTTCTCTTCATCTGTTTTTCTTGATTCATTGAAGAATTTTCAAATAAAATAATTATGGATAATCATCGTAAAATGATCGATGTTTAACCCCAGTAGAACCCACCTATCATTTTTTGTGGCTTTAAGCTCTACACTGGGGTAAAAACGTTCCTGAATCTTCTCGTTGGAGTAAAATACTTTTTCATATGCGATAATACGGTTCAATTATACATGAATCTTTTCGTTTTTTTATAATAATGAAGAGAATGGTGTATGATAATGTCAGTTCAGAAAAACAACAATTAGTAAAAAAATCATTTGAACCAAACTGAAAATGGCGCCTGCTAGCTCTGGCGCGAAATATAAAAATTCTCGTGGGGTGCGCTTGTACCCCAGTATGGGGTTCTAAGGTTAAAATCAATAATTATTCATTTGTTTGTGAAATGATTTTAAATTATTTCATAGCTCAACAAACCATGATCTTCATGAAATTTGACTATTTCTGCAATGTTTCTCGACAACGAAACCCAAAATTAATGTTACTGGCTTCAATCAACTTGAATCGTCACGTTCATTATCGATATATATATATATATATATGTAATTTTACATGCACATTGACAATAAAAATAGTTGCATAAAAGGGGAAATTTTTCTCACCGGTATAGGGAGAGAGACAGAGGCGAAAGGGCAGCACGATGACCAATGGTACGAGAAAATGGTTTTTCGTTTGGGTGCAAAATCTCTCGACCGTGTATATCGATGGTCCTCGCCTACACGCGGTTTGAATCCTGCTCTCTCTGTATGCGGTTACATATATACACATATATAGGCGCAGGATTGCGGAAAAGTCCACGAGTGCGCGGGTTCGTAGAGACAGGGTAAGAGAGAGAGCGAGAGAGAGAGAGAGAGAAAGAGCTCGCCGGGACCAGTTGGGATTTGACCACCGGTCTTCGAGCCCTCTCGCTTTGTCCCTTTTGGTCTCTCTGTCTGTCTCTCTCTCTCTCTCTCTCTCTCTCTCTCTCTCTCTCTCTCTCTCTCTCTCTCTCTCTCTCTCTTTAGCACACGTTATTATCCATATACGCCGTGTTGCGGGTTGCGGTGAATGAAACAAACGCGTGAAACCTTCGCATTTGGCCGGGTGAATGCGGATAAAAGGAGGGGAGGGAGTTGCGCTCTGTGCGTTGTTCCGGTCACCGTTTGGAGATTTTACAGATGCGATAGTATATATTTCGCGCACTCTCCACTCAACGGTTCGCGAGAGATGCGAGAGTTAAGGGGTGGGGAGGGGGTGGACGAGGGGTGTGCATGGGACCAGGAAATTGTGCACGAATGACCTGTGTATGCATGCACGTAAGCGTATATAAAGATTAAACGACACAGTTATTGGCATACTCGTTTGCTTTTTTTTCAGGGGAACTGGTCTAAACTTTCGTTATTCTGAAGAGTAGTGAGCGATTTGTATAAAAATCGACCAGTATTTTTACTCTCATTCAGCTATGACATTCTGTACATTTCAATGGTTATGTTCCATTAATTATTTTCTACGATGATACAAAAGAGAAAATTTAGTTATTCAACAGTAATATTATTCAATATTTGTAAAATATGATAAGAAAAGTGTGGACTATTTTTTAACATTATTTTTGTCACATTATCTTTAGCTATTTTTTCTAACTCCTTTTCTTACTTATTTATATAATGCATTACTCATTTTTAAACATTTACCCACTAATTTTCTGTCTCTAAAATTGAATGGAACTTAAACACTGCCAAGATGGTTAATAAATATTAACCCTTTCCGTATAAATATCGGTCTTTCGTCTCCGGTTGATTCAATTTATCTCCCAAATTATTGATTATTCATCGATAATTAAATGAGACTAAAATTTTTTTTCAAAGTATATTCACAAATTTTTAGGTATTTTTAGAACTACTTTGAGTAGGGAAAAAAGTCGTCAAACTTGATGTATGTAATAATAATATATAGTATATATATAGTATATATATAGTAATAATATATAGTATATATATAGTAATAATATATATAGTATATAGTAATATATCAAGTGCTGCTTTTCACATGGTATGGAAAGGGTTAAAAACCATACCTTACAGCAACGCATCTCGGCATGCAATGAGGATCAGCGATTTTTCCAACATTCATTTAATTACTTGGCGTCGGAACGCTTCCGTCTCCCTTGATATATATGCAGTCACGACCTTCCTTGCACACTCTGACAAGTAGACGGAGGTGAGATTGACCGAAAACATCGAGAGGGAGGAACTAACGCAGATTCGCGCATGCATCGCCTTGACCTCCGATATATATATATATATATATATATATGTATATACGCAAAACACACCCTCTGCTCTCGCGAGAGAAAGAGAGGGAGGGAGAAAGCCGCAAAGGGTTCCAGCTAGAGAGGCTCGCCGTCAGGTTAAATCCCACACGACACGGGCCTTAGTCTTGCAGAGCGATGCACGCACGCGACTCTCGAGCTCGTGACGTTTCGCGACACCTGTCCGTTTCGTCGTATATATATATATATGCTATATATGGGGCATTCCATGCCAGCCTCACGAACGTCTGACTGTAATCCTCTCGAATTTGATTAATGATTTTTTCTATGACTATACTAAGGGTAAAAGGCACACCAATTATTATTTTTTATTTTTCTCACCAATCGATATGGTTGGCATAATTATTAATATACCTTATTAACAAAATGCCTTATTCTAAAAATCGAAAAAATACCGTATATCGGATTTTTTCGATTTTCGTGATATTCTTCAATAGCACGAAAATCGGACTTGGCTGTCATCATGATTTTCTTCAAAACCATGATTTTTCAAATAATTTTTTATAATTGGATGAGTATCGCGAAATATTTCGATTTATTTCGAGATAGCAATTGGCTCATTTTCGTGATATGAACTTTGTCGTACAGCTAACAATAGGTGAATAATTGAAAAAAATTAGTGGGACCGATTGCCAATCCCATCGGGAATTTGTTCATCAGGTTTGGTTTATTGTTGTCAATCATTTGGTAAATTAATAAGAAGTTTTTTTTTTTAATTAGGGGTGTCTCTTAACCGTGGTGCATTGATAGAAAAAAATCATTAACCACAACCGAAAGAGTGAGGGTCAGACGTTGATTAAATTGGTATGGAATCCCATATACATTACACACACACATATATATATATATATGTATATATGTATGTATGTACATATGGGTAACGAAGGTCCTACTCCTTAAAATGTCCACAATTGTTCACCACAATATCAGAACATACACACACATTCTTACGAAAGTTTCTTCGCTTTTGCATCAACGACTACATTTTTTCTTTAACGTCTCGTGTGTTACGAGCGTGACAGGACTATCACGTTTATCTATCTAAATGGAAGGACAAAATTTAACCTGCTACTATATCTACTACATCTACCTTTTATTTGTATCCCCTAATAAAAGCTGATGAGTCATAACTTTTATGCCTATGTATATTTATCGAACAAATAAAAATCGTACAACTTATTTTAAAGTATTTTTTCTCCTTCCATTCTACTTTTCATTTCACCGCGTTTTTTGTACACTTTTTATCGTTATTTTCTTTCCCTTTAGCTCCTATGACTTGCCCACGTTGTTCGGTGCGTCGCGCATGGAAAATCCGTACGCGGAAACAAGTTACGTCGACTACGACAAAATGTCGCTCATACAGAACAACGAGAAAGAAAAAGGGAAAGAAGAAAAAAGAGCCAGCAGGCTTCGGTACTCTCTTGTTCCATCTCCGCCTTTCTTGTCAGTCTGTACCGAGACTTTTTCCCTTTCTCGAGTACTATATATATATATATATGTGTGGGTGCAGCACCTTTCTACTTCTGTTGGTCCAAATATAAACTTTGTATGTATGGTAAAGGTGGGAAATATGGCCCAGGCCTTCATTATTTTTCAATAAAACGAAAAATATTCATTCTGAGTTTTGGTAATTTATTGGTCCCGTATCATACAGCTTATATCTATCCTATAAAATCAATTTCTTTCCTCTGACATACCAAACTACCTCAAAATACTCTCGAACCTACCAGAGCTATTTAAAACGTCTTCCATATATTATCGGAGCAAACAAGGAAATAAAAAAAATACGCTAAAATGGCTTAATAGATTTTTTTTTTTTCATCGTCAAAAACTTTGGATTTCAGGTTTTTTCAACCCCTTTTTTCGTGAAACAGATGTCACACCTATAAAATGCAATTTGGGGGGTAAATGCTACAGGCAAAAATATTTTTTTGGTCCATATTCCCCATCTTTACCTTGCGTGTGTATATACATGTAATGCCTTCCATCTCTTTCTCCTCGCTCTCATCCCTTTTGCTTTGGAACCGCGCAAGTTCTCCACCCCGACGACTTCTACCCCGAAATTTCGCATTCCGTACGCGACACGCTTCGCTCTCGTGCGCCCGCGCTTCTCGCCAAGTTTCCCGGGGATTCTCTCTGAATTCTCTCTCTCTCTCTCTTTCTCTCTCTATTTTTCTCTGCTGGTATCTCGTTTTCTCACTCTCACTCATCTATATATGCCACTGGCTTCTCGCGTGCGAGCGCGCAAGTGTACTAAGTTCTATACTTCCCATCAGCTAGCAGAGGCAAAAGCAGACTATAAGCTATACGTATGCGTGGAGTAAGTCTGTATTGAAATCTTGGCGCGTGACGCAAATGGAACAAAAGCAGGATCGGAGGAAAGAAGAGAGAGAGAGAGAGAGAGAGAGAGAAAAAATTGAGAAAAGTATAAGCGAGTTGAACAAAAGAGTACACAGTTATTGGCAGTTTAAGGCAGTTTAGCAGTATATTGTTCTGTATTAAAGTTGGTTATTTTCTCGTTGCGAGAACGAAAGAGTCAAGTTTAAAGTTTATTGCATTAATTATGTCTCTTAATAAATTAAAAATTCTTACTGTTGTGTTTCTGAGATATCTCGTGTAATAAGAGTCGAGCTATTTGATATAATAATTATGAAAATATGCGTAGGACATCAAGAAAATGTTAAATTAATTTTGGATAAATTCGAAGCGTTTTAAGCAGGAATTCCGGTTTAGTACGAGTAATTTTTGCAATGAGACAATAGAAGCGAAAGGAAAAGTTTTCATGGAAGGAGAAATAGTGACTCTAATGAGCTGGCAGTTTGCCCGTCCCAAAAGTCAAACTCTTACTGGTCCACCTCTATCGCAAGAGTCTTATTTGTGAGAGTGATGGAGGCAGCAATAAAAATTCCTCCGGATTATGAATTGTAGAAAATAATTGCACGTGATTAGTTTAAAAAATTTACTCACAATTGCAATTAACTGTTTATATATAACAATATTAATTCGCCAAGGTACTTAAAATATCTAAAAAACGTGTTTTTTTTTTTTTCAAATCCCTGTCAAAGTTGGAAAAATGAATGAAAACAATTTTGGCAAGCATCAACAGCTTACCGATTAGGTTTTGTTGATTTATTAATTTTTTGGATTTTTTTATTTAACGCTAACTAGCCGATACTCAATTTAACAACTAGATTAAAATTAGATCGAATTTTAAATTTTATGAAATTTCGAATTACTGGAAAAATTGATGTAGCTGAAGTGTATTCATCTCAAGTTCATTTTGAATGATCGATATATCATTTTCATTACAGATAAAATGATGTATGAAAATTATTGACATACCAATACAACATTCAAAATCAAGCGATCTTTCTTGTTGACGAAAAGAATAAAGGTGCAAATTCCAACATGCAAACTTTCTAATGATTTTTGAATTCGTGGTTCGATTTCATTTCCATTCAAAATATATTCTTAACCTTTATACTAAATCCCATTGAGTAGTCAACAACTGTGAGTGTACGTACAACGTTAAAAAAATAAGGGTTGTATGTGGTTTCGATGCATATGGTCGCATATTGCAAGAAAGAGAAAAGACGTCAATGCTCCTCCCTTATTTTTGCCAAGAAGTTTACCTCAAAGAAGCTCAGAGAAAGAAATAGGGATATCTGTTGGAAAGAAGCTGACTTAGAAATGTGGAAGGGAGAATCAGAGAAGGGTGACTCGAACGGTCGTACTTTTTGTTTTTAGCCTCTAGATCTCGCTTTGTCAGGCTCGCGTAAAGACACTGAAAACCGTCAGATTACCATCTTTTATCTTTGTTTTTTTTTTTTTAAATCTCTCAAGAACTACGCGTGGATGGTAAAAAGAAAACTGTCGTTTTATCCCTTGCTCTTGTACGCTCAAGCCCGAGGCATTATTTTTTTTCTTACCAAGGCCAAGACCAAAACCCTCCCCCACTTTTTTTCATCACCCTCTGTCTCAATCTACGCACCCACACACTCGCGCACATGCATATACACATATATGAAACGTTCCATCTCGCGGTTTTTTCTTCTCCTTTGTGACCATCGAACAAGTAATTCTGTGTTTTCAATCTTGGCGAATGACGCGGAGAGCCCAAGCGACCATTTGGTCTCCCGCAAACCCTTCGGAGTCTCAACATAAATGCATATACATATGTAAATATGTGCATATACGTCGAGCCATGCATAACTGATGTGAAACTATACGTAAAGTGTATATAATAATTGGAGACGGTTTCGAGCTGTACGCACGTGTATAACAACAATAACAATAACAACAATAACAATAACAACAACAACAATAACAACAATAACAATAACAATAACAACAACAACAACAACAACAACAACAACAACAACAACAACAACAACAACAACAACAACAACAACAACAACAACAACAACAACAACAACAACAACAACAACAACAACAACTCGACAAAATGGCTCGAAAAATGTCAGTACATTCCAGGCATTCCGTGCATAGGACGTTTTGTGCCAAAAAATAGAACGGTGATTAAATAGTGACTAATCCAGTACTATACGAGGTATGAAGACACTTTTTTTTAAATTGTTTTATTATTATTTAGTATTAGTTATTTTTTGCTGCTATCTATGATGTGAAGGGTGTAATCGTTTCCATTGAAATTGACACCACCGTCTTATATTATCCAAATATGCTAAACATATATTTTTTTTTAAATTAGCTGCAATCACTGACAATTTTTTTATAAACACAATTTCTTCAAGGAATTTTTCTCTCCCATTTATACGTTTCATGTTGAAAAAATAAAAATTTCTCCTCGAGAATAAAAAAATCTCTACTACTGAACAAAACAGTTGTTTCATAGTCAAGAAGTTTATAGTTATCATTAAACAACTCGTATGAAAGTAAATTATCTGAAAGCCTAATTTTCGATATTCTTCACAAGATTATATTTGTTTAATTCGTCAGTTAATGATCTCACAATTTTACAAATATGATATGCCCGCTTCGTACTACAATATAGCGACGCCAATTTATTTTCTATTTTTTAGTTCTTGTCTCATAAATCCACAAAAGTGCATTTATGCGGACTTCCGGAACTTGAGTTACAAGAAGATAAGAGAGACACAGAAAGATATATGTATATACGAGAAGACGAAAAAAACGTCTCGCAGAAAATTCTCAAAGGGTTCTCCGTCGCTAGCTGCTATATATATGTATATATATATGTATATATATAAGTATATATATGTATATATATTTATATATATATATATATTTATGGAACATCGATGCAAGGGTTCCAGTGGGTGGGGGAGAGGGTGAATTCGGTAGGGCGAGTGAGAGCAAGAGTATGACAGAAACGATAGAACGGAACCGATATAGTTGCCACGAAGAGAAAGAGAGATAGAGAATAAGCGAGAGAACGAGGGAGATGAAGATACACCATGAAATGCAAGAAGGGATGGAAACGGGAGAGCAGCAAGGTGGCTGGGGAAAATGGTGGAGTGACGCTCTGCGACGGTGGGGCGAGTCGTCGGGGTGGCGGCGGTGGCGGCGGTGGCGGCAGTGGAGGGGTGGGGGGGGGGGGTATATATGGGGGATGTAGTAGGAAGGCCGAAGCGTGTGGCTCCTCCGGGTGGGGGGTGCCGGTACCTCGTCGAATGTGCTTGAGAGCCAAGCTTGGGGGCTACAAGCGCGACAGAGTCGGAGGCATCGGGAAGCCCGAGTGCCTCAGTCCGGCCCGGACATTCGAGCGAGACGCGTCGTCTCCTCGTTTAGCTCCGTGTGCGCTATAAATCGCGTATTATTTTCGCGCAAAAAAAATCTCGTGTCATCGATAATCAACATTAATACACGTTTATCAATCAAATATATTGCTCTAACTAATTATGATCGTCGAAACTAGAACGAGAAAAAAAAAAAAAAACGAAATCACGAATGAAAAACTTACTCGAGTGACAACGAACGTGTACGAACTTATTTGTGCGATTGATAGTCTTTCAATTTGAGGAAAGAAAAAAAATATCAATTATCGGAAAATTCAATCAATAATTGGCTTATACGTCGATACAGACTGACGTAATTAATCAAATTAGTGAAATTATTAATATTCATATTGTTGTTTTTGTTCTTTTTCATTTCTTCAATTTTTCTACGTTTTTTCAAACAGAATATGTGAGACGAAAATTTTATTCGCGATTGTGCGAAAGGGAAAAAATCAACGAAAGAGAAAAAGGGAGAGAGAAAAGTGAGTGCGCGGCGGAGAAAAAGCTAGCCGGCTTTACAGAGCAACCCTATGCTCTGCTGCTGCCGCCGTTGCTTGCGGGGAATCGATAGCACGCGACTCTCGACTCTCTCTCTCTCTCTCTCTTTCTCTCTCTCTCTCTCTCTCTCTCTCTCTCTCTCTCTCTCTCTCTCTCTCTATCTCTCTCTTTCTTTCTCTCTCCATCTCTCTTTCTCTTTCTCTCTCACCCTCGCTCACTCACTCACCTCCGGATTCCTCACTTATGTACTGCCTCTCATAGCTCGTACTCTCATCTACTATACACCCACCAATTCGCTTTTCCCTCTTGGATTTTCACCCTCGCACTTTCACCAACTCTTTATACACACACACAAACACACCCACATATTTATATAACTATATAGTCCATTATATGTATATATGGTCATTTCAACATCCCTATCCCTCTTTCTCTCTCTCCCTCTCTTTATCTCTATCTCTCTCTCTCTCTCTCTCTCTCTCGACTTGCCAAGAAACGAGATTCGTGTTTTCTCGAGGTCCGTTTTCCATTTGGTGAATTGGCTCGGTTGGATTATCTTGTCCGAAGGATTTCCATTTCTCACCCTCACCCCACTTCTTTAACCTCCTTATCGTAACGTTTTCTCCCAAGCTCCTCACTTGTGCTCTCTCTCTCTCCGGCCTTTTCCCCTCGATCGCATACCCGGAAACGTTTTGTGGAGTCAAGAGAGAGAAAGAGAAAGAGAGAGAGAGAGAGAGGGAGAGGGAGAGAGAGAGCTTGCGAAGTTCGGGGTGATGATTATTTTGAAGAATCGTCTAAAGAACATGCTCAAGACGTCAATACTACATGCATTTATATACGAATATTTTTTGTGCACATGTTTGTGTAATTTAAACAATTTAATTACGGAGAGATCACGTAATAATTAAATGTATAAAAACGGTATTAGCACCTTGTGCTCTGTTTTTGAAAAATTCTAATTAAACGAAATGATTTTTATTTACGTTTATTTGAACTTTTATGTTATTATTATATTGAATTTATAAAAATTATTTCTTTTGTTAATTGTGTTAAATGATTGTTAATTTGTTAAAAATCGGATATTGATACTTAAAAAAAAGTATAGTAATTTATCGTTAAATTTATATTGTCGAGTTTCTGCTCTGTTTGTTGAAAAGCACTTCGAGTTTAATCACATTGTCAGATACGATTTGCCTCTTTCTCTCTCGTCTCCTATCTCTTACGCCACTTTGCTCCACTCTAGCTGACTCTAGTTTACATATACCTTTACATCGCTACTCTGGCTACTTTAGCGGATACGAGCACGAACGAACGAGCAGACGAGTACCCGAGCACCGAGAGAAGGGTTATCCTCACTTTTTTTCTCTTCAGCGTTGCTCTCGAGAGAAGCCTGTGTGTGAACATCACGTTCGAATTTTCGAAGGTGCAATGCTTACTGACCTGGAATCGAGTGTCAACGAGATAGTTTTCTAGCTACACGTTAAAATCGTCGAGATTATCAAATTTTCGGACCAAAAGAAAAAATCGGAAAAAATAATTTCAAGTGTTTTTGGCATAATATATATATATATATATATTACTCCTTTGAATAATATTTAGCAAAAAATAAATATATAACAAACGATAAATATTTTGTGCTTCCTGAGAGTGATCTAGGACCGAGAACGGTCTTATTCTCGATTGAAATATCGTCAAATTTTAAATATTCCTCACATCATTGAGAGGGGAGAGAGCGATATCCAGTGCGGTTGCATATATCACGAGTGTTTCGAGTGAACTAAATAAAGTGTGACATCGTGCCAATCTCCATTGTACATTTATTTAAAAATAATAATAAGGTCCGAGGAATCATCGCAGAATTCCCAATTGACGTGTCGTTCAACCCAATCAGCTGTCTCGGAAAGGAAACAAAGTGAGTTTTACTCCATTCTATTTAAATATCTATTTATCGATGATTAAGAATAAAAATAAAAAAACTCATTTTTGTAATAGTGATTTCAACCTCGAACTAGATTTTTTTGTTTATTAATTCAACGTGTGTTTCGTTCTTAAATAATTTAAATGGCAAAACTCATGGCAGAAATATTTACAAATGGAATTATTTTCAAATAAAAAAAATTGTCTAAAAAATTATACATCATCATGCAGTAGTCATGATTGTAATCTTATAATCCGTACACGAAAATGTAGAATGGGTAAAGTTGTGTAATCGGTGAATCTCGAGAAAGCTTAATGAGGCATTATCGCAACCCTCTTACAGCGAGTTTCTTGTTTCTCGCTGCTTACATATACATACACAATATACATATATATATATATATATATATATATATATATATACGTACCTTATTGCGAGATCTATATATTAGTGTATATACTTGTTTGTCGGCTATGCTATTAGTGGAGGGGTAACTATAGAATGTTGTGCTGATGGTGTTGCTTCATTTACGAGGATCCCAAGCCACTTTATAGCCGCTTAACCGACCAATCGGACTCTTATTTACCGTAAAGCCTACATATAGCAAGACGGGGGCGAGCAGTAAACCAACGAGGATCGAATATTCATTTCTAACAAGAGCGAAGTTTGTATCGATATGCCGCAGGTGCACAACCGCCACAACTATATGTACATACATTATAAATAGTACGTAGTACTGTGTACTATATATATATATATATATATATATATATATATATATATATATATATATATATATATATATAATACGATCTGTACACTCCCCTCTCGTGAACGTAAACTGTATCCTCAAACTATCTTCGTATATATATCGTCTCCCCTGTTGTGGTCTGCATACGAGATGACCGCGTCAACTTTGCTCTCTTCCCACATAAATATATAAACTTCTTCGTGGCAACAAAAGCCACCAAAAACAGATTCTGAATTACTTGCAGTAATCCACGTGGTGAACATTCATTAAATATAATATGTTCTGTTCAATAGATATTATCTGATGGCTCAGTGAATCTTGCATGTAATGGGCAAATTAAAAAAAAAAAAAAAATTGATAATTTATTTATTATATTCCGATATTATGGCGCACTCATTTGTAAATGCAAATTAGAGGAAAATACGAGTGCGATTATATCAGTCGTCGAAGCTGCATTAAATGAAAAATAAATCCAACAACAATAATGGTATTAATAACAATAATATCTATAATCGCATGTGCGATTTATTTACATTTAACATATTTTCTTTTTATATTTCAATGAAAAATTTCTTACGATTATTTGTTCAATTAAATTTGTTAATTAACAGCATGGTTGAATTTTCATGATTTTTGTGCAAACATTTCATTTTCTTTGTACATATTTTTTACGATATTTTTCTATTTCTTTTTCAATAACCCAAACGAAAAACAATACGTCTCGTCACTATGCTCCTATGCTGTAAAAAAAAAAAAAAAAAAAAAAACAACTTTCATATTTTATTTCTCCCCGTATATTTAGCGTAGGCGACTGGCAGCACGAGTAACAACGGCTTTCGTTAGAATCGTTAAAAACCCGATCGTCGATGGTGATGCTGAATGCCCAGTACATACACACGTATACATGTACATACATACACACATATACATATATGTATAGCAAACATACATATGCTACATACACATATGTGCTATATACATATGTGTATAGCATACATACATGTGCTATATACATATATGTATAGCATACATAGATATGCTATATAAATATATGCATAGCATACATACATATGCTATATACATATATGCATAGCATACATACATATGCTATATACATATATGCATAGCATACATACATATGCTATATACATATATGTATAGCATACATACATATGCTATATACATATATGCATAGCATACATACATATGCAATATATATATATGCATAGCATACATACATATGCTATATACATATATGCATAGCATACATACATATGCTATACACGTATTTGTATATATTCACTACGTATCTACGGGAAAATCGTGAGAGGGGTTGGGATTTTCAAACGTGGCATTAAATCGTCGATGGTCGCTGCTGCAAAATGCTCAGTGTCGATTCAACGCGGAAAAATATACGGAGAGAAACTCGAAAATTTTGTTTTGTGGCTCTCTCGGGCCCGCAATTCATTAATCAGTGCAAGGAATTGTGTTTTTTTTTTTTTTTTTTTTGCCATTTGAATGAACAAAATGAAGCAAACAATTAACGAAAAATAAAGACAAATAATAATAAAAAAATGACTCCAGGGGAGGAAAAAGAATTGCTCGAATTGCTCTGACAAACCGAATGTGCAAGAACGCCCACTGCGAAACGAGCCGCGCACGGCTGTTCTCTCTTGATATATATATATATATATATATATATATATATATATATATAGAAAAGGGTGCATATTATACTGTTGCAGTGTACAACTCTCCCTTTCACTCCGTCTCGTGATCTACGTTTTAACAATGGGCTTGTTTTTACGAGCCGCGCTCCACCCCTTCGTTTCTCATGTGCTGCTCTCATCCCCCTCGTTCTTCTCTTACTCCCTTGCTCGTCTCATCCCCTTTCTCTCTTATATTCATCTCTTCTTCCGCAGCTATAACCAGGAGAGCAGTAGCCCCAGGACCAGCAAAGACCTCACGCACAAACCCTTTCGACGTATAATAATGTAGCCCGAATTAATAACCGTTTCGAATTGTAAGCTTCTGCGTTGCTTATTACTCTTACACTTTTATCCTCGTTTTCTCTCTCACTCTTCGTACAATCCGTATCTTTACGCTTTTTGACGTACGTACACGCAATACCCGATAACCCGAAGCCTTTAGGCAAGGTGTTTTTCTCGTGTTTTTCACACGAGTCACAGGCTTTTGCAGTTTTCATGAGTCAAATCAGACTCTATTTCAAATTTTCGTACCGAAAAAATGAAGAGAATTTATTCTGTCGTCAGGAAACTTATAACAAGTTCAAATCTGTCGAATTGCGAATCTTATTCGTACTAATTTATTGCGATTTATAAATAATGAAAAGTCGAATAATTTTCCATTTTGACTTTACTATTTTTGTAATAAATGCAAGCCTCGAGATTGAGACATCGGGGAGACAGTTTTCCGGAGATAAGATACTCCCGAAAAGCTCGGGAATTCAATATACTAGAGGCACGAAAGGAGATACGAGTATGCAGTGAGAATAGAGAGAGAACGGAGTAAACGAGTAGTTTAGCGTGTGGTATTTCACGACGTGACACCTTACTATATAAATATACATATGTACACATTTCGTGTATATTTACACACGACTATATATATAATATATAACTATATATATAATATATATATATTTATATTTATGTGCCTGTTCCATTTTATTCCATACCTTTCTCCATCCCACCATCTTGGTCACACTATCTAACTCTCCTTTCATAGTGCCTAGTTTATCTCGGTGCAAAAAAAAAAAAAAATAAAGGGAAAAATCCTCGCGAGACGGAAGGACTTACTCTGTGAAGAGGGAGTCGCCGTTTCTATATACGTCGGGTATATGTATCTGAGGCAGTCATTGGGGTAAGAGTTTCGTGGTTCTGTGCCTTAAGCCGTGGCTGGAGAGGATCTCTTGTACATATATATACATATACACATATATACACATATATATATACATATATTTATATATATTTATATGCCCTGCCTCACTGCTTGGTCTCCTATACATTGTACTGTAGATCTCATGTGTCCTGCCAAGGACAAGGACGGATTCGTTGTCGTTAAGAATTCCGTCCGTGTGCCAGGCAGGACGTCCTCATTGCCCAAAGTGTCCTGCGAAGATACGAAGTAACGTCGACGTCATGTCCGCCTTCAGAGAAGAGATGCTTTCTCTCTCTCTCTCTCTCTTTCTCACTCTCTTTTCCCATTTCCTTTCTTTCATTGCCGGGCAATGTCGCCACCGTCCAGACACAAGGATAAGTTATCCTGTCCACGCCCTCCCACCTTTCCCCATGAAATTTCGCCTATCGCCCCTTCTCGATTTTTCTCACACTGTCGCAGGGGAATACGTATACTTATGTACAGTGTACATATCCATCTTATATCCATTATGTGTGCGTTACATACCTCATTATATATATATACAGAGAAATATCCCATCGTAAAATAGGGAAACCTATAATTTTTTTTTGTTTCTTTCGTTGAAATCGTAATAGCTAATATTCTGATAGCTTTTACCGGATGAACTTAACGCGATTTTGTCGCCGAGATTTTTTTTCAAGCCATTTCTAGCCGAATCACGACGAAAAAGTTTTTTTTTTTTTAAGTAATTTTCTCTAATTTCTAAAATATTTTTCTAAAATATTTTTGCATAACCAAAAATATTAAAATTTATACGCGTTTTAATTGACAATTTAACGTTTTTGGACTGAAACCGATTTCTGGCTCTATTAATTTGTTCAGTTGGCGGTTTTTAAATTTATTTCAATTCATTAACGATATAGCGAGTGAAAAAAATCATTTGAATCACACTCAGCAATAATGAAAATTTGGCAAACAATTATAATAATGATGCAATCAAAACTCACTTTTTTCAGTATTTTCTTTCACTCATGAAGATCGGCATGACTTTTATTCGCTGCGAAGTTTCATTGTCCACTCGATATTCATACCGCTCATTCTTGATACGATTTTCCTCGACTCTTCGTACTAAAAAAAAAAAAACAATAAATATTCGTATGGATTTTTTAATCTAAAAAAATATGTATATTCTGTCTAATGGATATTCTCTCATATTTTAGACACATTTTAAAATCTTTTTTCGCGCGAGATTTTTCTTGTTCGCTCTCAATTTTCCATGTCACGATTTGTATCGACATTGATGGGATGAAAACGAGCAGCAAAATCCTAGAAAATCCTCTGGCAGTTTTTGGCTCTTGACGTGTCCATATGGTGTGTCTCATGCGCCGTGTCTTATTCGCCGGAAAATTCACGTTTGCTGACCTTATATCGCAGTGGAATAGTGCCCGGAGGAAAAGGGGATGAAAAACCTGAAAGTGAGTCCCGATGATGTCGGCACAACGAGAACGACGACGTCGACATCGAGTTACTGAGATACTCTTGCGGTACACACACATACGCACCCACACAGTTCACATATATATATATATATATTCTTGTTCTGTATACGTAACGGCTTTCCGGTATCCGACGCCGGACGAAATGGGATCCAGCAGGATAACGCGATATCTCGAGACTTCAGCAACGACTAGCATGCCTTACTTCCGGTTTCGATCTGTCTAACACACCCCTCTTACGGCAGATGCATCGTAGTTTATATACATACATATATATATATTTTTTTTCTTCTCTCTGACTCTGTTATTTTTCCTCGGTTTTTATTACTTTTTTAGCTCTCCCACTGCTCTAACTTAACGTAACATCATATACGTACACAACACACGTTTTTCGTAGATTTTTCAGTCTATAAAATATATTTTCTCTATGGTCTGTAACGTCGTGTCTCTCCTCCTGAGTGTTTTATTTCATTCGTTTTATTATCTTTTATACTCGCAAGTTACTGAATGTGCTCTTCTCTCTGTGTTGTCGTCGAGGATACATCCCCTATCAGTCTCACGTCTCTTCTTCCGGTTTCTCTCTCCCTGTCCTCGCCTCACTTGATGTTCAACAGGACTTGAGCACTTACTGGCTCTTATTACGTTGCCGTTCTCAATCATTATGTTTGCCAAACATTTTATATTTATATACATATACTTTTTGGCTCGATCTATATGAAGAAAAATATCAATAATATTTATTTATACTTTTTTTTATATCATTATCATCTCATGTCAATATAGAATTTTGAAGAAATTTTATTCTACTTCATATATGTGCGATAAAAATATTAGACAATCATTTATATTTGCGTTATATTCATAGCTTTGATTCGTAAACTGAAAAAAAAGTACGACTCTGCCTCCCAGATTTCTAATTCATATTGAGCTGTAATCGAGTTTTTGGCGACAACAGTGCTGCTGTCTAGTTACCAGAGCAGTCCCCCATTAGGGCCTAACGTAGTTTGGGTGCATGAACGATGCGGTATAGCTGTGGGAACTGAACGACGGCCACCTTATAACAGTTCAACTTGCCAATACAAGGGTTAGGATCGACAGTTTTGATTTTTTGATAAATATTTTTTTCACGCCGTCCGATGGCGCTGCCTGCCGCGCGTGGGACTAAGAAGTATAGTTGGGTCAGCTGTACACGTGGCTCGTGTATCCTTGCGTATAACTCTCACAGCTATACCGGAATAGTTACTGCACCGGTTCAAAAACTTTTTTCTAATAAGTAAATTTTTATCATTTTATTTTCCACGTAGTTTCGCCCTTTGCTACCGTAACAAACACACATTCAACTGACCGTATTGCTACAATAACAATACGTAACCCTAATACAATAATCTCCATAGCTCTCATAAGTAATATGCATCCAGCTATCATTCATTCAGTTGAATGAGCTACTCCCTTTTCTCAGTGTATTCAATGAAAAATTTACTATCGAAAGCTGGATAGTTCCCGTTGCCTCGGAAAACAATCAACCGTGGGGCTTCCTGAGACGATTTTTCCTGCTCTGCAGATGGAAAAAACGAGAACAAGGCAAGAATGAACAAGAGGAAGAATACTGGGGCGAAACAGGAAGAGAAAGGCCCTGGTGGAAGTTCGATAAAAAATTTACATTAGCGATAACTTGCGGTCGGGTAGCGAGAGAGCGAAAGAGAGAGAGAGAGAGAGAGAGAGAGAGAGAGAGAGAGACTTGAATCTTTCATAAAATGCCCGCGAGTGTAGCGGAGAGTTTGGCAAAGAGTAGGAAGAAAGTGAACAAGAGAGCGAGTTAAATGGAGAAAGAGAGGAAAACTTTCTTATCCGACAGAAGCGTCCAAGCGCTCACGCGGGCGGCTCTCCCGCAGCGTAACGCTGATGGTCTTTTATGCATATAGTGAGCACTCATCTCGTAATATTCCGGCACGTTTTCCATCCATGTACTAGCAAGAGAGAGAGAGAGAGAGAGAGAGAGAGAGAGAGAGAGTGACAGAGAGAGACAGAAAGAGAGACAGAGACAGAGAGAGAGAGAGAGAGAGAGAAAGAGACAGAGACAGAGAGAGAGAGAGAGAGAGAGAGAGAGAGAGAGAGAGAGAGAGAGAGAGAGAAGAGAGAGAGAGAGAGAGAGAGAGAGAGAGAGAGAGAGAGAGAGAGAGAGAGACAGAGACCGTACAACGTGTGACGAGTCCCGCGCGCGAATGATATAAGCGAGCACATAAGTCTTACAGTGTTTGTATAAACATTACGCACCGCCACCAATATGCGTACTCTTTCAAGACTCACTGATGCTTTTACATTCTCGCAAACTTTCTCATTCGTATCACAGATAATATTTATTTCAAATATAATCAAGCCAATTTGTAAATTGGGAAATAGTCGTGTGCATAAACTCTATTTCATTTGGGCAAATTTTATTCAATTAACTTAAGTAAGTATTTAATTAATTCGTATCTGATAGGAATAAATTAAATTGAATTATTTAATTATTTATTATATTATGCGCAAAAATACTTTGCTTCGAACGAATTTCATTCAATTGAATTTTCATCTCAAATGATTGCCTTGTTTTGTTAATGATTTTTTTTTTGTATTGATATATACATATATATATATATATATATCTTTTAAAATCTGTAAGTACTAAATACAAAAGTTTATAAAGTCATTCGAGAGTGTTTACCTTTGCTTTAACCCTTTTCTATCTCTACACCCTTTATTTTCTGTCTCTCTCCGTCTGTTCGTCTTTCGTTTTTCCCAACGATCTTACGCTGCAGCTGCATTCGTTTGAATTGAAAAGCGTCACGTTAATGTTTCGCGGGGCTTGACTTGTTTCAATTTTTGGTACCCATTCCACTGGGAATTTTTGCGCGAAATTCTTTTTCTCGTCTCGACTCTTTTCTCTCTCTCTCTCTCTCTCTCTCTCTCTCGCTCTCTATCTATTTATCTCTTGAAATATTCAGAATTCGAGAGAGGTAAAATGGAGAGAGAGAGAGAGAGAGAAGAGGTTGAGGACTACAGAGCAGTGCAGAATGCATTATTTGTACATATACATATACGGCGTACTCAGCCACATCGACTATTTTACAATTTTCTTTAACTGCTGGTAACATACCAGCAGACAAAAGAAAAAAAATATTCCACAGCAATTTTAAGATTTTTTTTCAAATAGGTGCCTGGTGATTATTTATATAATGCTTTGAATAAAAACGATTGTACGTTAGTGTTGAATGAATTTACTGTAAAAATGAAATGAAAAATCGACAACCGCATTTATTCAATATTTTCAATGGTAGAAAAACTAAATTGATTTTATCGACACAAAATCCGAATATTAGTAAAAAATCCTTATCCGTAATTCACACAAAAAAGGGGACAACCCTTTCGGCCTGGAATAAACCATTTATATGTTCACAACTCTGCTCTTTGATCTCTCATACCGAATCGCTATACTGTATTTATTTTCTCATATTTCCCGAATACCATTTTACATCCCTCATACTCGTTAATTATATCAATGGCTCTTTATTTAATTAAATATGCACTGAATATATATCGCATATCATTTCAATATATCATTGATGTGTATATCTGTGTCTATATGTTTTCGGGCTTTCGTGGCTGAGTGCGGATTCATTGTCAGTGACGATGCTCCCCTCAAAACCCCTCATCCACTATCTATCTATTTATCTATCTATCTACTCATCTACATTCTCCAACACGCAGTAATTAATCCACCGTCGCGTACAGTGAAAGAACAATAATTAATGGGAAATGATGCGGAACTCTCTCATTTCCGAGCTGCGGCATAGTCTGATCGCTTTTTGAATTAAAACTCATTCACTCTGCTGCTTCTCTCTCTCTCTCTCTCTCTCTCTCTCTCTCTCTCTCTCTCTCTCTCTTTCTCTCTCGCTCGCTCGCTCTATCTCAAAGAAAACTTTTCAAGAGCTATTATTTTAAAAACTGTCATTTCCATATTCGAATAATCATAATATAGAAGAAAAAAAAAACTTTAACTACCCCTCATTTTACTCGTAAGTGTGGAACAGTTTGATTAATTTTGCTGATATCTCGTTGGATGACGTGAAATCAAAATTTTCAACGTTTCAAGTGAGACTTGTAGTATTTGCATAGCTATGTATGATTATTTATATAACTGACACTATCATCAAAATGGGCGACCAAGCGACAGAATTTCAGCTGCCACAGTAGTGGATCCTTTATCTGTCCGTCGCTTTTAGTCCCCTTTCACGGCTCGACACGCGGAAGTACAACGCGCGATGCAATAGTAAAGCCCACATATACTCTACACACACACACACACACACGAACACGAACATAAATATATATATATATATTTTCAGTGTGGTTCGACCCATCGAAAACTCGATCGGATGAGAACGCTCGAAACGCGAGACCGTCGCCCTATCGAACAGTTGAAAATCATGTTTTTGTGTGGCCAGAGCAGCGACCCAGTTAGGTGTAGGTATCGATACTCTCGTGTCATTTCACCACCAACGTCACAGATCGCCTCTTGAATCTCCCTTTTGCCTATCCACAAACTCTACATTTCTATATTTTCTCTTTTGCTCTATTCAAAAGTGGAAGGTTCTTGCCAGCACTCAGTCGTCTCTCTACTCTTCCATCGACCCCGAACGAATCCAACGAGATCCTCGCCGGCGCGTTTGTCATTTTCCACGATATTTCCATCCATATTTCTTCTCAATATTAATTAATAATTATAATAATAATATCATAATATTAATTAATATAATAATTTTTATATGATAATTTTTTGTCATGGCTTCAGTTATTGGCCGATTGTCTTTCAGCCATTGCCATAATTTCACATTTTGTTGCACACTTTTTGCAAAAAAAATTTTATGTGAATCATAATCAGCATGTAATCATTTCCAGTCGGTTAGATCTTTAGGGTGAAGAAAAAAAGGTAATAAAATATTTTTCTTCATCCCTCGGGAAACGAAAAGTATCGAAGTTGCAAACGGCCATAACTATAATTCAATATTGTCGATTTAGATATAATTTTGCAAAATTTTAAAAAACTCCTCGAATAGATAAGAAATAAGGGTGTTCGGATTTTTTTTTTTTCATCGTATGAGCACTATGAGAATAGTCAAAATTAAATGTAAAATATGGAAATCGATAGTATGAGTCTAAAAAAACTGCATAGAATCGATAATATCGTTGCCGAATGGATCAATTCGAACAGTAACTAACCAAAAATCTTGAAAAACATTTTGAAAATAATTGTCTTTTTGTCTGCTGGACAGCATTGATGACATGCAATTGTGATGTACGTAAAAATTCATTCATGCATCAACGTCTATGTACAATAATAGCGTGCGTTTCCGATGCTCTACGAAGCCTATAGCGCTGATACTCTCTTCACTTTGCCGTCCGTTCGTGTTCTCGATAATATTCGAATCGAACAATAAAGCCGATGAACAAAAGGAACACGAAGCTGTTCTTCTGCTACGCAAGATACATTCACTACATGAGCCCTCTCTTTTGTTATTTTACGCCATTTTTTTTTCTTCTCACTCGGTGATATGCACATGCTATATTTCTCCGGGCTACGCAAGACATATATATATATATATATATATATATATACGAGAGAGCGATCTATGTATATTATGTATCGCTCTCTCGTCTTTTATATTCCTTCGTGCTTGTGTCTATTTTTCTACTACAAACCAGAGTTATACCAGAGTTATCATGTGATAGCCGCACGCTCGTATATTGTCATAGTGAATCTTTTGTCTGGATTCTTCTCATTCGATATTAAATTGTTAAATATTGTTTTTCCATATGTAGAAACGTTCACTATTCCATGGTAGAATATTTAAACGGAGCGAATGCAACATAATTGATTGTTAAAAATATATCAGACTAGTACTCACAGCTGCAATGGTTATTATTCACCATACGAAATATATATACAAATATATCGAAAAATATATCCAAAGATATCGAATTTTTCATGGTAAATTTTTTCAATATACATTTTTTATGGGATCTGACCATGAATGTAGAAGTTTTTTCCGGTATATATATATTGCTATATATATATTTTTGAATGTATTTTTATTAGTCGGTCCAACCAATAATAGAAATAAATTCGTTTGACAACAAATCTCTGATCATGATAACGAAGTAGAATTTATACGGTGATCGCTTTATGGCTGTTTAGTGCCATCCATAATATATAGACACGCCAAGAAAGAATGAGACAATTTATCTCCATTCGATTGGCTTGAACTGAAGCGTTAACGACGTCTCCACGATATGTTACGTTTACACATACACACACACACACACATATATATATACACATAGACCGCACTATAGATAACAATTCGACGCGTGACATCCGGTATTCCATTAGCACGTCGTCTCACCATGTATATACTCTATATACAGATACCATATAGTCCATGCGTAACGACCACATATTTACTGAAATATATAAAGTAGTTGGCCACCGCATGTCTCCCAGATGATCCGAACTTATTTGTGTGACGATTCAAGGCTATATACATGTTGGGTATTTCTACTTATCGCTATATTCTAATTACTATTTTCTATTTACCACGTTGTTCTCTCTATATCTAATGTATACGAGATATTCCTTCTGAAATTTTCATCCCCGAATCCTGAACCTTAAAGATAATTAATGATTGGAGGTGACAAAAAAAAAAATTGAAAAAGAGAACTCTGTGAAGGCTGTTCAGATTTAAAACGATTTCTGCCAATAATTTTTTAAAAATTCTGTAGAACATTAGAAAATTTTCGAGCTCGGCAAGCATTTTTTTTCTGTTAATAAGTTTTATATTTTTTTGAATTTTGTTTGAATCGTAATTAATTCGTAATTACCTGATTTTTCAGGCAACAATGATCAAAATATGTTCACTGCCGAGGACTATTAGCTCTGGCTATTATTCAAATGAAAAACTGATCACGCACATTGGGCGTATTCATAAATTTATGTTCATTTAAATTTTAAACATTTTATCGCAATTCTCTGTGGTATCTTCGATATATATTTTCAAATCTCAGCCGAGCGTTCTCTTACGAGAAATCCGTTTCTATTCTGATTAGTTGCATTTTCATCCTATTTCACTTGTAATTATTTTTTTATTACAGTAATAATATGTCATTATATTGTTAAAAACTTAATTTTCATCGTTTTTTATTTCCCTGTCTCGGATGTCGTACGAAATGTCGAATACAAATGAATAACCACTTAGTCAAACTCATAATACTTCCTCTTCCTAGTTGAGGGTTGCAGTAAATACGGAAAAAAAATGAGAATGGAAAGTGAAATAAAAAAAAGTATAGGATCTCGTTCACTCATCGGTTAACAATTTGTTTAAGGGCAGATCGTCTCTCGGGCAATTCAAATATTTTTCTGCATAGAAGAAAGAGGATTGAAAACGAGAGAGAGAGAGGGAGAGAGAGAGAGAGAGAGTTCTATCGCTGTTGGCAAAATGCAAAAGCAACGATGGAGTTTTCTAATTTACGGTGCACCATGCGGTTAAATGCAGGGATTGCAGTCTCCCTGGCTGATGCCCTGCGCGTCTCGACGTGGTTCATTATAGTGAGAGAGAGAAAGTGAGAAGGAGAAAAAGAGAGAGAGAGAGAGAAATTTTCATCACTCGTGAGATATCCAAGAATAAAATGAGAAAAAAAAATTGTCGAGAATATAGATATAGATATATCGGATAGGATAGGATCACGGGCAGATAAACGTAGAATGATATAGAACGAATAAAACGGTGCCAGGTGCGTGTCTTTTCTATATCTCTCCTTTATTCTCGTTTTTTTACGGATGAATCGTGGGTCGTTCGGGGTCATTCTATCCTCCGACACTGCTCAACGCGCCATTTTTCGATAGACGTTCCTCCAAGAGATAAGATAGTGAGATAGGATAAGTCAGAAGAAGAAAAAAAAAAAGCGTAAGAAGACGAAACTTGAAGAAAAGTATTGAAAGAACGATGAAAAATCTATAAACTTTTCTCAATGCATTTGGAACGCATTGAAGTGAGAAAAAGAAACGATTTTAGCGTAAAGATGCAAAATATGGAGTGAATTTGCTTCTACTGGCTGGCAAAGTAGGAGGAATTTCGGAGCAAAGCACGCGAATAAGTGAGCGAAAGAGAGAGAGAGAGAGAGCGAGAGAGAGCGAGAAAGAGAGAGAGAGAGAGAGAGAAAGGAAGGAAGTCGATTCCATTTGTGGCTAAATGACTGATGCGCATCGTGCTCGGCTTTATATACCATTTGCTTCATAACTCTTGGACGGTTTGGATGATGTATCGTGTCATGCGAGATATGCCATTGCGCGCTTTTGGTCGGCGTTGGTTTTGCTACAGACTACGGCATTGTTGTTCGTAGTTATCTCTTTTTGAGCTTCATATACAGAGCAGCAGATGCAGCATGTGGGACTCTGGCAGAGACTGCAAAATGCGGGGATAACTCGGTGATAGCTGCACTGTTGAATAACCCTCTTATTGTTCTCTCTCTCTCTCTCTCTCTCTCTCTCGCTCTCTATCTTTTTCTCTATCGCGTTCTCTTACCAAAGAGCAGAAGAGCAGTCTCGAAGATTGACTGCGATAGTTATGAGGTATCATGATAATTCATTTTAATGGTCGGTTTTATTCGTACTCGTCTATCATATGGAATATATTACATTGGCCAAGAATATGGGCGTCATTCGATTAAAAAACCATTAATAATCATTTCAACATCAAATATAATAATTCTTAATAACCATTGTGAAGAAAATAATTTGGACCATTTATTCTTCCCTTGTGTCGTTTGATAATTAAAAAAAAATATATATATATCCATAAATATTTCGCTATTGAATAATTTTTAATTCCTTTTTCCATTCGAAGCATCCCTATTTCTGGCTCTGACCCTAAATAACTAACAAATTACAGATTAATCGAATAACTATATAATTCCTGTGGGTATTACTATACACATGTCTATACACCCAGACCCTAAAATCGTGAGAGATTTATTAGTCTACGGGACGAAGGGACGATAATATCATCTCACCCTAAAATTTTGTCGTCGCGAATAAGCATCTGAATATACCTATCGGGTCCTTTAGTCCCAAGTGCCGTCTAGCATTTTCATCATCATCCCCACTCCGTGTACAATTACATACATATATATGCGCGCACACACACACACACACACACACACACATATATATATATATAGGCATTATTCTGGTGGTACTATATATGGTAAAAGTGTCTCTCATGAGCCGTATAGTGGCGCTCTCCTAGGGGGTCTCGTGAGCTGGCCCTCTTTCTCTCTCTCTCTCTCTCTCTCTCTCTCTCTCTCTCTCTCTGGTCTCCGCACCGGCGTCGACGCATCGGCCGCGAGATTACCCTATTATACCCGTTAGACAATGGAAACCGCTTATGTGCCAGTAAATGGCCGCGTCTACAACCCTACACCGCACGCAGGACCCTTCTCTCTGCCCATAACCCGTTCCCCCTTCCACTCCTCGCCTTCCCGCGACTCACCATCTCTCTTTCTCAGTTTTTCTCACCAGCGGACCTCTCTATGCGTTTGTCTGCTACTACTTGATGCGAAGTAGGTATACATACTGCCATATTATACTCCCTCGCATCCGCGTGCCCTTCTTATTTTGCTCCCTTGTTTTATCGTATATATATATATATATATATATAATAGATATATAGTATATATATAGTATATATATATATATATATATATATATATATAATAGATATATAGTATAGTACTAATATACGCGTCTGTTCTCTATACACGCTCTAGCATAACCTGACCGTCGTTGCTCTGAACCCCACATCGACCGGATCCCTTTGTCCTACAGCATCCTCTCTGCCCCTCGCCCTTCCATCTAGCCTACCCACCTCGTACACCCGCACACCCGCTAACCGATAGATTAATTATCACATCCCGCTTGATTAGCCCGACCGACGACATGGAATAATTATATTCATGCGAAAAGCCTTCCCTCTCCCGCATATGTATATTCCACTTTTCTGCATGTCTGCATATATACACACGCGTGACACTATCCACTAAATTTCGGAAGATTTTTTTTTTTTATCGCTGCTCTCAGCGATATAGTGATTTGTTGGGCGTGAGTAACGATTCAATCGAAAATTCGTAGATACGAAAAATGTAGAGTTGGGCTTTTGGTAGTTTTGTTGTGGAGGAAAAGACTGTAGGGGGTAACTTTTTCATCGGGAACACTTTCGATATTTGTTATAATACTATAAATATTTATTTTATATATAGTTTTCATCATTTGCTTTAACTAAAAAAAGTGTTCCGGTTTGAACAATTAACCCCCCTGGATTACAATCATCACTTGATTGGAGTCGCGCAATTACTTTCGCGAATGGGCACACTTGCGCGTTTAAAAACAAAAAAAAGGCACTACAAATAATTTTCGACGTGATTTGTTTTAAAAAAAAATTAAGATTATAATCGTATGTATGGATATAATTTATAACAATTATTCTTTTTTTTTTTTTCAAATATGAATATTGATAATTACTGAGGATATACAATTTTCAATTTTCCCTTACTTTTTATTATATGCTGGAAAATTATTTTTCATAGTTTTCAAAATTAAAGCATTAATTTCAAAGTGTTCGATTTATCGTGCGTTCACCTCATTCTCGATTTTGCTCCATCTCTATATATTTTCGCCACAATATGTCTATAGTTTGGTGGTAACGTTTCTATTATACATCGTGACAAAGAGTCAGGGAAGTAGGTCGAGAAGGTAACAAATAGCACATACAGCGCTTGCAAAGAGTCTTCTTCCCAACACACACAGACCCGCTCACACACACACACACTCACCCAAATACACAGCAATGCTGGTATAGCTCGATTCGCTCTGACGTTTTACGGCTCCTCAGGGCTCGAGAGACTCTCCCGACGTAAACTCTTCGACCTCTCCATACACACCATGGCTACGGCGAGTCCGCAGAGTTCAGTTCTCTTACCCTTGTCGAGGGGTAAATTTTTCACGCAATTTTCTCGCAACTCGTAGCCCGCCACTGCGGTCTTTCGCAGACTTTAACCACACATACAAACCTCCAGTCTTTCTTTCTCCGACCATTGGTAACGACAGCGATGTTACAAAGTGTTTGACTGTATGGTCAACGCACGATCACAGTGTAAAAGCTATAACTCGAATTCCGGAATAATCGTAACATTCTAACTTTATTTTCACCGATCTCGTTGAAAATCTTCTCTACTTGCCATCTCCTACAAACTTACGAGAATTCATTGGAATTCATCAAAGGGTGGAAAACCATATAAACATAGTGACTTGGTGACATCAACGAACTAGTCGCAACATTGTCTCGGTTATTGAACGCTGCGTCTTTTGTAAAGCTCCGCCAAGATCTTCTGGCTCTGTATAATAGATGCCAGGGTATACTCGTCCTATTCTCGAGACACTTTGCTCTCCGCTGTTCGATGCGAGAGACGACGTCAGGACCGTTAGTTAGGTTAGATCGTCTTGGGTTAGCCAAGACGACACCAGTGAGGATATTCCCAGCGAAGGTTGTGGCATATCCAACTGTGTACACCTTGCTACGACGTTTCAAGACACAGCAAATCCCTTAACGCCATCACTTCGGTGAAGTTGACCCTATTTCCCATAATGTCCCCCTGGAAAACTTATACAGCGAAAGCTGGAGGACAGTCAACTTCACCAAAAATCATCTCTACTCTCCAGTCTGCTGTATATGTATACAAGTGCGAGACGCGTTGTAGCATTATCATCAGTGTCGGTAGATTTTATGCTCCGCTAGGACGAGACCAAACAGAGAAGATGAAGAGAGAGAGAGCGAGAGAGAGAGAGATTTGTGTATGGCCGATGGTTTGAAGGAACTACCCCCCCGTGAATCGTATAAGGAGGGATGTCGGCAAGGGATATGAGAGGGCATACAGTGGAGGGAGGTTTTGGTATTATAGTACATACATAAATAGAGGCAACTAGGCAAAGCTAGTCGTGTATACCTGTTATAGATACGGAGTGGATACAGAGTGGTACATGTAGAAGGAACTTCGTTTCGTCTCTAGCAAGAGGCAAGAAGGGATGAAAATAGGTGCACGAGGACGAGGAGGGGGAGAAGAAGGAGGGAGAAGGATAGCCCTCTCTGGTGAAGCGGGATTCGCGTTTTCCTCATTCTACTCTCGGTCCCGAATATCCCCATGGAATATTAATATGACGCGAAATATTATAAGCCGCGACAGCGACCGCCGCGGGAATACTAAATATTATCCTGCAGGACCTACGGAAATATATATAGGTATATAAATGTACGTTCCTGTATAGAGTAACCTGCCAGCAACGTGGCTATAGTATTATGGATACATACATAAGCGCTCGTGCTTGTCCTCCAGCTTCTATAGTTCTGTATCCACTTGCCATCTCGCTTTATCTAGTCGCTTGGTACCGATGTATTTTCCTACTGTATGTATATATATATATACACAGTAGGGAAATATATATATATATATATATAGCCACACTTGGGTGGCACTTCGTGAAACCCGCTCGAGCATCGATATAGAAGTCTTCCTCTCCGGTACCGAAGCATCGCGCCAACTACGTCTTCTATTTCTCTCTGGTTATATATCTTTTGTCTCGCAGTTTCTAGAACGATGGAAGAGCTAAAGGTCGTCGCGCCTGCTCCGTTCGTTCTCGCGAACTGTTTCTCCACGATATCGATAATCTTCTTGGTGGGCAAATGGGCAAAGTCTATATAAATGTGTACTATACATAAATTTTGCTGGATGTACCAGTCGTTGACGTATAGAGCAAAGTATCAGACTTGATAAACTTATAAGCATTGATCGCTTTGATGATTGAAGAATTTACAAACTTTTTTTTCAATGTTATTCATTAATATGACATATTTAGATTTGATAAGCATTTTGAATTATTAACGGAATAAATGGATTGTACAATCTTTAATACATGATAAATAATAATTTCTCAAATAAGTGAAGGAAAGGAATTATTATTTTTGTAGTTTTGTCAATATATATTAAATTTTTGTTAGACTTCGTGATATCGAATTGAAATTAAAATATCTCCTTTGGGCATGTCGTAAATGATCGGGAAGAATATTCTAGCCGTTATGATTATTTAAGACGTAAGTGTTGAATTGACACCGTTAGCCTTTATCAATTTATTTGATCGGTAAAAGATAATTTTTTCTGCTGATCGATAAAAAAATATTCTAATTGACTCTCATTATGTGAAGGTGAAGAACACCTTTGGATGGTGAAAATAATAGAGTGATAAAAGTAATCGCAGATTTGTTTCAATTTATCAGCATCTATTTTTATTAAGTTTTTTAAATTATTTAACCCTTTGAGGTGCCATAAAATATAAATATTATATTTAAAAAAAAAGTCTTTTCCCCCATGAATCAGACGTATAAAACGAAAGCCGTACATATTATATATATAGATATATGTATATATTTAGAGGGCCCATACAGCTCGGCGGTCTTCGTGTACCAACCCCTTGGGTATCTCATAGTTTTTCGTATATAGGTATAGCTACGTAAAACTATTACATATAGCTGTGTGAGTATCTGTGTGTATGGCTGTATGTCCGTGAGTACTCATGTGAGTGCTGCGTGCCCTTTCCCAATTCTTGTGCATGGCGGCATTGGTGGCGGCGCGGTGGTGATATATTTTTATAATATTGAGAGGTAAGTGTTGACCTTTCGTCGTCGTCAAAGCTTATCCACAAAAGCTCAGAAAAATATGTGCGACAAGTCCTTAACCGAGACGAAGATCAGCCCCCACGTACCCAATAACACACACAAACACAAGTTGTATATATAAATGCAATGCGACTTTTAGTGTCATTTATTGGATAACACGAGAGAGAAAGCGAGATGGCCGGGGCATTCCAGTAACGCCCGTCGCTTAACGGGCTGTTTTATTTAACGACGGATAAACTTCAGTTACTGCTGCTTTTTTCTCTCTCTCTCTCGCTCTCTCTCTTTCTATATATATATATATACGCGTTTTCTCTCATGATGTTCGCAAGAACGGCGTGAGAAACGCCTCGTTTTCTCCTCTCACTCCCGACACGCCTTCTGCATTGGAAAAGGATGAGAACGAAGATAATAACCATACCGCTCGTATACCTTCGATGCATTCTATTGTGAGAGAGAAAAAGAAGAAGAAGAAGAAAGAGAAGAAGAAAAAAAAATCTTTATCACGAAACAGACCTGTGAGAGAATCTTGCAAAAGTATTTAAAAAAAAAGAAAAGAAAGATGGACGAAGTTATTAGAGAAGAGCCGGAAGAATATAAAGTTGGAAGAAGAAAAAGCTGCCTCCCTGACGATGATATATTAAAAGCTTGAACTTTTAGTTAGTAATGAACGCTCTCACCTTCGCTTCAAGATCGTTGCACTTCCAAATACACACAATAATATATACGTATGCATGCAATTTTTTTTTTAAATATTCCCCATGCACAGATAGACGAGATACATCGTAGAGTACAATATATATGTATAGCTGAACAATATAAAAGACTTTCGGCAATTTTGGGTACAAGTTGGGTATAGAAATGCTTAGAACGAAGCAGCACTACCTGGGTACCTACCATAGTAGCCTAGAAACGGTGTAAAAGCAGGCAGAAATATACCGGGCTAGAGGAAATGTATATAGTGCTGGAAGCCGGGTGTGCGCACGGAGGGTCGTTAGTCAGCGCCGTCATAAAATTAATTACGCCTCGAAACTGTCTTAATTAAAAATGTGTCCGCCACCCGTCAGCTAGCTCTTGGCTCTTTTGCTTCTCCGTCCGTTCGTTCGTCGAAGCCTGGCGGGTCTTAGTGGGGGGGTTGCGATGTCGACCTAGTCGATTCCACCACCATCGCACTCCTCCCTGTATATACATATATATATATTTACAGCCATCACCTCCAGCAGGTCGTTCCTCAATGACGATGCCTAGGCAGCAGCAGCAGCGTCTCGTATATAGCTAACCAGACCTCCCAGAGAACCCTATTTAGTATAGTAAACGAGGAAAGGGCAAGTGAGACAGAGATCAGGAGGGTTGGCAAAGTGTACGAACTCAGGGAGAGAGAGAGAGAGAGAGAGAGAGAGAGAATACTGATGACGGTGGCTGATGTTATATATAAGGTCTCGACACCCTTATTACCCGGCGTTTGGCCCCGAGCATAAGCACGCAGCAACAGCGCCCAGCACCGTCAACGAGAGAGAACGGGAGTGAAGGTGATGCTTGTGGGCTCTGGTTGGGTGCTAGAACACCCTGCAGACGTGAAAGTACCGCGGGTCGCCGCACCCCTGCCATGAATATTATGTCATTATGCAATCTCGGTGTGCATGCAAAGCGCACCCCGGTTTCGTATGCTCACGCGCCCACGCCTCCTACCACGGGGAAAGCTACCCCTCACTCCTTCCTCCGTTCAAACTCTGTTACCTTACATGCCTCTTCCTCAGGGGCAAGAAAGAGGCGAGTAAACGACGTACGTGCTACTAATACTGGACTTCGTTTCATGGCATAACATCGCTGAGAAAATCCTGCCTTTCTAAGCACGGACTTGAATTAAGCTTGTATCGTATGTGGATCTGCACATGCGTGTGTCGGGCCTTAATACACCTTTGGCGAGTTAAAAGGAGTGTACGTTTGTTGCTTCCGGGTACGTGCATGACCAACATGTAGAGGTACCTGGTGGGCTCTAAACTACCTTCACCGAAGAATTTAAGCTGGATACATGGATAGAGTTGGGTAGGGTAATATGGCCCAGATTAGAGAGACAAACATGTGATTTTTCATACAAATATACTTTCGCCAAATTTTTTTTTAACTCTCCAGTAACATTGTTGACGTTTCGTTAATAAATTTAAGTTTCATTGTGCTGAATAGACTTTGGGGTCATCTGATACCGTGCTCTACTCACTCGTCACATTGTAAACGATGATTCAAGTAAATCATTGACGAAACTTCAATCAATAAAACGTGGTTAAGATCCAACTTGTTGGTATAGACGGTCATACGGACCAGCTTGACTGCTATTCATCGCTCTAAGTTGGATTGAGTCTTTTCGAATATCTTACATTTCTTCTTCTTGATATACTCTGATTTCTCGAAGAGCCTCGAATTCTCATAAATCATTTCAACACTGATCGATATTACTGACCGATAAAAAAATGTTGAAAACCTATATGGTCAGATGGACCATCGTAGCTTGAAGCTTCATAGAGTTTAGATATGTAAATTGCATGCCTATGAAATGCGTCTTTAATGCTGATGTTGGATATTATGGGCAGAAATGTTTTCGTGGCCATATTCCCCGACTTTAATATGTAGTTCAGTTACATAGATATGTACATGTATAGAATAGCCCAGAGCTAAACTCGCTACCATTAACCATTGCGTTTGTAGTTTCTGGTTTCAGCCTTGAGCATTGGTATGTGTGTCTAACCATATCCATATGTTCTCTTGGCAGAGGCCAAAGGCTTCTCGTATACCACCCCTTACGGAACTATCTACCTTTGCCCATACGCGTTATGGACTCAGTTATATGCACTGGCTTACTTGTTATTCGCATAATTATGTGTCGTTGTGTGCACTTCATCCAGAAGCAACATCAGCCTCGATTGCTTGCCTTTCGGTCTCGTGAAACGCCACTGCCCACACGTCACGTTTGCCACGTCGACGAAAACGACCTTTTGTAAGAGAACCAGAAAGGCCAGGAAAAGACCAACTGAGAAAGAGAGAGAGAGAGAGAGCTTTTCTCACTGACTGCAATTTTCTCGGTGTGTGCCTCGGTATCATAATCACACTGGCGTCCCACCACCGGTTCCCTAAAACTGTTTTTCCACCTGGGAACTCCATATTATCAAGCGTTGATACTCGAAAATTTTCCTCTGTTATATGAACCACCTCTCGGATCGGCGAAACACACCAACAAATTCGCTGGCGCGGTACTCCGCGATGCAGCATATAGTCTTCGTTGTCGTCGTCATTGAGCCAGCGTAGCTCTACGTATGAACCGTGTCAGCCAAGATCGCTCGACTATCATACATAGAGGAAAATGGGCGAGAGAGAAAGAGAGAGAGAGAGAGAGAGAGAGAGAGACAGCCCCGTTTTGAAACTACTATAGCTAGAGGTTTCTCTTCACTAGTTCTTGGTGCTTACTTGGTTGCTTGCTCGCTCGAGCGACCTACCAGTTTCTCGAGAATTGTTGGAAGACTGCGGTGGTAACAGAGAAGCTTTTACTGCTACACTGCCTCGCCTTGACGATGTGGGTGTAGTTACGCTACTGTTAGGCACTGTATGTGGATTTCCCAGGCTATATAGTTGACTCAGGGTTTGTGGTGTGCGTGTATGTATGTGTCTGTGTATGCATATACTGCAGAAAGGAAGCCCGGGCAAATTGACCCAACCGTCAGATAGAAGAGTTGGTCCGAACGGTCGACCTTTCCTCGTGCAAACTCCAAGGTAGAATTGTGGGCTTACTGGTTATAACTATGACCGGTATACTTTTCCAGTTTTGTCAGTTTAAACTTGAAGTACGGCAGCTATTTCGTTGCGTCTCGGTGCTTCCAAACGTCCGGGGATTTTGCATGATTCCCAGGGAAGAGAAGATATCCTGTCAGCCATATTTATTTATTCCACACTGGATTTGCTGTCTTAGCTGCAATGAGAATATGCTTTTGTTTCTCCGCGTGTGAATAAAAGTCATTCGAAGCATGATGACCGCATTCGAGAATAGTATGACAGCTGCCTGACAATTTTTGGATCCATTTTTGTATGATATCCATTTAATTGTTTATTATAATTCTTCTTCTATATAATTTTTATTTATTTTTTGACTCCAACGACTTTACTCTGACACGCGGTCATTAATTTCCATTGCAAAAATTACTTATCCAAGCATTCGAAACGTGAAAATCTCGTTATATAATATGGCACATGGGTGACTTGGCCCTTCGTTGATCGTCACACGGGATCACCGAGAGTTGCGTCTGCCTTTTCGTGTGTTTTTGTGTGTGTGTGTGTGTTGTTCTGGTGATGTCACGAGCCGATGTGCGAGACAGATGAGGGCCAGAATGAAAGAGAAATAGAGGAAGAGCCGCCCTAGCATCAGCAGCAACAACGCAGCAGCATCGTGGCAGGTCTCTCGTACTCTCGTTTCACGAATTAGTCCCGCTCGGCTAGAGTCCACCGTTGCCTCGACCCTCTCTCGCTCTCTCACTCTCTCTCTCTCTCTCTCTCTCTCTCTCTCTCTGTCTCCCTTTCTCTATCGTTGTCCTTGTCTCTCCAGCTCTCTATCTTTATACCTTGTGCCTCGGTGCCGCTGCCACTGGTTGGTTGGTCGGTCCGTTTCACGTCCGCCAAAGTATGCACGAACGATTAGGATCATCGATGCGAGATCCTCGTCGATTCTACCGGCAAGATTATGGTTTCGACGTGTACTCTCCGAAGCAGATCGTTTGCCTGCCTCCTGCTGCTCCCTTCCATGGGTCCGCATCTCATGTACAATACATCTACAAATGTATTGTGTATATAGTATCAGTATATAGTATATATTGTGTATATAGTATAGTATCAGCACTATACACATACATCTTCGCCCCTCTTTTGCTCCGTACATATTTGTCTATATGCATTTATATATATACATGCATTTATATATATATATATATATATGTATATGCATATACGTAGGACGTATATACATAATACGGTAAATGGTACAGCTTCCCCAACGTGCTCACGTATACCTGTCAGGAGCAGGGCAGAGCCCAGAGCCTATATATCTTCCCTCGGCCGAACCGGCCTCCCCGGCGTCTATCTCCGTGGCGTTCGAGCATGAAACACCCGGGTATATCTGTCTTTGTCTCTCTATGTCTCTCTGGCTCTCACTCTCTCTCTCTCTTTCTCTCTCTCTCCTTCTCATTTGGTATATATATGGGAACGTTACGCAACGAGGTTAAGGCTGCCGACGCCCGGCGTCGACGCGAGACCCTCCTCGTATGTATAGTCTACCTTATTCCAGCCTTACCTCTTGGTATCTACCTCGATCCACCTCCTCTCCATCTATACATTTCCCACCCTCCGCTGGGCCTCATGAACGCCATGCCACAGACCCTCTAACACGCACACTGAACCACCCCCTCACTCTGTATACGCAACAATAACGCACGCACGCGTTCTAAGATCGCATAACGAGGCGACATCCGTGCGCGGGACACATAATCGCGAATCGCTCATGCCGAAAATCGAATATTACGTGCGGCTCGAGGCTGCACAGAGAGAGTGAGATGCATGTCTCTCTCTCTCTCTCTCTCTCTCTCTCTCTCTGTGTGTAACGTGGTCTCGTGAGGTTATGCTTGTGCATCGCTTCATGCTGTTCAACCCCTTCGGGGATGCAAGATTGAAATCCTTGGCACGGCGTAGACGTATCAGCAGAGGTCTTCATAGTACGTCTGAGAGATGATAGTTAATTTTCGAGTTACTGTAATCATCGCAGTGGAAGCGATTGAGGCATTTTATCTCAATGAGAGCTTAGAGATTAGGATTGATACATAATTTTGTTCTTTTATTTAGTCGCAAAGAGATGATTATTTATTATCCAACATACATTATTAAACAATACATCGATCCGTTTACATCACGAAGGAATTTTTTGGGCTAAACGTGACGGAAGTCCCCGAGTGAATAATCGAGAATGTGGTTTTTTATCGGGGGATAAAGTTCGAATGACATCCCTCGATGGATTGGTCGTCTCTTGAGGATACAGAACCCGGGAATAATATATATAGAAAACACGCAGGGTAACTGTGGCTGCGGTCTCGCGGGATTGGGAAAGTTTGGGGATGGAGATTTCTGGATTCAACCGGAAGTGACGTTGGCTCAGAGAGGATATTGAAAATTTCTGAAATAGCGGTAAGCCGGAATGCTTTCACAGGCTGGCCTCTCCCCGTATACTCCCTCTCTATCCTTTTCTCCTTGAATACCGGAACATTGTACGTTTTACAAATTGGCCCTTTATATTGGGTTATATCGCGGGACGTTATAACTCTCGAGTCTCCGATCGAATTTCCCTCGGAGGGTTTTGCTTTTACTAACACTAGTCTCACATCGTCGACATATCACTTTAAAGAAAAATATGGTAGCAGCAGTTCAACCAGGTGTATTCAAATATATATATATATGTTCGTGTGTGTGTGTGTATATAATAATTAAATGAGTTATTCATAAAAACTTACAATTTCTATTTTTACGTTAAATCATTTTGAATCATTCAGTCTATTCGAATTTCTTCCATGTAACCACACGAAAAATCAAATCAATACGAGCATCCTCGAACCGAATACATATACTGCATCGACACTCCCATATTCTATATTGTCAGTGTAACCTGAAGTAATTCTCACTGTCAACATATATTGAATGGATAGGATAATACGGCCGTTTTTTTTCTTTCACCCTCGTGATTATTATTTTTTTTTTTACTCGACTCTACGTACTTTTTATCTCTCCTCGTTTTTCACACTTCTTTATATTTCGTTCTCATTCCAGGTTCAACAAAACCTAGGAAGGGTAAAAAAATCTTTTAAAATTTCTCGTCAAGGGAATATAAATCGTTGACGATAAATTATAATGTGTAGTCTGTGTTACCTCTATGTGGGAGGAGACTTTCGTGACATGTATTTAGGACTAGGGGATGAAAGTGAGAATTGAAATTTGAGATGCTCTTTTCAAGCTCACCTTCTAGATCTTTTTTGCTTTATGTTTGGGTAGTGAAGTCCATGCTGGGCCGAGTTGATCTAACTTTTGTATGAATGACGGAAAATTTGGAGTTGGGAAAGGCTCTCTCGATAAACTCCCTGGTATAGGGTGGCTCGGGTTGTTGCTCCACTGTTGCTCTGCCAAGGGTGTATTAATTCTGGCATTATGTGTTGCAGCCCCCTCTGCCGATATTCCAACACAGCCAGTAGGTATTACGAGAGAAATCACCCTTCATCCTCTCGCCCGATTCGCGTTTCTCCTATACATATATATATCTCGACACTGATGCTGCTGCTTCTCCTGCTGCTGCTACCGTTCGTTGAATGTTTTCCTCTCGTGCCTGTGAACGACCCTTTGCCTCTCACAGCCACGCGAATCTTTCTCCTTCCCTTTATCTGACTCGTTCACTCTGCTGCCCTGTATATATATTCGACCTTTCAGTTCAGATTGCGCATTTTCCCTATCACGTTCTCTCTCCTTTCTATCTATCCGTCCTTTCTATACGACGTTATCTCTGTCTCCGTCAACCCTCTCGGACTGGTTTAAACTCCAGTTAGCCAGGCATAAACTTCGACAACTGTTACATCCAAACCCGAGAGAGCGATGGCATAAGGCTATGCATACGAATATATATATATATATATATACACATACATATATATACATACATATATATATATATATGTATGTACGTATACATATATATATATATATGTATGTACGTATACGTACGTATTTATGTATGTATATATGAGGGAGAATATCGGCGTCAATTCAAGACTATACTGGAGTTGGCCCCAAACGTGGGCGTAACGCGCGCGTTTCAATCTACCTAGCAAGCGCACTGAATCAATTCGGAATTTACGTACGCAATTCCGTGGTTGACGGGCCCAAGGTTTAACTCGCGTTACGTGTACTACATAGAGGACGATCCAGAATCAATCAATTCTCGTTTGTATATCTCTGTGGCATTTCTTGCTATCGATGTGAATCAAATAGCATTATTGCGAGATGAAACTTTATTCAGCTCTTTCCCCCACTGTAAATCTTCAATATCATTTTTTCTCAAAGGTACATGAAGTATTGGTCAAACGGAAAATCTTATCTTATGCACAATTGAGCATCCGATGAGATTTTGTATTTTCCAAAAATTTCACTGAAACTTCGATGATAAGAATGAATTACATTTTTTGTTACCAACTTAAAGTCAACTTTTCACCTTCATGCCAGCGAGTTGAAACAGTAGAATTGTGGTAAAATGGTAAAATAGTGAAAGATGATGACGTAATAGCAGAATTATTGAATATTATTGAGTTTCAAATGGTGAAAAGCTATTTTTTTTTTTCTACTGATTTTAATGGTCTCGTTGCGTCCTCACAAATAGTCGAAGTATGGACGGCGTTATTCTTGCACTTAAAATGAACGAATCCATTTACTGAGTCAACCGACATCGATATAAATACCTCCAATCCTGAATAGTTCTGTAGAATTACATAGCGTGTGAGTATACAGTATTATATCCATGTCGAGAGACCCCTTGGATCACCCTCCTTCGTCTCTGACGATCCACTTTTGTCCCAAAATCGATAGCCACTTTCCAACCGAATTCAATTAGAATCGCTCAACGATTTCAGCAGCGGCAGCAGCCGGAGAACTTCATTCGTCGTTCCCCGGAAGTCTATAGAATCGTAAGAGAAAAATATTGTCGAACGAGAGAATCACCATCTGGGCCTTCGTCCCGCTCTCTCTTTCTTTCACTCTCCAGTCACCAAATGTTCTCCATTATTTTTTCGATCCAAATGCCAATAATAATTATCCAATAATGGGTAAATGTAAAAATAAAGGAGGGAATATAAAAAAGCAATTGGAAAACGGTTGGAAATTTTGTGCTAATTAAGCAGAAACTCTCGCTCGCTTCCGCTGTTTGGGTAAAGTCGACGAAATTTTTCAATCTCTCCCATACACTCGCCGTTATTCGTTTCACGGTCTTTCGGCAAATATTTGTCCACTATGAGAGAGTATGAGGTTATCGATGGAGGGAGAATTGGCAATGGGGTGGTAGCGGGTGGGCTCCTCGTCGAATCGACAGAGGAAAGATTCGTGGATAGACCGAGAGAAAAATTGACGCGTGCTGTGGGGAGAATGGCGTTGGGCTACCCCGTGAGAGGGGTTCGTGGCAAACGGACTGGGTATAGGAGAAAGAAGGGAAAAAGTAGACGGAGAAAAGAAGGCAAGAAGAGTTTGAGTTTGTCGCACACGCCAGCAAGGCTCGTCGAGTCGCGTTCTGCAGAAGCTTTATAGACCCTGTGGCAATTCCCACGTACCGCCATCTAAAATATAACTCTATATACGTATGTGTGTGTGTGTGTGTGTGCGAGTGCACCTGCTGGAGGACGTTCTATACTTATCGGCAGAGAGAAGGTGGCATGGTGGCAAGTGTGCCGAGACCCGATAAGGGTAATCCAATTTTTCGGAATAATATTTGTCTTGAAGATCGACGAACCGAGCGAGGAGTCGAGCTTGCAAGCGGACGTTGCCGCGGGTCTTGTTCGCTTCGAATGACCTGCTCCAAGCTCTCTCTCTCTCTCTCTTTCTGTCTCTTTCTTACTTTTTCTCTTTCTTTCTCTTGTTTCGTGTCGTCTACTGTACAAGATCTTTTGGCATTCGTCCGATTCTACAAGAAAGAGAGAACTAGAAATGAAGAAGATGGTGGGAAGAAAGCACCCGACGATACGGACAGAGATCTGCTGCTATACAGCTTCATGGAAGAAACTCAAACCCAGTTTGGAATGGGTATGCTTTCAGCAGTGCGGCTACGCGAAAGGAATTTCGATGAAGCAACTATCCCATTCCTGCTTTTGTTCCTGCTGCTGCTGACTCTACGGTTTCTGCTCTCGCGACAAAGAGTAGAAAGATCTCTCTGTCTAGTCTTTTATCAGAGTACAACACCCTGAAAGCCTTCTAAGGGATTAAAACAGAAAATTAAAACATTTGTTGGCCCAAAAACTCGGTCGATAAATCTTGAAATTGTACTTTAACCTCACTGAGAGTGTGAAACTTGTACCCTCATTCATTTTCATACATTCGCTTATCGAAGATTTATGATAATTCTCCGGCTAGACTGTTAAAAGATGAATTTCGGTTTTAAGCGTAACCGGAAGTCAAACAAGGATGAAAATACTGTCTCAGTATTTATTATTCATAGGTCATAAGTATACTTACGACATTTGTGGGCCTGGCTTGGAAACGAAGCGATATAAAAATCAACGGATGAAAGGAAATATCTTGAAAAATATTTAAAAATCGTGAGAAAGACTGGCAGTTCTGTACTGTAGTTAATTCTCTCAATTAAAAACGTATAACTTTATCGCACTTCGATTGATAGAATAGTTTGGCCACTTTTCTTGAATCATCTGCTGCAAAAAAATGCACAGAAATTCATTAATTTATCAGCGAGTCCATTTTTCCGTCATCGTGCAGTTTCTCAAAGTTATGCACTCAAATTCGATTGGGTTCCATTTTTAATGAAAGTGATGAATAAATACTCGCTTATCCCAGCAAATAGCCAATATCTTGAATGATAAAAGAACTTTTCCCAACGTCCTAGACATAGGGCGCACCATAGCGAATGAATGAAACGAATTATCATTAAATATTTCAATCGATCGCTGGGGATAGCTTTCTTTCAAATATTAACTGAGCTTGCAACCCGAATACATGAGTCAAAGTTTAACAGGAATATACCATTTACGAAAAAAAAAATGACGCGAAAAAAACGTTTCTTGCTGTTGTAAGAATGATTTTCTGCGCAGGTTTTTTTCATGTGGATGAATTAAGACACTCATTCATCACAAGTTGCTATTTTGCCTGTCGACTTTTTATTGTTTATCAACTGGCAAGGACAGCAGAATGTAGTTAATAAATCAAATACCGAAATTCAAATTACAAAGAAATTACAGACCAAACAGTCAACGTTTTTTTTTTTTTCTTTATTTTTTTCTCACCTCGTCGCAAGCATTCGTACGCCCTTAAGAACCCTCTCGTCTTCATGTACGATTATTCGCTAATAAACTAAGCGACGAGAATTTTATCCCTCGAAACGAAAATCTGCCGGTTTAACATCCACATCCCCTGCTATGTCGTCTCTCGTTCTTCTCGCTATTGCTAATTCCGCGAAGTCATTATCCGCTAATCGTTCAGGCCACATTGTCACGAGTAAGAGCAAGGGATTCTCTCGGGACATCGGGGTGTAGAAACAGATGAGGACGCGACGAAGACTTCGAGAGGGTAGATGAAGAACTTATATATCCCAAGGAATTAACAGGCTCTATATATATCCCTGGGCAAGAAACGATTCGAGGCCCACGGGGCAATGACTCATGGATAATCCGGTGTGAAGCAGCGGCAATATAACCAAACTAACTACTGCGTATATGATGTATATATATATACATATGTGTATAAACAGTATTATATAACCTGTACATATATATATACATATATATACATATATATATATATCGAAAAGCTCTCGTATATCACCTTCCGTTAATCTCAAAAGCGTGCCTTCTGGTAATCGGACACCGACGAATACGAGAAGTTTAGCCCAAAGTGTAGTTTCAATACACCAGAGGGCGTTCTGACGCTTGCAAATTTGCTTGGCACGCTCGTTCACGATCAGAGAGGGGTCAAAACACCCCCGTTCTCGGTATACTCGACGAAGTTTATATAAATGTAACAACGAGGGAGATAGTTAAAACAAGGGCAGCTGTGGCTGATTATTGAGGTTACACACGATTATAAAATATTTTAAATACGTATAATTTTTTCGTCTGTAGAATACATATGCTCATGTACGATATAAATGTCACTGCTATATAGAATATTCAAATTAACGATCAATGAATTTTTTTTTCTCACAAAGTAATAATATTAATTAATCACAAAAAATGTTACTTATTCATGATAAAATCATTATTTGAAAGGATTTCGATTTTGAAAAATTGTCATTCTCATTCTTTGATAAATATTCAAATACTAAAGAAGATAAAAGATAATGGCCACGAATAATTATTCATATAAACATGAATATATATTATATGATGTTTTTCAAGTATCTGATCTGTTTTATTTTTTATTTGTGAAATATGAAAGATATATGGGCAAGAAGGTCGATGAGGAAACTCTTATTTTTACTTCATGCGTATATATATTTTTTTTCTTTGCCTCTTTATTTTCCAACGTCTCTGAGGTACTTTGTGTTTTGCAAGCTGACGGATATGACGGATGGCCCACTCTTTCTCTCTGTCTCGCTCTTTCTCCCTTTTTTAACGGGGAACTTCCGGTATAGAGCGCAACATCGAGCAGAGGAGCTACTCTCTAACCGCACTTTTCTTATACAAAATATGTTCTTATGTTTGCGCGTACTCGGGCTTGCGTACGCCCTCGTGTAAGCAGTAGTAAGAGCTAGCCTCAAAGCTCATACGTGTTTATGCAAAGTTTTGCTACGTTCTACATATACATCAATCAGATGTGCAACTATACTTTATGTGTTATGTAAGATGTATATGTATATATATATATATATACATATATATATATATATATATATACACATTTATTTATTTACTGCATCGTATATGTATATATACAGGGTGTTCCATTTTAAATGATACACTCGAATATTTTGAAGACGAGTCGTCGTATCGAAAAACGGTTCAGATCAAAGTTGTAGGGTTTCAAGGAGGACATCCCCCTTGAAACCCTACAACTTTGATCTGAATCGTTTTTCGATACGACGAATCATTTTGGAAATATTCAAGTGTATCATTTAAAATGGGACACCCTGTATATATCTCAATATATTTACTATACATATATATATACATATATAGTACAAATAGTACATATAGCTTCTGTATATCCAAGTATGACGAACTAAATACACGCCGGATAAAGCTGCAGAGTTATCGTGTAGCAAGAGAGTGAGCTGGCGATGTAAACTCCCGAGCTAAGGGTACCAACCACCTCCCCGAAGATCGCCTTCATCTCAACGTCAAATATTGGATCGTCAGATCACGTCTAAGGGTTTTAGATATTGCTTTGCCCGTTCACAAACCTCTCGTGCAGCAGCATCGTAGCCGTACCAACACATGTATACACGTACATATAATACACACATAAAACCATCCTCGGGCGATGCTATTGATGCTTTTTTCAAATCCATCCCCTCCTCCCTAAGAAAATTCACTAAACGTCGATCAAGTTTATTATTCTCGATGGCGAAACTCGTTGTTAAAAATTACGTGAAATTACGAGAGAAATAAAAAATCATTCAGGTTATTCGAATGTTTGATGACTCATAATTTTTTAAATAAAATTTACTGATTCAATTTATGTAAATAAATTACGTCTTGGAGATGGAAAGATATGATATATAATTTTTGAGGAAACTTGACGATGTAACGATTTTTTATTTTTACCAATATTCAGTTTCTATGGTCATTATTAGGTCAAACTTCATATTTAACCCACCAACAATCCGTTTTTATTATTCTTGATTGGGAAAATGGGGCAGCTGGTATTACTTGAGTTCATACTGTAAGCCGATGTAGTATTTTTTTCTTATCTTACTATTTCTTTAAGAATACGGTTCAGGTATCCAATTTTTTTCTCAAGTGCCTGATACATGCATTTTTGCCACTAATGACAAATTATTTTTAATCGTACGGTAACGGCCATATCGATCTTCATGACCCTGGTACATGTCGTCTAGCATCAAGCGTAATGCAGTCAGACCAAAGAGGGTGTATATACGCGAGCACCCTCGACCGTGAAGCGTCACACAATCCTCCCCATCTATATATATATATATATATATATATACCTATAGTTGAACATCCAGCAGCATTGCGATCCGCCTAAACCTCCCCTTAGAAGCTTCTATCTTGCCGCTAGACTGTCCATTTCCCCGTTTCTCGAATACACACACGGGCTTGACCGAGCGAGAGTTCGCCCTCTCGTGTCATGCGTGTCGTTACATACGGGAGAAACGCGCTTGACCCATAAGGAATACCTTTTCATCCACGGGGGGAAATAATATTGATATATCGGGACGCATTGCAGAACGTGTAATGTGAGAAGGGCGCACAAACAAAGGGAAGAATCAATAATGATCAATTGATATCACGAACCCTCCTCGTGTTCATCGAGATAAGAACTTTATAATTCAGCTTCCACGCGACAGAAAATAATAATTTTCGCAATTCCCGAAAGTTCTTAAAAAAAATTCTAAAGTTTTATTCATGCACACATTTATTTTTATATTGTTTATGGATAAATGCATTTCTATTATTTTTCATGATTCTAAAACTCATAAGATCGAATTTCGTATTCATCCATTCTTCTTTTTTTTTTTAATGTAATTTTTCTCAGTTCTCACGATTCCACGCTACACGTCCTCTCAGACTCATCTTCCCATTATTTTCACCCTTCTCGTTCTCGTACTTCGTTTTTAATATTTTTCCTTTATTTCTTATATTTGTCTGCTCATGGCGGAAAGAGAGAACCGTGAATCGCTCCACAATTTCTCTCGTTCTCGTAGTTATACCTGCGTGAACGAGGTGGAACCGGAGAATGTTCGAAATACAGTGAGGGAGAGAGGGAGAGAGAGAAAGTAATATATGAGAGAAGAAAGATGGTTCGCTCGAGCGAGTGCACCTCTCGAGTGAGAGAGGAAAATGGAGAAACGCGAGGGTGACTCGTTATGGGAGTTATGACAGGGATATGTGCGTCTGCGTGTTTCTCTCTCCCTCTCTCTCTCTTCCTCTGTTGTACACCCTCCATCCCTTCCCTTCCGCCCTTCGGATTCAACCTCGCCGTTTTGGCTCGTAGAAGGGTACGTTTGTCTGTGTCCTCCTTACGACTGTGAGAGAATAATATGAGAGGTAGACAGGAATTTACCCAGAGCAATGGCAGAACAGGTGGAAAATGGCCATGATGGAGAGGTCTAGGGGACATTTCATAAGAAAACATCTTATTCTTCGTTGGTACTACACATTTTCCCTTTTTGTTAACGAAAATCCTCGAAATAGCCAAGAGGATATATACGCGATCGGATTAGACTTTCAGAAATATTTTCATTCTTCAAAGTGTCGTGTAAGTTGAAATTTAATAATCAGTATAATTAATAACAATTTGAATACTAATTTTTTAAACAATTTTTCTGTAATTTTAATATTTCGTAGCATCACAACTTTTTTAATAATATAATTACTTATTAGTTACTTCTGTAAAAAAGTTTGAAGAATTAGAAAAAGTTGGAAGAAAAGTTAGGAGTAATATACACCCTTAAATTAAGTTTCTATTATAATTTTGACTGTGGGCGCGGGAAGAGGAGAGAAGGGGTGCAAAAAGCCAAACCATATATACATGCGTGTTTCACGGGCAATGGTAAAAGTGAAGAAGGATGGAACTCATTCGTAAATTATGACGAGCGATTGTGGCACGAGTGAAATTTGCCTCGTCACTTTGTTCATATTCTCTCTCCTTATTCATTCTTCCCGCGTCTCTCGCACTGTATACATAACGATCACGGAATTGCGTTTTCTGATGTGGAAAATTCGAAAAGGGGTTTAACGATCCTTCGCGGTCTAGCGTCGTTATTACTCTCCCTCAGTCCTTGAGAGGGTCCTTCAAGCCCTTGAATCATTTTTTTCAAGGTCTCTGTCTCTCTTCCTCTTTCTCTCTTTTCTTTTCTCCTTTATACGAAGGATATCCGTCCAAAAAGTTGGCACATGATCCGAGCGTCTGCTCTCGCAAGAGTGAATTCACACACACGCGCGCTCAGTGCTTTCGCCTCGATACTTTTCACCCCCCACGACGTATGAGAATCTCGCGCTCTCGTACATATAACAGCTTTTGCACCCTTAACCTCGGCCAGACAATTCAGCCCTTCTACGCAAAGTGTCCTTGTACATACATTTGTGTACCTATAGTGTACTGGTCTGTCTTATACTCAGCCTTAAGGAGTCAAAAATTAAACATCAGGAAGCTGACACTAATATTTTTTCAACAATCAATGAGAATGATTGTTGCTGTTCCATTTTGCTCATCAATGAGATTCAACCTTTCATAATAGAATATTTCTGAGATTTCTCCGCAAAACAACCCTATATAGCTTTATCGCATTCTAGAACATAAATTCTAATTTCAATTTACGAGGTACGCTTGAATTACAATAACTAAAATTTTAGTCTCGAGATTGATATAATAATAAAATAATCTCGAGGAAGAAAGTCAAAAAGTTTCATTGGAAATATGGGAAGAAAAACGAGATATTACCGCAGTTTTTGCTTTTAATATACGGTCGAGTGACGTGAGACTTTCTTCTCACCCTATATTTCTTGAAATCAAGACGCTGCCTCGTCTCTTTATATATACATATATTATATATCACGTCACGCTACGCTAAACTTGCCCTTTTTTCAGCCCTTAACTATGCACTTGGTAGATTTACCGAACCGAGGATTTTACGACGTCACATTGAGGGTGGGTTAAATCTACGGATTCTCTCCCTTTTTTTCCGTTTTCTTTTTTAACGTGCCTCTCGCATTTCAACGAGAGAAAAACATTATTTTTGTGATAAAATAAAGTAGCCAACGAGCAATGATAAAGTAAAAGTCTTTCCATACCACGCTGTATTATTACACTGCTGTACGTGTAATGTGGAGAATTTACTCGCTCTTTCTCTTTGACGAAAGAGAAAAGGTATACTGAGAAAAGTGGCCGAGTGCTTATTCCATAAATATATAGAGTCCGCAAGCTCGAGTGTACCTCATTTTCTCTCTCTCTCTCACTCACTCTCTTTCTGTTTCTCGCTCATGTGAGGATTAGGGTCGATATAAAATATAGCTTTTCTCATCTCGTTTTCCTGGTCACGCTTTACGGGGTGATGGAGCAAGACCTCGGCTGGAAAATGCCCGCAGGCAATAATAATTGGTTTTAATGAAACGCGTGGATAATGAAAACGGCAAATATCGATTCCCAGCATGCCTCTTGACTCCATCTCGCGCATCGTAGTCTGGGGTTTAATCGAGAATGGAGAACTCTGACCCCACATCGACGAATTATCGGTAAGGATATCCAAGGTCACGGCTATACGAAGGAAAAAGAAAGAGAGAGAGAGAAGGAGACCCTGAAATCAATTACCGTGGCGAAAGAACGATCGAGTACGTAACTATAGACTGTGTGGATATGTATATACATAGTACAGAGAAATGGAGAAAGGGAGGGCCGCAGATGATGGTTGGAAAACGTGAGGGTGGTCCCCATGACCCATGGAAAATATTCCACCCTTCATCTCCCCTCCGTGACCCCTAGAAGAAACGAAGGAAGCGGGAATAGAGGGGAAGTGGCCGGGTAAATGCTCGGTGGGGAAAATGAAAAGCTGCGGGGTAAAAGTGTAGACTGAAGAGGGGGATGAAGAGGCTGCGAAGGATACGGAAAGATTGAGAGTGAGGGTGGGGTTTGGTAAAACGTAGGAAAAGCGAGTAAAATATTATGCTTTTAAGCTGAAGAAAAGCACGCTGGAAAGCGGAGGGCATGCTTTTATAAATTTAAGTTTGAAAATCGAAGAGACCTACCGCAATGGCGAAATTGAGCCTAGAGTTGATCGTACCATATGGTCATATTTTTTCTCAATGGTTTTTTCCCCCCGCAAGCTCGGTTTTCGTATATATAATATCGTAATGGTAAATTTGTGTAAGTGTAATAAATATTTTGATCGGAGACTCTTGGTTAGAGTATAAAATTTCGTTTAGCCCCATGGGGAAAAAAAAGTGAAATATAGAACTTTTCGTCGTTTTTTATACTTTCAATATACTCCAAATATAATTATTATATATAATTTTATATTTGCATATATATTATATATTTATATATTTTACTTATATATTTTAGGCCAAATATATCTCTCTGATATAGCCTAAGATATATCCGGGATATATAGAAGGATACATTGTAAATATATTGAATATATCCACGATATATATTGAATATATCCACGATATATACTGAATATATCCACGATATATATTCAATATATCCACGATATATATTCAATATATCCACGATATATATTCAATATATCCACGATATATCTTTGATATATCTGCGATATATGCTTCTTTTTCATGGGCGCAGTCAACTGTTTGTGTGTGATTGTCCGGCATTCATGGGGGTAAAATCGAAAAAATTCGGTGAACATGAAAGCAAATGAGAATTTTTGTTATGACCGTGAGAGTGTCGAGGTCGCACGTGCGAGACAAGTGTGAGAAATACAAAAAGTCGATGGCGAAAAAAAAGATAAAAAGGAAGGAAGATGTATGGGGTAGAACGCGAAGCAAGCGGGCATCGAGAATGGATGATCGAAGAAATGAGACGAGAAGCGAAGAGAACGAGAGAGTAAAATGGAATAGAAGCAATTTTGGTATGAGAGAGAAGCGAGAGACGATGGGCGACTTTGCAGCTCCTTCGTCCAAGATATGGAAAATGCAAGTTGATCTTCTGAAAAATGGGGTCGTAAAGCATTCCGCTCATATCGCCTCTTGACCCCTTACCCACACCCTCTTCTTCTTCTCCCTCATCGACCTATGCATACATATTCACTGGTGCTCTCTTGGCTTCGTACGGGCCGAGGGACGAAAGCTTCGATCCCCAAGAGCGAGTGACTTCCGGTCCCAATTCGTCCATTCTCTGCAAAGCGACGACGACGACGCAATGGCGACATCAACTCTCTCTCTCTCTCTCTCTCTCTCTCTTTCTTTCTCCGTCGTTCTGAACGATCGTTTCTCCCCATTGCAGGGAATTTTGTTCATGCACCATCGTTGCCTGCTCCCTTCCGGTCACTCTGAAGCTGGTGACAACTCGATGGCCATTATTCATTATTCGAGAATAGCGGCAAGAATCACCGCCTGTGCTCGGACCAATATGCAAAATGTTGTAACCACCCTAGTGACAGCCGTTTTAATTCGGTCTAAGAGAATTACAATTTTATATCGATGTAAAAAAAATGTTGTTGTATATAATGAAAAAAAACTCAACGAGGGAAACATCTTTGCATGAAGGTTGTCGATGGGAATTTTCGAATTTCTGACAAAATGCATAATCGATAATTGAAAAAAAATGCAGTGATATTTTTGCTCAACACAAAAATATTCCATGCGAAAATGCTGAAAAACTTCACATTTCATTTTAACTCTCACATTTTTCTAATAAGCATGTTTAGCACAATTTTAAACTGTGATAAGGTTCATCTTCAGCCTGAAAAATTACAGTCAATATTGCAATTTTGGTCCTACCTGGAAAAATGTGAATATAGCCAACGAGCAAAATATAATTTGCCACCAGGAAGAGAGATGCGCGTTACGCTATATATTATATATTATATATTATATATTATATATTATATATTATATATTATATATTATATATTATATATTATATATTATATATTATATATTATATATTATATATTATATATTATATATTATATATTATATATTATATATTATATATTATATATTATATATTATATATTATATATTATATATTATATATTATATATTATATATTATATATTATATATTATATATTATATATTATATATTATATATTATATTTTATATATTATATATTATAGCGTAAGAACTGCAAAGAGAGACATCAGTGACAGTTCGGGGTCCCACCTGTCGCTCTCGCATAATACTTTAAGCCAGTTATTATACGAGAGAGCAGTCTCGAATGAGAGCCAGTATAGGACCTACGCATGCTCTATATACCTCCTTGCTCCCTTCCCCACTCCTCTTCTTAAGTGGCGAATTTTCTGGTCGAGATAAAACGTTCTCCTCCCAGCCACAATTTTTTCTCGGTCGGCTTTCCCGCTCTGGCATCACAGAACGAGCTCTCGCTGCAAGCCAGAAAAGCCTGCTGTACGGCTGTGCAAGCTCGGAGAAAAAACAACGATATTCTCCGCTGCTTCTCATTCACACTCTCTTTTTTCATCGATCAAATCGACGAGAGAGGGGAAGGGGGAGTAATGAACAATCGTAATATCCAGCAAAATCCGCCATCTTTTTTACTGCGTTACGTATTTTTCAACCCTTTTACACCGCTTTTCGAGCTTACTCGGTGAAACTCTCTCTGGCGAGGGGCGAGAGAGGAGACACGCGCTTTTCTCCCACGAGATAAGGCGATTACTTTAACTATTTTTTCAAACCATAGCGAGCAAACCTCCCTAATTCCTATGCCCTTTACCTCTCTGGTTTGTGATGCTTTCCCTCGTAAAGCCCGCGTCAAATTTATGCCATCATTGACTATATATATATATAAGTTTAGAAAGGAACGTCAACGCAGCTGCGAACATTACCCAAAGTTCGGAAAATATTTTTGTTACGCTGTCCGATCAATTATCGAATGTCAAAGCCCATTCGGTCCCCAAGAACTGTTTTCCCATAGGAAAAATTTCAAATGCCAATCCCTCTCATTTTTTCTCTCTCTCTCTCTCTTTCTCTACACATTTCAGGTCCATGAATTTGGCTTTGCAATTCTTACAGATGGCTGTGATAATAATAACTATGACAACTAGGATAGCATGTGGTATTCAGTCGACTGTGCAACCAATAAAACAGGGTATTTAAGTGACGTCGAATTTCCATTACAGCACACAATATATGTACATCGACATATGTATATATATACATATATATGTATATGTAAAGCTCACTGAGCCGATGGCACTTTCTTTTTCTCTGTCGACGAGCATCGAGCCCCCCACTCTTGTTGAACGAGAGGAGACGAAAAAAGAAACAAAAAAGAAAAATTAAAATCGACTGCATACATTGTGTCATAGTGTCATTGTCCTGGGGGAGTACGAGCACGTCGAAGTTGGTCCAGAGAGACGAAGAGCCTCAGGGCCGACAGAACGTTCACCGCGTTTGGTTCGTTACGTTTTATATGAACTGCATTTATGCATCGAAAATTTACCAGTCATTGGTCACATTGTAAAATGTGAAAAATTGACGTTTTCTTTCATTCATCTCGTAATTTATTTTGGGTATTTATTAATATTCAAATGTCCAGGCCTCAATTTATTAATGAAGAAATTTTTTCGAAATGAATGAAACGTTGAAAAAATTAACTCAACGACAAAAGTAATCATTTACATTCTGCACATTCTTCTTCCTTTTGTCATTACGATATTTTTGACATCAAGACTTGTAAAAAAATCGATTGCTCTTGTGCTAAAATTAATCCAAAAGTACTTGTGTAGTTACAAGCTTATATTGTTTCAAGTTAATTAATCATGAACACTATGGAATTTCTCGAATCACGACAAGGGATAAAATTACCTTAAAATAACTCTTCATTGGTCATTCTTTAGAGTGCCAATAACTGTACCATTTATCCAATGGCGAGTGTGTCGTTCTTGTACATTAAATTCCAAATTCAAAGCTTCAATCCGATCACGCTTCGCCCTCGAGGCTGTCGGGGACCTGGACAGTGTGCTGTTCCTTCCTCATCCGTCTGTCAGTCTCTCTCTCTCTCTCTCTTTCTCTCTCTCTCTCTCTCTCCCTCTCTCTCTCTCCCCCTCTCACCCTTTCTCGCTCCCTCTATCGCTCGGCCCCTGATGTCGCCCCGGGTCCTTCGCGCAATTAATTCGCCCGACAAATCCGTCTGCGGGTCGAGGCGGGATTGTTGGTGCCATTCTAGAGGGGCCGGCAAGCGGAGGAACTGAGCTAGGAAGGGATGGGATTCGGGTTGAGTTTAGCGACGCGGATTTCGGAACGTTCGCGCTTCACCCCTCTGATCGCTCGCTCAGCAGCATCAGCAACAGCAGCGGCTCATCCTCGGATTACGCACGTACGCACCGCAGGCGAGACGCGTATGCATAATGGAGAAGCAAGAGAGAAGATGAGAGCGAGTGGAGATTCAATACGAGAGATGCGAGAGACTATGTGGAGGCTTTGGGGGGTCCTTTCCTTTCGGACGATCGTTATAGCGTTGAGCAAGGGAGAGAAAAAAAAAACTTGAGACTGAAACAAACACTCGGAATTGATGCCAGACTCTTGTGTGATTCGTAACGAGATATATGACAATTTGCAAAAAAATCTACACATGGTTCACTTGCGAAGCAAATCGAGTCTGAAAAAAGTTTGTATCAGGAACGTCGTTTATGGAATGGGCGTGAATCAATATATACTACAAATCGATCTATATACATGGAGAAAAGTCGATTTGTTACATGATAGACAAATTTCATTTGATATTCGGAAAAATATTTTAAAAGTCGATACAAATTTTTGAAAAATTTCGTTCACAATTTGACTATATTTTTTATTCACGACTAAATTTTATTTCGATGAAATAAAACCATTTTTTTTCAGTGTAATAATAATCATGAGAAAATTCATCCTTCTGTAACGAGTATTCTCTTACGTTCTTGGCAAACACACGGTAACAAAAGATGGTGAAACAGTAGCTTTGACATTCTTGGAATGAATAGACCCGCGTATGATGACCGTGACACTGAAAACTCGGATGAAAAGAAAAACTCACTTCATTTTTCGGCCCCTTTTCGCGATAAAGAGACCGGAAGAGTGAGAAACCGTCGCCAAGATAAATTCCGACGATTGTGGCAAGAGAGACAGAGATAGCAGGAGGGAAGGAACAAAAAAAAACAGAGGGATGAAGAGGTAGGCGTAGCGGCGTCGGAGCTCTGTGCAGCGTCAGAGGAAAAAGCAGCGTCGTCAGTGAGTAAATAAAATATTCAGAAAGCTCGAGCCCCGGGGCGTTTGTTCGCTCAGCGTGGTGAGAGAAAGAAGGAGAGAGTAAAGGGTAGAGGATGAGAGAGTAGTATCAAGGACGGGAATGCACGCTGTTCGGTCCGTGAGCAGAGAGAAAGAGACAGAGTGAGATGTCGAATAAGAAGAGAAAGATACTCAGTGAATGGCTGGCTATGGTAGAAAGAGAGAGAGAGAGACAGAGACAGAGACAGAGCCATAGATAACGGTCCAGACAGCCAGAGGGCGCCACAACGAGCATAAGAGCTCCGAGTTTTGCCTCTGGTTTTATCCCGCGGGATTCGGATTGAACCGCGAGCGCAAATTGTTGCGTGTATCCTATATGCTAGCCATTATAGACTCTCAGCATTTATATAGTACGTATGAGTTCATATATAAATCGGTTAAGGGCTGAATCTCTTAATTATTAACTCGTCGAGAGCACTTTTTACGCCCTCTTTGTCTATAAAGAGTCTAAAATGTCTGAAGTCTTGTCATTTTTAGTAACAGCTGGCCTTGCCCTAACCAAAAATGGCTCGATGACGAATTTATATTTACGATTGTTAGATTGGGAATTAAATTAGTTTTAGTGGCTACAGTGTAAAAATAATTAGCAATTTATTTAGCAAAGAGACAATAATTCGTGGAGTAAATCAGTGAAATAGATCAGAAATATATATATATATGTTATATATGTGAGCTTTTAGGATTAATAAATATTTCTTCAAGATATTGACTTATCGTACACATCTAATTTTTTTAATATGTACGTTATGTGCTTTAATATGTATGTTTTAATACATGTGTTATTTAATATATTATTATTTTTAATTGCGGCATTTTTTTCATTTATTTTTTATCAGTAACATAACTGAATTGTCGAATTTATGAGACGTCACTTTGAATTATTGATTTTATTTTGTATAGTCTGTGTTTTGAATTATCCTGTACTTAACTTCGTATGCAGTACACACAGTTGCACAAATGTGCGATACAAAATTTTCATCTCTTCTTATCTATAGATATACCAATTCTACATCCTACATTATATCCACAACTGAAATGTGTATATATATATATATATATATTTGTGTACAATGTGTGTATGTGCGTCTACGTGCGTATGCCTGTGTGTGCGGCATACACATAATCACGACCAAGAAATCTTCCCTCGCGCAATCCCTAGCGTGCAAAGGTGTATACAGCGTTGCTCGCAGGTTCAGAGAACGTGGATGGTTCACGAAACATTGTCGTGTACATATAGGTATACAAGCATTCTCGCAGCCTCTGCAGCTCCACCTCTGTGGAATGGGTGAGTCCGGAACCTGCCGAGAGAGTAAAACACCCTTAAGCCGACCTCGAGACACCTCACCCCTTACGGAAAACACCCCGAGAGTTCCCATAGCCAGAATGGTGTGGTTCGACCCATCCAACCGACACTTCTTCCACACACACAGACACGTACGTACACAGGCGCGCCGATGTAAACCACCCTGGCGAAACACTCTCGGCTTCGTGCGATCTCTCACCCACGATTCGAGGCACCGATTGGTTCGGTTCTATATATATATATATATACGTATATATACATATATATCTCTACAGACTTATTTAGATAGACTGTACATTACTTTATATACACACACATATATATTTATGCATTACATCTCTGAAAATACGGACGGTAGTTGAAAATATATTATAGTACGGGTAAAGAGAGTCGGATCGCTTTTAGCTGTTAGGCAGACCGAATCGCTCGGGATAACGGATTTGTTACTGTACACCCTTTTTACCTGGTCCATCCTAAAATACGTATAGGCGTACTTCGATGTTTACTACTTGGTCCATTGCCGCAGATGCTTCTCTCGAATCGATCTTGCCATTGGAATTTATTCATCTTATCTGTACTAGCTACATAAACATCTTCTCTTGACGTTCATCGAGATCACGAGTTATACGATAGAGGGCGCAGCTCCGAAAGCAGAGAAGCTTAAATTATATATATATATATATAATATATATATGGTATTTGGTAATATATATTACGGTAAACATCAGTATGGTCCATGTTGATGTACATATGGCTTCCTTCCGCAGCAGAATCGCACAACTCTTCTCATTCATCGATAACTCAAGAGAGTATATCTTTTGTGACTGTATATAACGAGCTTGTGGTATACCACAACACTTTTCTTCTCTCTCGCTTGTATAGCAACAGCGCAAGAGAGATATTTCTCCAATATCTACTGATACTGATGCTATAACCCGGGGGGGGGGGGGTGAGTTAGAGGGATAAACTCGGCAAAGGGAATCGATTGACGTAAATCGTAAAGGGAAATGGGCGAACGTCGCTCTTCTTACCGTGGCAGAGCGGCCCTTACGCTTGGAATGTCTTGGATTCCTCCCTTATTCACTCGTTTGGTATTTTTTCCATAATATTTCGATCATTTTAAAATTGCACCGTGATCTCGTATAAAGATTCATGTTTTTTTAACAATTCTCTATTTTTTTCGATCGATCTATGCACCCATTTTACCATTTTTTGACCTTTTTAGAGTCATCTCTCTATTGAGATGATTTTTTTAAATGAAATCTTGATGATCCTATAAAATGAAATTTAAGAGACAAACTGATATAAGATTGTGGAGGGTAAATTAGAATGAATTTCTCCATTATTTTTGTAATTTTACAACAATTGGTATTGCTTAGTTTATCCACTTATGCATGAAGAGATTAATTATTTTCTCTTACACGTCATTCACTTTTTGATGGACCTCGAGGAAATGTCTAGATGATCCGGAGCCAATATGAAGGTACACAATCTCACACCCTTGTTTCACGAGGTTGACGAGGGTATTTTATGAGAATGAAGAGAGCGAGAGAGAGAGAGAGAGAGTCCTGACAAGTTTTCCTTATCGATCGGCCGAGAGCCAGCTAGACACACGCACACACACACACACACACAAATAGACACACTCACATGTATTTCTCATTGGCCCGTGGAAGGAGGCCGATAACCAAAGGGACTTCTGTGCTAAATAATTGCGTGGTTCAACCACGAAACTTTCGTAGAATCGAGCGTTATTTTCAACCGCACATGCCACACAATAACCTTTTTTCGTGACTTGCTTCATCCCTCCCACAATTTTTTTCAACCTCGCGACACAAGGCGATATACGTACAACTTTTATGCTCTATTCGCGAACCGGCAAGAACCGCTTGTTATGCTATATATTCCTGTCGTGTCGAACAGAATGAGAAAATCTTATGGCTTTCGAAAGCTTCTAGTGAAGAGCTAAAATAGAGAGAAAGAGAGAGAAATAAAATGGACGAACGGAACAGAAAAGCAGTATATTATATAAATATATGTCAAACCCAAACCCTAAAAAATGTGTCAGATGAAAAAAAATTTTATAAGTAGATTTTACGATGTTATGATAGTTTTGTATAAAATAAACTTGATGTGTTCATACAAAAAGCATTGATATACCATTGGATACAGCCAAGTCATTACTTCAAGGCAAAATATGGACAAACGCCCTTATTGCTAAAGAAATGGCGTGCAGCATTTTTTTTTTTTTTTCAGAGTCAAATTACATATTAAATCATGTAAATTTTCTTCTTAATTCTTTCTGCCATAATTAAAGAATTATCAAACTATTTAAATGTTTTTTAAATTAATATTCCATTTAAATTAATAAACTTCGAACTGACTTACGATGCGTACGAACATTCAACATTTCCACACATTAGCACATGTGTGAATTTTCGCAATGAATTCTCATTGTTGTTAAGTAATTAAATTGTTGAAGAAAAATTCTAGCGTTAACTAATAATTATGCGTAAATATTTATTCACCAACATAATTTTCACACTGCGTAAACAGCCGAGATGTAAATGTTCTCAATATAACTATGCCATGCTCTCACGTAATTAAATTGTTAATCAACAGCTGTAGTGTGTGACTTGATTGCTGTGAATAGCGAAACGATATTTCATCGTCACAGTTCTCTTTTGCATGTGTACGTGTGTGCTCATATATATGCCTGCATGGCATCCGAGAGTTAACATATTGAATTGATTTTGGACTCGATCGATGGAGCGATGGCGAATCACATAAAATAAATTCAGCCGTCAGCAATTAGTACGGTTAATATGTTTTTTTGTAATTCGTAGTGTAAGAAAATATGAGCTATCCTCGTCACAGTGAATCATTTTAGCTCGAAAAAAATATATTTGTTGAATCTCCGAGGCCAAGTGACGGCCTCACTGTCAGTCGGTAAGGGTGAAATGTATTTGTCCGGAGACTTTAACGAGTCCACAGATATATAGGCATATATGTATAGAGAGAAAAAAGGAGTAAGTCTGCCGACAGATTCGATTAAAAGCTCCACACCACACGCTTTCCTATATATATATATATATATGAGCTTTCGAGTAATAATACTACGGCCTGGTTGGCGTGTAATTGGTCCTCTCTCACTCGGCTCTCTCGTCACAAAAAGGAGATTCAGCGAGTTACGAGCAGACCCGAAAGAGAGAAACCAAGAGAGATTTCACGATCCTGAAACGTCAGGTGACTCGTGACGGCTTTGCCACCCTTTCTCTATGAGCCCCACACCCCTTTTCCTCTTCGCTTCATCCCCTCTATTTCTCACCTCACTGCTTCACCCCCTTTTCCCTACCATCGGATCATTCTCTACTCCGCAAACGTTTCTCGAAGCATTTAAGCCCGAATAATTTATTGAACAAGTGGCGGAGTTTGCAACGCGACGAGAGACAGTTTGAAGAGATTTTCGTCTCTATTTTGGAAACCATCAGGTGATCGCAAGACAGCTTCACGAGAAAATTTGTCAAGGGAAATAGTCGATGAGTGCACCTCTCACTCATCCTCTATTACTCGCGAACAAAATAAAGCTTTTTTTCTCATTTTCTCTCTCTCTCTCTCTCTTGCTCTCTCCTTCACTCATTTTTTCTAGTTTTTCTGTGTGACAGGTTTCGAAACATTCCGTGTCAGTTTTCAATTCCACATTCGTGGCTATGGACGCTTTTATTCCTCTTCGCCAACCTCCCTCATATTTACGCCACAACCCCCTCAATTCGATTTGTAGCGCACTCGGTTTCTGCATCCATACAAAATCCCGTCAACTCGCGAGTCTCTCTCTCTCTCTCTCTCTCGGTTTTTTCCTGAGATGGAATATTTCACGGAATTCACTTCGGCACTGGCACGAATATTCAATGATGTAGATCGAGGTTTTGCGAAATAGATATTAGTTTTACCCTGCCAGAGGGGTCGAGAAGTAGAGTTAAAAGTTTTATGTTAAAATTTCCATTCATCTGGTGCTAAAGGATATTCGTCTTGACTATGAATGTGTGTACCCGCATATATATATATATACCTCACACATACACTCACAGAGACTGGCAGACAGTCATGCCAAGACTCAAACAGAGGCTCATCCAACGACTCACGGAAACTCAATCATCAGGGGATATAGGACAAGTGTTCGTGTGGCCATGTGAAGGAGTGGCAAATATGTCCGCATGAGTCTCCATGAGTGTACAAAAGGAGGACAAGCATCCACATGAGTGTTCGTGAGAGGCAGTTTGAGTGGCCGCAAGTATGTGTGGAAAGACGTAACAAATGTCCCTATAAATTTCCATAAAAGTCGATGTGAGTGCCAGTTAGTGTGTGTGCGTTTGTAGTTGTTACATAACTGACCATGTGATTGCTGTGTAAGAGTTGTGTGTCAATCGAAGCCGAGGTGAGGGCGCAATGCACTGATTATGAGCTCCAATAATCGGCTAATAGTACATACACACACACATATATATATGACGGAGATGGAGAAAGGACGTGTTTTTATTATTTAGTAAATCGAGCGGATATCGTTATCAAGAAAAATGAGCTCAAATTAATTTTAAATCATTTTACTTTAGGCCAAAGACATTTGTTAATATTAAATCAAAAGGTACTAAAAGCAGGTAATAAAATAAAAATTAATGCAATTGAAGTAAAAATTCAATGAAAAGTAACGACTATTTTATAAAAATGAGAAAGATTATCGATACGTATTTTAATCAGTCGATTTAAGGAGGTAGGATTATTACTTTGAAGAAAAACTTGCCCAACAGAAATAGCTTTCAAATGGAGAAAAAATACTTTTTTTTTTTTTTTTCACTGAGCTTACAAGATCAACTACATTCACTTGTATTTAGAATAAATTTTATTTAAATTATATGAAATTCATTTCATCCCTGAGCGAGTGACTGTTGTCATACAATTTTTACGAGTTTCTTATTTGACAAGGGTTAAATTTCCCATTTTTTACGACGAGACGATATCCTATAGAGACCGACCTCGATAGAACGAACGGTAATCCGACCACCAGCGTTACGAAGTGACGTGTGACTACGGGCTTTGAAATTTGGACGAAGAGAAAACGAGACTTTTCTCACCCTCTCACTTCTCTCTCTCTCTCTCTCTCTCTATATATATATATATATATATATATATATACATATATATACCCCTGGGTGCTGATCTCATATATATATTATAAAATAGGGGAAAGCCTTGGGGTGCAGAAAAGTAGTATTAAATACAATGTACGTTTATACAGGCATATAAGTACTTACACATTGCCACGCGTTTATATCAAAATACACGAGACATGGTAAACACCCGTATATATATTATACCCTCTTGTATGATATATAGCCGAAGATTATAATAAGCCGGATGGTGCAGGAATACTCGGCTCTCGCGAAATTGTTTCGTCCTCTCTTCTCGCGTTAATAAAGCTCGGGGTGATGGTGAAAGTACAGAGAAAATGATATATATATATATGTAAATTGTTCATACTGTACATTATATATATATATATGTATATTGTAACACGTCTACTGGGGTCCCGATTCCTCTGAAAAGGCTCTCGGGGATAAACGGCAATACAAAATGGCCCCTATGGCCAACTATTTAACCAGTTATGCCACCAGGCCTTTATTTTACCGAACAAAGGCCAAGAACGTACAATAAACAAAAAATCACGTTGGTTCGAATGATTGCGATAAAATGGGAGTGCAAGCATGGATCGAACGTTCTCAAAAACCATACTGCGACGCGAAAAAAAGTAAAATGAGCAATACAAACATTTATTTCCTCATCGCTTAAATAATTTAACGAAAATAATGAATTAATATTTCATTAACATGATTTTGTCCCATCGAGTCCGATCGGTGGTACTTACGATTATTTTTCGTTTCGTCTATTATTCGTTCTAACGAATGTTTCGTCTATTTTTATTCTATCCCCTATCTTTTTGCCTTATTGGTCGAGATTCACGCGAGCAAACGTTGACGAAGGGAGAGCCGTTAACACGTGACGCGTTGAAAAGTTATATTACAATATATAGCATTATAGAACTAAAGAGAATGAGCAAATGATTATAAAAGTCTCATCGTTGTCTTCCTTATTGTATTACACACGCTTCTGCTTCTCGTCTCTTCCATCCTTAACCCCTTTTCCCGACGAGACACTCGACGCAACTCGACGACCTAGAGCATATATATATATATAGACACCCTGACAATTATTATTATTGCCACGTAAAAGTGCCAAGGTTACAGTGAACGAGCGGAATTCCTTCGAGCCTCCTCACAAGCCTCACTTCCATTTTCCCCCTTTTCTCGCGGCGTTATTCTCATCTTCATATCATCCCCCGACCTCCCTATAACTCGTGGACGATCTTGCTCAAATGCCTCTCATTTTTTTCAAGGCTCATCTGCGAGAGAGAGACTCAATCTCGTCATTGCCTGCCTTCTTCTCCATCCTGTCCAATTCCTTTTTTTTTTCATACGCATATATCTGCCAAAAACTTCAAAGAAAGACTTTTCGTATTCGAAACTCTTTTGCGTCAGATAGTTCTTTACATACATACATATATATGAATATATATCTTCTACTACGTTTTTTCTGGCCATCCAAAGCTCGCACATTCGGCACTTTGCATCGAGGGATAATCGCCTCTACCGGCAAGAGCGAGAAAGCGAAAGCTCGCTCTCTTTCTCTCTCTCTCTCTCTGAGGCTCTCTATGACACTGAGAGAGAGAGAGAGAGAGAGAGAGAGAGAGAGAGAGAGAGAGAGAGAGAGAGAGAGCGAATACGCGAGAGTTTTACATCCTCTTTATCTGTCTCTCTCTTCTTTGCTCGTGCAATTCCTTTCGTCGTTTCGCGAATTTATTCTCGTTACGCTAAGTGCCCTATACAGAACTGGTGCTTCTGCCAGTTCATGTACGACGCTCTTCCTTGATGCCTAGTGCCCCCATCAGTCTTTTAGCCTTTTCTTATGCATCGGGCACCAAGCATCAAGGAAGGGCAGTCTACGAGAGTCCTTTGAAGTGCTATATATGTGTGTATATATATATATATACATACATATATATATATAACCTTATTTTATAACGATTTTAAAGGTACATTACGAATATTCTTGGGCTCTTAGCTCACGTTCGTTCATTTTACGAGCTCAAACGTAATATTTTAATCAATTAGACAGGATCTGTTTAAGCCTGCATTGAATATAACATCTCGTATTTCCACACGGGGCCAACAGACGAAAATATACATATGTGTAAAATATTTTAAGCTACAAAGTGAAGAATCCTCTGACGAACCATTCACATATACGTATAATACGTCTGCCTATATATGTACGCGCGTGTAGGAAACATATACAGGGCGAGATAAGAGTGAAAGGGCTTCTCAGTCTTGATGAACACCACTGAAGAGAGAGCATACCGTGTTACACAGAGAAAAATAACCCTCTATATCTCTCTCTCTCTCACTCTCTCTTCGTCGTGCATAGGAATGTGAAGTTACTCTACCCCTAAGCACGACGGTTTTTCACCACCTTCCTAATTAGCAGAATGCCTAAAGGGGTGCGAGAGAGTTGTATATATGATGAGTGTGGCAAAAGCTGGGGTGTGCTTCCAAAAGCCAGCACAACGAAGGGAAACCAGGGGCGAATAGCAAAACAGAGAGGGAGAGAGATTGAGAGGGAATAAGGAAGAATAACCCTTTCTCCACATTACTACAGCGATCCTTCTCTCTTTCATCCCTTATCCCATGCGCAGTGGGTAGAAAACTTGGTCGTATTCTGTACTACAGATAGGAAATAGTGTAAATAGTTTTACGTACGCGCGCGCGTGTGTGTGAGTGTGTGTGTGCGTGCATGTGTGTGTGTGCGCGTGTGTGTGGACTTGCATATATATATATGTCAAGGAATAGGGTATATGTTTATGTCTGTTCACTATCGTCAGTTTTCATCATTCTCGGGGAGGAAGCTCCGCTCCTCGGCTTCCAGCCAGAGCAATTACTTTCGCAATAGTCGTTCACTGATGACAAGGCGCGTCCATTGTTCGTACGTGCGATTAGGCAGCAGCGTGCGAGAGACGTCTCTGTTGCTGCTTGCTCTCCTTGCCATCATCTCGCTCTCTCTCTCTCTCTCTCTCTCACTGCTTACGTCTACTGTATAACGTACACAGTACATGGTTTCATGCAACAGCAGAATGTATATCCAACGTAAGCTCGAAGTTAATGCGCGACGAACCGATGTTAGCGAGCTTATATATAACATTGGGGTTGTAGCTTTGCTCCTCGAGAGCACAGAATCCCTTATCCGCGACGGACGAACGAGCAACCGACCGACCGATTGAAGAGAGAGAGAGAGAGAGAGAGAGAGAGAGAGAGAGAGAGAGAGAGAGAGAGAGAAGGAGAACGGGAGAGGAGTGAGCTTTCGTCAAGAACAATGGAAACGGTGTATACCGATGTTGTATGTATATGCTGTCGGTATGTATGGATACCAAGAAGACAGAGGCAAAGAGACAGAGAGAGAAAGGCAAAGAGAGAGAGAGAGAGAGAGATTGAGAGAGAGACGAACATTTTGAGAGGGTGCGAGAGAGATGGAGGGGCAATAAGAAACGTTTTGATAGTGAGGAAGAGAGAAGCGCTCTGTGGGGCTGTGGACTTCGTGAACCTTCGAGTCGAAGCGATTTCAAAGGTAAACTCTAGCGTATATTTATGTTATGCTACACGTACAGTACAGTGCGCTGGAGCAACAGAGCCTCTCATGGCTGTATGGACCTCTGGGATTTGCCAACCCTCTCTGCCCCTCTTTCCCTTTCTCCTACTCTCTTTTTCGTCCTGCGTGTGTGTGTGTGTGTGTACGCGTGCGCGTATGTGTGTCACTGTTACGTCTATAGATGGCTCTCTTTCTCTTTCTTTCTCTCTCTCTCTCTCTCTCTCTCTCTCTCTCTCTCTCGCTTTCCCGGATTGAGGAGAGTGTAACTGCAATAACGCTGCAGCTTGGAAAGTGAGGGGCATTCGAGGAGCCCCCGGGGAAATCGTAGATCGGCTACTGGCCAATTCAACGAAATTACAGAAGTCTCACCTGGATCAAAGCTGCACAAGAGCCAAGGTGTATTTTGCGTTCAGTACACGGACACAAACATACGTGTAGACCCAACAAGAAAAGAAAAGTATTTAAGTTATACATTCTAAGAGGGCTATTGAGGTAAAGATTTTTTTTTACTTCCTCATAGGAAAAAAAAAAAATTTGCATTTTTACAAAAACAAAAAAAAAAATTATCCGTCTAGATTTTAATTGATTGAGTTTGCTCATCCAGTATGATTTTTCATAATGATTGTCGGTTTTTAATAATTTTTAATAATCAATGGATTCATGATGATTATATTTTTCAAGATCTAGTCATGTAAAAAGTTTTACAAAGAGAATTTTTAGTGACTTGAAAGATTAACCAATCCTCTCAATATACATCGAAATTTTTATTTATTTTTTCTCCCGTACAATCCAATTGGATTTTCAGTTATTCACGGGCAACTAATACTCTCGTTGATTATTTAACGTATCGTTGGCGAGAGGGGAGTTGCGGTACTT